>OY982957.1:23278011-23964248 GCA_963890685.1 Plagodis pulveraria
CTGGTTCGTTATCTGATTGGCACCACCTGACGACCGCATGTGGGGTATCGAGATTATGGGTACCTTTCCATGGACGAGGGGGAAAAGATTCTACAATAATTACAAACTAATGCCACATATACGGATCCAAATTAACATTCCACATATTATAATATGTTGTCATTTAATCAAATAATAAACACTTCAGCAAATGGTTTAACATTTTGTTAAAGCCTATAGGTAGGTATTTATATATAGATTTTTTTGCGAATACAAGTTGTATTCGCCAAACAGCTTACGACACGACCCTTTTGTGCCATAGGTCAAAGTGCCCAGTTTCACAATTCGTGCAACTGTTATCAGTAAGTACCTATTAACCCTACAATATTCATATTTTCGAGATTCCCTGCAGATGTTATAACGTAATATAACACCGATAAGAGTGCCTTCGGTCCTTCAGTGTTGAATCCCGGAACCCTCTTCACATCAGAGGCGAGCGGCTCGCCCATCGAGGGTCATCAAGAAACGATGTTGGGCGTTATAATGATGTAAAACGGAGATTACATCTAGTCCTAACACTTTTGACCCCTCACCAATTGTCTTAAATTGGAGAAATTTCGGGCAACGACTGAATGGACGCTGAATTCCGTAAAGTGCTTCTGTTACAACGCGCATGAAAATGTTCATATTATATAGACAATAATTTTGACTGTGTACTAAAAAACAAAGATATATGAGTGTGTAGGGTTTTACAGCGCTCGTAGTGAAGCCTGCCTGATCGTTCTTCACCGATAAACTTGGTAAAGCAAGATTTTTTTCGGTCATTACATGGATCGGCGTACGCTATAGTGCATATAAGCTTGTACTTAACAGCGTTATTACACATGCAAGTGTGTAATAACGGTGGCGTGGCGTTGCCCGACATCAAAAGTGTTTCGCTATCGTAGGAAGTATATGTAATACGTGGCAATTGCTGCTGTGGTTTGCAATTGCTTGCCTGACTAGTTACCACCATTAAATAGAAAATCTGTCGCCAAGCACATAATGGTGTGTTCCAGCAGCTGTCCTTGTAAGTCAGATCCTATTATATTATATATAGATAGAAAATTCTTTGTTATATATTTATATCCTATCCTATTATACTAATATTGTTCTCCAACATTAGTTTTACTATATACTTACGCATTTCTGACTCGAGAAATTTTGATGCGACGCAAAAATGCTGTCAGTATAGAAGAAATCAAGTCTGGCCTTTATACATAATGGACCTTAATACAAGACGATTACTTTAAAATGTTTAAGATTTTTATTTAAAAATAGTTATTCTAATTTAATGTTGGTGAGACTTGTCTACGTTCACTTTATTGCTCAATGATTTGCTTATGTTTCAAGTTACTAATTAAACATGATTAGAACATTAAGCTGTACTAAGATGGAGATAGGGTTCAGTTTTAGGTATTCATGTGACTTTTTAATCACTATAATCGTTAATTAATTCAAAAAGATAGACATCGATTGTGATTAGCGATTAAGCTGGTTGAATGTTTCAGCTTGAATAGTTCCGTATCTATACATATCCAATGAAAAATTTACATCAATGACTCACATCACATTATTTACATTTACATAGCTATTTAACAATTATTATGATAGCTTTTATCCCGCGACTTCGCCCGCATGGATTATCCCTCAGGAATCATTACCAGTTTTTGGGAGCCGTGTAAAACGTGTAATATGTAAATTGGTTACTTTTTCATCCTTTTAAAATTAGCCCCGTAAGTTTTTGTTCCAAATTGTCCATAAAGTTTTCCATTCTTGTACACTTTGAAAACATAGTTAAGTATATACTTGCCCCGTGGCTAAAGCTAGTTCCAACGGAGTGCCCCAAGTCGAGTGTTGTAACATATCGGTAATACTCAGCCGCAGTGGTGAATTACACGTTCTACGTGTAACGGAGACAATTTCACATAAGTGATTTCTCATAAGACAATATTGCAAATTCTTGCCAATTAGCCACTACATGGCTGACAATCTCTTTACGGATATCCATTACCCTATCCTGAGTCCCATAGAATAAATATGACAGGGATTGAAAGTGGCGGCGCTCATCGCTTAAGTAACGGTCCAAGCTCAGTGGTGAGGTACCACATTGGACATGATGGATCGTTACACTATACTCAAGATGCTTGTCATACACAACGCGCGACGGACGTCTCTTCCGAATACCGATGCTCAGCGCGTAGCGTTCTCCCAATGTTTTATAAAACAATTTTGTCATTAAGTATGTCGTAAGTTTAATATCTAACTGGTTTAGAAAATTATCATTTTTGTACAAAGGTACAATAATATTAATAATTTTTATAATAAAGTTTCATAAGTAAGCTAATTATATTTTCTTTTTTTATTAAATATTAATTGATTTAATATCTTCGTACGTCTGCCAAGCCATTAGCCGTTTTTTTTCCTTTTGGGGTACGGAAACCTAAAAATTAGAAGCTCGGCTATTTATTATGCATAAAGTGGAAAATTATACGTGCCTCATTTAGTGTAGTGCGATAATTCGTTACTTTGGGATTTCATGGTCATGAATTCAGCTAGTTTGGCTTTAGCTAGTGTTAGGTAAGAACGGAAGATAGAAGAGATATAAAAAATAAGTAAGAATAAAGACGGATAACTAAGGATGAGTCGTCCGGAAATGCACGGTTATGAAAATGTACGAGGCCCTTAGTTAACATAGTAAAAGAATAATTTATTCTTGTTCGTGAAACAAGATGCATATACAAGGGAATAAAAAGGCTCGGAAACGGAAAAGATATGGCCATACCCACAAGGAGAAAATTACTCACACATAAATCTGTAAATGCGAATGTATCTATGTGTTAGTGAGAGTGTGTTGGTGTGTGTGTTTTTGTTACCACTCACCTACTTAATGACATAATGTAATTTTGGTGCTTGATACATATTTTTCTGAGTCCAGGATAAGGATTTTTTACTATACTGTTTTATCACGATTTACTACGTAGTTCCCGAGTATGTAATTAGTATGCAAAAAAATTTGGTAATATCGCGCTCTGATTAGTTTCGTCGGAATATTAGGAACCTGTTTATCAAAATTTAACAACATCAATTTTGGAAACACTTTTATAATGCAAATGTTGCATTTAGTTTCGATCGAACGAGTCTCAACATTGGAAAGTCTTTGCTGAGAATGCTCAGTAAACGACTTCTTCTATTTCGTCCAATTATCGTATTAGCTATGCCGCAACACCTTCTTAGAATCATACGTATCAATTAAAAGCGTAAAGTATGTCAAACTTGAGGAAAACGATAATTACAGTTCTTCAGAGCATTTCCACGAATTCCATAAGTGTGATAATTCACAAACCAGTGTGCGGTGCTCTACGCAGTCAAATGTCTTGGAAAAATCACAAAACACGCCAATGGCCATGTAAATTCTTCCTGCCCTCAAGTTTATGTGATTACATGGTTTCGGAGTTACGATTGAGTCAAGACGTGATTGTTTTTCCCGGTAGAAAAAAATACGATATATTACGACATATTGCCGCCGATAGTCGGCGGCAATATGTCGTGTCGACAACACATGCAAATAAACGGCATCCATCAAGACAATACATTTCTCGGGGAAATTGGATTGAAATGGAACTCAGTGAGTATATTTTACCATATTGGTCGTTTAACTATCGCTCTACGTAGTGTGATTCTTAGGGAGGTGCTCTAACGGAAGGATGGTCTACCGGCAAGTGACAGTGTTTTCGGTATAATGTACAAACTATTAATTATGTTGGCTGCAACAAAGACACTCTGAAGGACGGCGCTTTCCGTACAAACGCATGAAGCACTTGATTTACGCAACCCCGATAACTATAACTCGAGAAAAAGTGGGGACCATATTCTCAGCGCAAGTCACAGAAACTGAAGTAAGAAAACGTATATTGTACCTGTATTAGGAACCGTGGGCAAACATCAAAATACAAAAAAGTATACTTAATTATTTTATGCTTGTTTTGTTTATTAATTTAAAATGGAACGCAAAATTATTTTTATATTTACTAGATTTAGACACATTAGATTCACTTTACTAAGGTGTAACGAAGCGTTACAGTGATGATTGTTAAAGTAATATTCATTTAAAAACATACATTTTAGAAGAGCAAATATTTCTAATTCATGGCGTTCCTCAGACAATTTTTCTTGATAATGGTCCCCAATTTATCAGTAATGAAACGAATACACTTTTTAAAAAGTATAACATCCCGAATATATATTTTACACCAAAGTACACTCCCCAAGTCAACACTGTAGAAAGGTATAACAAAAAACTATAATCACATGTATATCCACTTTTGTTGACAACGATCACCGTACCTGGGATACATTTATTCCTAGAGTTCTGTTCGGAATAAATAACTCGGTAAATGAGGCTACTGGATTTACGCCTTCTTTTCTCGTTTCTGGTAGGGAGTTAGTAGTATGTGGCTCTCATTATACTGACAATGATCTAGGAGATGAAGTTTTGTTTTTGTTTGTCGCTCGCCACTTGTCTACGTCTTAGAAGACACGTCGGGTAAAAATTTAGGCACTTGGCATATTAAGGATATAAACATATCTGGCCAGTAGTTTCACCCCACATATATAAATTTAATATCATTGTTGTAATAATCTCACTTGAACAATCAAATAAATGGCGCGTTACATTTTGTACGAAAACTGTACAGCTTAATATTCTATATTCGGTTCACCAGGATGCGTCTATCAAATGCTTTGTTAATTGTAAGACAAAAACGGACGAAATGTAATACGAAGACATAACAGGATTTTATTTTTAAAAATAAAATCCTTATGACGGACCGGGGGTAGTGTAACGAAGCGTTACAGTGATGATTGTTAAAGTAATATTCATTTAAAAACATACATAAAAAGTTATAATTGTAGCAACTTAACTTCACTAAATATTAATTTTAAAGTACCTAATATATTTCACAAATACGGTCCGACCGATATGAGTTTAATATTTAGCTCGCCAATTCTTTCACTTAAGGTTGAACTGGCCAGTCGCTTCTCCATACAAACGCCGTAGGATGATCACTCCCTTATTTAAGGTTTTACGTCCAGAATTAAGCATCATACTGATTGATCTCGTTATTATCTAGGCTTGTATGATGCCGAAATTTTAAAAAGATAATTGTGTTGAAAGTTATGGGCCTCGAAAATGTTGTATGAAAATGTTTCGAAGCTCATAACTCTCAAATTAATTATCTTATTAAAATTTCGGCATCATACAAGCCTAGATAATGACGAGATCAATCGGTATTATGCTTTATTTTGGACCTAAATTCTCAAATAAGGGAGTGATCACCCTACAACGTTTGTATGGAGAACGGGCCGGCCAGTTCACCCTTAAACGCATAGAAACAAATCAATGCCGGACCGGTTACCCCGTCCAGACACTCGCGGGGCGTGAAGGGGCACGGAGGGAAAAGAACGTCATAGTAGGATCGAGTTGACCCACCAGCCAGTTCACCGCTACGAGCGACTGGGAGTATTGTTGTCAAGCGCACTAGCTTTGCCAAAGCAAACTCCTTTTCTTAACAGTGAATAATTTATTTATATTTATACACGTTTAAGTAAACTTACCTACTAAACTTATTGTCAATAGTGTTGTGATTCCCGCTGTAGGGAATCACGTTCACATATATATCTGCCCCAACACCGTCGCCGTCATCAACAACGACGAGAAACAAGTTGTACGCCCAGGGCCGTACTCAGGGTGGGTCTTGTTCAGGGCCATACTAAGAACAGGGCCTATTCCCCAACACGTACTTCCCCCCCGGCTGTTACTCATTGGACGCCCATCAACATCCGGCCGACTTCACGCCAGGGGAGTACCCAACTACGAAGAGTGTGGAGACAGATTGACCCTTTACCCATGACCCTACAAATTTGTGTGCCGCCAACTGACCGGAGCAAAAATAAAGTCCGTCGATTTTTACCTATAGTTTTTATTATTTTCCCCCAATTTGGGATAAACTAGGGGACAACGGCACAAAGGCAATATCATAATTTGCTTTTTTTTGCTGATAATATTATTTTACACCTTAATGGATAGCTTAAGAAACGTGGATAAGGTGTATGAATGTTTTTATCAAGTATTGTAAACATAATCAAAAGACACCAGCCTAGATTTCACCATATCAGATCAGCTATTCTATAAAAATAACATAATAAGTCATACTGATCGCATTCGAAAATGTATGGTTATTTTATTGTTTACTTATTTTCAGTTCTGGGTACAACGAAAAATATTTCCGTGATATATATTTTTTTCCTCATACACCCCGAATTTGATAGATGTGGTTTGCCACATCTGCGTTCGACCCTACGAGTATACCTACAAGTTTAGTGGTATCTAGATGTAAAGTTTGATTGTCCATCGCAAGTAAGATGACAGGCGATATTCAGGTAGCCGATTGCGATATTTACATTATACTATTATTTTCTGAAAATGCAGACGCGTACTTATATTTTGATCCGAACAAACGTTGTTAACCTTGTTTACTGAAAAACTATTCCTTTCAATAAATATAAAAGACTTAAAAATACCTAACTTTTGGGTCCGATGCTCTGGCTCTTAACTGTAAGTATATGGGAAATTATAAGCAATATCTTATTTTCGATAGAACATATTCGTATAAATATTTTTTATGATATTTCAGTATCAAATTGTTTACTGTATTAACATGATTGATGACGTATAAAAGTGACAATAATGATTTTTCAGTTCGTTGAAATCATGGATTTTTTTTTGTATGCAAGAGTCATGGATTAAAAAAAACACTTACCCGTGAGAGACTCGCAAAAGGAAAATCTAGAAATGAATGCATTATTGCTGGATTTTCCTTTTGCGAGTTTCTCACGGGTAAGTGTTTTTTTTATTCGGGAAATCTCGTGATTGACTTGGAAAGCTGTTACATCCCTGTATTATGGTATCTTTATAGTAGTTAGTTACTTTTTGATAGGAGGGTAGAGGTACACATATAGAACTGGCTCTTATCTTCGTGACATACGAGTAACATTTATTCCATGGTTCGAGAATTAATTTGAATGTGGCGAAACCGAGCGATGGAAACAATTCCAATTTGGCTATTTCTATACACACAGAAAATTACTGCTTGTTTATCCCTGGATACGTGTTTGGTTTATTGAAACAAGGAATTGAATTTGTTACCGGTCCAAGTTTTGTTTGTATTCATTGTATTCAATTTACCTCTGACATCCCGTTCAAACCACACCACAATAGATGGATATTTGCTCCACAATGTTTGGAATCGTGATTCAAAATATTACTCGCTACTATAGCACCGCTTCTAACAAACACGTAATGATAAATTTGCACGTAAACAATAATTATTAGATGCATCTGGTCACAGACAAATATTTTTTTGGACTGATCGAGATTTGTACCATAATGACCGTCATGAATCAAGAATTTTCATACAGCGCTATTTCTATCGCACAAAGGACTCGATTCAATCAGCCCGGTTTCAAGTATGAGTTTTTAATATTTTACTTTAATAACACGTGGTATTGCGAAATATTTTTTTCCTTTATCCACAACACACTACAATCTAAATGCAGCACTACAGCTACTACAACGAAAGCATTTAAGCAACCTAAAGGCCAGTAGAGCCCTGCAGGCAGTCCAAATGCTACAACCCAATACCAGTTGGAAGGTCAAGGCAGTGGTGGGGATCGAACCAGGGACCTGCGTCACGGCAGGCCAGGGCTATTATCGCTCGGCTATCATTTCTTTATAAGTAATAGTGCTTCATAGGTGTTGTAGTCCCCCCCCCCATGTTCCCATGGGTGTTGTTAGAGGCGACTAAGGGTAAAATACCTGAAGGTGGGCAGCAGAGCCTTCTAAGAAAATATTGCGATCCCCAAGACGCCTGCCAAACGTAGGGATTATGGAAAAACCCCACATGAAGGGGGAAGCTGTGTTCACAGTGGTCATTCCGGCTGATACAGTACAGTACCTATATTTATATGAAATTCACAGGCATGTGTCCACAATCTCTGTACTTAGGTATTTTCGAAACATGTGCAAATATCACTTGGCGCTGATTCTATAAAGGCCTAACCCATTATCTTAATGCATAATAGTTTATGTTAATCTGTTTTGTAAATAAACTTTCTTCTAG
The DNA here is from genome assembly GCA_963890685.1 of Plagodis pulveraria. Lineage (NCBI taxonomy): Eukaryota > Metazoa > Arthropoda > Insecta > Lepidoptera > Geometridae > Plagodis > Plagodis pulveraria. The sequence goes on from OY982957.1 coordinate 23,286,210, forward strand.
TTTTAATGGTGACCGACCCGTGGTACAACTGCGATGTCCAACTGGTTGTACTACGGAGAAGTAAAGTTACCCATGGTTCAACTCTTTTTTAATATGGTTCAACTGGTTGTTCTATGGGGAAATATCTTTACCAATGATTCAACTCGAGTGAGTTATTCTTTCCTTGGTTCAACTAGTTGTACTACTGGGAATTGAATTTATCTATGGACTAGTTATTTATTTATCTATAGTCTAGGGCAAAGTCATATTTAGGTGCGACGACGAGCGAAGCGAGGAGGAACGTTAGGTTACTTGTGCCTACAACATCGCGCGAGCCGAGCGAGCGAAGCGAGCGTGCCGCGGTAGCGGCCGGCGATACGCCACATAAATTTAATTTCATATACTACTTTTGGTGATCATTTACTACTTTATCCCCTTAGTCCAACCAGTTGGACAGTTGTACCATGGATCATAATCATAAATATATAAAAAAAGAGTTGAACCATGGGTAACTTTACTTCTCCGTAGTACAACCAGTTGGACATCGCAGTTGTACCACGGGTCGGTAATGGTTTTAATGACTTGGAACGTATTGTTCATCATTGCAAGCCGCATCAGAAGATGAATTTGACTGAGTTTGTACACTTGATATTTAAAATATGACAAAACTACATTTGTAGGCATAGAAAGCACTACGTGCACTCTAAAGTGTCTAAAGTTTCAAAGTTAAAAAGCCTTAAGTTCTTTTTAACTTTGAAATAAATTATAAATGTATTATACCAGGTTAAAATAAGGCTGTTCTAAGAGTTGGTATTTGATCATATTATGTTCAATTTGAATTGATACCCATGTTAAATACATCATTGATGCTGCGGCCAAACCTGACTGTTGCCTCAAAACATAATATAAACTCTTGTTCCTCAAACACAATGTCTAGCTGAAGATTAATTTAATTAAAAGATAGACGTATACAATAACTAATTTGCTGACGGTGGGTTTTTATTACATACCAACAATTATTATAAATCTGGTTTATGCAAAATATCCTAAGCTGAGTAATGTAAGGTAAGTTAAGTTGAAACACTGATTAGAGGTTACTAAAACCAATTACTTATAGAGAGGTACCTCGGAACTTAGAGCGAACTTATCGCATAACAGTACATCAGTTAAGCCTACTTTACGGCCCATAGCTTTGTTGGCTTGTGCGGCATTACGACTGAAATAACAATATTTAGTTAACTTATTCGTCATTCAAATACGTTATATCCTTGACCTTAATATGGATGTTTGCCGTTGCTATCTCTGAAAAACCTTGGAAAAATCAATGACCTCGTGTGGTTTCAAATTTTTAGCATACATGCGACAACAGCGCGTTGAATCAATATTGCAAGATCAATCATATCAATATGGCGATCATATAATTTTGTTGGCAGATAACAATTTCTTATGACAGCGTCATTCAGACAACTCTAGTCAGCAGTCAGTGTAACACTGACCTCCATTCCCGTCCACTGGACCTGAGCCCGAAACTGAAGGCAAAATTTTCCTACCGACCGTACTGAAACATAATATAACACTCAATAGAACTCACCCTTAAAAATAAAGGTATGCGATACCGCTAAAACACTGTTGACGAGCGGCTGTTGCGACTGGTGGCGCTTATGTTTATTTATAAAACATGAACGTGTTTGTAAGGATATAAAATATTTGATAGACCCTTGTGGTAAACTCACACTATAAAAGAGACAAAAGCACAGTTGTGAAACGAACCATGAATGTATATAATGTTTTATTATACAAATGCAAATCTAGTCACGATTTTTCCGTCCGTGCATTTGGACAGCCATTTCCGGACCTTCTAATTTGCATTTTCCAATGTGTGGTTTACGAATGTGGTTGCATAGCTAAAGGGTGAAAAGTACTATTTGAATAAACGGTAAGTGTACTAGATACTTACCTAAACTCCATAAGAACCAAAGAAAAGAATCAAGTAATATCTAAATTATTATTTTTTATTTTTGTTAGTAGCACTGACTGAATTATCCATGCAAGGAAATAATAAGAAATTGTTCCAGACATTGTGTTATGTTGATAAACAAATCGCACGCAGTAGCTGGGATAAAAGTATCCTAAAACTAGTCCTTTGGGAGCCGTTTAATATTTTGGGAGTTGAGTGCCTACAAATAACACACGCACATTTCACATTTCTACTATCATTAGGACAATATACAGCGAATATTCGAGATAAATACTAGTAGTTACATTTTGAAATCCAGATTTCAATTTATTTAGCAGTAAGAGATAAATTCCTCGTTCATTGCATAGTAGCTACAGTTGAAATGAGACTACAGCATAAGTATCCCCGCTTTTCCCGGCAACTCCCCTTTACATTAAACGCGAACAGTGACATGATAGACAGTTTATATAAAAACTACTGATATAAGATGAAAAGGTTGTCTTAGGTTTTCGCGATTATTACACATAGTAATTAAACAACTTTAAACCGTTTAAAGTTCTTTAATTACTAAGATGAAAAGGGTTATACTACTTACTTACACTTACTACCTGTCTTGTTTTCAGTGATCTTATCGTTGTTTTTAACTGTCTTATGAATCCACACTGTCATTGCATTATCATAATCATATCATTAATCATACCTAATTAATAACGTAAAAAATGAGCGTGAATGCATGTTGGTTTAGTGTTTTAGTATGTATAGGATTAAAAAAATAGTTTTTCTTATGCCCTTTGAATTAAGACTTCGCGATCTATATTGCTTATTAACAAAGGAATTGCTGCGTAGTGTAGATTTCTTCAATTTTTGATACTGTTTAAGTAATTCGTTTTAAGATGAGACTAAGTATTATTTATTTATACAAACGGTATAGCTTCATACAAAATTATATCAAAAATTGTATTAAGTACATATAAAAATATTTATTACGTTTCGGTGCAATTTCTTAAAATTCAAAATGATCTCAACATTTCTAGTGCTATAGTGTCCAAAGAATGGTGATTTGGACATTAAAAAGGGTAAAACTGATATAGCACAAAATATACGTAGTATTTATGTAAATTTTATTAATTTCGAACTACAAGTTACACAATTAAGCTTTGATATAAATGTTTTTATGCTTACAGAGTGTTGGTTTAATCAAAACAAACCTTTACGACAACTTTCTAACTATGTCACCTATCAGACTAGCAGACATTTCAATCAAAAGGATGGCGTAGTTGTTTATTTAAAGAAATCCTTAATAGGCAATGTATCTAAAATTCATTCATTTCGCCTTTTATCTTTAATGAAATGTGAATAAAAATATAATATTAGGCTTACAATCATTCTCCTTCTAATGGAAACTGTCAATTATATTATCTCATTACATTCAAACTTCGATAAAAAAACACAGTAAAAACATAATAATTGCAGACGACTTAATCCATTACATATTGGACTTACCTAAAAAATAAAATAGAATAAACTTCTTAGTAATGTTATCCCAACCAGGTAATTTCACCAAATATGTACTACCTACGAGAGAAAATGAATATCTAGATCATTTAATATTAAAAATAGAAGAAAATACCAGCGTGTATAGTAACATAAAATACGACAGTTACGGGGTATAACATGATATTTTTCAAATTGAGTCTCGACATTGAAATGAATAAATATACAAAAAATATAATTGTGATCGATTACGACAAAGCTTGCACTAAAATAATTCATAGATATTTTTTTTTACTACTGTGAAAATGGTTCTAACGATTCTATTAGTATATTTGTAATAGAACAATTAACAAAGATATTATTAGAATCATTGGAACAAAGTTTTCAATCTATATCTATTCTTTAAACTAAACGCACCATTAGACCATCGGTAACGCCCGGTATTCCAAATAATTTGTTAGAAATCGTAATAAAATGCAAAAGAGTCTAAGATTCGATCCCATAAATTATATACTAAAATTTAAATATAAATGATACTGTAACTATTATAATGGACTGTTAAAAAAAAACTGGAACGTAACTAAGAAAAAGATACATTTGCAAAATGCAATAATAAAGCATTATTATGGATTACTACAAAATATTTCCTAGTGGTAGTGCCACGCTGTAGCCCTATGCCTCTCTGACATAGTATCGACGTGAAATAGTGGTTATGCCACTGCGTATCGATCTATTTGTGGGAGATTCGGAGGCCTAATACCCCCCAAAAGAATATGGCAGCACAGTTTCATGAGATAATACTCCAGGAGGAAACCAGCCGTGAAAGCGCTGGAGAATCCCTCTCCGGGCATCTACCTCCAAGATCTGAACCTGAAGGTAGATGTTCTTGATACCCTAAACAACTATTAATTTAGTTCTAGGATAATCTTAAATAATGAAACGTTTGGTTTGTAAACGGACACTTTTACGAACAGTTTCATTTGTTAGAAACCATCTAATATTAAAATGTGTTTAAAATTAGTCAGATGGTATAAGTAATAACATCAATTTTACATTATATCAATTTTATATTATTTAACATCTGTTTATTTTGTTATTTCTTAGGTTACATTGTGTTATATAAATCGGGTAGGTTGAAATCTTTAAAATATTCAGAGAAGAAATAGACGATTTATTTTTCTATACCTACCTTCGTGTTACGGACAGATGCAGTTGTTTATTTAAGTCAAAGAAGTACGTGTATACTCTTTTATTGTTCCAAAATCCATTCATTATTGTAAAACCCATCCGATAGGTATCGATTCTATGTAGGTTTACTTTGCGTTCGTATGCGAAGGTAGGTAGTTATTTTATATAGAGAATAGATCAAATGCCTGCAAAATATTTTATTTCGTAGATAAACATAAATTTAGCAAAATGGACGTTCCGTTTGAGGAAGGTTCAATTAAAATGGTTGTAAAACTTTTGACGACTGTTTTCGACAAAAAACGGTTCTTGGAGGAACGTTGTACGAAACTAACGAGCTACAAGCTTTGTCGAATTTCCGAAGGCTACTTGACCATATCGTTTGCTGGGAATTCTGCTCTTCCCTCTGTGGATGTGAGAATGAAACTGTTGCATAGTGAGTTTATTTATACTAATTGTGATCATCATCAAACACGAGTGTGTGTTTAAAAACCGAACCGTAGGCACTGTTTTTAAAAATATTGCAGGTGCGTTGATACATAGTTTGTGCATTTTCTTAAACTACACTACTTTATCTACTTTGCTACATTGAAATTACTCTTGATCTATAAATTTTGGTATTATGTTCAAAAAAAACCCTTGTCAATAAAAACTCGTTTTAAAGCTACGAATAAACATTCGTAGTTTTTGCCTCTCGTTTTATCTCCGAACCTCGTGATGTTTCTTTTTGAAGAAAGGATAAAACTTTTTATAGCTCTGTGGCACCAGGATTCGTTTTGTATGGAATAATTAAACTCCAACGACACCAACAAGAAGGTTGGCCTCGCTTCTACGACCACCTGACTGCTTATTGCCGACCCACGTTTCCAATACTGTCGTTAGTGATATATGCGCTACCTTTTAGGTAATCAGCGCGTTACGATGTTAAGTAGCCGTTTTGCCCCAATGTGCAGCCAATCCACACCCACAACGACATGAGACGAGGCATGCTGCTTATTCTGCACTTTTTTCGCTTTTTACGCTTTCCAACAGGAAGCTATGGAAAAGTCATTAAATAATGGCCCGTGGGATGCCGGGCTAGAACGTCACCCCTCCTCCCGATGCAAATAAGTTAGTTGACATCGGGCTGAAAGGAACCATTCAGGTTCAGACCTTGGTCTTCGTCGGAAGATTGGAGCTACTTACACAGGTAGTAGTTTTGCAGCATGGCTTGCCCGAATTATGACGTTAGAGAAAACACATTGTACTGGGATAGGAAGATGATGATGTTGTAATTATTCTCCTACTTTGTTATTTATTGGTATGTAGACATTTTGATTAGGCCCGATAAACACACCTGACAAACCAAAATTATTCAAGTATTCAGAATGGTTCGTATTTCTTCAAACCCTTCGAGGGATCGGGCCGACCGCAAGCGTACCGTCGCGTCGTGAACTCCCTGAAGTATCCGGCCGATTGACCCATCTTTTAGCGGAAAATGAAAATTAGGCAAGTTATTCCCACATCACAACACTCTGACCACGATCTACCTATATAACAAAACTCATGCTTATCAAGTAAATCGCGTTTGATTCGGTTAGCAATCGCTAGGTAAATGAAAATGTATATGTTAGTATTATAATATGAAACTAAATATTAAATGTTGCTATTTTCCAAGACTATTGTCATAGATATTTGGCATAGGAGGAAGTAAGTCTCACGACATATGGCATTTCCGAAAAGGACTAGTGTACCTTTAACACATGTGCGAGAATGAAAAATGCAATGACAGTGGCGGAAGCAAGCGAGATATGCAAAGTTCGTAGCGACTGGAAATCCGTAGTCTTTGTGTAAAGACGCGACGTGACGTTATTTTTGTAAGTGTGTTTAAATATAGAAATGTTTATTAAAATAATGTACGAGTAATTGATTACTAGAAAATTTCGAATGATATACAGCATGAAACTGAACTTAAAAGTTTCCAATTCGGAAAACCACTCAAACAGAGGTCGCATTGCCTCTAAACCTTTTTTTTATCCACAAAAGTTATTCTTTAACTCCCTATATAATTATCAATTGCCGCAGTTTATGCAGATGCTGGCAAGCTTGTTTCCGGTTGCACCAATTCCAGCAATACCAGATTCTACTATTGGTTCTGTATGTTTTTCTGCATTTAAAGAGAACGTAGCCTGGTGACTGTCCAATAAGAAGTTAATGTAGACATAGAAAATGAGTGTTTTTAACATTAGTAAGAGTACCTACTATTGTTATAAACACTCGTTTTCTCTTCTTTTAAAGGGTATGAAATATTTTAGACAGATGTCCTGTGCGCAATATTAATACCGTTTTTTTATGGGATAGGAGGGCAAACGTGCAGGCATCTCACCACGCCCACGAACATCCGCAACACCAGAGGTATCGAGGATGCGTTGCCGGCCTTTGAGGAGGGAATATGCTCTCTTCTTGAAGGTCCCTAAGTCGTATCCGTTCGGAAATACTGCACCTGGCAGCTGGTTCCAGTGGCAGTGCGAGGTAGAAAATGCCGTGAAAATTGCAAGGTTGTGGACTTCCAGACGTCAACATGAAATTGATGAAACATCATGCTTTGTCGGGACGTCCGATGGTGAACCTATATAGTAAATAAAAAAATATTTATTAAATTTGATTGAATAACAGTACATACCACTATTTGGAAAAATATGGAAAAATATTACTGTATTTGAATAAGTGTGAAAATTTAGTTAAAACTTAAATAAAAGTTACCAACAGTATAAACTGACTTTTGAGAGAATCATATTCATGATGTATTGAATGGCACCCAGGAATAGCTACCTACGGATAGTTTGGTCATATTTGCTTATGAATTGATTTTTATTCGAACAATTTCGAGTACAAATTTCTCGACCTTTTTCTTTTTTCGACCTCTTCCGTGGTGGTGAAAACAGGACTACCTGATTGAAGGTCATTTTCAATATTATATTCTCTGCCCCTTTTAAATTCGTTAGACCACTTTTGAATGGTACACAACGAGGGAGCGGAATCCTTGTAAAAGGCCTCCATCTGGATGTTTTTATGAGTTTTTCCTTGTTTCTTTAGGAATTTAATAACAGCGCGTGGCTTGATTTTGATTATTTGTTCTAATTCTACATTTTAGGCGGTATAGACATTAAAATCCCGTAACTGATCCCGTAATGTCGAAAAAAGAACAACGTTGCAAGATATAACAGATAAAAAGCCGGATGGGATAATTTGTAGACGCTTTGTCAATTTCAAAAAGGGACAAGCCGTCAATTGTCAAGAACTGAGGATAAATACTTCAAAATTATGAATCAAGACTGTATATTTATAAACTATAATAAATCAGTTACGCGATAAGCTAAGTGCATTAGGTCGCTATGTAAACAAGCGTCAACAGATTTCACTCAACATAAATGCTTCGTGGAAGGTCTATAATATTCCAGGAGGTCACAATCTACATAAGTGCAACTTGGGAAAATGACAAAAATAACGTTGAAAATATGGTTTGCGATTGGCAAGTCTCCTTTGAACTGAAATTTGACGATCAAACTGTCCTCTACGTATTATTTTTGAAACGTCTTATGCATGCTTAAAATTGTTATTTCTATTCATTTTCGATTTGCTCACAGTACAGACGAAAATGCTTGTTTATATACAAAATATAAGCAATACATACAAAAAGGTGTTTCCACTTTCTTTGCCGGTAACGTATGCTATTTCTTATATAAACAATATTTTAATTAATTCTTGACAAAGTGAGCTACCCCATATGAAAAACCGAATAAGGTTCATGTACAAAATCAAATTTTTTGCTAGACTTTATTTCGAGCTTTTATCCTGTACCCTTTTCAAAACAACTATAGACTAAGAACTTCTGAAAGTCTGCAATAGGTCGAACCCATCAAAAACTATCAGTAATTCTATTATTTGTTGCTCGTTTCTTTTTCTCGACTCGCATACGTTTTCCGAGAACAAAAACTGTATATTAAAATGAGCTTAAAAAGTCCCTCGGGGAACTTTTCAGTTGTAAAAATGACTGTTTTAAAAGATTTTTTGCTTGTAATTACAATGTTCCGACAGAAAAGAATTTTATCCAGTTTTAATGTTACTGTAGCGATATTTTAAAGAGAAATTCTAGTTCGGTTCCACTAAAACCGGTCAAGTGAGTTAAATTCAAACTTGATCCATATATGGATGAGGTTGGGATGAGTTTTCAAAAACAATAAAAACGTAACAAATTATAATATAAAAGCCAATGGGAAATATCTCAACTATTGCTACTGGAGCGTAAATAGTAAGCCGTGTTCTTTTGGTACCTGCTCGGTAAATGAAAACTATCATCATCTCTATTTATATCCCCAAAGTGGCAGGCAGTGATGTCGTACTATTCAGCCTTGTCGATGGTAATGTAGATATCTCCTGTCTTGTCACTCTTAGACGGCTTAACCAGAACTGAGCATAAAATAAGATATTTGTCTTCTAATCATGTTGCTGCATGACATAATGATAAATCAAATACACCTTCACATGTACAAAATATGTGGTATGTGGTATAAATCTATATATAAAGGGATGTAGCCCACTTCACGGAAATAATTAATGTTAATATAAATCGCTTTCAAGGAAACGAAGCTCGATATTATCAAAGAGACGGCAGATAGCGCGGTAAGCCCCGCTTTTGTCGCGAATCTAATAACATCAAACGAAAGAAACAGATATTCTGATAGCTCCCAAATTCCAGTAACTTTGGTGATATCAAAGATCACCAAAATTACGAGACTAGATTATACACGACCCTCGTATCATAAGGCAAAGTGCACAGTTTCACAACTCGTGCAAATGTTATCAGTAAGTACGTATTAACTCTATATTATCCATATTTTTGAGATTCCCTGCAGATGTAATAACGTAATATAACACCGATAAGAGTGCCTTCGGTCCTTCAGTGTCGAATCCCGGAACCCTCTTCACATCAGAGGCCAGCGGCTCGGCCATCGAGGGTCATCAAGAAACGATGTTGGGCGTTATAATGATGTCAAACGGCGATTACATCTAGTCGTGACACTTTTGACCCTTCAACCATTGTCTGAAATTGGGGAAATTTCGAGCAGCAACGTATTAAATTAAGTACTTCTATATTAATCGCGTAAGAAAATGCTGATGTTTAAGGGTCTAATCTCTTTGAATATATATGTAATAGTAAACATTAGGATATGAGGGCGGAGAGTTAATTATTCTAATCATGTTCACGGTATCGTAATTCGCAATTAGACTATCCGACTTCAGACGAATCAATGAATGCGAAAATATATATGAGAGAGTGACTGTCTGTGTGTGTATTTGTTGCCCATCACATCCAAAACGACTAAAATTTTGATGCAACTTGGTACATATCTTTCTGAGATGTGATTTTTTTTTTTTTTTTATGCCTGATAGGTTAGCCTTTGACCACTATCTCACCTGATGGTAAGTGATGATGTGGTCGAAGATGTTGTTCAGGCTAACCTAGTAGTACTGGCTCTCAAGGACAGCTGCCGGAACACACCGTTAGGTGCTTGGCGACAGATTTTCTACTTGATATGTTGAAGATAGTAGGTAAGTATATATTTATCTTTAAACAAATATGTTAATAACCAATTCCTCTCCACTCATAGATTGTATGAAAGAGGTGATGCCTCATGCTACATTGTTTTGTTATTGTGGTTTTTGTTTACAATAAAGTTTTATCCACCATAAAAAATCCTTGCTTTGTTCTAGGGATGTTTTTGATCTTCTCTTTTCTAAGTCTATATTTCATTAATAATGAAATATAGACTTAGAAAATCATTTAAAGTCTATATGAATTACATTATGACACATATAACGCTTGTATAATACAAGGTTTTACGAAGTGTTTTAGAAATATTTAATTTGAGATTAAAACCTCTTACTAGTCTCGTTCAAATATGTTATTTTATAATATTAGTGTACCAAATAAAACTATTATATTCTCGAGACGAGTGTAGTGCCCTATGGGTCATTACACTAAGCCCCGAGGCGGCAGTCTTCAGTCTGCCTTCAAAGTCGTACTATTCTATGACTTTGAAAATAGGTCGTATTAAATTAATAATTAACTGCAATGATTCTCGTTTAATATCCAAAATCTACAGCCCGTCCCTTTTTGCACTCTTATACAATCTATAATACTCTTTTTTGATTATTTTGATTTAGAATTGAGCATTCATAAATGTTCATGAATCATAAGCACAAGACCTTTTACTTAAGTTCTTAAGAGATAACTCGAACTCGAGCGATCTCTCTGACCAAGATTACATTACAGAGAGTTCATTGACATCAAGAAAATCGTTAAGCTGTCCGTCCTGGTTGTTGTCTTACGATGGCAGTCGGTACAGCATGGTGGCAGGGCATTTTGCGAATGCACGCCTGGGTAGCTACCACCCTCAAGTAAAAAATCTGTCGCCAATCGGGATCACCTGACAGTGTATCCCGGCAGTTTTCCTTGGAGAGCCAGTAGTTCTAGGCTAGTCTGAACAACATCTTCGACCTTCATCTCTTACCATCAGGTGAGATAGCGGTTAGCTAAAAAAGCTAGCCTAATAGGCTAGCTTTTTTAAAAAACTCAACTCAAGCGCACTTCAAACTCGAGAAGTTTTATGCTACGCAATATATTTAGTTACTGAAAAATACAGTTAAGGCCTTTGACGTTATTTAAAATCTTTTAAGTTACCTATCATTTGCTGACATAAATATTTAAAAGACAAATCCAATTACCATTTTCGTCAGGCTCTTAACGAGTACCTACTTATTGTTTACAATCACTTTGTTGCTAAATGATTTAGGGTTCAAATTACTAATTAAAACATAATTGGAAACATTAAGCTGTACTAAGATTGATAAAGCGGAGTAAACGATATTATTAAGCTTTTAAGTCTTAATGTGACATTTTAGGCGGGCTGAACGTTTCAACACGAAAAGCTTCGTACTTATCTACCCATCCCATTAAGAAGTCACATCAATTAGTCGAGTCTATGCTGCCTAGGACTTAATTGGTATTTAGCAAATAATTAAAGAATTATATATGGAAGCTCATTTATTAATATGCAAAGATTGACAATTACAATTGCCCCATATTGGTGGAGTAAGCTCACTATTTATTGAAATATTTGTTATTTTCACATGATGGGCTTATTAGAGTTTAATTTTTCTACGAATTCCGTAATTGCGAAAGTTTACATTTCAGTATGCGGTTTTCTACACAGTCGATAACCTTGGAAAGATTACAAAATATGCCTAAGACGTCGTATGAACTCTTCCAGGCGTCCAGTTTATATTAAATCATTTTAGTAGCAGTAGAACTCGTTGTGAACGAGTTCGTTAGGGGAAGTACTGCCACTATATCTATATCTACCGCTGATCAATAATGTTCGCTTTAATGTGTTCCGGTTTGAAGGGTGCCGGTGAAATAACAGGCACATGAGACCTTACAAACTTATGTCTCAAGGCACAATGCAGTTCATCACATGTTATCAGATGCGTTTGTTATAGGTAGAGGTCAGTGCTTGATTCGTCACGATAAAAAAAAACACAATAATTTTACCCCTGCATCAGTTGTAGATATGCTTTCCGTGAACCCGAATTTATTACGTTCATTACCTAATGTGTAAAAGCATAATTCGCCTTGTGTACTACCTTTGACTATTTCTTTCATTTCATTTTGAACCTACATATACTGTGGACTACATATCCAAATCAGCTCAGTACACTCTTTTATCTGTATTTACTGCACTGCATTGCTACCCGATACATCGATAAAAAGATATATCGATTACACCCTATTGAATACAAAATGTTACTCAAACATTTCGCTGTAAAGAACATAAAAAAACTGAGTGAGATCTCGACTCCCCGAACATATCGCATACATATTACAATGTGTGACCTCGGCCGGGCTTTCAGAAGGTTATGCTGCGAAACTGGAAATATTGTAGTATGATCGAATATATTTGTTTAGGATAAAATGAGTTAGGCATCATGACTGAAACAGGACGTGTTTATTTTCCCCGGAGATATGTCGTATATATTATGCATGTTGATGAAAGGCATCCATCAAGATATTGGGGGAAATAGGTTTGAAATAAACTCTGTATTTTCCGCCACGTAGGTACTACATGGTGGGGGATTCTAGGTGGTATTTTTTAATATTTTATTTTTGCAATGACACATGCTCCTTGGACTACATTACTAATAATTCTTGGTAGAAGGATGGTCACTATCGCCTTCTTTATTAACACAGGTACCGAGCAGTAGTATTTTATTGTGATGTACTAAATACTATATTGGAATCAACAATGACCCTCTTAAATGCAGCGCTTCCTACATAAATACATGAAGGACTTAATCCATGCAACCCCAATAAACTTTTAGAACTTGAGATAAAACGGAAATCACATTCTCATCGGAGTCACAATAACTGAACCAAGGAAATGTATATATTATTGTATTCAGAACCGCGGAACACGCATTAAACCAAGTCGACATTTGAAATGATACGAGCAAGTAAGTCATTGTCCACGTTTTACTTAAAATTCAAAGTGAAATGCAAAATAAACAGAAAGCCTTCATTAAAATTCACTGCACTGTTACTGCAATGTTATAAAAAAAATATTTTATTTTCTTATTTAAACAGCGAATTTATCTATTATTAATACATAGTTGAAGTATTTAATGGTGTATGAAGGTTTTTTTTTCAATTATCGTAAACATTATCAATATACACCAGCCCATATATCGGCACGTCAGCTAGTGGTTGTTCACCTAATACTCTATAATAATAATTATCATAATCAGTCACAGCACAGGTTATAGTGCTTGTATTCAAAGATTTTTTGGATACTGATTGCTTATTTTCCTTTATTTTAGGTACAAAGAAAAACAATTTAAAGGCCAATTATTTTTTTCATACGACTGCAAGTAATTACTAATAGCCATCCAAGATGACAAATGTTCTTCGGTTAACCAATAGCAGTTTAGATCTTATTATTTAATTTCTAAAAATGTAGACTCGTTTATATGTATTTGACAGAACATCTGACGTTAAAAGTATCTTGAACTTGTAATTTATTACATTGCTCGTTGCAAATTTTCTAAACTCTTTTTATTTTTCACACACTTCACTTTCAAAGGGAGTGCGGCGCTGTCTCTTGGCTCGGAGTAGGCATTATATCTTACTATCAGACACATAACTTAAAAGTGTCAGACAGTTCTATATAAAAAAACTAATTCATGTTGGTCCCATTAAAATTTTATCATTATTAGTTGATTAGTTTATAATTTGTAATTTTGTAATTATAAGTTACAGTCAATGAACTGAAAAAATCATTTGCATAATTGCGACGATTATCGATGGTGAACAGTATTTTAGGCCAGTCAATGATTTTGTAAGCAGTATGCATCATAAAATAAGTGAAAAAAAAAAGCGGAACCGACTTTCAACACAAACGTTTTTATAAACTTGTGAAAGTCGGACCATGTTATTGAAAGGTAGTTTTTTGAAATACCATGATATCGACTCAACAAGTAAAATCATAGTTTTCGTTGTTTTTAATTTTCTTTTGACCTTTTTGAAACCGGCGGTATGCTTTTATTAACAAAATACTACGCACTATACTCTCTTAAACCTCATCAGAATTGACGATTGATATTTGTTTCCAAATATTAGAAATTGTGATTTAAAATAGAAATTGTTGCTATAGACCAACGCTATAAAAAACAAAAGCAAATAAATAGCACACAAACAATTATTAATATTATTCGATGCCAGATTCAACCAGATGGTCAGGGAGAAATTAATTTTTGGGCCGATTGAGATTCGTTTCATTAGGTATGATTCACTGTTCGTAGAGCGTTTTTTATTCGCACGCAGAACTCGATTCAATTGAGTCAAATTCAATTCAAACGATTTTAAATTATTAAAATATTTCTATAATTAAATAAAACGTGTTAATGCGAAACAAAATTTTATCATTTAATACACTACAATACATCTACCATTACAGTTATCGCCCAATTAAATAGGTTAGTTTAGTCGATTTGTATCTGGGAGGTTAAAATGAGGTATAATTAAGACTTGGTATTTGACCGTGAATATTCAATGTAATTTGATCCCCATGATTAAGCATTATTAATGCAGCAGCCAAACCTGCGCGCGCTTATAAATCAATACTACCGCATGTTTGGCCAAGACTTGTTGCTCAAATCTTCAAAAGCTAACACTTTAACTCAGTTTCGCCAATACGATACTTAGGTATGGTTTTTACAATATATCCTGCGTTGATTGAGCGAAACAAAAACACATATATTACAGGTAACTCAAAGTCAAAGTCGAAATCATTTATTCAATTTAGGCGTCTACGACGCTCTTATAAAAGTCAATTACAAATTTTAGTATTGAAATATTCTACATTGTACTGCCACGTTCAGCAAATAAATTGTATAGAGCCACTGCCAGAAGAACGGGCAAGAAACTCGGGGCCATTCTTTTTAACATCTTTTAACAATGTGTTACATCCTTACTATATAATAGAGTTATTACAATATTTGTTTAAATTAAGAAGGTGACAGGCAATAGCTTGGCAGAGGCGGAATTGTCCAGGCATTTTTGTCGTTTAAGTAATCAAAAACTGTGTAGTAGGATTTTTTATCAATATGTTTTTCACGTTCTCCTCTACTACTAAAGTCGTCTATACTAAAGTCAGGTATCTCGAGACTTGACTGAACTGTAAACTTCTCGCATAGTTTAACCCGTTCTACGGCCCATAGCATTTGGCTTTTGCGGCATTAAAACTGAACTTACAATACCTTACTATCTCCCCATAATCTCCCTGCATCGTTCTATCCTTGACCTAAATTTGCAGCCTCTTTGTTCCCGTTGCTACCTCGGCAATCCCCATTTGCGTAGAACGAACCAAACTCGAGCGATTTTCAAGTTTTTGTGTGACAATAGAGCCCCTGATCAATATTGCAAGATCAATCACATCAGTTCTATAATTATTCTTCGTAATACTGTTGTATCATAAATAATAAGTGATATTTGAAATTATACTTTTCATGTACATAGATATTATTTCACTGGCTCTCAAGGACTGCTGCCGGAACACACCGTTAGGTGCTTGGCGAAGATTTTCTACTTGAGGGTGGTCGCTAGCCAGGCGGGCATTCGCAAAATGCCCTTCCACCATGCGGTGAAGCTCAAGCTCCGGGCGGGATTCGAACCATGGACCTGCTGCGCGGCAGTCCATAGCCAATGCCACTGAGCCATCACTCCTTCGGTACACTAGCGTTTTATAGAATTCAGACACAATTCAGGCGCCTAGTTGATGTCTTAAACATGATTACATATACATTTGGTTCCGAAGTAGGGTGCGGGTCTGTTGGGTTGGGTCACGGTTGATGACGTCAAGGAACTTCAGTCACTGTTCCCGTTTGTGTATTGTACAGTATATTGACCAAATTAATAACGATTTATAGCAAATCCGAACATTGATGTTCACCCTGCCTAAGTATCTCATTTATTTAAGTCTATTGGTCATTAACTATAGTTCATTGAAGATGGTTTGAACATGTAGAAAGAGCGAATGAAAAAATATTGAGAAAACAAATCCCTACTACCTACCAGATAGTATAATTATGTAAAGCAGTTGGGTTTACTTTGGTAAAAGTTTGGCCTAATTAGAGAAGTTCAGGAAACAAGGTCAAGAACAGTTATAATAAACCGACGGAAATGGCACTCCCAACACATTTTATGACAATTTGTGATGTAATTGAAAAGTCAAGAGTCATGCTAAATAGAAAGTGTAATTCTGAAGTCTTTGTTGAGTTACACTTATTCTGCAAACAGGCATGTTTGACGTTACGTATGTAGGAGTATAATAATGTTGATACATACCTACATTAGGTATACACGCGTTTTTATTTGCAACAGGTAATTGGATATTGCTTAGTGAGCTTACCTCCGAGTATCTTGATTTTATACTGTAGGCTTTTTGAGATTCCTTGTAATTTTTTTGTTGCTGATAGTCCATTGTTCTATCTATACTAATATTATTATAACCAGGTGTCTTCTTCAAAAGAGACTGTATTCACAAGTACCACCATAGTATGAAATATTCTGCCACCCCGTGGTGTGCCACCTACCGTCTCTGCTGTGATTAATCTTGAAGTTCATTAGAGCTTAATAATTTAGTTCAACCCGTGTGACCTTTGGCTTTGATTATAATATACCTACTAAAGAGTTAATGTATATATGTATATAATAAGAGACAAAGAACTGCGAATGGTTAAAGAGCTTACGAGCGTCTGTAGCGGCTTTATTACTCGTATTGTACTTATTGAAATAAACATTTATACAAATATACAACATCCATATAAGTAAGCGTAACGTTATGTAACAAACTCATCCTTCTTCATATCATTTATATTGCATTTCGTATTTTGCATTGTCTAAACACATTTTTCGTGTTTCCAGACGTAATTCAAATTTAAAAGAATATTTATCTTCTCTCGTCAGTTGAGGTGAACGTCTGTCTGGTTCGCTAGTGTTTCTATAAAATTGAATAACGTAATTGTATGAAAACAAAGATTTGATAGACCCTTGTGTTAAACTCACACTAGAGAGGTAGAATCACTCATGTGAAACGGACCCTGAATGTTCATATGTATGGATATTCAAATGCAAATGTAGTCCCGAATTCCGTCGGAACAGTTAGAAAGCCGTTCCCGGACTTTCCTATGTTCAAATAGCCCATTACAATATCGACTGACATTTTTTGTAGGACGTTTATATAGAATTTACAATACTTGTAATTATGAACAACTTTTTTTATTTTTTTATGTTATTGTGACGGAACAAGCCCGAGACCCACCTGATGTTAAGTGGACTAACCTCTGCCTATAACAGACGCGTTTCGTCAGCGACGAATTGCACTGTGCCCGTCACACTGAGACGTCCAGTTGTTAGGTCACATTAGCCTGTAATTTTTCTGGCTCTCAAGGACTGCTGCCGGAACACACCGTTAGGTGCTTGGCGGCAGATTTTCTACTTGAGGGTGGTCGGTAGCCAGGCCGGCACTCGCAAAATGCCCTTCCACCATGCGATGAAGCTCAAGCCCGCGGCGGGATTCGAACCATGGACCTGCTGCGCAGCAGTCCATAGCCAATGCCACTGAGCTATCACTGCTTTAAAAACTACTTTGTGAAAGTAGAGAAAAATCTTTTTGTTTTATACTGAACTGGGTAGCACTTGACCCCTATCTCACCTGATGTTAAGTGATGATGCGATCGATGATGGAGCGCGCTTACCCGGAAGAAATCTTTTTTCTTACAACAGAGCAGAGAATTTTTAAAACACTACTTTGCCGCTTTATTCTCGTTGTTTTATGTATTTTAGTAGATAAAGCTTATGATATTATCTTGCGCATTATGTATTGTAAAACTGGTATGTGTTTACTAACATAGCAGTTTCTCCTTACGCAATATATTGATTGTAAAATGAAAAAAAACTTCTATTTATGTGTCCCAAAGCGCGAAGATAAAAGCAACGTCAACATAATCAAAGTATAATGGCGTGTTGTCTGGAGGGCGCGACGTCCCCACCGCTGTAAAGCCGAGCTAGAGTCAGTTAATCTTCATTAGCATGATTTTGCCCATCTAGAGGATGAAAAGCAGTATAATAGGTACTTAAACTATGAAATTTAAGTATCTATTATACTACTTTTCCCAAAAGAAGAACCAAGTTTATCATAATTCTAATTAGCCTGTGTGCCAGTAGCACTTACATAGTGATATACTATATACAGTGATTCATTACAATTGATAATCACCCGTACGGAGAAATAATAACAATCATTTACTAGCTTCTTAAACATTCATACAACGGAATTGTAGCTCCCACATAAGGCGAACCTGTGTCGTGGGAGGTTAGTCTTTGATAGTTGCGCTAAACATAATTAATTATACTACAATATGTTATTGTTTCAGCCGGATAGTCCACTGCTGAACACAGTCTCCCCCAATATGGGGTGGTTTGCCATGATTCCCACCCTTGGCAGGCGGCTCAGGGATCGCAATGTGAGATATGAGTTCCTCAGAAAGCGCTGCTGCCCACCTTCTGGTGTGTTTCCCTTACTCACCTCTTACGACACCCACGGGTAGAGATGGAGGGGTAACATTCTAGCCCGGCACCCCACGGGTGAAAAATATGTTAAGGGCCTGTTAAATTTTATTAGTAGTAGTATAGTTACGAATGATAAGAAAGTTTTCGTCAAATTGCAGCCCTTAAATAGTTTACCGTCTTAAATAACTTAAAGCTAATGCTTACCAACTACCTACATTTTAATATTTTGCAAATCACCCGCGTGCAATTTGTTTATATTGCGCTCGCTCGGGAACTACTCAGTAAATAAAGATAATAGTATACAATATCCTAATAAAGAGCCTAAGAGACCCAAATGAAAGCAAAAACACGTTTTCTTCACACTTTTGCAAAAGTAATATTTATAGGATAATCCACAAGC
Organism: Plagodis pulveraria; assembly: GCA_963890685.1. Lineage (NCBI taxonomy): Eukaryota > Metazoa > Arthropoda > Insecta > Lepidoptera > Geometridae > Plagodis > Plagodis pulveraria. The sequence continues at coordinate 23,305,392 of OY982957.1, forward strand.
GAATTTACAAGGTACAAGATTATATATTTCAAAATCCAGATTTCAATTTATTTGGGAGCCGTATATGATAAATTGCTTTTTTATTGCCATGTTGCTACAGCCGAAATAAGACTTCAGGATTAGGATCCCCGCATCAATCTGTACAGGATAAATTGTAGATATTGTAAATTATTTGAATTCAATTTATTTACTTTTAGGTATACGCAATACTTAGACATATTAAAATTTCCTTTAAAAATGTTAATGCTTTTTGCTATTAAAAGTAATGTTGAGTATGGTATTCAAAATATTATTGTGATATAAATACATGTTTTGACAGGATACGAGTTAAATGTCACTGTTTCAATGGATCAATGCAGCCAAAACATAAAATTAATACAGTAAAAAGACGACGTGAGGTGCGTCATGACCATTAAATGTCTACTAAAAACAATCACCGAGAATTGCAGGGTTAAGTCCAGCCACAGATAATAAAACAGTTACGAGTAAAACGTATTTTTTTTTACTTTCTCGTAAACCTTTATATACAATCGCCCAAAAAAAGAGTATTTTTTTAGGGCTCATGTATTTATGTTTGTGAGTTTCTTTATTCCACCATAACTTCTAAACGGCTTAACGGATTCTATAATGTTTTGTCTTTGTCTTGATAGCGCAAGTGACACATAGGTATATAAAAAAATAAAAATAAAAGAAACAGGAGGACCGCATTGAAAGAAAAAAAATGTTGTCCCAAACCTAACCATAGTTAAAAAAGAATGTGTTGTAAAATATTAATAATAAAAACTGGCTTCAAAAAGAAATTATTCTAATACAAAAAAATGCCCTAAAAAGTAAATAAGCCAAAGCATCGTATATAGTTTTTTTTATTCCATTTACATCGGAATGCAAAAATGAGAACATCATCAATGTCGACGATGCCAATTAAATACGCATTATGAGGGATAACTCATATACTACTCGCCAAATCTCATTTAAATTTATATATGACCACATATAAGCACCAGCTATATTCGTGTAAAAAAAAACATCAAAATCGAACATTCTGTAAAAAGTTATGACGTAACACAAACAATAATAAAAACAGTCAGTACTGAGAAACTCCTCCTTTTTTGAAAAGAGATAAAGTATAATCGGTCTATATAACCAAAATTACCTAAATATATGCTAAATAGGTTACTCCTACCAAATTTCTTAAAGATCAAACCGGACTCTACTTTTTCATTCTGTAGTGTCTACTAAAGAACGGCACGCTGGACATTTTAATTAATAGATAATTGTATTTTGGGAGCGCCATTATCTTAAACGACTTCCATTAAACTGTTTGCGAAGTGAATCCAATTTTCCGCCTTTAGCTGAAGCTACTGGGAAAAAAACTTAATGACTATAGTGTCAGTTTCTAGTACAAAACCTATTTATTATCGTCATGTCATGTTAGTTCAATTGGTTAGAGCTTACCCCGGCTCAAGGGGTGGATGGACGCGGGTTCGAATCCCGCACATGACTTAAATTTTTCCTATCGTATATTTGTGATTTTGTAATGAAAACCTATTTAGTTACGAATTATTGCAATAATATACGAGCCTAAATCAAAGGTCCATGAGTAAAGCTAAAATATTTGGTAACAATAAACGGATTTCGGAACAGTGAACACTAAAATCTAAATAGAACATTTTACAGAAGCAGTAGTTTAAGTGAAGTCTAAGAAGTGCGGGTATATAAACTCGTTTATTCTTCTAAAATCCGTTTATTGTTTTTAAAATCCATACGATACCGCCTCCATTGAGGATTTATTTATCATGCGTGTACATAGTAGGTGTTTATTTAGAAAATATAGAATAGTCCGCACCAAGTCAGCTGTACGCCTGCAGATTCACTTTCTTTTCGTAGATAAAAATAAAATTAGCAGATTGGGCTCTCTGTTTGGATGAAGGTTTAATTGAAATCCAACGCATCGAACAAATTACGGTAAGACAATGCTCACAAATGAAGGTGCCAGACTTTATAACTCACTACCCTCACAAATAAAACATGTTAACTCACTTCATGCCTTTAAAAAACTTTAGCCGAATACATCATAGAAAATATATCAGTATTGTTATAAGTAAAAGAAAAGAAGTTTAAAGTAAGTCGGTATTATTCATTGTTATGTTCAATTAGTTAATTTATTTTGATAATTGAATAGGTACGACTAAAATTGTAAAATATTTTGTAATTATGTTATCATGTAAGTGACAAACTGTTTGTCTTTATGATAATAAATATCTTTAAGCCTAAAACCTAAAATGTTTGTAAAACTTTTGATGGTTGTTTTCGACAAAGTAAACGTTTCTTGAAGGAATGTTCTACGCAAGTAACTAGCTACAAGCTTTGACGAGTTTTCAAAGGCTTTTTAGTCGTGTGCTAGGTTTATAACAGTATTACACGAGTGTTTTAATACCTAGTTAAGTGCACATTCATATACTATTTTATCTACTCTCATACATTAAGATTGATATGCCATAAGAAAATTAAAAACTTTTTTACTCAAAGTATATGGACTAAGGAACTGCATTTTTACAACTTTATGATACCTTAGGTGGAAAATATAGCTATATTTTGCGCCTCAGGTATATATATTGTGAATATGTTAATAAATATGTTCTCGAGATAATAATTATTAAATTTGTTCAGCATATTCGTAAACTTTTTGGTTCACAAATCATCTCAAAATTTTCCTGTCCGCTGCAGAAGGAATAAACAAACGCAATTAAAAGCGCGAGTGAAAACTTATTAATTATTGTTCTTGTACTAAATAAAAAAATCTTTTAATATTGTTATTTATATAAAAAGGAAAATATTGTGAAAACATTAAAAAACAATTTAGTTTAGGACAACAATTTTAGTAATTAGTTAAGTACCTGCCTATAATATTCATTTAGAGGAACTAACTATAAGCCAAAACAATAATTACATTTAATAGATATTATAAACCTACTAAGGTATTTAGTTATTGTAATGTGGATGGATAGGATCGTGAGATCGCGTTCTCGTGATGTCGTTCACAATGCCTTGCATGATAGAGAGTACAATTTCTTCTGATATTCGAAATGGATTGCTGAAACACTCTCCCGAAAGTTCAATAGTTAGGGTTGTTAACGTTCGTCAACCTCTTCTCTGCAGCATTTGGGTATTTATAATAACCCACCGCTCTTCTTTCAATACAATATATAAAAGGAGCCCAAAAGTCCATGTTTAATTTCATCGTAGTTATATCGAGTTTTTTTTAAACCTGACAAAACCATCGTTAAAATCTACAAAATAGACGATCTCAGGGTAATTCGTAAAATTTTAACGAATGTTTACCGAATTTAATTACGGATCGTTTAAGTAGGTTTCATACTTGCAACGTCGAAAAAACATCGATACAACCCGTTTTATCGAATTTAGACGATTTTATATGTCAAATTTAGAGATTGGTAACTACGGTACTTGCGCTGCAGGTACAACATTTTAAATACAAAATCTGTATTATGTATAGTATAAGTATCGAACCTCCACCAACAAGATATATACACCGTGTCCCAAAATTCAACGATAAGCCGGCATCGGTGCATGGACCTACTCATGACTACTCGGGTAAAAATAAAAATAAAATTATAACTGTTTTTTTTTATTAATTACAGAGACTTTTATAAATTTCATCGATATTCGATACCCATTATGCTATTTTCAACTACCATGACCACAATTTTTGACATATTTTTGATATTTTTTGTGCATTAGCAACCTAAAAAGGACGGCTATCTACCACAATCCTTTAAAATTACAGAAAGTCTGTAGTTATTTTACAAAAATCAGTAAAAAAAAATTTTTTTCTTATAATTTTCATAGATTTTAACATTCTATGCACTTTCTATAGTCTGGGTTTAAAAAAAAAGTATGGACACTACCATGGCAAGTTTTATTAAAAGTTGGCGCAACTTTATAAAAGTCTCTGTAATTAAAAAAAAAAGAGTTATAATTTTTTTTTTATTTTTTCCCGAGTAGTCATGAGTAGGTCCATGCACCGATGCCGGCTTATCGTTGAATTTTGGGACACGGTGTATGTACAATGAAACCCGGCTGATGATGCTATCACAACTATATCAATATTACACTTGCATATAAAATACGAAACAAAAGGATTCATTCAAGAATCATATTTACAAGAAACAAACACGTTTACAACCTTTTTTTTTAAGTGTGAAAAATGTTTTTACGCATTCCTGTCTATCCTCGGGGGAGATACTTTCGCACACAACAACGAACCCGCCACGGTTACGTTTACGGTTGTCCGTTGCCGGACCGCTCCTGGGGTGCTACCCCTCACGACGCACCAGAACTCATGGCACGTCGTTACCACCAAGTCGATCACCAAGGGGATCAAGTCCGCAAAAGGGCGCCAGACGACCCCCCTTTTGAGGCCCAAGGTCCACCACTGTTGGATGGTGAACGCGGTGGGGCCGCAGGGGAGGAGGAGTGTCGGTATAACGAGGCACCACTGTCACTATCCTCTGCGGCCGAAGTAGCACGTGATGGTGCTACTCATCTGACCCGTTGCGGTGTCGCCCATACAACACCACAGCCCGCCTCAGATGCGGTATGGGTATACAGCACCGCAGCCTACTCCTTAACGCTCTATTGTAGACTTAGAGGCAAATCCTAGCGGAGCGGCCCCTACGGAGTAGGTCGACTGCCCATGCCAGCACGGCCCCTGGTTCCTCTTCGCTTCACCATGGGTGACGAAGCCACGACAACTGAGCCCCACCGCCACGATAAAGCGGGAGCCGTCGGGGGACACGTTTACAACCTCAACCTAACACGAGCTAATAATATACATTAACAAATAATTAGGACTATTATGGCAAGAAAAGTATTATGAATGAAGGTGCAAAGTTGCATAACGCTTTTCCAAAAATGTTAAAAGAGTTAAAAATCAACTTTATAATATTTAAGTTGCCTTAAGATACACCTAAAATAATTTCATTACAAGAAGTTTAGTGTGAGCACGCCCTTTAAAAACTGATACTGTTAACTAACGCGTCCTTCATTTCAACAAATAGATGCATGTGTTAGCCCCGCTTTTTTATTAACCCATACTTTGCTCGCAACAATTACATTGTTTACAATTTGCTTAAGAGAACCTTAAGAGAAACAATAAATATAATAATTACTTACCATTATTATATACCAAACAAAACTACATGAACGTAGTACTTAGACTTTTCTTTGTGTTACTTTCTTCATTCATGAGTTAGTAACGAATCAAGTTTCTCAGATATGACTTTGCTATGAAATAATTTTAAGAAGAATTATTTAGAAACTTTTTAGGATTTTAATATTTTTTTATCTACGTTCGTGTATTTTTCGTTCAATATGACAACATATTACTGCCATACTGAATTTCCAAGAAGATACGTACCGCCTCTCTTGGCATCAAAAGGGTGTCAAGCGTGACCCCCAAGCCGACACCCAGGGGTCACAGTGACCCTAAAACCCCTGTCTCTGGTAACGCGACGCGTATAAATGACCCTTATCTGTATTCGCCGGCCGTGCAATCTCAACCGCACCATCATTCATCTCAGAAACTTAATTTTCCAGTAATTTTCAGGATATGTAAAGTTATTTATCAGAATGTTTCAGTTTGTAACTATACTCTGGTTTTTAATTCGAGATCAAAAATGTAAACAAAGGGGTTAACCGTGCAAAAAAATGACATGTACTTAGTAATTATGGAAACCGATGAAGCATTTCACATAAAAAAAATATATTAAGCAATAATTGATTACTTTAGCATACACTAATAAAATATTTTTTTATGCGCGTACATATTTACGCATATATTCAAGACTGAAAAAAATAGTGTAATTTTTTTTTTGTTTTTAACTGCCACACTGGCGGGATCGTCGACATTTTCCAGCTGACGCCATTTTTGCTTGTTCGTAAATTGTATTTAGATTCGAATGTGTTTCTCGATAATTTTTCTTGTGATTGTGAATTTACTTATTATTTATTATTGTTTTTATCGTTTCTAGTTATTTTTAGAGAGTTATTTCTTTTCGTAATATGGAGGCGACGAGGACAGCCCGAACTCTAACCGGGCTCTTCAACAACGAAAGATATTGTATCTCCTGTAAAGAAACGTGGTCGCAAATTTTAGAATGCTTCCGAAAAGTTGATGGTGATGAAGGCGTATAAACACACATCTATAGCTTGGCCAAAAGACGAGTATTGCTCTTTTTTATGTTAGTGACAGAACAAGCTCGAGCAGGCTAACCTCTGTCTATACAGGCTCATGTGCCTGTAATTTCACTGACTCTCAAGGACTGCTGCCGGAACACAGCGTTAGGTGCTTGGCGACAGATTTTCGACTTGAGGGTGGCCGCTAGCCAGGCGGACATTCGCAAAATACCTTACCAACATGCGATGAAGCTCAAGCCCGCGGTGGGATTTGAACCATGAACCTGCTGCGCGGCATTCCATAGCCAATGCCACTTAGCCATCACTGCTTCAAGTGTCCTAAAAAAACTGCGGACATGTTGGGAATATCGTCAGTTTTAGTCAGAAGGATAGTCCGCAAAAATAAGGGAAGCGGTGAGTTCACTTCGCCAAGATCGCTTTTCACGCTATATAGGTACGGCAGATTGTTCAAAATTTTATCAAGACAGCAAAATTCATAAGTATAATTTAGTGATGGTAATTAATACTTTAGTACTTTATCACCAAAATAAGAAAACATATACCTCCTCAAGCACAAGTCACACAATCAAATCCGAAACTTCCACCGTTGAACAAGGTTCCAATGGGGGGATTTGCCACTATCCCCACTCTTGACAGGTGACTTGAGGATCGAAGTAGAATTTGTTAGTTCTCTAGAAGGTGCTGATTCCCACCTTCCGGTATTTTTGTGGCCCAACGTCACATGGGATGCTGGGTTACAATATCACCCCCCTTTCTTCCCGTGAGTGTCTTGCAACTAAGGTAAATACATATATACGGTATATAGGTGTGGAATTATTTCAATTAAATAAAAATGTGTGAAACTTAGCGCAGCAGGGAGTGCCGTTACGGATTACTTAAAAACATTTTGAAGAAAAAATATTGAATACCCCTGACCAGTCAGTTTGACAATGACATATGTTGACATTTCTTTGTTTACCTTTTTGATCTCGGATTAAAAACCAGACTATAGATAATCTAAATTGTACAGGCCTAAGAACAAAATATCCAACGGACGCATGCCGTGTTGCTAATTATAGTAGAGGTCTTAAATCCAAACATGTATCATAATTGCTCCTTTTGGCGGCTTCCACAGACGTCCATGTAATCCCCGTAACTTTTCTAATTGTGATATTGCATGGAGTCAGCCCCATGAAGATTTTCATTATGTTTTTGTGTGAACTTCTGACACAATAAATGCTTAATGGTGTCCTAAGTTTTGGCGATTATTACATAAAGTAAGTAAAGCAAGCGACTTAAACCGTTTGGGTAAGAACCCAAACGGTTTAAGTTGAGTATATTTATCATTATTTTTATCTTGACATTTCAAATACTTTGCAGTAATCGTGGTTATGGGGATAAAAATAATTATGACTTTACTTGAATACCTTTTAAAGTTGTTGGATTACTACAATAAATGCTTGATTTGTTGAAGCTTTGACAAACTTCGTTCTTAATGAGAGCTCACGTTAACAAAATAATTTTACCATACTATTCTCATATAAAATGTATGGTGATTTTAAGGGAGAGGGGAGGAAGGATCACCAGCTCGTCTGATTTTCACATCCAATTTTCTTCAAGTCTAAAACAATTAAATTTATCAAACAGGTACATAAGTAAAAGGTATTAATTTTTTACGAGAATTCTCAATAGCAACGTTTAAACGGTTTAAAAAATTCAACGCAATATTGAGTATACTGTTTCAACACCATTGTCCACTGCTGAACACAGCCTCCCCCATTTCCCATTTGGGGCGGGTTTGCCATATTCCCCACGCTTGGCAGGCGTCTTGGGGATCACAGTATAAAATATCAGTTCCTCAAAAGGCTCTACTGCCCACCTTCCGGTATTTTACCTTTAGTCGCCTCTTACGACACCCTGAAGTAGAAATGGGGGGTGACATTCTAACCCGGCACTCCACGGGGTATATATTGTGTATATGTTTACTAATATTATCTATTTAATATTAATAAATTATCGCAGTTGTCTTCATGCCTTTGTTTTCTAATATTTCATTATAAAAAATCTGTTTCATTCATCACATCGTATTAAGTAAGAAGCGCATTTCGGATAGAGCAGAACGCGACAATGCAGTGCGCACTGCTGCGCAAGTAATTAAAATTTAATTGGTTCGTGCTGCAAATCTGAATCTTATGTTGAAAGTAATGTTCTTAAATAGTGGCCTAAGTATGTAACCGAATATCGACGTTCAAACTTACTTACTAATTGAGTTCAACCGCTAGAAGCGACTCTACACTTTCAACCCACAATTAGGAGTACAACAGTATAGTACCACCCGCAAGCAGTATTATATGTGTATTTACACTATTTTCTACCTACCGATAAATAATTTAATATACTGCCAAGTTGTCAGGCAATTGCGAAAGTAATCATTAAGTTTGCTTTCAAACTATTATAACTAATATAACTATCGTATAATTATGCAAAGTAACCGTTCACATTATAAAACGAGTTATTGTACGTTTTAGTGTCGAGTCAATTAACATTTCATCTAAACTAATGATAAATTTTACTAAAAGCGTAGGTTGTCATAAAAGTTGTGACCCATCATTTATCGTCAGAACCTACGAATAGGTCGGAACCGTTATATAGCCATACCTGTCGTAATTGAATTAATTGTCTGTCGCCCGCAGGGTCAGCTATAACCTAAGTAGATACCTCTTTGTCATCTCCCTTCCTTTATACTAATCATGTGGGGACTCACAAAAATCACAAAAATCAATCACTTGCACGTATACAGTATCTAAACATACATATTAAGAGGCATTTTACATTTTAATGTGGTATACGAAGATTTTAAGCGCTTAATTTACTATCATAGGAAATATCTACAAGTTGTTTAATAATTGATAAAAATAGAATAATCTGTTCTCTTTTCAGTTAATGTACCAGATTTACAAACATAACATTAATTATTTTGTAGTGACCAATCTCCCGCACCTTGTTTTACGAATTAAAGTACACCTAGCCAACTTCAGAGTTCTATCTCTTGTATAAAGATTCATCAAATTAACTAAAAAAAAAAACTGTACATCAGGCATATAATCCTGTTGACACATAGTGTACTAGAATATCGATAATTAATCGTCATTGTAGAAAAAAAAATAACGATCTTGCGCCAATTTCCACGAATTATATCAGCAGTTTACCACGATATATTGCGTTTAATAAAGTGTAATTCCAAACAAATATTATATGAAAAGAAAGTTCATTCTTTAATTAATCTGATCTTTAATAAATTGTGCTATTAACTCTGTTTTGTTAGACAAGAAAAAATATTTAACATAACTCGAAATGCTCATAAATTGAAATGTACGAGCGCGAGGCGATCAGTACCGCGCGAGCGCTCATTGAGGTAGGACCTGCGTTCGTTTTGCCTTGCTCTGAAGTCTCGTACGCGGAACGCTTAGACGCAAGTTTATAGTGCGACCACAGAGTTTTGATCATGCCTTTATTTTTTAAAGTAACAAACTATACTTTATTATTGTTGTCCATAATATAATTATTGTTGTCTTGTTAAGTAACTACATCTTCAGTTTCTGTTCATCCATTGTGTTAAAAAAAGGAAACGTCACAATTATGCAGTCTTATACAGCGTTATTGGAAAAATGCTAACAACCTCAGAGGGTTGACTTCTTCTTTTTGGTCTGCTAGTTTTTATATTATTCTAGTTTAAATTAGTAACTCACTATAACTTTTGTTTTAGAAGGATAAGATGACAGGCGAATAATTGATTTCCAATATTTTTGGATTCAGTTAATGTCTATAAGTGAACGCAGCCATAACTTCAGCAGGAAATTAAACTACCTTCCTAATTTGTACAAAACGGCCTCTCGGCTTTTCCATCATTTGTACAAACCGGGATACCAGTTAGCGGTCGATAGTCGTATTTACAAATTTACCATAAAATACCATAAAATCTGCGTAAGTGTTTTCTGCGTAAGTTTAAGTTTTGTAGCAGTGATGGCTCAGTGGCATTGGCTATGGACTGCCGCGCAGCAGGTCCATGGTTCGAATCCCGCCCAGAGCTTGAGGTTCACCGCATGGTGGAAGGGCATTTTGCGAATGCCCGCCTGGCTAGCGACCACCCTCTAGTAGAAAATCTGTCGCCAAGCACCTAACGGTGAGTTCCGGCAGCAGTCCTTGAGAGCCAGTGAAATAACAGACAAGAATGAGACTTAACAGGTATGTCTCAAGGTGATGGGCGCAGTGCAGTTCGTCACTTGTGATGAAATGCATCTGTATCTGTATAGGCAGAGGATACCGCTTAACATCAGGTGGGCCTCGCGCTTGTTCCATCACAATGACATAAAAAAATAAACAAAAAAAAGTCCGACTTTCATGATACAAATGGTTTTCAAAAGGATGCATCCTTGCCCATACAAGAAAGAATCCATACTTTTCTGAGATAACGGAAGTATTTTGAATATATTGATGAAATCTGAAACCAGCACCAATTACATTTTGGCCCCAAAATATTACGTCATTTCATATTAATCTCGTAACTAAGTCAACAGTTATAAACCTAGAAAAACGCAATTTTGCATATGTATAAGTCATTTTTCGCTGGATACATTTTGCAACGCAAACACTTACCGATGCAAATTTGCGTATTAAATAATCTCGTAACTAATTTTAAACTTCTAAACCAAAAAATCTGAATTAATACAAGTGTATAAATTATATGTAAATAATAATATCAAAGAAGGACCAAAGCCGTAGGTGGTATAGCTTTTAAGAAAAAAATATTGCTCTCCAATACAGTTTTCCCGCCAAAGTTCTTAAAACAATTGGGTTGTTTTAATCTTGTTACTTATAATATTTGGCGTAAAAATCTGTAACAATTCATGGCTAAAGAACAATATTAAATTATCATATTAAAAGAAAAATCGAAGTTCTAGGTGAGTCTAGTTACGAAAAAATAAAAATAGCAATTAAATTACTATTTCCCACCATTTTTGTCGTGTGTTCAAACCCCATTTCCAGTATTTTTGTAAGTAATGGAAAACCAAAAACGTCATGGGACGTTTGTGGTTGGTACTGAGTTGTTTTCATGATGCACAGAAAAATAAACCTTTGTCCTATGCCTGGTCATTATGGCAGACAGTGTTAACGACTGGATATATATACTGTGTAGAGTGTGAACGAGGAAAATAGCAATTTATGGAAAATTTAAAAGAAAGAGCTTTTAGTCCGCAGCTTTTAATCAATGCCGTTACGTCAAATATTTATATAATTTTAAGCCGTATAATTATTTAAGTTTATTGTTACAATAAATGATTCAAACATTTCTATTTTTTATTCATCAAGGATGAAATGTAAATATACGATTCACGATGTAGGTTGACTATTTAATGTACATGCCTACTTCTTTTCTATAACATTAGCAAGTAATCGACAAGAAATTGATTATTTACTCATGCCAATCACACAATTTTTAAATTCGCAACTTACATTTCTTTATTAATGAGTGCTAGTATCAAAATATGTTACTCACAGTCACGCTATTCCGTCGTCACTTCTTTCGCTTGTGTATGCGATGCGCTGGCATTTACCTAAACTTCAGTAGCGTGATTTTGTGAAATGGCTCTTAACTTGGCCATAATGCCCCAAATAAAACCCTAGAGCTTTCTTTTAGTCATGAAACCCAAGGTCGGTAAGTTTTTTTTTTAATTTACAGCACACATGTCATGCAAATTCAAGCAAGGAGTTTACACGCAATTGAAAAATTGTATTAAAATGTTATCTAAACAGGAATTTCATTGCAATCTCACTAGATGTTACTAATATACTGAACTAATGTTCTTAATAATCGATTTTAATAGTTTTTTGTATCAAAACGTCGAAATTATTTTATTTTTTTACACTCGCAAATGTGATGAAAAATATTTTATGTTTCACGGCTGGTACGGGAATTCCAAAAATCGACTTAGAAAAAAAAATCTACTAGTGCCTCGATCGTAATTCCTTACTTACCGGCCTTAATACACAATGTAGGTACTATTTTAATGGATAAAAATGTTTTTACCAAACGTCTATCTGTCGCAAACCCTACATACTAAAGAAAAACACTAAAGGTTGGTCTCTTTATGGATTTCTACAAAGTCTGGTGCCTATGTAAGTAACTATATACTTATATTATTTCATATCTATGTTGTTGTCAATAAAGAGTTTTTGTATTGTAACCTAATAACCGAACTTAGCGGGTCCGCTATCCGCACGAGCATTCCCAAATCTACAGCTACTATTATTATCACTGTGGCGTCTCGTCGCCGCCTGATCATAAAACTGAAGCCAACACCTTGTTAGAAATATATTATTATGTTGTTAAAAGTGATTGAGATAAGGTTTTTTTAAATCCTTTGATTTGGACGAAAAACCTGGCGTCTAACCGAAGCTCCAATTTTGGCCTAATTTTTGGTAAAATTAGTTTCCAAATACTCCTCCACTTTGTATCTCGTATTTACTTAAAGCCATCTTAGTTATAAGTTGCATTTTTTAAAGTTAATCATTTTATTTAATTATTGATTTGCAACATTTCTGCTACTATTTGTCATATATTAAGTTGATATTTATGTAAGTCATTTGTGTAGTTTATTTATACGTACTGTAATATAACAATTTATATCGATATTACGTACTTGTGTATGTTATAATAGAGTTGTACCATCCTCCCTGCTCATAAAATGTATTATCTATCCATCCAAAGGTTGTCTGGAAGAAATAGCTTTAAGTGATAAGACCACCCTTTGTGCCTATCTATTGTTATTGTTTTTATTTGTAATTTTCTGTTTTTGGTGTCAATAAAGAGTATATCGTATCGTAATTCTGAATCTTCACATAGAAAAAACATAGCCTGATCCATCCCTGTACAACATTTGTACAATATAAACCTCATAGGGTACATACCTACCTCACTTAGGTAGGTTTTGCTAAAGTTAATTTCCTAGTACGCTTTTATTTGTAACCAACTTTTTAGTCATATATAAAATATTATTACGAGGCCTTACCAGTCACAAATTTTCTCGGTCAACAAAGACATACTCACCTTGTTTGTTGTGTTTTTGCAAAAAGAGGTCTATGAGCAGCGAAATTTCATTGCAAATGAAGATACGCATCCCAATGACTGTCAATTATTTCCTCAGGCATTTAAGATCATAACTGAAAATCTGTAATTTTAGAAAATGCTTAATTATACCTCAATATGCCCGACCGCACAGTACACTAATCTCATTAGCTAAGTGTTTGAAGCTCTTGATTACAATTACAGCCGCAATCAGACGAGCTGTACAATGCTCATCCATTAAACTTATAGTTATTTAATTTTGTTACCCATACCTTTGTCACTCTAATAAATTATACAAATAACGTTGGCCTATGAAACATGAACTCATAGAGAAATAAATTTGCTTTATCTTTTCTTTGCATGAACTAAATATAAATACGTCCGATAGTAACGGTGTGTGAAATTATGTTCTATGACATTTTTATGGTGAAATCCAAGGGATTTGTAACACGGATAAATAAACAAAGACCCATCGAAATTAATATCCGAGTCATGCAAAATCCAATGGAACGAATTATACGATAATCAAACCTGATCTCACTGATAATGTTAATCGTAGGAAACGGTTCCGATAATGAGTATAGGTAGTTGTTTCATTCTATGTATAAATATATTTGTTCGTAGGTTTCAATAGTACAGTGCTTTGTTTTTTGCCGAGTCTGCCGTGGAATATCTTTGATCGCCTTATTCCTAAATTAATTAATGGTTATGGTGTTGAACTGATTTTTTTAATTATCAGAATTAATGCAAAGTCAGAAGAAAATCATATGACAACTGGAACTCAGTCATATGTTCCCGTGAGGTGTAAAGTATAATTTAAAAAAAACTTCTCTTTTTTTTATTATTTTGATGGTTATTAGTTATGACTGAATCCAAGTGCATCGTAGATAAAGATAACAGTATTGAATTTCATTCATAAGTGGACGATATCGACTTCGCGTGATAAAGCCATACTACTGTATGGGTTTAACACAGAGAATCCTGCCACATCGGTAGGGTTCGCACAGTTTTTTTACATATACAAGTTACCAAAAACAACATCTTACCATCGATTTAAATAAAAAAGAAGATGTTATGATTGAACAATTAACACAAGCAAATAATGTACACACCTCTATTCCCATTGTATATGATGCTTTTTAATGGATGACAAACAGAGCATGCAGTACACGCAATCAGGAGAAGTCACTTAATTTGACATTTGTTCGAAGTACGGGGTGCCGATTCTCCCGTCTTTTATAAGTTCAATGACCTTAAATCTATCATTTGAAGGCTTCAGTTCACGCTCCTCAGTAGACGTGTAAATCCCGGCTTAGTGATCCATTTGTTTCCATCACGTTAAACCATTGCAGTGCTTTGATGATTTATTCAAATACGAACGCTTCTGAGTTGTTTAATTAATTCCAGATAAATCATAACGTACTTGGACGTTTCATCCACGCTGGTAATTAAATGGGCGTTATGGCTGAATGAAAAATACAGTTCCGTCAAGTTCAGGCTTATGAATAAAAGGACTGTTCTGTTTGATGTAATAATTGTCTGTAATAATTCTGTTTGTTTGGCGCCAAAGGCAGAGTATGCGTAGCAACGTGAGGAGTCTCACGTTGCTGCATATTATGTATGTTTATTATTTTAACATACTCATTATTTGACAGGCACTGGTATATACTCGTGCTACCAATAAGAACATTCCTGAGAATAGTTCTCATCAGACAAACTTTCTACAGGATTGTGGTCTTGTGTCGTTCTTTGTAGTTTTGATGCAAAAAATATCGCATTGTTTATTTCTGATAGGTAAGCCTTTGCCCACAATCTCACCTGATGGTAGGTGACGATGTGGTCGAAGGTGTAAACACCTTCGATGTTAACATGCTTAACCAAGAATTACTGGCTCTCAAGGACAGCTGCCGGAACACACCGTTCGGTCGCTAGTCAAGCGGGCATTCGCAAAATTCCCTTCCACCATGTGGTGAAGCTCAAGCAAGCGGCGGTCCATAGCCAATGCCACTGAGCCATCACTGCTTCAAATCTACTGAAAAAAACTGTATCGACCACAAATACGCGACATCGTATATCGTTGTCGCATCATCATTTACGATTGATGAGATTATGTTCTAAGGCAAGCCTATCAGCAGTAAAAAAATACCGGATAACAATCCATCACAATCCATCATTGATTGAAAGTGACAGCGGGCATTAATCAATTTCATTTTATTTTTTGAGAACAAACTACCTAAATAATTAATAATATATTTCAATTCTCTTATTCAACCCGGGTATTCATGACAGCTGTATTAACGTTCATTATATTTTCCGCTTCCTTGCGATTCTGAAGCAAATCTGCTTTCACTGATGTAGAATAAGTTTTTTGAGTGATTCTGATGGAACAAGCACGAGTCCCACTTTATGTTAAGCGGACTAATTTCTGCCTGTACATTTCTTCATTTTCAAATGGCACTGCGCCCATCACCCTAGGACATACAGTGTTAAGTATTAAGTCGCATGTACCTGTAATTACTTACTGCTAATTTGAAACGCTCAACTACATCAGCATGCTGCATGTGTTTTTCAGTATGATTCTGAACTTTAAAGTTGAACTCTACTAATTCATGCCAGTACCTGCTTGTCCAAGGTAATAAATATCGGTTGCGTCGCATCCTGTTTAAAGCGTAACATTCAAGGGACATGATTTCCATAAATGATTGTGCTAAATTACAAACGCGAAACTTTTGAAAAAAAAAACAGCACAGCACACAATCTATAAGATTAATAAAAAACAGCATGTTCGGGAATTTGAACCTGAGACATATGCATTATTATGCAAGTCAGCAGACTACTAATTCCAAGTCCAAATACCGCTTTTACAAGCTTGAAGCTCTTGCAATGGTGACGAGCCTGAACAAGTTTCGCGTTTGTAATTTAGAAAAATCATTTGTGGAAATTATGTCCCTTGAATGTTACGCTTTAAACAGGATGCGACGCAACAGAGATTTATTATTTTTGACAAGCATGTACTATGCATATGTAGCATGCAGCTGTAGCTGAGCGCTTCAAATTGAGAGGCAGTAAGTAATTACAGGTACATGAGACTTAACACTGTATGTCCTAGGGTGATAGATAACGATAACAATGGAAATTCATTCATAAAATGTACTTGCATGCTGTTAACGGGTGCAATGCCAGTAACAATACTCCCTCTAGTGGCCCCACTCGTTAGCCAAATATTCTAAGCGCTTTGTCCATACTTGCGCGGCCATTATTGTCTTTCACAATATTATTTATTACTTGAGAAACTGGGTATACGATCCGAACCCGATAATAATTTATTTATTGTAGCATCGGACGCGCGCTGCGAGAACATTACTGTTCTAGTGCGGGTAAGACGTCATGTGCTTGGCTGCCTTTCAGCAGAGGCGGCCGCGTACTGCCATCTCGCTTGGTCTGAGTGATACCAAACCGCTTCTTTGACTGATAGAATCTTGGTGGTCAGGTACTTTGATCTAGTATAAGGAGCTTTCGTGCCAAAGTGACAAGTTTTGGTTCTAAGTATATCTTGTATTTCCTACAGTGACGTATGATAAAACATATAATAAAACAAATAAAGGTATATAAGTAAAGATGAGTTAGTCAGTTTGAAAAGTGATTTAATTTAACCCGTTTGATAGAGCTATGGCTAGGGATAAGGCGTAAAACGAAGCTAATTAGTAGAAAGTATTTTTATTTACAGTGGCAAAGGCAGGTACCAGAGCTACGTGATTTTTTTTTTTTTTCTCCTGTCCGGGAGCGTCACCTCGTCCCGGCCCGCGAGCTATCCTACAGACAACCTCTGACATGATCAGAGTCATTTTTCACAGTCATTCTTTCTACTTTCTTTCTACATCCTATTTCTTTCTTTCATCCATCATATCTTTCACACCTTTCACTGGGGGATGCCAGTGACTAATCTACATATAAAGTAAACGAGTTTTAAACAGTTTTTATTAATCTTAGGTCTAATTTACAATTTTAATTTTCTATCTCTAGTATTGTATCCTATATTTGTTATTTTTTATTTAACGTAACAGTGGGTATAGTTGACATTGAGGTAGTAGTTGACACTTTCAACTTTGAAGACATATAAAAACAGTTTTTTCATAGAACAGGTCATGTGAACGCATCGTATTGATAGGAAATATATCCAGACTCATTATTTTTTTCATTTTGACAACATTGATTCTACCCCTTAGTAATGTCGTGTGTTTTTCTGTGTGGGTGTCGGTAAAATATGATTTTTATAATATTTCTAACAAAATTAAGAGAGGTGTGTGAATTTACATTAAGTCACATTTTTGTATTGCTTTGACAATTAGCTCACTTAGCTTATGTATAATGTTGTAAGTAGTTTAATGCTCATCGCCCGGATTGCACTCCTAACCTGGTGGGTGCAACGGGTTCCGTTACTGTGTGTGTGTCAACTACTAGTTACGCTTTTTTCAGCATTAAGTAGTAATTGACACCCAAGTTAACTACTGGTTTTCTAGGTATAAGTCAAGTTTGCATTATGTAGTGATCAGTGTAAGGTGACAATCATTTCGTAAATACTGAGTCTAGTTCCTATCACTAAAACCAATACTTGACTGTCAACTACATATGCATACGGTGTCAAGTACTGCGACATATTTTTTAAATTGAAAACAATGCCCCCAATCAAGAGCAGGGTACCATCTACGAAAGCGCTGGAGAATCCCTCTCCGGGGATCCACCTCCAGGACTTGAACCTGAAGGTGGATGCTTGGGCTGCATTGCTTATTCTGGAGGGGGTAAAACCGTGCTCATACCTATTTCTGCTGTACGAGGCAAACGAACCAGGAGGCTTAAGTCACCCCACACCATTCTAGCCGTGGACTTTTGCCACATACTGGGTCTCCGTTCTAACCTGGACGATGTCCTACCACCTGGAAACTGCTAAACAGGCCTTGCTCTTTTTGACCGAAACACAGATATGCTCTCCAACAGACACCTCATACCTCACATACCCAGAGTACAAACTGGAGCATTTCTTTTTGCCACGGGTGGGGTGTCTTTATTTCAGAGACGATATCTGTGCTCGTCGTCTCAGCAGCCTTGAAGGACGGAGTCTTTCTAACATTTGGTTGAGCGTAGACTGCGATGACCATCCGCGAATGTGCGTGTGTCTTTATAGGTCCTATATCAACGGTAATGCCGAAATAGATCGATTCATGGAGCATCTGCTACAAATTCCGTGCCTGAGCAGATCCCCACCGCAGAGACCGTGATACTTGGCGATTTCAACGCCTACCATGCTGAATGGCTTAGTCCGCGCACCACCAATCCTGCAGGGAGATATGTTCACGATTTCGCTTTAGCGTATGACCTAACACAACTGGTCCCCTCGCCGGCGCGTATCCCTGATGTGGATGATCATACACCCTGTTGGACCTTCTGTTGACCTCTCCCCGGACATATATTTTGCAAGAGCGAAGTCGGAGCATATCGACAGAATTGGCGAGAGATTAGCCCGCCTTCCTTCGGGAACACGTGCATTCTGGTCTCTTGCCAAGGCTGTCCAGGGGATTTTTAGTCAGACATCTTTACTGACCAATCTTCTGGGCTCTCTCTTTGCGTCTAACTCGACTTTGGATGACCAAGGGAACTCACCACCGAACATACCACGGTGTGATACCTCGAAGCCGGATATAATTTTCTGGCAAAGTGCAGTACGTAAATCACTGTTCTCCTTGGAAATTCATCAATTGGAAATGCTATCAAGCCCACCAAGTCAGGTGGGCCTGATAGCATATCCGATAGTGCTGCGTACTTGTGCTTCAGGTTGACACCGGTTCTATCGCGTCTTTCCGGCTCTGCTACACATCAAGCGTTGTCCTAAAAACAAGGAAAACGACTTTGGTGCACCTGATACCTTTAAAAGATGACCGCTCAGATCCGTCCAATTACCGCCATATAGGCATAATATCTCTGTACTCCAAGATAATTGAATCTATTATCAACAACCAGCTCTTGCAGTATGTAGAGGAGCACCAGCTGATTAGCAATCGCCAGTACGGTTTTCGTCGCGGTTGCTCAGTTGGTGATATTTTAGTATACCTTACTCATCGATGGGCGGAGGTGGTGCATTCCAAAGGTACAGCGTTGGTTCGAGAGTCGGAACAAACTTGTGTCCGAAGTCGAGACCATGTTGTCAAATGTTAACTTAGTCCAATTTAACCGACTGAACTTAGTCCAATTTAACCCTAAAAAGACACAAGTTTGTGCGTTTACCGATAAATAATTGCCCATTGTCGTATCCCTCCGTTTTGAAAATACTCCCCTTGCTACCTCCACTAGCATTGGAGTACTTTGCGTCGACATATCGAGCGTTGTTCAATTTCGCTGTCACTTAGAAGATAATGCTAAATAAGCCTCTAAAAAGCTTGATGTGCTCGGAAGACACGACGGTATTTCACGTCGGTCTATCGCCTGTAACTTTATAAGGCTCAGGTTCGGCCTCACATGGAGTACTGCTCTCACCTCTGGGCGAGAGCTTCGCAGTATCAGCTTCTTCCATTTGATCGCATTCAACGCAGAGCGACGCGAATCGTTGACGATTAAGTTCTCTCCGACCGGCTCGACCCTTTGGTACTGCGTAGAGATGTTGGATCACTCTGCATCTTTTACCGTGTCTATCACGGGGAGTCTACTGAGGAACTGTTCGATTTTGAAGTTTGCTCAACCGTTCTGAACCAATCAGCAAAGTTAATCAACGTCGCGCGCAACATGAGTTGGATGGGTGACCGCTAGTGACATTACTACTGAGCGCTTCCGTGCTTCGGAGGGCACGTTAAGCCGTCGGTCCCGGTTGTTGTCTTAGGATGGCAATCGTTATAGCATGGTAGTAGGGCATTTTACGAATGTCCGCCTGGCTAGCTACCACCCTCAAATAGAAAATCTGTCTCCAAGCACCTAACGGTGTGTTCCGGCAGCTGTCCTTGAGAGCCAGTACTTCTAGGTTAGCCTGAACAATATCTTCGACCACATCATCACTTACCATCAGGTGAGCTAGTGGTCAATCGCTAATCTATCAGGTATAAAAAAACCCTAAAGTAGGAAGTCCGTCGCCAAGCACCTATCGGTGTGTTACGGTAGCTGTCCTTGAGTGTCAGTAATTCTAGATTTGCCTGAACAACATATTCGACCACATCATCACTTACCATCAAGTAAGATAGTGGTCTAAGGCTGATCTATCAGGGATGAAAAAAAATGTTGCCAGTATGCCTGCAGCTCAATTTCACCGTCGGACGTCCCGACAAAGCATGATATTTCATCTATTTCATGTGGACGTCTGGAATTGCACGAGCTTGCGATTTTTACGTCATTTTCTACCTTGCACTGCCTTAATTTCGAAACAGCTGCCTGGTGAAGTATTTCCGAACAGATACGACTTAGGGGCCTTCAAGAAGAGAGCATATTCCCTCCCCAAAGGCCGGCAACGCATCCTTGAGACCTATGTGTTATGGATGTTAGTGGGTGACGGTGATCACTTACCACCAGGTGAGCCGCATGCTCGTTTGCCCTCCTATCCGATAAAAAAGGATGTTTGCTTATCCTAAACAGGATATTCTTACAAGCTATTGAAAATGTAAGTAGAGGGCTTTCAGTTGCTACAGCAATAAACATAATGTACCCAGAGTTGCATAGATGTATTGAAGAAACTCAAGATCCATCCCATGAAGATCCAATAAATGTTTCATCATCTAAAAATAGGGAGTCCTTAGAGATGTGTTGAGTTTTGGCGATCCGATTTAGAACAAAAAAGTTGGAAAAGTTACTGACAATACCGAGGTTTTTTTATTGAAGGAAGTATCAAGATTTTACTTTCATTTTTGAAGTAGGATGAAGAATTGAAGATATGTATTATGGTAACTTTAACTGGCCCGTTATAAAAGACAAGTCCTATTATGATGATAATGATATACTTTTGTTGATGGTTTAAATTAATAAGCCCTCATTAAAGTATTCATTATAAATAAATTATTTTTCTTTGTTTGATGTCAACTACTGAATCGACTATGTCAACTACCCAAACAAATCAATTTTTAGCATGTCAACAATTGGTGCATGTGACACTTTAAATTCATGTATTTTTCATTTTTTATTGGTTACTCTTATGAGTTAAGTGAATAACATGCAATAATCTACGTAAAACCCTTTCTTTTAGAATATATAATTCACTATTACATTAAAACAGTTTGGTCACCCTACACTGTTCTAAAGGTGACTATCCCGACCTATGTGTCAACTACTCCCCCATTTACCTTACATATTTATTACTAAAGCAATTGCTATATATCTATAGTATATAGCAGTGTGCTTCTTATATCTCTACTTGTTCCTATTTATTACGTTTTTAGCTATATTTGTACAGTATTCGATAAACTTATATCTAACATTTTTATCTTTTATTATTTTACATATATTTTCTACATTAACATCTACGTCAATTACGTTTTCGATGTTGAATCCTGTCTACCATAAATTGGGCAGTCGACAATGGCGTGCAGGGCACTTTCTTCAACCTCCGGATCGCAGATACATGCCGGACTCTCCTTGCACTTGAACCGGTATAAGTACGAGGAGAATCCGCCATGTCCTGTTAGAACTTACACGATAATTGGGTCCAGCTTTATATGTTTGAGAATGCGATAAGCTTGTAACGGAACATACCTTGGAAAGGAAATTCCTTCACTAAAGACGAATAATATAATATAATTGAAATATGATAAATAATTAAAAGTTTAGAAATATAATAAAGAAATCTTTATGAGTTCATTTACCAATAAGTTTTTATTATAATTTTAAATAAATAAATGAACATATTAATGATAAATATTTGTAGTTTGTTAAAAATTTACTTCGGTTAAATTATCATATCACCTGCGCAAATTTTGGGGGTTGAATGTAACGGAACATACCTTGGAAAGAAAGTTCCGTCACTAAAGATGAATAATATAGGTAAAGAATCTAAAGATCAGAAATAAATTATTCATTCTTAGTAAAAAGTTTTAATAGACAATATTTGTGTAACTAACCTAACTACTAACCTTATTGAATTCTTAAATCAGTAAAGAGATTCCAGGACCTCATTTTATGTTTGAATAGTAACAGGCAATGAATATTTTGAAAAAAAAGAATACGATCAAAATTCAATTAAGAGGATCTGTCAACAAGGCAGGAATCGAAAGAAAAAATCGGTCATAGTAAATTCTCGTGCTTTACATATTTTACATTTTTTTACTACAATTAACTTATGTGAAACTTCGTGAAGTAAAAAGTGATTTTATAGATTGTTTAAATTCCGACAAGGAAAGGTGACCAACAAGGTAAGTAGATTAGTATATATATGGAATAAAACATATCAAAGCAAAGTGTAATTATATCTAATATCGTTTGGGAAACAACATGTTTGGAAATTTGTGTTTTCAGAAATTACTCAATTAGCATTTATAATATACGCAGAAATATTAATGATAAAATAACCACTTAAATCACCTAATACTAAACTGAAATTAAATTGATCCTAAATTGATCCCAAAACTGATCCTATTTTTGCTTAAACTTAACGATCGTGCTTGACTAAAAATTCTGATCCCAAAATTTCAAAGTACAAAAGAAGCCTAAAATAATGTATTTAATATATTTCTTTATTCTAAAATTATTGTGATTTGAAATATGGCATGTGAATCGTCTAGTATAATGGCAGGACCTTAAGAAGTGACCTATTGTAGTAATCCATTTTCTTTTAAGGTACTTAAGAAATAATCTATCTAACCTAACAGATAATACTCCTAAATAATATCTACTTACTGATAATTTGAAATATATCAAGTTGAAATTTATAATTAAAATAAAAATCATAAAGTTACCTAAGTATTTATACTTTAGTAATTTTATAGAAAATTTATATCATTTCACTCTAATATAATTTACAATATTATTTGTACACTTGACTATGTGAAGTTATGGAATTTGAATGTATTATTAGGAATACCGTAGGCATTCCGAATTAGTGAACAGAGAATAATAAATATCTCATAAAATATTGGAATTAGGAATTTAAGACCAATAGTAAATATTAGGGAACCTGAAGTCTAAAATTAGATAAATCATTGTTAAAGAAGTTACATAGAAGATAATTCTATGTATATATTTTATAAACCATAAATTTAAAGCAAAGCAATTATAAGCGAAGTATCAATAGGGCCAAATTAATTCGTTAAATAAAATCATTAAAAGTTAAATAATTTTGTATGGGAGTAAATATGTTTCTTATAGAAATCTGTGAGAAATTACAATGAAAAACAATGATTATATTTTTTTCAAACAGATAAAAGTAGGTATATGAAACCTAAAGTACAGAACCTAAATTTAAAACCACGTGCGTAAATTAAAATCGTAGTAAATCACAAATAGGTACCGGGAAAACCTGACATAAAATCTAGATAAACAGGTAATATAGAAATTCGACTTTAAATAGCATAAGTATAAACAACTATGCATTGGCTATTGTAGGGAAAACAATATGAAACTAAAATTAACTTGAATGATGTACATATAATATATTGTCATGACTCCTAAGACTATCTACAGTTCCGGCAGTAGTCCTTGAGAGCCAGTGAAATTACAGGAACTATGAGACTTAACAACTATGTCTCAATGTGACGGGCACAGTGCAATTCGTGACTTGTGATGAATTGCAACTGTTATAAGCAGAGGTTAGTCCACTTAACATCAGGTGGGCCTCGAGCTTGTTCGATCACAATAACATAAAATTTTCTCAAAAATTGCAAAACATATTATGGTTTAATAATAAGAATCTAAGGTGCTTAGCTGCTTAACGAATAAAGCAAGTGGAAAGTATCAGAAGATATTTCCTCTAAAATACATAACATAGTAAACTAGAGTTTAACTCTAGAAAACTATGATGTTTAACATAATTATAATTACTTATGTTATGTGAGAGAGACTGACGAAAGGAAATATACCAAAAAGAATAATCAACGAACTCCGTAATTACCTTATATTATATTTGACTTCAATCATTTGAAGATCTAAATAGAAATAGACTAAAATTAATTTAATTAATATACTACAAAATCCGTGTTAGATTTACTAAAATATTAACTATACCTATACGAACTATATCTATCGGAAATATAAAGAAAACTAGGAAATTTTGAATATTGTATTCTTAAGTACAATTTTCCCATTTACTTAGAACTTCCACAAATTATATTCACAATGTCATAGAGTAAAATGAATATTAAAATAAGAAAATATATTGTACAAAATTATATGATGAATTTGGATTAAATTAAATGGTATTTTTTTAAAGTTGATCTAATTAAAAAAATAGTAGAATGGACTAGACTGATAGTTCCTAGTTTACTTTGACTCTGACTTCTACACTATTACATTTTGGAAGTTTTAACGTTTATTGGAAGTAAACTAGCAAATAGATATTTTATAGATATTGTTTTCGTAATATTTGATTATTTGAGAAATTACAACTTTTGATAATTAGATGGATCCATCGTATTTTAGTTAGCAGTTATAAGGAAAGGTTCAGATTCTAAGTGCCAGGGACTTGCAACCCCTGGTGTACGTTTAAGAAGGCCTTCTTTACAGCGCACGACGCCTATGCTCATCGGTTCACTTAGGTAATGCCTTCTCCTTAAATCAAATACTGCTTAACTTCCTATTTTATCTCATTATTGGAAAATTCATAATATCCATTTAATGAGTGCCTTTTACAAAATTCGTAAATATAACATATCTTATTAGTTAATTTCATTGATATGATATTTCTCAGTTTGAAATAGAATGTGTTTCAGAGTATATTAATACTATCCATATTATAATTGATTTCAATGAAAAGTTTGGTTTTATATTTTAGGACTTACTTTGCCTAAGTTTTGTAAAATCACGTGTTTGTGATATCAAAAGTGAATTATACTTTTACTCAGACTCAAGTACTCAAATATGAATATATAAGATTTAGAGGAATTATCTTCCCTCTGATTTTCTCATGTCGAATTTAACATCTTTCATCCTTACAGCAGAAAGACTTATAAGTGTGGTCGCATTTGCACCAATGTTCAACAATGTATTATCATGGTTGAATAGAATTTAAACTTCATATTGTTGTACGAGGACTTATATGCCTCATTCTTGTCGTAAAAAAATATGTCAATCCATCTTGGTTGAACAAACATAAAGCATTCATTATAATATCAATCCAAATACTTGAGTAGAATAATCGTATACCTTTATAAGTTAGCATTAGTACTTAGACAAAATAAATTCTCTCGAATAATGTTCATAAAACATTGGAATAGGATTTGAACTCAAAATTTATATAGTTTACTATTGCATTAGATTTTAACTGAAAGACCCAAGACTTAGCATTGGTATACATTTGCATATTTGATTTTATTTTTCGGCTTGAACAGTTTTGTGATAACTTTGTTTTAACGTTGATATTATTTATAAATGTGATGTTCTCAGGATAACTTTATTCTAGTAATTTCACCTCTGTAATTTGACATAGGAATGCGATTCTTGTAAGGAATAGTGTAGAATAATTCTAAGATACAGATTAATCTTTAAAATGAATAAAATACCTTTTATAAGATCAATTTCCCATGACAAATTTTCTACAAAATATCAATATTGAAAGGGTCTCTCGACCATGCAAAGGGAATTAAGTATCCGCATATTATATGAAAACACAAATTTCCAAACATGTTGTTTCCCAAACGATATTAGATATAATTACACTTTGCTTTGATATGTTTTATTCCATATAATATATACTAATCTACTTACCTTGTTGGTCACATTTCCTTGTCGGAATTTAAACAATCTATAAAATCACTTTTTACTTCACGAAGTTTCACATAAGTTAATTGTAGTAAAAAAATGTAAAATATGTAAAGCACGAGAATTTACTATGACCGATTTTTTCTTTCGATTCCTGCCTTGTTGACAGATCCTCTTAATTGAATTTTGATCGTATTCTTTTTTTTCAAAATATTCATTGCCTGTTACTATTCAAACATAAAATGAGGTCCTGGAATCTCTTTACTGATTTAAGAATTCAATAAGGTTAGTAGTTAGGTTAGTTACACAAATATTGTCTATTAAAACTTTTTACTAAGAATGAATAATTTATTTCTGATCTTTAGATTCTTTACCTATATTATTCATCTTTAGTGACGGAACTTTCTTTCCAAGGTATGTTCCGTTACAAGCTTCTACGGCGTCCGGGAAGAACACCTTCGTTGTTGATGCCGTCTCTCCACTCTGATAGCGCCGGTTCCATTCGTCAAGCGACTCCAATCAGATTTGCCGCTTGGCGAATGAAACCGGGCAGCTATCGTAGTTTGGCCTGGCTTTCGAATGTAGTGCTGCGCTCTTTGCTAGTTCGTCCGCTCTTTCATTTCCCTCCAGCCCCGCGTGAGCCTTGATCCAATACAAGTTTACCGCTTTACCTTGTTTCTTTATTTGGGAAATATTGGCTCTTGTTTTTATGGCAAGGGGATGGAGGGAAGTGAGGTCTGTAACCGTTTCAAGAGCGGACCTAGAGTCGCAGTACACGTTGCAAAGATGTTTCGGACTCTTAAGTGCTTTTTCCGTGGCCTCGCACAGTGCCAGCAATTCTGCCTGGTAGACGGAGCAGCAATTATCCAACTTTAGTTTGCGGGTACTAATCTCCGCAGCTCCTTCCCATATGGCAAAGCTGCGCCGACTTTCCCTTCTATTTTACTGCCATCGGTGTATATGTTTAGGCCATCGTTGTTACATTGTTCTAATGCTGCTGCGTCTACCAGGCATGTGAACGTAAGTTCTTGTTGGAGTGCTGGGTGTGGTGCGTCTCTGTAGGGCACCAACTTTTCCAATTCTCGGTCGCCTATTACTCGCTGGGGATTGCCTTTCTTTACTAAGTAAAGCAACCAAAGTGAGTTAAGTGATGCTGTTTTATACGCTTTGACCATCTTTTGTGCAAACCCTCGCTGGACCTCATTTAATTCGTTTCGGATCCCAATTTTATTTGTGGCGGGCGCCCATGAACTTGCTGCGTACAAAATCGTTGGTTCCACGACTGCCGTGTAGATGGTGTGAATGATTTCTGGCTGCAGTCCCCACTGCACCTTGGCAGCCCTGGAGAGTTGGCGATAGAAGTTGAGCGACTTCCTGCAGACGTTCGCCACGTGGGTGTTGAATGTCAGTCCCTCGTCGACGGTGACACCTAACAGTTTTATTTCCTTAGTCATGCCAATGCACACACCGCCCATGCTCAGGCGTGGGGTGTCATATTTAAGCTTCCTAGTGATGACCATTCCCATCGTTTTGTGTGATGCAAATTTTAACTTATTTTTGACTCCCCACGCCCGAACATGCTCGAGTGTTTCATTGGCACGACTCTGGATCTCCTGGCCGGTATCACCGTCGAAGATCAGGACGACGTCTACGTGATAGACGTGACGAGCTACGTGATTTGCTACGATTCATTTACGTTCGTTATTTCGTAGACTGTCCTTGTAGCAAAAGATCTACATTTCGTTTATTTGTGGTCTCGGGCAATCACTGTGAAGGCTGTAGACATGAAAGGAAAGTAAAATACTTTTTGCACGTTTTGATGTTCAGCAATTCAGCTAAAGACGCTTGATGCATTGATACGGTGAGGTTAGAAATGTATCGCAACGTAACAGACTAAAGATTATATATAGTTAAGAACTGAGTCAATTTCTGACACTAAAAGTATGAAATAACTTGTTAAAAAATATGAACACTCGGTGCTCACAAAAGATATCATTGAATGGTACCCCAGAAACGGGAAAAGACAAAATGGACGTCAAATAAAGAGATGGGAAGATGACTTACCAAAGGAATGGAGAAGCTTACGATAGGAAAGTTTGGAAGGAGCTAAGGGAGGCTTATGTCGAAGGACCACCTGACAAATGAACTGGTTGCTGAAAAATTACTCAGATATAATGTAATACCTCTAAATATACTTTACTGCGATTTAAACCGTTTAAAGTTGTTTAATTACTATGTGTAATATTCGCAAAAACCTCAGACAACCTTATACTTTTCTTTAAGCTCTATTTAAGTTAATAATAAAATACATACTCTGGTCAGTGAATAAAGGCTACATCTATATCTATCTATCTAACTATATTTAAGGAAGGCAAAGCAATTATTTATAGATTACACACATTAGCACTGTGATCCTTGGTAAGCATTATAACTTTGTATCTTTTTGCGTAGGACAGTCGTCCCTAAGCTTTTTAGCGGCAATCTTGTGCACCTCATGTCATTCATAATTATTTTATAAATCTTTATTTTTAATGTATTTTCGCCAATATACGACCATATCGTCGTTTTAATCGAGTAAACCTTCGTCTACAGACTCTACCTAATGAAAGAAGAACATACTAATTAAATAAGCATTAACTTGAGATTTATAAGAACTTAATTTAAATAAGTTTTGAATACATGTATTATCGATAAACGAAACATTAAATACAAAAAAATATGTTAAACAACCGGAATGAAGTCTGCGTGGTCGATATCAGAAAGAAAATAATGCAAAGCAAATTTATTACAGAATACCAAACAATAAACTTTCTTGGCGATAATAATGCTTTTTATATTCCTTATTTTCCTGAATATAAATTCCGTTGTAAGTTGGTAATTTCTGTTCTATATACGACAAAGCAGCATAATACATAATTTGTAAATTTTCCGCGTTTCCTACACATATATTTATATTATTAAACAACATTAACTTAATAAATCACTACAGACTACACGAGAGGAAAAAATGTAGTCATGTGCGGGATTCGAACACGCGCCATCTACCCCTATAGCCGTGGTATGCTCTAACCCTTAAGCCGACATGACATATGTCGTATGACCCTAATTTATTCTTTCGTTCTTAACTGTGATTTTTCGTCTCGTTGTAATTTTATAATGTTATACGCGGAGCAAGTGTCCTTGCAGCAATAAAAATAGAAATAAATCAAGTTTATTTTGAGTAATTTTTTCCCGATATTTGAAACATCGGGACAACAGAACAACAATCACCCTCAAGCAGAAAATCTGTCGCCAAGCACCTAACGGTGTGTTCTGGCAGCTGTTCTTGAGAGCCAGTGAAATAACAGGCAAAATGTTTTTTTTTTTTTTATGCTTGTTAGGTTAGCCTTTGACCACTATCTCACCTGATGGTAAGTGATGATGTGGTCGAAGATGTTGTTCATGCTAACCTAGAAGTACTGGCTCTAAAGGACAGCTGCCGGAACACACCATTAGGTGCTTGGCGACAGATTTTCTACTTGAGGGTGGTAGCTAGCCAGGCGGGCATTCGCAAAATGCCCTACCACCATGCCATAACGACTGCCATCCAAGGACGACAACCAGGACCGACGGCTTGACGTGCCCTCCGAAGCACGGAAGCGCTCAGTAGTAATCAGTCACTAGCGGTCACCCATCCAACTCATGACCGCGGGCGACGTTGCTTAACTTTGCTGATCGGTTAAGAACAGCTAAGCAAACTTCGCTACGAGCGCTTCAAAAGAGAGACTTAACACAACAACACTTGTCTCAAGGTGATGGACGCAGTGCAGTTCGTCACTTGTGATGAAATGCATATGTTATAGGCAGAGGATACCGCTTCACATCAGGTGGGCCTCGCGCTTGTTCCTACACAATAACATAAAAAAAAAAACATTTTTTAACTTATCAGAGACCACGAGGTACAATCATGGTCTCTGATAAGTTAAAAATAAAAATAATATATATAATATAATATTTAATAAAAATATATAAAAGACCACACTGGAAGCATCAACTTTGAACTAAAAAAATAATCATTAAAATCAGTTCACTCAGTCAAAAGTACTGAGGTAACAAACAATAAAAAAAACACAGTCGAATTGAGCACCTCCTCCTTTTTTTTGAAGTCGGCCCATAATATGAGATAAACGCGCACTGTTTACGCGCTGTTAAAGGCTCTAGATTGTTTAGTGTACAAATTACATAACATAACATTGTACAACACGTACAATGTTATGTTATAAATGTTATTCATGTAACAGTCTGTAGACCTTTACTCACCTGTAATAATAGACGTAACTTTTTGCATATTAAGTATTGAATATATAATGAGATGTTGATGTTTGGAAATTACTACTATCAAAGAAAACTAGTGAAACAGGCTGCGTTATTTAGCTACATACGTTTATATGTACAAGTATAACTGTATTTAATTCAATGCTGAGATGTAGCAAAACAAATTAGTAATTACATAAATTAAGTTTTGTGCTCCAATCATTTGTAAATATGATGTTCGGTCAGCACGCGATTGCGCTTGTAGTCATAATATTTAGAAATATAGCAGCATAGCGACATCATTGTTTGAAAATGCACTCCTTTCGATCAAAGTCAAAGTCAAAGTCAAAAGTCAAAATCATTTATTCAATTTAGGCGTCTATGACGCTCTTATGAAGGTCAATTACAAATTTTAGTATTGAAATATTCTACATTGTACTGCCACGTTCAGCAAATAAAGTGTATAGAGCCACTGCGAGAAGAACGGGCAAGAAACTCGGGGCCATTCTTTTAAACATCTTTTAACAATGTGTTACATACATACTATATAATAGAGTTATTACAATATTTGTTTAAATTATGTAGGTGACAGGCAATAGCTTGGCGGAGGCGGAATTGTCCAGGCATTTTTGTCGTTTATGTAATCAGAAACTGTGTAGTAGGATTTTTTAATTAATATGTTTTTCACATGCAACTTGAATTTCCCTTCTGTGAGCGTTGTAATATGTTTAGGAACTTTATTATAAAACCGCACACAATTACCTAAGAAGGACCTTTTATTTGTCTTTGCTAATCTAAAACCTGGCACCGCTATTTTATCTTTATTCCTAGTATTGTAATCGTGATTGTCACTGTTTAATTTAAATTTACTCAAATTTTTACGAACATACATAATATTTTCAAATATATACAGACTTGGTAAAGTTAAAATATCAATTTCTTTAAAAAGATCCCTCACAGATTCCCTAGGACCCATTTTATATATGGCTCGAATTGCACGCTTTTGTATGATAAAGATTGTCTCTATCTCAGCAGCAGTTCCCCACAGCAATACGCCATACGACATAATACTGTGGAAGTACGCGAAATAAACTAGGCGAGCAGTAGCTACGTCTGTTAACTGTTTTATCCTAAGAACTGCATATGCTGCAGAACTAAGTCTTCCGGAGAGATCATGTATATGTGGATCCCATTGTAAAGTGGAATCCATTTTGATTCCCAGGAAGACTGTCGCTTTGTCAATAGGGAGTTTATCTGGGCCAAGCTTTATGTTTGGTTCAACATAAGGAACATTTGGTAAAGAAAACTTTAAACATTTCGTCTTTTTTGAATTTAGGAGAAGATTATTAGCGGCGAACCATTTACAAATCTTAGATAATACATTATTTACATGCGTCAGTTCACTGTCTTTCCTGTCTACTTTAAAAATCAGAGAGGTATCATCTGCGAATAAAACAATATCACAGAAATCTTTGACCATGTAAGGCAGATCATTAATATATGTTAGAAACAGAAAAGGTCCCAAAATTGATCCCTGTGGTACTCCCATTTTTACCAATGACCCGGAAGAAGTATTGCCACTTATTCCAACCCTCTGTAGCCTGTCTGACAGATATGATCAGATGAAGTCTAATAGTCTGGTTGATGACCGCGCACCATCCCCTATGACGGTTAAAGTAATGCAATTGTAGAACAAAGTTTCGACTCGATAAAATAAGGTGGTCATTGGCCGAGAGGAATAGGCAACCATGATCGTGGTGATGCAAAATGACAGCAGCATCTTGGGCAGTATGGCGGACGAGCCACAGTGATAACGAATTGACTTTACCAGCCATACCCGGAATCAGTAATGAACAGAGTGAGATTGTGAAGATTGTTCTACAATAGTCGAGTATTGTATGGCTATAGGGGGTGTACGGAGGCCATTTCGGGGGTCACCCCCATAAACTGTGAATTAATAGTAAACTGTTTTCTAGTGATCTGTGTCGTGTCATTTGCACGATACCCACACGTACGCCCAGGTTATAAGAGCTCTGCCATTAACCTGATATCGAGAAGCTTTCAATCACCGATAAATACAAACGGCAAACTTGGTACGATTATAATAAATATAATTATCCGGTTCAGGCCTCCAACGGATCGAATGTAGCTAGTATATGATACAAGTGAGCTAAATTGCTCATTATGTACGAGGCTGTGTGTTGCAGCCCGAGCTGTAGGTGAGGGCGTAAATCAGCCGAGTGTATGAGCAAGTTGCTCACGAGTTTCATACGCACTTTTTCAACATGATGAAAAATATATATATATTTCACAAATGCGATTCAAACAACATACGAAAATTATGGAAAATAGCGCGCATTTTTTTTTTTTGCGCGCGGCAAATGTATGTTGTTTGATTACATATAAACCTCTTTGATGTTACAAATCTGTATTACCCGGTTAAATTGAAAATGCTCTGTTTACTCGCATATAATTTGCAGTTAGGTACTAACTTAACTTTGTAGGGATAAATTACCCGAATAAATTGAAAATGCTCTGTTTACTCGCATATAATTTGTGGTTAGGTACTGACTTAACTTTGTAGGGATAATGCTATTACGCACTAGTTATAATATTATTGTAAACGAGGGTGTTATAGTTCGGTTTATGGCCCTAAGAACGATATAATAAAGCTCACTTTACGAGCAAGGGTGTTGAAAAAGAAATAATATTCTTATAACCAAAACCTATGGGCTAGTTTCCTAGAAACCCTTTGCTTCGTAACATATAAAGTATATCAAATTATATCTATATATCACCTGGAGTTCATATTACTTTTCAGTCTATCTAACATTTATACTAAAGCATACTCTAGTCATAGAAATCTACCCCATTCTAGATTTCTCTACCGGTAATCTAGGTGTTTCATACTTGATATGCCACTCACGTTGCAATAAAAATTACCTCTAGGTAGATGAGAAAACATCTATCGTGCAATACGGATACTTTAATACTCGTACGTAGATTATTAGGTGACATTACTCCAATGGTATCACGGAGTATTTCTTTGTACGTTGCAAATTGAGTCTTTATAACAGAGAATATGGTTCTATTCACTATGGCAAGTAAATTTTATTCTGATGTGATTGAACCGGGCCACCTATAGCTCGAATTTCGATGAGTAATGAATTCTGCGGCAGTTTTAGCGCACTTTACGTAATAAAACGTGATGGCGTTCATGAGAGGTAATCAGAGGTTCTGAAAGCCTTTCGTCGTTCGAATATATGTATTATGGAGTGAGAATGCTTTATAGTAAGTACATAAGAAATCCTACTGCTCCAAATAAAAGCATAAAATATACCTTAGGTTCTAAAAACCACGTAAAAAATAATGTAACATAGTATGTAGTGTTTTTATAGTTTTCGCTAATGGATATTTTGATTTAAAATTTCTTTTAAATTTGTTACCATCCAATATTTTGATGTCGTTAGGTATATATATATATTAACAATATACTACAAACTAAATGAAACACTACAGCTACTACAATAAAAGCATTTAGACAACCTATACTTAAGTCATTGCAGACTCACAGGCAGTCCAAATGATCCAGCCCACTACCAGTTAGCAGCGTGCCCAGCATGCTTGCAGCATTGCCCCGTTGAATTGCAAACAACAACAGTTATATTATAAATGGATACACACATATTCCAAATATTTAAATAAGTCCTTCGTAGCACGAGTTTGTTAAAATAAGTTGGTAAACTTTGCCTTTTTATGACGAGAAAAAACATCATCACGTTTTCTAAAAAACATCAGCATGTGTTGTACGATACCCGCCTTGGGCATAAAAAAAATTTTACTACAATAATTTGTTAAAAAAAGGTGTTGTTAAGTGAAGACACAAATGTCTTATATGTACATACACGGGTTCACTACTTATCAATGTTGGAAATCATTAATATTATAAAAACAAGATCGATTGTCACTCACCCACAATACGGGTCCCTTACACAAAAGTTGCAATTACCAAACTATTGATTGATTTCTTATATTAATGGCTTTTGTGGCATATTGTCACAATTCTGCCAATTACCAAACTATACTCTGGTTTTTAATTCGAGATCAAAAATGTAAACAAAGAAATGTCAATATATGTCATAATAACAAATACTTTTAAATATTTAAAAAAAACATAAAATTTTTAAAAAAAGCCGACGTGACGTCACTTCGTCTTAGCAGGAAAATTAAGCGGAATTGTCACTAGATATATTTTTATATTTTTTAAGTGTTTTATTAAAATATTAATTTGATGTTTTTATTAAATATTTAAAAGTATTTATTATTATTAAAAATGGATTTCCGCAAAGTAACGCCTGAATCTATTCATTATCAATATATGTCATTGTCAAACTAATGGGTCAGGGGTATTCAATATTTTTTCTTCAAAAATTTTCTTCTACGTGTACGGGCAGTTGATTGTCCTTACATAAAAGTATGATAAGATAAAGTAAAAGACGTTTTAACGGACCGGAGGTTTATTGCAGACTGATCATTGAATAAAGTTTACAAAAAAATTATAAGCGGACGAAGTCATCAAAATGTACGTAAACCGTACATTACGTAATCCGTAGCGACGCACCCGGGAAGAAATAGGGGTGACATTCTAACCCGGCATCCTATGGGTTCTGGCCCACAAAAATACCGGAAGGTAGGAAGCAGCGCCTTCTAAGGAACTGACAACTTATATATTGCCAAAATTAATTGTAAATTAGAATAATTTAAAGCTATATAAGCTCGAATGCCAACTTTACAAAACATGACAAGAGTTAATGAAAACACTTAAAAGATTTAATACATTTATTTATCAGCAGACCAATTCTTACATTCTGTAGATTCACCACGCGCATGCTACCATATTGCAGGGGAAGAAGCTACAGTATACTTGAGAGTGGAAAATCAGACCTCAGTAGATAAGAGTTTGCTTACCATGCCAAATTCAAGATATAAAAATACAAGATCTGTGAAGTTAAAAACAAAAATGATAAAAACATCGAGACTGCACATGTTTACCTCGATTTGTTTTTACAAATTGTTTGCATTTACCTCCAAAATTTACGATTCTCATCAACAAAACATAAAAGTAAGAATAAATTTTGGTCATACACAAATATTTCAGCTATGCCAAGTATATTCTGACAATTGACAATTATTCTGACTCAAACTGAAGATATCCCCAACATGTCATGTTTTCTTAGTACACTCTACTGACCAATGCTCGTCCTTTGGCCACAAAAAAAACGTGTACGCGTACATAACCATCAGCTTTTCGGAAGCACTCAAATACTTGCGAAGACGTTTCTTAACGGGAGGAAATACGTGTTTCGTTATTGAAGGGCCCGGTCCAGGCTGTGTTTTGGAGGCTCCAGCCTCCATATTACGACTTACTCCACTACGACTTACTTACTCCATATTAGTAACAATAAACAAAAAATAAACACAACTCTCTGACAACAACTATAAACAACAAAAAACAATAACACGAAATTCAACAACAACAACAACATGAAAAACAATCGACGAGGAACACAACAAATACGAACGAATAAGCAAAATTGACGCAAGCTGGAAAATGTCGTAACCTAAGTATGATAAGGGTAAGAAATTGGTTGGAATATATGTACCAACACCAACAGAGGTATGTCAAGATCGTATCAAGGGGCTATCCTCTGCCTAGTCTTCTTTAAGCCTAGTCTTAGCAAACTTAATAAGTAACAAAAGCACAATGTTTACTTATCATTTTTTAAATCCAACGTTATTAAAGATATCACTCGTCCTTTCTCCCTCAAATGTATCCTCTCCCTAGTATTTACTCCTTGTAACTATATATTTAAAGCAGTGATGGCTCAGTGGCATTGGCTATGGACTGCCACGCAGCAGGTCCATGGTTCGAATCCCGCCCAGAGCTTGAGCTTCACCGCATGGTGGAAGGGCATTTTGCGAATGCCCGCCTGGCTAGCAACCACCCTCAAGTAGAAAATCTGTCGCCAAGCACCTAACGATGTGTTCCGGCAGCAGTCCTTGAGAGCCAGAAAAATTACAGGCTAATGAGACCTAACAACTGGACGTCTCAGTGTGACGGGCACAGTGCAATTCGTCGTTGACGAAATGCGTCTGTTATAGGCAGAGGTTAGTCCACTTAACATCAGGTGGGCCTCGGGCTTGATCCGTCACAAAAACATAAAAAAAATATATATATATAATCTTATGTTAAAATAAAATCATGCTATAAATAAACTGTATATTATATAACTTAGCCGTTAATTGTTCCCAGGTGTTCTATATTTCCCCTATATATATAATGAATTTGTGTGTGTGTATATATATATATATTTGTGACTGTGTTCGTCCAGTAGTCAGATCAACTAACATCTTATGTTTCAGCTCCAATTTCAGCTTGGACAGTTCTCACCGGACATAATTCATTAAAACGAAACAATCTCCTTCGTTTGATGGTCTATATAACTACGTGTCATTGGCGAAATGGTGGTGGTGCCTACATAAGCCACAAAACAAGAGTTGAAGTTGAACGTTATAAATGTAAGAGTACCTTGCTACTCAATTTTGGATAAAATTATGGAAGAGATGAATTATTGAGATGAAATCTTGGAAATGATTCAATTTGGGCTCGTCTATTTTAGAAAGAAAACTAACTAAATATTTTTCTGGTTTTGATTAAAATATCCATCATTCGGAAAAAAATCGCTGAAAAGATTATTGTATTGTAATTTTGTTTTGTATCTCCCATGGTGGTTTAATGTTAGATTACAATTTGGCAGAACGGAGAGCTTTTGTAGTAAGTTGTGCCAAGGGAATAGGGATGTTTAAAGCCCCGTCGCGTTGACCCCATTTCTCCTTCACTACAATGTTAGTTCATATGCCACTTAATGCTCAAGTATATAACACCAAAGGACCGGCCTCGCCGCAATATGAGTCGAGAAGTGAAAGCCCCGCTGTGCCATAAACCACGCACGAGTTAACATCCCTGTCATATATTGTACGTTTTATATAATTCAGTTATACAGTGATTTTCCTTTGTAGTACACATAAGCTGGTAGTCAGTGATATGATATTTCAGGATATGGGTATAGGTACACTGAGAAAAATCTAAAGTCAAAAGCCAATTAATGACGGCCAATTTATATGGTATAAGGCGAAAAACCGACCAAACGTAAATACGTACAAAAACGCCTTCCAACTAGAAGGCGTTAAACGAGGTCAGTGAAGGCGAATGTTTCTTTTCGTCTTCATTTAAGGTGTATTTTGTGGTCTTACTTAAATATTGACTTTTGATAAGGCTGATTAAGTCGTACGTTATGGTGATAATCACCGTATATAAACCGCCGTAAAAGTAAGGTATATTTTATGGTCAATACTGCAATTATTATCGTATAATAAGTTGCAATTCTGAAAATACTTTACGGAAGGCATTTTTGACGGTTGTGTTTATTATAAAACATGGTACATTTTTATTGATTGGTGAAAATCATCTTAAGAGTTGTGAATTCATCTTACGTAGTTACAATTCAACGGTAAAAGGTCAAATTTGATGTAAGCCTTTAAGACGGTTTTCTCAGTGTACTCTTACTGCTTTTACTATCTTGCTTGCTGACGGATAATTACATATGTATATTCATCGTTGCTAAGATTTTCAGACATAAGCAAAGAGTGCGCACCGCGCAGCACAGGATCTTGAATAAAGAATATTTATTGAAATACTAGCTGTACCTGCGACTTCGTTCGCGATTGCCGTACCTGCAAACTAATTATTCACACTTGAGCACTGTTTATATTAAGCAACGCTGTGGTCTGCGGTGAAGCACTCCTAGTAAAGCATAGCTCAGAAAGGAGCTTTCTACTTTGCGTTTGAAAACTCCCGGGTTGTATTTTCCAGAAGACATTAGTTAAGTAACTCAGAGAGTTCCATCGCGGTTCGCACAATAAATGTTGATGCAAAGTACTTTGTGCGTTTCTTTGGAATTACGATTTTAAAACGGCGTCTTTTTGGTGAGGTTTGGTCTCTTTGTTTGGAGGTAGAACGAAAATATATTAGATTGTGCACTTGCATTGCGCAGTCTCCAAAATGTATCCGGCAAAAGATAGATAGTTAAAATAACTGATTGTTTCCAGATTTTAGAGTTTTATCTTAGCAAGCTTGCAAAACTAAGTAAGGATGCCAGGTTGCCCGTGGCCGGAATGCCCGTGGGGTGCTAGGCTGCCCGTGGGGTGCTGGGGTGCCCGTGGGGTGCCGGAATGCCCGGGGGCTGCCGGGCTGCCCGTGGGGTGCCGGGTGGCCCGTGGGGTGCCGGGCTCACTCTTCACTAATCTGACAAAAAAAGAATAATTGCAATCGGACTACGCGTTAATAAAATTACAGCTAAGTGTACATTTTGACTTTCCCGAAGGAACCGTGCTGAGTTTCGGGATAAAAAGTAGACAATAACCTTTTTCGTAGTATGATCTCAAATCATGTTAAGTTTCATTGAATTTATGTAATTTTGGAGTCATGCGCGGCCGGATTACAGACAGACAGACAAAAATAAAACATATACAGCTTTGGCATCAGTGTCAGCTACAGAGTGAGAATTCTGTACATAGCGGATCAAAACAAATGTGAGAAAATTTGTTTTGATCCACTATGTACAGAATTGGATCTGTTACAGTTTTATTATAAGTATATAGATGGGTTACAATTATGTTCTTAAATGGGCGATATCATCCATTTATGAATTAAATTCTATTTTTATCATTGTCTATGATGGTCATCACACATATTGCTGGCTGTAGCCTGCCATAGCTAATTGAATAATCCATTTAGCTCAGATTAAGTCATTCATTCAAATTACCAATGTTATTGTTAAATATTATTAGAGATGATGTCAAAAGTTTTATCATTCAAATAGTCATGATATCATAATAGCATGTGTTCATTAATTTATTTAATTACATTATTATCCAATTATTTAAGTCATATTTTATCTGGAATATAATTAAGTGCACGTTACAAAATTTACTTAGGTATTTCAATAGAAAACTGTGTCAGTAAAATTACAAGTACAAATAATGAAATAATGCGGGTAGTCTCCGATGACGAACGCAGTGCAGTGTATACCACTTACGTGTTTTGAGCTAGCTATTAGAAACAAGTAATGACCAATAATACCACTTTTCACATCATAGCTTATTAAAACAATGTGATTTAGTATCTCCGATAAAGAATCAGTTTGGTTTCTAAGCTATGAATTGGAAACAAAATATGTCAAGTATCGTTTAACATGCCCTTCTGGAGTAATACTATGAGCCATGGTCTCATGTAGCTAGTGCGAAATATTTATGAGGTGCCTTAAGTTGTTTACTCGGGAAATCGTTTCGTGCTTTATCTTTAAAAGTCGGCCATGACGTGCACGCTCTGATTTTTAAGAGAATGCACAGGATTTCATGCAAAAGAATAATTAATGACTCTAATACTTCGTATGCTAAAACTTTAAAAAGAATAAGACCATCTCCGATGTAAAATGATACGTACCTTTGTACACAACTACTTTTGACAATAGGTACTTATGTAATTGTCCATATGAGCAACATTAAACTGCTACGTTTGATTAAAATTATTTTCAACACCCTTGCTCGCAAAGTGAGCTTTATTATATCGTTCTTAGGGCCATAAACCGAACTATAACGCCCTCGTGCATAATAATATTATACACTAGTGCGTAATAGAATTATCCCTACAAAGTTAAGTTAGTACCTACCTGCAAATTATATGCGAGTAAACAGAGCATTTTCAATTTAATCGGGTAATTTATCCCTACAAAGTTAAGTTAGTACCTAACTGCAAATTATATGCAAGTAAACAGAGCATTTTCAATTTAACCGGGTAATACTGATTTGTAACATCAAAGAGGTTTATATGTAATCAACCATCATACATTAGCCACGGGCAAAAAAAAACTTGCGCGCTTTTTTTCATAACTTTCGTATGTTGTTTGTATCGCATTTGTGCAATATTATTTTTCCTTCCAAGGGTGTTGAAAAAGTGTGTATGAAACTCGTCAGCAACTTGCTCATTATACACTAGGCTGATTTACGCAGCACCCAGCCTCTTGTATAATGAGAAACTTAGCTCACTTGTATCATAGTCTACTAGAACTAAACATAATTATGTTTTTTTTGCACTATTGAAATGATTTCGCTGTAAGTAATAATAAACAACGCTTATTTATATATTATGGCGTGGAAAACATATAATAGAAGATTAATAATAATTAGAACGTAACTTCATATGTACCAATTCAACTAAATTGGTTATGTCCCGGGGTACAAAAGAAGCAAAAGCTACTCTTGAAATATATACCGTATTAAATTAACTTTTATCTATAAATATAGCTTGCTAGAAATCAACGTTGGTAGCGGAGCTTGCCTAGTAATTTTTAAGTAGGTTGTACTTGGATATATCACCGCTAGTAGCATTTTAGGCCGTCGTTGGTCCCAAATTGTTGTCTTAGGATGCTACCTAGTAGCTTGGTGGTAGTGCATTTTGCGAATCTCCGCCTGACTAGCACCCATGCACCCTCACGGAGATGTCTTCATCATCAAACAGCTAATGTCGTATTCCGGCAGCTGTTTTGGAGAGCCAGTGCCTATTCAAATTTAAGCGTGTTTATCACCGCATCATATTTTATATCAGGTGAGATAATAGTCAAAAGCTAGCTATTAGAAAAAAAAAACTTAGTACCTTCTTGAATATAAGTATGTATACTTATCACAACTCGAATTCTGTGTTGCGTAGTTGCGTAGTGCGCCAATAAAGAAATAAGCCACAACTAAATATGTATGTTGCATTGAACAAGTTTTTTTGTCGATAAAATACGTTTTTCCAGACCAACTTTTACAAAATACGTAGGTAGTTGTTATTAAAGATAAGAATTATTGTAAACATCCTCATTGTACTGTTAGTCACTGAAGGTATTTGTTATCTACCATTCATAACTATTAGATCAGCTCGCTGTTGCCACAACAATGTTACACCAAAAAATCTTTGGAACTTCTCAGGCATGCAAAACTTTAGTTATATATGAAACTTGGAAGTGGACGAAAGTAGGTACTATAACCGATTTTGAGCGTAGACACTATGCAATTTAAATAAAAGATTTCAAACTGAATAGAGTTATATATCATGCTAATAGATGTTTGAAATTGGGCTGAATGGCAAAAATTGAGTGGCGAGATAGTTGAGCATGAGGAGACATAATTACCTTCTATATATCAGTGTCTAAACAGTCGATTGAGAAGGCTCAATGGCTCAAAGACAATGTTTCAAAGACAATTTACTAGCAGGCTTTTATTTGTATCATTCTGCAGCACAATAGAATGTACGTACGCAACTGTGAGAGTTATTGAATAGTTAAGTAAAGGATACCATTTCACCAACAGCCACAGTAAACTTGTAAGATAGTTTTTAATATGTTGAGTTAATAGATTTTTTTTTTATATTTTTTTTTATGCCTGATAGGTTATCCTTTGACCACTATCTTACCTGATGGTAAGTGATGATGTGGTCGAAGATGTTGTTCAGGCTAACCTAGAAGTACTGGCTCTCAAGGACAGCTGCCGGAACACACCGTTAGGTGCTTGGCGACAGACTTTCTACTTGAGGGTGGTAGCTAGCCAGGCGGGCATTCGCAAAATGCCCTACCACCATGCTATAACGACTGCCATCCTAAGACGACAACCGGGACCGACGGCTTAACGTGCCCTCCGAAGCACGGAAACGCTCAGTAGTAATGTCACTAGCGGTCACCCATCCAACTCCTGACCGCGCGCGACGTTGCTTAACTTTGCTGATCGGTTGAGAACAGCTAAGTAAACTTCGCTACGAGCGCCTCAAATATGATGAAAAATGATGTGTTCGAATATTTATGCAGGCTGGCTATAGGGGACATATTTTATACAAGGTTTTTGGTTAATGGCTAACAACATCTCAGGGTTAATTTCTGCTAGTCCTAACAAACATGTTAATATGTTGTTTTTTTTTAATTTTGGGAAAAGTTTTTATATGTTTATGACGGAATAAGCACGAGTACCACCTGATGTTAAAAGTCTCTTGTGCCTGTAATGTATTATTTCATATTTTTTATTACTTTGCTCGATGTCAATATTCAAAACTCTATTCAATGGGAGTGCGGCGCAGTCCAGTGTTGCCGCGGCGGGCGCTCTTGCTCGGAGGAGGCATTAAAACACAAAAAACATTTACTAAAAAAATTATTTAAAAAAATATTACAAAATCACAAATATACGATAGTATCGTATATTTGTGATTTTGTAATGTAATCCGCATAGCAGGCGTTATTGCAAACCTAACAATATTAAAAAAAAAAAAAACAAAACACTAAATGTTTGTTAGGACTAGCAGAATTCAACCCTAAGAGGTTGTTAGCCATTTACCAATAACCCTGTATATTAGACAAGCCATGATAATCACATTAGGATATGAACCAAGGACCTTGCGTTCGGCAGATAGTAGGCTACGTCCACTGCTAATAATTTGATATCGACGCTTCAACAATCAATCTTTGAATCCAAGATCATTGTGTTAAAAATGGTATTTGCATATAATTGTCAGAAAACACAAAAGTTCTGTTCCAAAAATAGTCGGTGGGTTATTATTTCTTTCTGCTGGAAGAAAAATAACTCGAATAAAAGAGTATAATGTGACCTAATGTGACATAGTAGTTCTAGGAATTTAGCAACAGATGATTGTCTTCCTACCATCTATTTACTGAAGATAAGCCTAGTTCTGCTTTCATGTATACTTCAATCCAGTCAGTATCATGAAACAAGAGAAACTGTACTCCTGTTTCATGATAGTGGTCCGAAAACCTGAGTTCCTGAGCAGTAATCACATTTATTTTACATTAACTGTTCCAGCCGGTTCTTCCCAATGCTGAACATAGCCTCTCTTATTATGGGGGCATTGACCATAATCCCCACGCATGGCAGGCGACTTAGGGATCGCAGTGTAAGATGGCAGTTCTTTAGAAGGCGCTGCTGCCCACCTTCCAGTATTTTCCCTTAGTCGCCTCTTACGACACACATAAGAAGATAATATGGGAAGGTGCAATTCTAACCCGGCTTGCCACGCGTATTCTACATAACTCATTAATATTATATAAAAAATACGAAATGCAGGTTACCGCTTAATATCAGGTGGGCCTAGTGCATTTTCCGTCGCAATCCCATAAAGAAAAAAACCGTGAGCATTTTTTTTCTGTTATTTGACAGTAAATTAAAATTAAATTCAAATGGGACCAACTTGGAGGTATACCCGACAAAAAATCATCGTAATCAATTTTAATTGGTGGAGCAATCGCGTAACAAAGATACACAGTGCAATTGAGAACCTCCTCAAAAGTTGGAAATCGGTTCAAAATTAAAATATTTGGTAAATTTTGTGTCTGTACGGGCCCTCGATGTGAAAGACCAACTCGCACTTGGCCGGTTTTTTATTTATTATTAATTCTTATTATGGCTAGAGTACACGTAGCGCTCTTCATACTAATGTAGTAACGTCATTATTTAATACCAAACGTTCAAACTCGATAAAATGTTATTTAAGTATATGCATGAGCCTAATGCTTCTGGTTTGCCAGTTTTTCGATTTATCATTTATATTGTGACTAAATGTGAATACATATAAGAATTTCCATAGAACACGATTTATTCAAATAATTTTGAAAATACTTTATAAACGGAAAACTGGGAATCCAGAAGCATAGGTTTTTTTTTATGCTTGATACACAGCCTTTGACCACAATCTCACCTGATGGTAAGTGATGATGTGGTCGAAGATGTTGTTCAGGCTAACCTAGAAGTACTGGCTCTCAAGGACAGCTGCCGGAACACACCGTTAGGTGCTTGGCGACAGACTTTCTACTTGAGGGTGGTAGCTAGCCAGGCGGGCATTCGCAAAATGCCCTACCACCATGCTATAACGACTGCCATCCTAAGACGACAACCGGGACCGACGGCTTAACGTGCCCTCCGAAGCACGGAAACGCTCAGTAGTAATGTCACTAGCGGTCACCCATCCAACTCATGACCGCGGGCGACGTTGTTTAACTTTGCTGATCGGTTGAGAACAGCTAAGTAAACTTCGCTATGAGCGCTTCAGGTATCCTGCTCTATATTAATGTAAATGTTTACCGATTTTGAATCCTTGGTATTTAAAATATGACGAAAC
The DNA here is from genome assembly GCA_963890685.1 of Plagodis pulveraria. Taxonomy (NCBI): domain Eukaryota; kingdom Metazoa; phylum Arthropoda; class Insecta; order Lepidoptera; family Geometridae; genus Plagodis; species Plagodis pulveraria. The sequence continues at coordinate 23,350,163 of OY982957.1, forward strand.
AACATTTTTATGGAAAACGCTTCGAAGACACTAGGTTTTGATGTCATTGTTGTATCCCACCCACGAAGACAAGAGCACAATTTGGACTCTATTCAAAAAGAAAAGTCGTGGGAATTCGCCATAAGGCAGAATAATATTGTTTGTTGTTATATTTACACTGGATACTTGTATTATTATATAATATTATGTCCTGTTTATTTTCGTAGCAGTATTATGAAAAATAAACTGATTGTCTCGATGTGGTGGATATATTAGGGCCAAGCACCTAACGGTGTGTTCCGGCAGCTGTCCTTGAGAGCCAGTACTTCTAGGTTAGCCTGAACAACATCTTCGACCACATCATCACTTACCATCAGGTGAGATAGTGGTCAAAGACTAACCTATCAGGCATAAAAAAATAAATAAAAAAAACAATATCAATGTTATGTTTGGAGAGGGGACTGTTAATGAACGCACCGGGCGATTTTGGTTAAAACGCTTTCGTGATGGAAACTTTGATTTGAAGAACGAACCAAGTGGAAGACCGCCCACACAGGTGAATAACAATGAATGGAAAGAGATGGTGGATGCTATATACATATATATCTATAATGACAATTTCGCCTAATTTTCCAGTTAAGAGGACGTGACGTCACAGATGCCACGCAGCCAAACCGGAAGAAGACGTCGTTGGCTTAGCAGGAACATTCAGCGGGATTGGTATATTATAAGTATTTTTCTAAAATATCAATATAATGTTTTCATAAAATATTTTTATAATATTTGAAATTATTATTTATTCGCACCTCAATTCAGGTTCACTGTACCATAAACATCATATCTAGGTAGAACCAAACATTTTACATGCCGTCAGCTAAAAAAATTATAAAACTGTTACCACACAACATCAACCAGTTCGCATGTCATTTGTAAAGCCTATTAAATCATTGTACCAAGTATAAAACTGAAAATGTAAAATAACGCCCCCGACACAGATCTTAACAACTTGTAGCTAAGAACTAGCGGTGGGCCGAACTTACAAAATCAAGTGCCAGGGCTTCAAAGTATATATTTTTAAAAACCAGGGTCTGAAGGGATGAAGCAGGATTTAAAATACGTGCATATCAAAGGGATCCATGTCTTCAATTAAATAAGGAGCACAAACAAATATGAAAAAGTACGACCACATCCCATTTGCGTTAAAATACTTGAAGTGAACATTTCTTCTATAATAAGGAGCCTAATCGTTTTCGAAGCGTTTCAAAATAAAATACTTTAAAGACTTGTTAGATGCCTTTCAAGTATAATACGGTTTAATTTACAAGGAAAATGATCCGTTTCTTCAGATTTGTAAAGAGCACAATTCCATTTGCGGAACAATTCTTGCAGGTTAAAATGTGTTACATAAAATATAATCCGTAATGTAATATTTTGCATACACCACACATTTTTTTCTTCACACTTCTCGGGACAATGTTCTGTTTCTGTTCTCGAATTTCCTTTAACAACATACTCTCGTACAGAAATCGTTTTCTCCCCTCGGTGTACAGTGTAAAAACCAGGTCACGTACAATGCGATTAAAATATGAATAGGATTGGTCTAGCGCCATGTTGTGGCGACAAAACTAGAACTTGATACAGTGTGCAAAAAACAAAAGATTAAACAAGTATAGATAAAAAAAAATAACCCGATTATAAATAAATTTTTTGTTTAGCGTTTTATCGATACATTTAAATTAAAACTACGAGTTATATATAATCATGGAATCGTTTTTAAAGCCCTTCGTTTTGATACCAAAACACGATGGGTTTGGAAGAAATAATAAATAGTTTTTCTCATTATATGGCGTCTTTAATTCGCCAGTTACTTTTTTTTAATTTTTTTATTGTACCTAGTGTCACTTTAGCTATTAAAATAAATCTAACGACATCTTATACATTAAAAACGGTTAAGCCGATTAGAAGTCATGGTGGTATTAATTAAGAAATTCACAAACATACATACATGAACTCTGAAAACATATCACTCCTTTTTGTGGGAAGTCGTGCAAAAAAAAACAAGTAATCATATGTAGGTAAACGAAGTTGTAGGCGACTGTACAGCAAACACAGAAGTACTGAACTGATTTTATTTGCTAGCAATATTTCGTTCGTACCTAGGTATCTTAATTTGAATCGCTTAGCTCTTCGATTCTTCTCATACTCTGATGGCCAACTGAGTCAGACTCACTGTAATTATCGTAACGGGTAACAAAAACAAATATAACAATAACAAAACCAAATAAAAACGAGAAGATCAACAAGCACTCGGAAACGTGTCGCGTAGTACATTGACGGAGAATTAAGACCCTAAAGCCCGCGATGTCATCAAGCCAAGATGGCGTCTGTGCTGTCAACCTTCAAAATATTAATTTATTAACATTAACAATTTCGGGTCATTTACAATTACGTATATATATAAATGGCGCGGCTCTATTTTTAAGTTTGTTCTGCTGATCGTACTTATATGAGTGAAGTTAGCCGAGAGCCCGTCCTATTCTTATTTTAATCGCATTGTAAATACGCGCCTTCGCTACTAAGAACCATTTCGATCACGTCATGTTTCAAACAAAAAAAAAACACATCAAAATTGTTCAATTTGCTTAGGAGCCACGATGCCAATTATTTAATTATTATGTTTTTACATTTTCTGCAATGAAGGAACAATCTCTTATCAGAAGGAAGGACTTACGCCCTTATAGAACACCAGCCTTAGTAGGTCATATCTATTTCTTATAAAACTTCGATGTGCTCGTAACGTAGCACGCTTAGTCATTCTCAACCGATCAACTAAGTTAAGCAACTTTTACTGAAGATCTTGATTTGGCTGGGTGACCGGTAGTGGCATATTACTAAGGAGTGCTTCCATGCTTCGGAAGGTACGTGCAGCCGTCGTCCCAGTTGTTGTCTTTGTCTTAGAAAATCAGTATTGCATGTAGTAGGAAGGGCATTTTGCCAATTCCCACCTGGCTAGCTACCACACGCAAAAGGCTAGTATATCAGCTATAATAACAAAAACAAGCTATTACATTCCTACATTTTAGAGCTTAAAAGCTACACCACGATGCTATACATCTCGTAGCATGTCGTAACCGCTACGGGTTTATCGAGTTATTGCCAGTGCAAACTGAGCGCTCCAAGGCTTAACTGAAATAGAATAAAAATATATTGTTTTCTATTTATTCAAATCCACTTTCAATATCAAACGGAACGCTATAAAATGATCAAACTCATCAGTATTGGACTTTTTTCTTATATTTTATTTTTATTATTTTTGTGGTGGAACAAGCCCCTAGGCCTACCGGATGTTAAGTGGACTCACCTCTGCCTATAACAGATTAATTTTGTCAACGACGAACTTAACTGCGTCACATTGAGACGTACAGTTGTTAAGTCTCATGTGCCTGTAATTTTACTGGCTCTCAAGGACTGCTGCCGGAAAACATCGTTAGGTGCTTGGCGACAGATTTTCTAATTGAGGGTGGTAGCTAGCCAGGCGGGCATTCGAAAAATGCCCTTACACCATGCGGAGAAACTCAAGCCGGCGTCGGAATTCGATCCATAGACCTGTTGCACGGCAGTCCATAGCCAATGCCACAGAGCCATCACTGCTTCAAACTTAAAACGTGGTATAAAGTTATAAACTGGGGTCACTTCTGGGCTTCTTCACTATAAAATATTCAAGCATACTAACACACTCTTCCCTCACATATATTTGTCACACCTTCACACACACGCACACACGTGAAATTTACTTTTATACAATATAGTTTTTAAATTAACTTACTTTGATTGTTCAAATTTATCTTTTATAATTATATTTTCATTACAACTTTTAGGCTACGTTTAATATTATACTTGAACATTGAAGAGTATGCAGAATCTACGAGACAAGTGTATTCTTAGTGTAGATTCCGCAGGTCAATATTGTAACAGAATAATAAACTCAAGCTACTTTAGCTTAGTATTATTTTAAGAAACAATATTATCTTGTCCATAATAAGTACTAATGTAATGTACATATAGATAGTATACATCTTTAAATTAATCAATGTAATTTAGCTGAGAAATAAATTCTTATTATAATTATAAACAATAAACTCATATTAAGCGCAAACGGTTTCGCGCTCTATCTGACGAAAACCATTTTCACTTTGATTTCATCTCGAACAGACAACAAAAAATATAGACATCATATCAGAATGCCGTTCTACAGAAAGTACCGTCGGTGAAGCTACTTGATTTTCATGTGGATCAAGCTTAAAAATGGCACCTGCACATAGACGCACTGTGTGCACGACTCACCCAAGCTTGTTTTGCTTTGAGACGGCTGGCGACGTCAGCGCCCGAGTCTCGGGATATAGACAGTACGGTCCATCCACATATTATACCAGGCGTGTCTCTTTGTGCGAAACAACCCCAAACACTTCAGCCCACTAGGAGTTTCCCACAGCTATGAAACGATATCAAGGGACAGATTTCAAACACCTGCTCCCTCCCTCGCTGAATCGGTTAAATCCGTATGTGTAGGCGGTCCTTTTACAACCACCTAACTGTAGATATATGAAGTTCAGCTTCCACAAATATATTATAAACAAAAACTAAAAATACTACTTGCTAGTAAGGCTTACTATGAAGTGAGATAATTTTAAAAAATGACTTAACTACTACCACTCCCGGTAAATTATAAAATTATTTATTATATATTTGTATTTATGACATGTAAATATATCTTTAACAATAAAACATTTCTATCTGTTGTATTTGTATAATTTTGTCACTTATTGTAGCCAATATTTATAACTTTTATATTTTTATTATTGATATGTTAGCCTTTGACCACTACCTCACAGTGATGATGTGGTCGAAGATGTTGTTCAGGCTAACCTAGAATTACTGGCTCTCAAGTTAGGTGCTTGGCGACAGATTTTCTACTTGAGGGTGGTAGCTAGCCAGGCGGGCTTTCGTTAAATGCCCTACCACCATGCTATAACGAGTGCCATCCTAAGACAACAACCGAGACCGACGGCTTAACGTGCCCTCCGAAGCACGGAAGCGCTCAGTAGTAATGTCACTAGCGGTCACCCATCCAACTCATGACCGCAGCGGACGTTGCTTAACTTTGCTGATCGGTTAAGAACGGCTAAGCAAACTTCGCTACGAGCACTTCAAAAATGCAAATTTGAAATATACTAATTAATATATATTTATTCTAAGTTACTGATGATGCCTAATTACCTAGAGAAACGCCAGCACGTCGATTCAAATACAGGACAAGAGCATGGAATCACACCTCCAACGAGTCACATCAACATCTCTTGGGAATACATCACTCACCTTCGTTTCACCGATGACAATCATAATGGCAGAGTCGCTTGAGGAACTTAGTACAATGTTCAGCGACCTCAGTAGAGTTTCCCAGCAGGTGGGTCTTAGAATTAACATGGACAAGACGAAAATTATGTTTATAGCACCCTTACCAGTATAGTTGTTGGGAACAATAAACTCGAATTACATTTACCTGGGACAGACTGTCCAGTTAGGTAGTTCTACTTAGAAGACAAAGGGGTAGCTCGAAGAATATTACTCGGATAGGCAGCCTCAGGCAACTTACGCTATATCATCTCGTCGAACATCCCGCAGTGCCTGTAGACCAAAGTCTTCGACCAGTGTGTGTTTCAAGTCACCGAAATAGCTTTCAGAATTTGCTCGTCGAACCGATTACTAATGGGGAAGAAAGGTTTTGGAGAGCTTACCACGTTACACCATAAGACGTAGAGTTTGTAAGCCCACTAGGTAGAATGACGACATCGTAAAACCCGCAGGAAGCCAATGGTTACTTGTGGCTAATAGCCGTTCATGGGGGCGTTCTTTGCGGAGTCTTTTGTTGAACAGTGGACTTCTTCCGGTTTACAAAGATAAAAATTGGGTTGGCTACTGGTACTGAATAGCAAATTTATTTTTAATTCGTTTCAGCTATATTGCATTTCCTTACGATCCACACAGTTACATCCTTACATGGCATTACTATGACTAAAAAGTATTATTGACAAGCATTTACAGAATTCCATAAAAATAAGTACCTTTATATAAATCGCGAATGCATTATAGATATTATAGGTTTAGATATAAAAAGACACCCTACTGGTATTATATATTCGGAGCAATATACCCTGGTAATTTCACCCCTTTTATAGAACATAAATAGGAAAATAAACAAGGAACTAGTTTTTCCTTTTCACAAAAACATTGAAGCGTAGCAGTCGAAAGAATGCCTATTTAAAGTAAGTGTAGTCTTTGTACGTAACCACTTTGATATTGTTCAGGGACTAAAAATAACTTGATAAAGAATTTATTTACTTGAAAATCTGAGGAAAGGCTCTCGCTGTTTCGTGGAATTCTGTGAGAAGTAGATGCTCGCTTCACAACTCGTTTTACTCGCTAGTATTACCTTGCCTTTCAAATAAATAAATAGCTATTAATTCAACATTACGTAGAAAAAGCAAAATTACTTTTTTAAACACACTACGGATGTAACAGGTGTAAAGGATAATGTATTAAATAAAATTTTCGTTAATCTTTCGACAAAAAGGGAGTAAGTAATGGAAAGAAAATTTAATGCATTTTAGAAATATTGATTTGTTTCGAAGTCGAAGAGTTAATATTATGAAAAACACAAAAAAAACCATCGAGGGCTGCCATTGCCATCCCTGTTTATTTTATTATATTTACCTACGTACAGAATACATTTACAATTAATAAAATCAACAAATTCATAAAATTACCAATTTTTAGTTCATTTTCTGCAGGAGATGGCACCCCCCGGACGGATTTTATTTGGCTTGTTATTATTTTTTCTACAAATAATGATATGTTAAGAACAAAGTGCGTTGAACAAAGTTGGTCATGTATTGACGTTGACGTGCTAGGGCGAGATTCAGACACCTTTACTTTTATTAGTGATGTTTATGGCACTAGCAGCTGGTTAGATCACTGTATTGTCACTCACTCGGCTAAGCAGACTGTTGTTGACATCTTTGTCGAATACGATACTTTGTGGTCAGATCATTACCCTCTTATAGTGGAATGTAAATTAAATGTACTACCACCTAAAATATCGTCAAATATTGTAAACGAAAGTTTTGTATGGGGTGAACGAAATGAGGAACAAATCAATGTGTATACAAAAGAGTGTTGTAAAAACTTAAAATTAATTGATTTTCCTCCGGAATGTATAAATTGTGCTGACTGCTATTGTTCTAACTCAGCCCACAGGCGTATTCTTGATAGGCTTTATACTGTCATTGTGTCTGCCCTTCGAGACGCAGCCGTTGTCGGTAGGGGGAGCATGAGTAGGGGGAGGAATGGTTCGCGTATAACTAGGTGGAACCGGCATGTGAGTGACGCTCACAGGAGGGCCAGGGACAGGTTTAAAGAATGGGTATTTTGTGGGCGGCCCAAGTCCGGCCCTGTGCATACAGAAATGTATGAGAGCAGAAGAGTGTTCAAATCTCGGTTAAAATGGTGCCAGAATCATCAAGACCAGATAAAAATGGACGCTCTTGCTGCAAAACATGCTAAAGGGGGGCTTTCGCAGCTTTTGGAAGGGTACCAGTAAGTGCAAAGTCGGACCTGGCTGCGAGCGTTGATGGCATAAGCGACCCAAGCGAGATCGCTAATTTGTTTAAAAACATTTTTCTGTTAAGTCTCCGCTAGGACCTGCGTGTGAGGTGCTCAATGCTGACATGAGCAGCACCACAATTGAAACGACTTTCCTCGCGAAAGATGTAGGCGAAGTTATTCGGCATATGTCGCGAGGAAAGTCCCCGGGCCACGACGGACTCAGCATTGAGCACCTGCAATATGCTAGACCGCACATCTCTAGGGTATTGGCTATTTTCTACTCATTATGCGTTAGCCATTCATACTTACCACACGATATTATGAAAACCGTGGTAGTGCCTGTTGTGAAAAATAAAACTAGTGATCTCACTGACAAAAGTAACTACAGGCCCATATCGCTCGCTACGGTAACGGCTAAAGTATTTGATGGTCTGCTTAATGCACAGTTGAATAAGCACATATTACTGCACGATAATAAGTTGGGGTTTCGTCCTCGGCTGTCGACTGAAAGTGCCATACTGTGCCTTAAGCACACCGTCAAATACTATACTGAACGTAAGACTCCAATTTATGCATGCTTCCTCGATTTGTCTAAGGCGTTTGCTTGGTGTCGTACGACCTTCTTTGGAACAAGCTGATTTGCCCCATGATGTCGTCAGTATGTTCCAATATTGGTATGCACACCAGTCAGACAGTGTCCGATGGGCGGGGACAATGTCGGATCCATATCGGCTTGAGTGTGGTGTCCGGCAGGGTGGATTGTCTTCCCCCACGCTATTTAATTTGTATATAAACGACCTCATCGTCGCACTAAGCAGTCAACACGTTGGTTGTCACATAAATTTGCTGTCGGTCTGTGGCTTAAGAAAGCTGGTACGGACCTGTGAAGAGTACGCAAGTGGCCATGGGTTAATATACAATGTCACAAAGAGTCAATATATGGTCTTTGAAAGCAAAAAGGCGAGGTGCCCCCAGAACGTGCCGCCAGTTCTCTTGAATGGTGTTCCCCTTGAAAGAGTCGAACAATTTAAATACTTGGGACACATAGTAACTAATGAACTCAAGGACCACGCAGATATTGACCGGGAGCGGAGGGCCCTGTCTGTAAGAGCGAATATGATAGCCCGCAGGTTTGCACGATGCTCAAATGAGGTCAAGGTAACTCTTTTTAGAGCCTACTGTACATCACTCTACACGTGCAGCCTGTGGGCTAATTACACGGAAAAAAGCTACGGTGCCCTCCACGTCCAATACAATAATGCGTTCAGAGCGGTGTTGGGGTTGCCCCGGTATTGCAGTGCCTCAGGAATGTTTGCGGAGGCGCGAACAGATTGTTTTCATGCGACTATGCGAAAACGTGCTATTTCTTTGGTACGTAGCGTGCGGGCCAGCTTCAACACCGTCCTGGCGATGATTGCGACCAGGCTCGATTGCACTTTCCTTCGGCATTGTTGCAACAGACATGTTGCTGTAGCAATGCCGAAGCGAAGGTATTAAGCTAATGTGTAGGGGTATTACATTATTTTTATATTATGACATTTTAATTATATTGTATTTTATTATTATTTTGATTATTCTGGTGACATTGTTTATTCATTAATTTTATTATTATTAATTAATATTTAAATTTTCGCATTATTACTTTGACATATTGTTGTAACTGACCACTTCATAATTTTACTATTTAATTATGTGATTTTTATACATGTTGAAAGGATTTATGGGTTATTTTACCTGAAATAAATTAATTTTATTTTGAAAGAAATGTTACTATCACACAGTTACCGCCTTAATTTTAGACTAATCAAGAATACAAATAACAAAACATGCACAATATTTCAAATTTAATTGCATTGGTTAATTAATTTGGCGCTTAGAAATGGTCGGACGCGATTGGTTGCGTCGGTAATGTTGTCACCGTCGACTTTTGAATGGCTTAGTAAAACATTAAGTAAACTTGTCTAAAAAGTAAAAAGGAGAAACACAGTTAGACTGTTTTGCTTTTCGCTCTTAGTAGCACCTAACTTGCGCACGGATTCCCCATGAAAACCACAGAACTCGGGGATGTTTTATTAAAAACACGCTCCGACTGCCACCACATAGGTAGCCCAAACCACGGCTGGCCTGGAACTGCGAAGGTAGATGCCGCAGCCGTAGGTTTGCAAATTGCGCGAACGAAGCAACCACGCAGCCATGAGCTCGCCCAGCGCCTATAACGCGGCTGAGCCGGGCTACAAACGCCCTGAGGCACCGGGAAAGCCCCGAGGACAACTTAGGACCCCCGCTCGGGACAGATCACTGTACACCCGGCATCCGGCGCTAAATCGACCCTTGAGGCCACCCGTCTTGTGCGGCTTGGTTGGGAGACAGAAGCCCGACCCATCTTCCCTTCCTCCCCCCCTGCTCCCCCCGCTGAGACTGCCACACCAGTAGTGGTGATCCTGGACTCCCCAGAACTGCCACCCAAGAATACCACGCCCGCCGAAACCCAAGCCCCTGGTCTGCGCAGAAAGCGCAGCGAAGAGTCCAAGGAAGACGGAAAACGCGCCTGCACCTGTACCCCCGCCCGAATGGACTGGGTGCCGATGGCCCAAGACTCTGACGTCCCAACCCCTACTGCCGCCAAGCAGATAACACAGTCGTATGCCGCCGTCGTTACTGAGGCAACACCCGTATACAGGAAGACCGCTTCAGCGACAGCAACAACGGCCAAGACAAACGCAGCTACAGCAAATTACTGGCATGTTAGTCAGTCAGTGACAATTAAGGTCGTTACATCCCGCAATTTTGCGCAGTGGAATTTGTGATTCGTGACGAAATGCACCTGTTATAGGCAGAGGTTAGTCCGCTTAAGGCGATCCTGGCCAGAAAATGCCTTACAAGAATTAACTTTTCTCAAAGAAAAAACTCAAGTTTTGAATTGAAAAAAATATATGTTATTTTTAAGCATATGCTTTAGTGTAATCATAAATCGGATACACATAATAAGTAACTTCACTCGATCGAAAAAAATCCCAAAGTCACCTCTATTTTGAATTTAAAACGATTTTTTTCTTCCTTATTACCAATATATAATTTTAAATTATTTTTAATGCATTACGTAGAAATTAAATCAATTAATTGACAAATAAAAGTATAAGAAAGTTGTCATGTTAATTTTATATGATTTTTTAACCTGAATTCATGGTATCAGAGTTCGCTCACTTGACTGCCAGTGCGCTCGCAGAGCTCGTCGACGTAGGACGTGTGTCGTGGGCGGCGCATCGCACACAACTTTATGTCGCGTAAATGAATACGTCGAGCTCCCAAATAGTGCGGCCTGAGGTAGCGTAAAATACCTAAAGTACAAGGAAAGCCTCGCCTTAACATCAGGTGGGCCTCGTGCTTGTTCCGTCACAAAAACATAAAAAACCCTCTGAATTTGAAAACTTCACAGTAAAATTATTTTATAGTAAACACGTTTGTTAACAGAGTTGTATCAGATTTACAAACAGAAAGCAATTCCGTAACTATGAGTAGCTCAGAAGGGGCAAACACCCGTAAACAAAAGCAATGTACATCTGGTTTAACACAAAGGCTAGTCTGCACAGTTCGAGTTAACTTTCATTGGAGATGAACTTGAAACTCAAAGAGAATGAGCGAATACTTACTTTGTGCTTGTTTATTGTTTTTGATTTTCTATGGAGACTCGTTTAGTTAAATTTGTTTGTGAAAACAATTAACAGTTTTTCTATTAATCATAAGATAGTTTTTGACCAAAATCTAACCTTATGGATAGTGTTGATGTAGTATAAGCTTAACCTATAGAATGGGAACTGGCCCTCAAACGCAACCGTTAACACACCGTTAGGCGACAGGTTTTCCACTTGAAGGTGGTACTCGTATACAGGACCTACCACCATGCTATAACGACTGCCACAGGGCATTTTGCGAATGCCCGCCTGAAAAGTAAGAAAATGCCACAAGTGGTTACCCATCCAAATAAAGTCCGCAGCTAATACTTTTTGTAGTAATTAAATAACTTTGAACGGTTTAAATCGCGTACATTTATCACTATTTTTTAATATTCGCGAAATTTTGTGAAGCAGTGATGGCTCAGTGGCACTGGCTATGGACTGCCGCGCAGCAGGTCCATGGTTTGAATCCCGCTGCGGGCTTGAGCTTCACCGCAGTGTGGAAGGGCATTTTGCGAATGCTCGCCATGCTAGCGACCAGCCTCAAGTAGCAAATCTGTCGCCAAACACCTATAGGTAGCTTAGGAGCATTTAAAAATCGCCTTTCGGTGAAGAATTGTAATCGAGTAAAGGCATTCTTGTATGGTGGTATTTGGTTTATGGTTACAAGACCGATTACAAACCGGTTTGCCACCCAAAAGGCAAGCTATGGATTTATGTATAACAAAATATATTGCATAGAAAGTCGAAACGCGTAAAATTTAAGTCAGTCAATTTGGGCAAACATGAGAGATATGTCGCGCATGACATGACAACTTTGCCTCATGTCTCATGCTTGCCCAAATTTTGAGGCGATTCGATGTGTCTTCTTGAGGCCGATATACATATAGAAAAAGCTGTTAGTGAAATAAATAAAATAGGGCATAAAATGATGTAAATTATTTTAAAACGTCTAAAATTAGTCTTATTAGATACAGTTCGTATTTTCAAATCAACAATTAACTTTGCTCTCGGACCTATTTTCTAAAAAAGTTTTATAGATTCAATCCAATCCAATGTCTTCAGTAATTCTAATGTCCAATGCAAAACTAAATTTAAAAAATCACGCACCTGTATGTATAGCTAGTAAAATATATATTATTTTTATGTAAATTGTCATATACATGACGTCTACGACAAGAAACTTCTTTATAGTAACGTAAGTACATGTGAAAGTTTCACACTTGAGGACATAAAGATATTCATCAATAAACTATTTCGAGAATAAGTAGGATTTTTTCTCACGGCGCGCAAGTGTAGCTGGCCCACATGAGATCTCCGCTCCAAACGCTTTGTGTGATGGTGCAGTTATAAAAGCTTTTTATAAAATAGTTTTCCATTGAAATAACAATGCGGCTAACCCCAACTGTAATAATTTAACTAAAAGCCTCATTTCTACCCATTCGCACAGCAAAAAGGCCATTCAGTCCCTCTGGCTTAGTCTGTAATTAAATAACTCCAGCACTAATTCTGTGCACTGCAGTATGGACTACCCCACAAATAGAGCAAAACTTTTTGTAGCAAATATAGTTAATAATAAAAATTTTATGATTCCTTTCATTAGGTCGGTTCTCTTAAAAGGGATCGCCGATTGCAATTATCCGTACCGATACATTCCCTTATTTTCTTCATGAATAATGCCTCTAGAGCAATTTTTATATTTTTTTTATTTATTATCCATAACCACCATGCATAAATGAAAGTACACTAGTAGTAAGTAGTAAACAAACATTGGTATTGGTTGGCTGTATAATTGCACCATACATAATTTTAGGACCTCACACCATTTTGACAAACTGTAACTTTTGAGACAGTTAAATGTAACAATAGATGTAGCCCAGCATGCAAGGAACTTAATTCAAAAAAGATATATAAAACATGTGGACGGCTTATGTGACTATTATTTTGCATGGTGGAAGGGCATTTTGTGAATGCCCGCCTGGCTAGCGATCACCCTCAAGTAGAAAATCTGTCGTCAAGCACTTAACGGTGGGTTCCAGCAGCTGTCCTTGAGAGCCAGTGAAATTATAGGCATATGAGACTTAACAACTATGTCTCAAAGTGTCGCGCAGTGCAATTCGTGACTTGTGATGAAATGCATCTGTTATAGGCTTAGTAGCTAAATAGCTTCGTCCATTGCACACGCGGCTTGTATGGCAGTCACTTCAGGTATCCCCAAGCCAGAGGACGACTATAGGTATTAGGTACAGTAGAAAGACATGCTAAGTGCCAAGATATTTTCTAAAACGATTACTTATTTGAGCTCTCAGTTGCTTCACACTGGCACTATGTTTAGGTACGTAGAATATAAACCTTAACGTAAATCAGTAACTATTTATAGACCACATTAATCTGATGAACAGATAATAATTATGAGAATTATTGAATCCTATTTCTTTTACCACAATCTTAGTCAGCAGACATGAACAGTGAATACGTATTTATTGAATACTAGCTCTACGGCCGCGGCTGCGCCCGTGCGTGTGTTGATTATCGCGAACAACCATTAATCTCTTTTTGCGCAATTGGATAAATACTATCGTATGTCCTTCCCCGGGTCTCAAACAAAATCTCCAAAATCTCCAAACTAAATTTCATCCAAATCGGTCCATTAGTTTTTAACTGTATTCGTTGCATACAAAAATATAAATCTTTCCTCTATATAATAGTAGTGTAGATAACGAGCGTTTAGATAAACTTGGATGGGTTTCGTGCGGCAAAAGAGCATTCCGCTTCGCTAAGTCAGTCGTTATAATAATAGTAGTTTACTGTTGTTACGTTGTGAAAATTCATCCATTGGCCTATTCTGCCAAAGCGGTTTTTCAAACAACAAACTATTTAATCGGAACACAGTTATTCGCGAACGATTGGATGCTCTGTAAAATCTCTTTGCGGGGGTGTAAAAAAATTCCTTTGCCGGATTATACTGCTGCGACTACTGGATCTAGTTCCTCGGTCTATTTTTAGTTTGTTGCAAAAATCTGTGAGTTGAATGCTGATTTGGATAGCATTTATTCTGACCTAACTGAAGTACTAACAAGAAGCAACTGAGCAAACGTATAGTAACTTATAAATCATATATGAATATGTCAACCTTTACCTATTAATGATAACTATTCCACAACATAGCAAAGCAGATTTTTCGAAGGTCCCAAAGAGTGGGTACTATGAGCCTGTCGTATGATACCTTCTTACCGTGGGCCAAATGACAGGTGAACGTTGACTGTAATCGAATAAGTATTTAGTTAAATAGAATATTATAAACGTTATGTAATGGAATTTGGTAGTGCTGAACACGTTTCCCCGATTTATCTCGAGTGGCGGCATGCGAACTCAATCTAAATTCAATTTCCGTTAATTTAGTAAACGCACCTTCCAGTATTTCACTAGATATAATTATATAAATACCCTCAAGTATATGTGTACTATGCAAAAAGATTATTAAAGTTAACAACATTGGGAAAAATACATGGTTTTAATATTTGGATGTATTTTATGCACCTAGTCTATCATATAAATCTAGTATAAATATTTTAAAGAAACTTGCTCAACCAATCCTCTAGTGACCGAAAAAAAAGCTATTTTTATCAAGCCGAGGGTAGTGTTGCTGAATGCCAATTTACCTACGAGTACACTAATAATGATGGATACCATAACTTGAAGAGCTCCACAAAATTGGATTGTTTATTTAGTAAGTATTTGTTAATTACCATAACTCAGCACAATAAATGGAGCCCTCGCTATTTTGATCGCCCTTGGGCACGAAAAATACAAGTGAATTAAAAAGCCACTCAGAGTGGGATGCGCTATCTACTTTTCTTTTAGCATAAGTTTATTGTGGAAAAAATTATATATTTCCAGATAAGCTTTATAAAATACTTAATAGGCTGATCCTGTAAGCTGATCCGTTGAGCCCAAACTAGGCCCAACCACAAAAACACAAAATTTTGAATACATATTGAACTTATTACTTTTTTACGGAAACGTATTTTTTATATTAGGTCCTTACATATGAAATTGGCGTTTTTCGTACTGGCCACTTTAATCACGAATTTCTCCTCTTTGGTAAGGAATTCCAAATTCAAATTTGTACAGCTATAGACTCATGTATTTGTGCTTCGATGATCGTCATTCATTTGTTTTTTTTCTTCTGTTTTTTTCTGTTTGCGTCACTCATTTTACAAAATGGAAAACCTTAAATATCGCATTATTTACGAGTACGAGTTCCGCCGTGGCACTAGTGCTGCGGAAACAACTCGAAGGGTGAATGATGTGTATGGCGGTCGTGTTGCAAAAGAAAACACAGTTCGTTTTTGGTTCCAACGTTTTCGTTCTGGAAATTTCGACCTGCAGAACAAGCCCCGTGGACGGCCTGAGACTCAAGTTGATAATGAAGAGTTGAAGGCTATTGTGGAAGCGGATCCATCGCAAACCACGTCCGAGTTAGCTGCAGGCTGCGATGTTAGTGATAAAACTGTTTTAATTCACTTGAAGCAAATTGGGAAGATTAAAAAGCTTGAAAGGTGGGTACCTCACGAATTGACTGAAACAAACCGGCAAACGCGCGTCGACTGCTGCGTTACATTACTAAACCGGCACAATAATGAAGGTATTTTAAACCGAATCATTACCTGTGATGAAAAATGGGTTCTTTACGATAATCGGAAGCGCTCAGCGCAATGGTTAGATCCTGGCCAGCCAGCCAAATCCTGCCCCAAGCGAAAATTAACCCCAAAAAAGTTACTTGTAAGCGTTTGGTGGACTAGTGCCGGTATTGTTCATTACAGTTTTTTCAAATCTGGCCAGACTATTACGGCTGATGTCTATTGTCAGGAATTGCAAACCATGATGGAAAAGCTAGCGGCTAAACAACCTAGGCTGGTCAATCGCTCCACGCCACTGCTGCTTCACGACAACGCTAGACCACACACTGCGCTACAGACGGCTACTAAATTAGAAGAGCTTCAATTGGAAAGTCTAAGACATCCTCCGTACTCCCCGGACCTTGCTCCAACAGATTACCATTTTTTTCGAAATTTGGATAACTTCTTGCAAGGGAAAAAATTCAACTCCGATGGGGCAGTCCAAATCGCCTTCAAAGATTTTATTGATTCCCGTCCGACTGGTTTTTTTAGTAAAGGGATCAATGAACTACCTATGAGATGGCAAAAGTGCATAGAAAATAATGGTTCATACTCTGATTAATTAAATATATTATATTAAAAAATATTCGACTTTTTGTTCCTCCCATACAAAACGCCAATTTCATATGTAAGGACCTAATATATTATTGACGGTTTTAGAGGTTATTTATAGAATCATGTGGCAATAAATTTTAAAGATATTACGAGCAATGTTATTTGAATCTCGCGAATACCATGATCATTTAGAAATGGTTATCAATCCTAGCACACACACGATAAAACTGTTTGAATTTTGAATTTTCCATCTCTGACGTCTGTTTCCACCCGTAACTGGAGTTCGAGTCTGGAACGAAGAATAAAAATTTGCTCTTGCTCTTGGTGTGTTGTGTAGCATTACATATAAAAATGTAATCTCTTGAAGCGCTCGTAGCGAAGTTTACTTAGCTGTTCTTAACCGATCAGCAAAGTTGAGCAACGTCGCCCGCAGTCATGAGTTGGATGGGTGAACGCTAGTGACATTACTACTGAGCGCTTCCGTGCTTCGGAGGGCACGTTAAGCCGTCGGTCCCGGTTGTTATCTTAGGATGACAGTCGTTATAGCATGGTGGTAGGGCAATTTGCGAATGCCCGCCTGGCATCTCTATAAACGACAACGCGTCCAACTCAATTATATAGTTTAAGGGTTTTCATTCAAGGAATGTTTTACAATATTATAATGCATAGTTTATAGTTTTTATAATAGGTAATCGATATCGATACTCCTTTAAGCATATTTCACTTGTCCTATTGATTAGAAGTTTGGCAATCCAGTGCCACTTGATAAATTCAGCTGTATATAGAGGCTTTGGAAAAACATTGTATTGCATAAAAAAGTCGCACCGAAAAAAATACAATAACGAGTATCAAGCAACATATACGTCCACAATGCAGGCACAACAAATCTATTATAATTACTAGAAACCTTTCACCACAGTTTCGCCTGACGTATAGTGACGCTGCTGGTAAACAGGGTAGAATTACTGGCTCTCAATTCTAGAATATAACGGTACATGCTCGTTGATCTACTTGGGGTTGGTAGCTACCCAGGTGAGCATTTGCAAAATGCCCTACCTACATCGAACCTACAACAACAACGGTGCGATTATAGCAAAGTACACAATATAGGTTCCCATCAAAAGTATAATTTTCCTAAAAAGTCCTAAACATACTGAAAGGTAGCCGGAAACTTTTACCGTAAGTCCATTTATGGCCTCGGCGGAATTGGTAAAGTTTTCCAGGCCAGCTGATGTGGCCGGACGAGGGTACTTATTAACTCTACATGCAAAAGGCGTTATCTGATGTTTCTATTGAACCTTTTTGCGCAGAAAGCACGGAGTATAATACTGTCTCATTTGTCAAAGTCACTAATTTGAACTTCAATATGTGGTTATCTAATTCTACCATGGACGTACAATGCGATTAAAATAAGAATAGGACGGGCTCTCGGCTAACTTCACTCATATTCACTCTAATAAGTACGATCAGCAGAAGAAACTTAAAAATAGAGCAGTGCCATATATTTATACGTAATTTTAAATGAGTGACCCGAAATTGTTAATTTTAATAAATTCATTTTTTTATGTTGACAGCACAGACGCCATCATGGTTTGATGACAACGCGGGCGTCAGGGTCTTATTTCTCCGACAGTGTACTACTATGCGACACTACTTTACGAGTGTTTATTGATTTTCTCGTTTAATTTATATTTTTGACTGTTTAATTTGTTGTTGTTGACTGTTTAATATGTTTGTGGAGATTGTTATGTTTTTTTTGTTACCCGTTACGATGATAACGATGAGTCTGACTCAGTTGGCCATCAGAACATGCGGCATCAAAGAGCAAAGCGATTCAAATTAATTTATTTATTTATTTCGTAGGAAGACCAACATTATTACAAATATCTTATTAAGAACTAATATTATAACCAATAAATTATTAGATTATAATATTATATTTATTAGAACTAATAAATACCTGAATTAAAATACCTTAGCACAAAATATGGCTAACAAATAAAATCAGTTCAAATTATTTCTGTGTTTGCTGTACCTACAGTCACCTATGCAATTTTGTTTACCCACCTATGACTACTTGTTTTTTTACACGACTGCCCACATAAACGCGTGTTAAGTTTTCAGGTTTCATGTATGTATATAAGTATGTAGGTAGGTATGTTTGTGAGTTTCTTTATTTCACCATAACTTCTAAATGGCTTAACCGATTTTAATGTACGAGATATCGTTAGATTTATCTTGATAGCTCAAGTGAAACTATGTGCATAAAGCAATAACAAACAAACTGGTGGATTTTAGACGCCACATAGTGAGAAAAACAATTTATTTTTTCTTCCAAAGCCATCGTGTTGGGTATCAAAATGAAGTGCTTTAAAAAACGATTCCATAAATATATTAACTTGCAGTTTTAATTTCAATGGATAGATAAAACGCTTAACGAAAATAAATTATTTGCAGTCGGGTTTTTTATTTTCTTTATTAATTTATACATGTTTTAGCATTTCTTTTTTTGCACACTGTACCAAGTTCTAGTTTTACGTGACAACATGGCGCTAGGCCGATTCTATTCTTATTTTAATAGCATTGTATCCATGGACATATTAGATCCATGATTCTATCTCAAATTAGCAAATTATGACAATTTGATTCTAATTCGTACGAGTTGTCACCACGACTTGGAAGCGTTTCACGTTAACGAGATTCCTAATTTGAATAAAAACTTCTGTCCGTGTTAATTAGATTCACCATTACGTACTACAGATTTTTAAGCTCCGAGTGAAGGTATCACATAATTTTGACTTGCTACTTGCCTCCCACGTAAACAGACAACTGGCAAAATAATAAATAAATAATAAAAATACCATTCGCATTTTTAGTATTATCAAATGTAGAAATATTTTGAATATTTCAAAGTCCATTTAGATAATACTTAGGTTTGTAGTACAACTAAGTTGAAGTATAGGTGGCGCTCCATCCCTTTGGTTAAAGAACGAGACTAGTGGTTATTGCAAAAATAAAAAAATGATAAGACACCAAAAACC
Organism: Plagodis pulveraria; assembly: GCA_963890685.1. Classification (NCBI taxonomy): domain Eukaryota; kingdom Metazoa; phylum Arthropoda; class Insecta; order Lepidoptera; family Geometridae; genus Plagodis; species Plagodis pulveraria. Next base: position 23,369,756 of record OY982957.1, read on the forward strand.
TTTCATAGAGCTCCAAAAGCTATATAAGGTGGATATTAATAAATCAACAATACTGCTGGGTGTGGAATCGATAACTGAATGTGTTCCACTCATGTTTAATTTTCACATACACAGCTGTGGTACGTATGCTTTGGGAATAATAGCAAAGACAACTGTGTTTAAAAAGAATGGCCCGAGTTTCTTGCCTGTTCTTCTCGCAGTGGGTCTATTAGCTGAACGTGGTAGTACCTATAATGAAGAAATATATGCGTGAGCATCAATATTGGCGTATACTTTTATAATTTAATATCTCCCTTTCAACTCAGAAGTGGGATTCGAATCCACGCCCACAAACGTGGACTGCGACTGCGATACAACTCTGTTTTTTGGTTACTCTCATTCGTCCTGATATCTCTTTATTGACATTTTGTTGCAATCTTAGTACTTAATATTTATGTTTTTTACTACTCAATCAATATTTTTTATGCATGAGCATCTACGAAAATAGCATATTATAGGAGAAGGACCACTAAATATCAGCTAAAGACTATTTACTTAACTGAGAGTCAATGAGGTAAGAGGCTCAAGAGGGCAAAGCTTGCCCTGCTAAGATAAAAATCTAAAATCTGAAACATTCGCCGCAATCAGTTTTTTATAAACTTTTTATCTATTTCCGGATACATTTCGGAGATTGTGCAATGGAAGTGCACAATCTAATATATCTTCGTTCAAGAGCATCGGTGAAAAGACGCCGTTTACAATTGAAAATTCCAAAAACATGCACAAAGTATTTTGCTTCAACATTTATTGTTCGAACCGCAAAGGAATTCTCTGAGTTACCTACTGCCCTCTGGAAAATACAACCTAGGAGTTTTCAAATCCAAAGTAACCTTTCTGAGTTTGGAAATAAGAGTAACCGGAATTATTGCACGGCTGACAAAGAAAACAAACTAGTCGTACCATTGAAACTAAATTATGCGTATTAATGGAATAGCTTCCTAAGATTAAATCTATTGTGTCATCGTTGAATTTTTTTCGGTCTTCTTTTCTATCAAAGCGAGAATAAACATAGATCAGGTGTTTATTTCGACGCGTTGTCGGTAGCTTTGGCTAACACATCCTTGTTTGAAATGCCTTGGATTTCATCAGAAAAGTGTCATTTATCTACCATAATTTTGCGCAGCGTTTGTTATTTTCCCCGCATATTTATAATCAGCTCGTGTTTCATAAGTCAACTTTATTTGAGTAATTTATCTGAGAGGTAATCCTTTAAAATAATATGGTTTCGTAAATTAAAGAATTGGCGTTGATGAATGAGCGTTGTTTACATTTTGTAAAGCTCGTCTGATTGCGGCTGTAATTGAAATCAAGGGCTTCAAACACTTAGCTAATGAGTTGATTGCGCTGTTCGTAAGGGCATAAGAGCTTTTATTTAATCTGTGCCATTGGCTTTTACTAAAATTAAAGATTGTACGAGTTAATGTCTGAAGAGATAATCTTATTACTTCTTAATACAGAGTAGATACGATATACATGAGTTTTTCTTTTTCGTTTGTATTTTTCGTTTACAGAAGCAAAACTCATCGGACAGAAGAAACCTTGCAGATTTTAGCTCTTTTGTACAAATGCACTAGTCAGGTGAGTCTGTTGTTGTTAACAGAGCAAAGCGAGTAAATCCACCAATATGTAGATATAAAATTAAACTCAAATGTTGTTGATGACTTACAACCGACTTAAAATAAAAATTGTGATTCGTCCTATATGTACTAATTTTATATATACATATTGGAACGTATACGTGAAGCGAAAATCACATTTACAAATTAGTGTAGAGACGAATTACTTAGGATTCCATGGATTCACCGTGCGGGTGCCGGGTCCATCGCGTTGCAAAGGACCTGGGACTTGCAACCCAGGAGTAGGGTTAAGGTGCCCCTTTATGATATATCAATGCTCCCCTTCACCGCTCGAGCCTCCTCCCCTACATAACCAGATTTGGTAAGATCCTACTAATGCCGCCTTAGATACACGTTCTAGGATGGAAGTTACGGTTGTTCTTGGTAGGCCAAGGCTGGTATACCCCTTGCTCCAACTTCTACAGCATATAAATTAACTACATAACCGTGTTTGTCGTGTTTTTTTAATTCTCCTTTGACTGAGAATCGATCCCGCATCCGTCATTTTGTTAGTTAAACCGTTATAGGGGACGGTACGGAAAAGTGGCATTTATCAGAATATATTTTATAACAGACTTCAAAAAAGGGACTAGAATCTCAACTGACACGTATAATTACTTAGGTAAGTATGTTTTTTGAACCACCTTTCGGTCTATCGTTCTAAAAGGACGGTTATTAATCAAATTGTTAAACCTTAGCTGTTGTGTTTGGTTTAAAGTCGCTGAATAAGGCATTATTTTACCGTTCAGTATTTCGACCATTTGGTTAACAAAAATTTGGAGCAAATTGATAAACTAGCCGATTAATTTAGTATTTATATAATAAAATATATCAAACGTAGGGAAAAAGATGGGTTGAGTTCGATTAAGCCTTTCTTTATGTGTGTGGATGTGTGTGTTGTAACAATTCCGTCAGCTGAACCGATTTCGATGCTCTTTTAATCCGAAAACAGGCATATCATCTATGTTTGATGAAAAGTATGTTCGATAAAAATTGAGCGGATGGAAACTATTCGTTGTTAAATGTTAAATACCATAATAATACCATTCGTCAATTTAATTTTTAAAAGGATGAAATCAATCTACATTATATTTGATTTTTCTTATTGGTTCCCTAGTTGTAACTCTTTTGGGGGTGTTATCTGACTTTGAACAGTGCTGGTTTCGCTGCAACCGCAGCACCATAGAGCAGATCTACCTACTACGATAGCTAATGGAAAACGTTGAGATTATGCAAAAATGAGGGTATCCATGTTGACTTTGCAAAGGCATATGACAGTATAAATCGAGAGGCACTTCACTATACACTGATCAGTATGGCGAAAAATCTGAAACGATAAATCGATGATTGTGAAACGCTGCCAACTTATTAATATTATAATTTGAACTCTATGTACTGTTAAGATATCTAAAGAAGTTGGTTAATAACGACGAGCTGTGAAAGATCGATTATTCCCCACGGCACTATTAAATCGTTCACTTCTGTTTCTTATTGAAACTGAACACGCACTAGGCTCACTTCATGTAAAGCGGTAACCACGGCCTATACCTCACAGATGCATTTCGTCACAAGTGACAAACTGCACTGCACCCATCATCCTGTTATGTGCCCCTGACATCCAGTTGTTAGATAAGTGTCATGTGCCTGTAATTTCATAATAACGAAAGTTTTATGAAGCTACAGGCATTCTATATGTTCTTACAATATTTAATAAGTTAATTTCATAATTCGCGGTGAAAACAATACGGTCAAAAAGCCTTCGAAATTCCGACAAAGCTTGTAACTCGTTAGTTGCGTACAACATCCCCCCAAAAGCCGTTTGTTTTTGTCCAAAACAACCATCAAAAGTTTTACAACCATCTTAATTGAACGTTCATCCAAACAGAGGGTCCATTCTGCAAGAATATTTTTATCTACGAAAACGAAATGACACTAGACTTTTCTCAATGTCAGCTGAACACTAGGTAAGTTAGGTACAAAAATTTACGTATGGTTTTTTTTTATGTTGTTTTGTCGGAATAAGGTCGAGGCTCTCCTAATGTTAAGCGGACTAACCTCTGCCTATAACAGATGCATTTCATCACTTTCCCGTCACTTTGCGATATAGTTCTTAAGTCTCATGTGCCTGTAATTTCACTGGCTCTCAAGGACTGCTGCCGGAACACACCGTTAGGCGCTTGGCGACAGATTTTCTACTTGAAGGTGGTTGCTAGCCAGGCGGGCATTCGCAAAATGCCCTTCCACCATGCGGTGAAACTCAAGCCCACGGCGGGATTCGAACCATGGACCTGCTGCGCGGCAGCCCATAGCTAATGCCATTGAACCATCACTGCTTATGTGATACAAGAATTTACGTATGTACGTACCGAAGTAAACGATTTTATACATCGAACAAAAACAGACCTCAAACAAACTACATGACGTGTAGTGCATTTATTTATTATGTTATAGGGTGCCTAGACGAGAAAATGGTTCATATCATGGTAAACTATCGCTTCCAGACATTTTCGGCTCACGTTTAGTTCAAATATGTGCAGAAAATGTATATGTTCTATGTACGTGTGGTGTAAATAATATGTTTGTTACTTCATATGCCTTTTGCCTCATGTGCCAGTGGTTTTGACTCGGTTGTTGTTGGACTATTGAACCAGAAACTGACAACATTTCTTATTAGAATAAGACCCCAGTAGCCTCGACTAAAAGCGGCAAATTGGATTCAAGTCACAAACATTTTAATGAAAGTCTTTTTTAGATAATGATGCTCTGAAAATACAATTAGGTATAACTGAAAATTTCCAGCGCGCCATTCTTCAGTCGACACCGCTAAACGAAAAACTGTGAGTTTAGTTTGATTTTTATAAAATGTTGTAGAATGGTAGTTTAAAATACCTGTTTAACATAAATCCATGTGATTTCGTATGGAAATTAAATTGGTTGAACAGACGTTAAACTTTACTTCCATGTAAAACATATTTCTTAAATTGAAGATTTTTAGTAGATGGGTATCTACTAAAATCTTCAATTGGCGACCTTCTTCCTATGTAGCAGTTCTAGTATTGAGAAAAGCAGTAAATAATGAAATCTCAGTTTAAGGGAATCACTAGTGAAAACCCGTTTCTTAAATCTTACGTCTTCTAACTTAACTTTCAGTAATTTTTTTTCAGTAAAACTCTAATTTTTGGTACTCGTAGTATTATCACGTAGACGCGTAGCGTCTACAGCACAGACGTGGTTTCTACGCTCTACAGCGTAGTGGATTCGTAGACGTTACCACAGAGTAGTTTTATGTATTAGCGTAGCATTGCTACAAATGGTAGCCAAGGATTCTGTGGCCGAGGGCAATGATAATTATACTAACAACACTGTGAATGTCATTCGTAACTTGAATTGGAATTTTACTAAGGCGTTGTGATTCGATAAATGTTTCATTTGAATAGACAAAACATATTTCTAAAAAGGCCACGACTTTAATTATTTTGTATAGGCATAATTCTATATTCATTCACACCGAAAGTAAACACAATAGTTCTCGTTTTTAGGGTTCCGTACCGTACAAAGGGTAAAAACAGAGATATTTAGATTCTCAAGAACGGTGATAGCTAGATGATGTATTTCTCTTGCCGCTTTAACAACAAATACTAAAAATAAAATCAATATTTAAGAGCGGCTCCCATACAACAAACTTGATTTTTTTACCGTTTCTTGCTCGATACCAATGACGGTGACAGGTAGTCGCTTTAACTATTCACAGAATATTTAGTTACTGAACCCTTCGTGCGCGAGTTCCACTCGCACTTGGTCGTTTTTTTTTTTATACTTACCCTTTTGAAATTCGAAAATGATATACCTTAAGAAGTCCTTACTGCGAATATCAAAACGGGATTGGCTTTAACTGGTAGGTAATTCGTAGGTCTAAGTTCTCAGTAAGCGATTTATTAATACGACTCATAATAATTTCAGTACATATCACCTATATCAGGGAAACCTATATGTGGCTTAGCTACAGAATTTTTATTCATTGGGGCAGCTTTCCAGGTCTTCATAACCAAATATGGTGGTAGCACCATCTAATAGCTAAACTATTCAATGGCTTAATGAATACTGCTGAATTCTTGGCGGCAGACTTGTTTCTTGAGAGTGTATGTAGCAAACTAGCCGAATATTTGAAAAACACCCTGCCACCATGTAATATTAAGTGTTCACGGGTACATAAGAATAGTTTTCTGATCCTATATGGTGTTTTATACCGTGGGGTGCCGGGCTGTACCGTGTGATGCCCGGCTAGAATGTCCTCAACTTTATCCATGGGTGTCGTAAGAGGTGACTAAGAGTAACACACCAGAAGGTGGGCAGCAGCGCTTTCTGAGGAACTGATATCTCACACTGCGATCCTGCCTGCGACGCCTGCCAAGCGTGGGGATTAAGGTAAAGCCCCACCCATAGTGCAGCTGTTTAGTGCTTAGTACTAAACACGTTTGGACAGCAACTGTTTGCTGTTTAGTGATTAGTATATATTATCTCTGTTTAGTGACCGTGTTTAGTTTTTTTTTTTTTTTATGACTGATAGGTTAGCCTTTGACCACTATCTTACCTGATGGTAAGTGATGATGTGGTCGAAGATGTTGTTCAGGCTAACCTAGAAGTACTGGCTCTCAAGGGCACCTTTTTTTTTTTTTTTTTTTTTTTTTTTTTTTTTTTTTTTTTTTTTTTTTTTTGACCCGGGAAAATCCTTTATGGATACCACCCGGCTCCGGGGGGAGCAGAGTGGTTATGTGGGAGTCCTCGCCTGAGGGGCCTTACTACCCCCACGGGGGGGTAGTAAGTGAGGTTACCCACTAAAAACCCGGGATGAGCAGTCTGCCGCCTAGACGGGGCGAGATGGGGTAGCGTTAGCATTCACCATCTCGCCCCGGCGGTTGGCCCGTCACCGGTGACGGGCCCCGGCCAATGGAGGGATGACCCAGCTCATTAGGGCCACACGTCTGGGGGATCCAGACGTGTGGGATCGTGCAAGCCAGTGGAGAATCCCCCGACTCTCCACCGATGATCCGCACAGCACTAGGTAAGAGCGAGAAGGCGCCCGAATCGCCTTCTCCTTCCCCCAGTTCGTCTACGCCGGAGCGGGTCTGCGAGGACGTCGTCCTCCCTCGCCCGCTCCGCGGTCTCCTTCTGCGCCATCACCTCTTCGCAGAAAGAGACCACCGCCTGCCACGATCCGTCGCTGCCGAGCATAGCGTGAACCACACCCAAACTCGGCAGCGACAGATCTGCGCCTATGACCGCTGTGAGGGCGTGCCGCATGGGACTCCACGCGGCACACTCCTCCAGCGTGTGGAGCGCCGTGTCTTCTGGCGCTCCACACTCGTGACAGGCGGGGGTCGCCTCACGTCTTGCGATGTGATGCAGGTACCTTCCGAAACATCCGTGTCCGGAAAGCACCTGCACCAATCGGAAGGTGAGCGACCCGAATCGCCGCCCTACCCACCTCCGAAGGACCGGGCGAATGGCATCCACCGTCCTCTGTCCAGGGACCGGTGGAGCCAGGTCCTCCGTCCACCGCCGCAACAGGGCAGCCCGCGCCTGCCGTCGCATGCGCGTGACCTCCTCCCACGCTGGAGGCTCCCCGCGGGATCTCCTCGCCGCCACGAAGTGGTACACTTCGGCGAGGATCTCCGCTTGGAGCTCCCAGGGGGGATCACCGGCCAACAGGCATCCCGCCGTCCAGGACACCGTCCGGTACCCGCGTATCGCCCTCGTCGCGATGACCCGCTGCGGACGACGCAGCAGGGCCTTATTGGCGCGACCGAGGGCGTCCACCCAGACAGGTGCCCCGTACAAGGCCATACTCCGGATCACTCCGGAGTACAGGCGACGACATGTGGCGCTCGGGCCGCCCACGTTGGGCAGCAGCCTCCCAAGGGCAGCTGCGGCGCTTATGACTTTTGGGGCCAGTTGATTGAAGTGGGCCCCAAAAGTCCACCGCCCGTCCAGGATGAGACCCAGGTACCTCATCTGGGTCCCAACCCGGACCAGGACCCCGTCCAGGTCTATCCTCGTTCCTGGAGGGGGTCCCCCCCGAGGCCCATGGAACATTAGGGCCTCGGTCTTGGAGAGGGCGACCTCCAGCCCCAGGGCACGTATGCGGCTGACCACGAGTGTTGTGGCCACCGTGGCCCGCCGCACCGTCTCCCCGAGGTCCCTCCCCTTGACCACGACTAGGGTGTCATCCGCGTAGCACGCAACCCGCATACTTGCGGGAAACGTGCCGCGGAGCACCCAGTCGTAGCCAATGTTCCACAGGAGCGGTCCCAACACCGACCCCTGTGGAACCCCGCAGGACACGCGACGTCGCCTCAGACCGTCGCGTCCCTCCACCAGGACCTCGCGGTCCCGGAGGTAGTCGGCCAACAGCCTACGCAGATACAGGGGCACTCCGTGATAGCGGAGCGCCTCCCGTATTGTTCCGTGTGGTAGGCTGTTGAAGGCGTTGGCAATGTCCAGCGAGACAGCCAACGCCTTTTCCCCCCCGCCGACCGCGTCCTGCGTCCACCCCTTGATCCAGAGCAGGGCGTATATCGTCGACCGCCCTGCCCTGAATCCGAACTGGGCCTCTGAAAGGCCAGGCCCAGTTCCCCCCAGGTGCCGGATGACACGGGAAGCCACTATTCTCTCCAGTAGCTTCGCCGTGTCATCCAGCAGCACGATTGGCCTGTATGCGGCGGGCGAGTCTGCGTCTCGCCCTTCCTTCCGCAACAGGCACAATCGCCCGTCCTTCCAGAGCTTCGGGAACTGACCCGACGTGAGGCACGCGTCGAACAGTTCCCGAAGCTGACCGCCCATCTCCCTAAGGGCGATCCTGAGGACCCGCCCGGGAATCCCGTCTGGTCCCGGGGCAGTCTTCTTGCCTCTCAGGCGAGAGACTGCTACCTCCATCTCCACCTCTGAAATAGGCGGGATGGAGGCCGGGTCCTCCTCCTCCTGGAAGGACGGGGTGGCCATCGGTGGAGGGGTGTAGTGGGGGTCGCTGTCGGGGAATAGCCCCCCCAGCACCCTCTCCAGGAGCTCTGGCTCCAGGGACTCCGCGACAGGGGGCGCACTGCCCCGGAACTTATTCCGGGCAGACTTATACGGGCGCCCCCATGGGTCCCTGTCGAGGCCCTCCAGCTGTTCGCTCCAGCCTAGGGCCTTAGCCCTGCCGATGGCCATCTTCAGCTCCTGTTTGGCATTCTTCATATCACCATACAGGAGCTGCTCGGCCGCCAGCTGCTCCGCCGGCAGCTGGTCGTCCGTCCGGCCGTGGCGGCGCCTCCTGCAGTGGTAGTAGAGGCGCCGCGTCTCCGAGCATCGCGCTCGGAGATCCTCGATCTCCGAGCACCACCAGTAAACCTGGCAGCGCTCGGGGTGGCGTCGGGACCGCGGCATGGCGGCGTCACAGACGGCCGTCACCGCCTCCCGGAACCGGCTCGCCGCGACGGCCACCTCCGGGTGCGTGGGGGCGGCAAGCCACGACTGGACGATAGCCGCCTCTTTAGCCAGCTCGGCATCGAGGCGACCAATCGCCCAGCGCGGGAAACCCACCCTCTCCACGCGCCGAGTCCCTCCTTGGTGGGAGGTGGCGATCTCGAACCGAATATAATTGTGGTCCGAGAGAGTCGCCACGTCCTCCACCACTCTCCAGGCCTGGACACGTGCTGCGACTTCCGGGGTGGCGAACGAAACGTCCACCACGGACCCCCCGTTGTGTCGCACGCACGTGTGGACTGACCCTCTGTTGAGCAGAGTCAGCCCTGCGGCAACCGCCCACTCCCTGACAATCTCCCCGCGAGTGTCAGTGGAGGGGTTGCCCCAGGCCTGGGCCTTGGCGTTCAGGTCCCCCATGAGGAGGACCTGACGTGGCGCCTGCCTTCTCACCGCCGCGGCCACGAGGTCCAGATAGACCTCCAGCTCCGCGACGGTTCTATTGGGGGAGAAGTATGCGCCAACTGCCGCATACCTCTCCCACTTGGCCACCACGTACCCCGAACCCCTCTCTGATACAGAAAGGGGGGGGCCGCCACCGGCACGTCCAATTATGGCTACGGAGCCGTCCAGATCCCCAGCCCAGTAGGGATGGGACTGGGGAATGAAATACGGCTCCGCGCTCTCAAGGGCACCTGCCGGAACAGACCGTAAGGTGCTTGGCGACAGATTTACTACTTGAGGGTGGTAGCTAGCCAGGCGGGCATTCGCAAAATGCCCTACCACCATGCAAAATGCAATGCCGTTAATAGCGCGTTTCTTTTTTTGCGTGAAGCCACGTCCCGCACGTCCATCATTGACCTTCACTCTCAGTGTGCCTGGCTCCCGCCACTTGGTCGGGCGTTTGTTAGTGTAGATTGACGCTTTTAGCACAGCTTAAAGATAGTATGGAGAAGGTGCTTATCTTATTATTAAATAATAGCAAAGTAGAGTGAAGATAGGATGAAATAGGATAGCCTATTAATTTGTGTAAGAAAATATAAAAAACACATGTCTACAATGTTTCTAAATCCTAAACGGGTCTTGTCAGTGACCGTGCATTGACCGTGGTCACGAGTAGACTGTCTACTCGTGACCACGGTCAATGCAACTTGGTCGAAACGTCGAGGTTAGTCAAAATATAAATATTTTGATGTTTATTCGTGCGTGAAAAGACCCGTTTAGGATTTAGAAACATGAGCTTAGTTCACGAAAGTTTAAAGAAAAGTACATGTCTACAATGTAAAGAACCAAAATATTACTTAACATATTCTTCTATTTCTAATACCACCACTTCATTTTAGATACCTTACAAAATTGCGGACGCAATTGTTCGTTAATTTTAAATTATAGCTTGTCCAACGTCAAAAGGCGAGATCGATAATGATCTACTAAACAGAACAGTTAAACAGTATTGGACACTACTCACACTAAACAGCTTTACTAGACACAGCAATTAAGCACTCATCACTAAACAGCGCCACTAAACACTAATCAAAGTGCAAACAGGATTTAAGCGTCGATGACTCGTACTTATCGCACGTAAAATGCCTACAATCCAAATAACAAATACCTCGTCTGCCTTAACTAATCAAATAAACACAGTAAGTACTTACAGATTTAAGTTCTATCTATGCTATTTTCATATTCAACCTGACGTTACGTCTAAAATTATATCCATTTAAAAGCTTATTAATTTTTCTGTTAAATTGTCTCTGATATTTCAATTTTCAATATTTTAACAGAGCAGTAGCAATTTTTCATGGCAAATCAAATGTTAAAGTATTATAGTACGTAGGTACATCAAAGCCCGTGGATAAATAAAATGTTTATTTTTTTTTATAAAAGCTACATTTTATCCCTTACAGATTGATGCGGTAGATACCTATCCTGAAATCTAATTTCGGCTGTGGCAACATTGCAATAAAAAAGCAATTTATCTTTTACGGCTCGCAAATAAATTGGAATCTGGATTTTGCAATATAACTATATACCTCGAATATTCGCTTTTGCATTGTCCAACATACCTATTATAAATGCAAATTTGTGTGTTTTTGCCTGGACTCAGCAGAGGTTCAACAGATTTCATCATTTTAGTACAGGTCTTTCTACTTAACGAAGGCGCGCTCCTCCATATTTTTTTTGGAGTATTTGTAACTATTACTACCTACACAAGCGATCACATTTTATTGTTTTACTGTGTGTAGCATTAGAATTTACATCTACACTAAGATGTAGAGTACAAGCAAGGCCAACCCGTGTAAAGGGGCATGCCTTCGTGAGTAAATAAAACTGTACTTATATAGCTTTGGACTGCCGTGCTGAAGGTCCATGAGACGAAGGGCATTTTGTGAATGCTCGCCTGCCAGTAAATTATAGACACATGAGACTTGGCAACTGTATGTCTTAGGGTAACGGGCGCAGTGCTCAGTTACCAGTCAGGCAGAGGTTACCAGTTAACCTATGATATTGAGCTTCGTGAGGGTTCAGTAGAAATCCGCTTAAATTAATGAATTGAGAAGGATCTTGTTTCTTTTCTTGGGTTTGTATAGACTTTAAATACTTAACTACTTTTTACCCTCCAGCTAGGCAACAACAGCCTTATAAAAAATAACTTAGCTAATCTAGCTCGGCTTAGCACGCCTGCGGGGTACGCCGCGTCCTCCAGACAACACGCCATTTCACTTTGATTATGTTGACGTTACTTTTATCCTGCACCTTGGAGAAACATAAATAGGAGTTTTAATTTTAAATCACTTAGTTACGAGTTGAACTGAAATTTTAAGGTGTTGGCACACACCAGTTTAGCGATTACAAAATGCGTACTCTTATATTGTAAGATTTTGCTACGAAAATACGTGTATAACAACGTGAAAAAGGCAGAAAAGTAATATATTTCTCTGCTGAGTTGCACCAATATAAATAAGATACTTTCATGAAGTAATTCATAAACTATAGTCTGGTAAAAAGACGTCCTACACAAAATTACAGGCAGTGTTATAATGGCCGTGCGTAAACCACTCCTTGGAAAATGCAAACTAAATGGGAAAGTCCGGAATCGGCTGTCTAACTGCTCGGACAGAATTCGGGACTACATTTGCATTTGGATGAGCAAACATTATGTACATTCATAGTCCGTTTCACATGAGTGCTTCTCCCTCTCTAGTGTGAGTTTACCAAAAAGGTCTTTAAAATTTTTGTTTCCATACGTACATGCGCGTTGTAAAATTTTATGAAAACGTAAAAAAAACATTCCTTACACACGCCCATAAGGGCGCAATGATGTTTTTCTCTTATCTTTTTCTCCATCTCGGCATATGCCTCGAAGGGGTAGAGATGGAAGTATCTAACACCCACGTTAGACCAGACATGTTTCGATTACAAAATTAGAAATATACGATAGGAAAAATTTAAGTCATGTGCGGGGAAAAAAAAATTTCCTATCGTATATTTCTAATTTTGTAATGTAATCCGCTTAGCAGGCGTTATGGCAATCATAACAATATAAAAAAAAGACATGTTTTGAGCCTATATAATAGGCAACCTATTGGCAACTACCAGACTCCGAACAGCAACAATTTATTTTTTATTTATTACTGTTAGGCTTGCCTTTGACCACTATCTCACCTGGTGGTGAATGATGATGTGGTCAAAGATGTTGTTCAGGCTAACCCAGAATTACTGGGCTATCTAGGGCAGCTGCCGGAACACACCGTAAGGTGCTTGGCGACCGAATTTATACATGAGGGTGGTAGCTAGCCAGGCGGACATTTGCAAAATGCCCTACCACCAGCTGTAACGTGCCCTCCGAAGCACAGAAGCGCTCAGTAGTAATGCCGCTAGCGGTCACCCATCCAAATCATTACCGTAGAGGACGTTGCTTAACTTAGATGATCGGTTAAGAACGGCTAAGCAATATTCGATACGAGCGCTTCAAAAACTACTATGGAAAATTTATATTAGCTATAGAACGAGCGTACTAAAATATTTATATAATTCATAAAAGCTCGAAGATTAGTAATACATTACACCAACATCGAAATTTGCAACTTTTATGAACGTTGTAATATACATCATTTATTTCAATAAGTGTTATCTGAGTAATAAAGCCGCTACAGACGCTCGTAAGCTCTTTAGCGGTTTGCAGATCTTTCTGTTTTATTAATATTTTGTTTATGACTGTACGTAAGGTTTTGATAAACGGACCTTTCTTCGTAGCTGAAATATTATAGCAAGCCATTTTTCAAGGAAATTATTTCATATTTTGCAACCTTATTTTTGTTTTAGTTTTATCTTATTATCATGAAAGCAATTATGAAGTCGAGATTAGACGAAGTTTATAACTATGATAAAAGACTCGATTTTAAGGCGGTAGTTGCGAAATATTCCTAGCCGTTCTTAACCGATTATCTAAGTTAAAGAACGTCCGCCGCGGTCATGAGTTGGATGGGTGACCTCTAGTGACATTACTACTAAGCGCTTACTTTTTAAGCCTGATAGGTTAGCCTTTGCCCACTATCTCACCCATAGGCGATGTACAAGACAAACCAATTCTTCATTTAGCAATGTAATTTGATGATAAGTATGAGGAGAAACCTATTATCTAATATTTCCACAGTTCTTATAACTCATTTTAAAACAAAATGACGAAAAAATTATAATCAAAATAGCAGTAAAAATAAATTTAAATTACCTGTGAAACGAGTATTTATTCGAGTTATTACGTCTTGTAACCTCACATTCACTCACTGAACAAGACATCATGTCTGCAGAATACATATTTTAAATTTTAATCGTAAGATATTTGATCAAATAGACAAAATTCACGCCGACTTGGAAGAGGCCGCGACGCTATGGCCTTTTACTCGCGTAAAAAATGACATACCCACTTCTTGTTTCCCTATCTCTTTTTCTCTCGCGACGGTATGTACCTGCTTGGGACCTTTCACTCCCACACTTCGTAGGTCTTTTGAGCGTAGCGAAAAAATCCTAAGTCTATGATCTCACCTGATGGTAACTGATGATGTGGTTAAAGATATTGTTCAGGCTAACCTAGAATTACAGCTGCCAGAACACACCGTTAGGTGCTTGGCAACAGATTTTCTACTTGAGGGTGGTAGCTAGCCAGGCGGACATTTGCAAAATGCCCTACCACTATGCTGTAACGTGTTCTCCGAAGCACAGATGCGCTCAGTAGTAATGCCGCTAGCGGTCACCCATCCAAGTCATTACCGTAGCGGACGTTGCTTAACTTAGCTGATCGGTTAAGAACGGCTAAGCAATATTCGATACGAGCGCTTCAAAAACTACTATGGAAAATTCAATATATTAGCTATAGAACGAGCGTACTGAAATATTTATATAATTCATAAAAGCTCGAAGATTAGTAATACATTACGCCAACATCGAAATTTGCAACTTTTATGAACGTTGTAATATAATTCATTTATTTCAATAAGTGTTATCTGAGTAATAAAGCCGCTACAGACGCTCGTTAGCTCTTTAGCGGTTTGCAGATCTTTCTGTTTTATTAATATTTTGTTTATGACTGTACGTAAGGTTTTGATAAACGGACCTTACTTCGTAGCTGAAATATTATAGCAAGCCATTTTTCAAGGAAATTATTTCATATTTTACAACCTTATTTTTGTTTTAGTTTTATCTTATTATCATGAAAGCAATTATGAAGTCGAGATTAGACGAAGTTTATAACTATGATAAAAGACTCGATTTTAAGGCGGTAGTTGCAAAATATTCCTAGCCGTTCTTAACCGATTATCTAAGTTAAAGAACGTCCGCCGCGGTCATGAGTTGGATGGGTGACCTCTAGTGACATTACTACTAAGCGCTTACTTTTTAAGCCTGATAGGTTAGCCTTTGCCCACTATCTCACCCATAGGCGATGTACAAGACAAACCAATTCTTCATTTAGCAATGTAATTTGATGATAAGTATGAGGAGAAACCTATTATCTAATATTTCCACAGTTCTTATAACTCATTTTAAAACAAAATGACGAAAAAATTATAATCAAAATAGCAGTAAAAATAAATTTAAATTACCTGTGAAACGAGTATTTATTCGAGTTATTACGTCTTGTAACCTCACATTCACTCACTGAACAAGACATCATGTCTGCAGAATACATATTTTAAATTTTAATCGTAAGATATTTGATCAAATAGACAAAATTCACGCCGACTTGGAAGAGGCCGCGACGCTATGGCCTTTTACTCGCGTAAAAAATGACATACCCACTTCTTGTTTCCCTATCTCTTTTTCTCTCGCGACGGTATGTACCTGCTTGGGACCTTTCACTCCCACACTTCGTAGGTCTTTTGAGCGTAGCGAAAAAATCCTAAGTCTATGATCTCACCTGATGGTAACTGATGATGTGGTTAAAGATATTGTTCAGGCTAACCTAGAATTACAGCTGCCAGAACACACCGTTAGGTGCTTGGCAACAGATTTTCTACTTGAGGGTGGTAGCTAGCCAGGCGGACATTTGCAAAATGCCCACCACTATGCTGTAACGTGTTCTCCGAAGCACAGATGCGCTCAGTAGTAATGCCGCTAGCGGTCACCCATCCAAGTCATTACCGTAGCGGACGTTGCTTAACTTAGCTGATCGGTTAAGAACGGCTAAGCAATATTCGATACGAGCGCTTCAAAAACTACTATGGAAAATTCAATATATTAGCTATAGAACGAGCGTACTGAAATATTTATATAATTCATAAAAGCTCGAAGATTAGTAATACATTACGCCAACATCGAAATTTGCAACTTTTATGAACGTTGTAATATAATTCATTTATTTCAATAAGTGTTATCTGAGTAATAAAGCCGCTACAGACGCTCGTTAGCTCTTTAGCGGTTTGCAGATCTTTCTGTTTTATTAATATTTTGTTTATGACTGTACGTAAGGTTTTGATAAACGGACCTTACTTCGTAGCTGAAATATTATAGCAAGCCATTTTTCAAGGAAATTATTTCATATTTTACAACCTTATTTTTGTTTTAGTTTTATCTTATTATCATGAAAGCAATTATGAAGTCGAGATTAGACGAAGTTTATAACTATGATAAAAGACTCGATTTTAAGGCGGTAGTTGCGAAATATTCCTAGCCGTTCTTAACCGATTATCTAAGTTAAAGAACGTCCGCCGCGGTCATGAGTTGGATGGGTGACCTCTAGTGACATTACTACTAAGCGCTTACTTTTTAAGCCTGATAGGTTAGCCTTTGCCCACTATCTCACCCATAGGCGATGTACAAGACAAACCAATTCTTCATTTAGCAATGTAATTTGATGATAAGTATGAGGAGAAACCTATTATCTAATATTTCCACAGTTCTTATAACTCATTTTAAAACAAAATGACGAAAAAATTATAATCAAAATAGCAGTAAAAATAAATTTAAATTACCTGTGAAACGAGTATTTATTCGAGTTATTACGTCTTGTAACCTCACATTCACTCACTGAACAAGACATCATGTCTGCAGAATACATATTTTAAATTTTAATCGTAAGATATTTGATCAAATAGACAAAATTCACGCCGACTTGGAAGAGGCCGCGACGCTATGGCCTTTTACTCGCGTAAAAAATGACATACCCACTTCTTGTTTCCCTATCTCTTTTTCTCTCGCGACGGTATGTACCTGCTTGGGACCTTTCACTCCCACACTTCGTAGGTCTTTTGAGCGTAGCGAAAAAATCCTAAGTCTATGATCTTACCTGATGGTAACTGATGATGTGGTCAAAGATGTTGTTCAGGCTAACCTAGAATTACAGCTGCCGGAACACACCGTTAAGTGCTTGGCAACAGATTTTCTACTTGAGGGTGGTAGCTAGCCAGGCGAGGATTCGCATAATGCCCTACCACCATGCTATAACGACTGCCATCCTAAGACGACAACCGGAACCGACGGCTTAACGTGCCCTCCGAAGCATGGAAGCGCTCAGTAGTAATGTCACTAGCAGTCACCCATCCAACTCATGGCCGCGGCGGACGTTGCTTAACTTTGCCGGTCAGTTAAGAACAGCTAAGCAAACTCCACTACGAGCGCGTCAAAATGTATTTAAACGTATTTGACTCTAAAAGGAATCTACTTACACAGAAATTATTAAAAACTAAGAAAAAAATATACTGAGACTCTTTTTTTTTTTTTTTTTTTATTATTTATTAATCTACACTCCACAGACTCCAGGGTCCGTGCCTTTTTTTTAATAGTGACATAATTATTACTAGAATTAGAAAATATATATACAACATTCTAAGAGGGAACAGTGCTAAAAGAAATTTCTTTTTTTTTCCGGTTAAGTCATTGGCACTAGCATTCAGAACAGACCGGTGTTCTCTAGCAGCACCCGCTCACGAGTTGACGCATGTGCCAGCCATCGCCTTCCTCAACCATTTCTGAGGGAAGATGGCGACCCGACACACAACACCGCCGCTAGACACACCTTTATGTGAGCATGACCGCTCTGGATACCCGTGCCAACGATTACAATTATTACACATATTTATAATTTGGGACTACAATAATATTATATATATGAAAATAACATACAAAAATTTACATTTTTTTTTTGTCATTCTCCCACGTCACATTTTAACAGGGTCTCCATTACCACGCTATTTCGATCTTTGATCGCCATTTTAAGGTTGTAATCATGGATAGCTTTTGGTGTCGCAACCATCGCCTTCCTAACGAACCGTCCTATGGCGTCTTCTTCGTCATCTGCGTAATATCTGAAGGTTCCAGTATGACGTGAAACTGCAACGACTGCGTGCGGGACGCTCTCGTTCAGCTTCATGCTGCTCTTGGCCTTGATGGCGATGACCGACTCGTATGTAAGTCCCTGAGCCTCGTGGATGGTAAGGGTGCGTGATCCCCTTCCCTCTCCGTAGCCCTGGCTTGTTAGGGCCTCCTTTTCTTCCTGAGTGTGAACCAGGAATAAGGTGTTCGGGAGGGATTTGGGGATTTTTGCACCCGTGTACCTTTCAAGCTCTAGTGACTTAATACGGGGAGCTGAGGAATATATACCAGAGTATATTTCCCTCAGTGCGTACGCGACATCCATTGGGTTCCGATGCGTGCATAACAACTCCTGGGTGATGTTTGTGACCAGGTTAGGGCGGTTGTACCTTAATACGAAGAGATTATCTCTATCGATGTAAGGCAGCTGATTGATATCTCCGATGAGGACAAGTTCACCAACTCCAGCCAGCCTGGAAGCCATGACTATGGCTCCGAAATGGTTCATGAGAGCTTCATCCACTGTGAGGCGGCTGTAGCTCTCAGTCCTTTTAAAACCATTTACGAGGACTGAAGCCATTGTGCGCACCTTGGTTTTCACCAAGTCTCCGATTCGGTGCGCAAGCTTCTCCCTCAGGTCTTTCGCTGCTTCTGTGGTTGTTGTGATAATGATGTCCCTGTCCACATCGAATTGCCCTACCACCCAAGTTGCTTTGCCACATCCTGGAACTCCATTTACCCATTGTATTTTCGGTACTTCCCAGTGTTTCCAGAATGCCTCTATGTCCGATCCCCCCGCAATAGATTTAGCCATTTCGAGGATACGGTCATCTAACATTATTTTGGTGCACTGGGCCGTTACTACTATTGGGTCGTTTTGTGGTGTCGCGTATTTAGGCCTCCCTAGTCGCTCCGTTGCTCCCTCGTCCAGGGACACAAATCCGCCTGTTGCATTGTATGCCGCCATATACTTACTTGACATTTTCCCCTTGATGACCTGGGATGTGTCGTTGTTGTATATAGCGGCTTCTGCCTCTTCGAGTCTCACCTTTAGAAGGTTTTCATTTTCTAGCCTGAAAGACTGCAAGATGTTTTCGCAGTTTCTGTGGTTGACCTCTCTGGTTGCCCTTATAATGGCTAGAAACTCTAGGATGGCATTAGCTGCATGGCTCGTTGGTTCCTGTGCCGGGATATATCGGGGCGGACTGACCTGTCCCATGTCGGCTCTCGTCCTGGTAACCTTTGATGGTGCTTTGCCACGGGGTGGTGGTTTTGTGGGCATTGGGTTTCGGGGTTGGGATGGATATCGGAATAAGCTTCCTACTGCTGTACCGAAAGCTGTCAGGAATGCGGCGACTCGCCCACTATTCTTTTTTGGGCTACATTCCTGGCTTCTTTCTGCCTCTGCTCTTTCTTGGAGCCTTTCTGAGCCACTTTTGGTAACTGAACTCGGGATCGGATGTCCCCAACAATCAGTTGCATTGTTGTGTATGGGTTTTTTGAGGTAACTAAGATTTTCTCCTCTGTCTTCATACACAACTACCTCATGGTGTTCTGAGGCTTTAATGCAACCAAGTCGGTCAGCAACTTCTCCCTTTGAGTGTTCTATTACCATTGCGTCTACGCTTATCACTCGGGCTCTGTCGGCATTTTCTGCAATACTTGAGAGCAACGAACATGCTTGAGCAAAGGGTGTCCTGTCCGTCCACTCGATTAGTACGACCGTCCTGTTTTTCAGTCGCAATAAACGACATGGATTTCCCATGACAACCTTCACAGGCATCGCGTTGTAGGTTTTACGCTTCATAGTTGTTTTAAAGCTGCTCCCATTCAGCAAGCAAGCGAGCCCGGGTGATAATCGGACGCGGCTCTTGGCTCCAGCATGACAGAAGCTTATTCCGAGTCTCTCTTTACTGCCTTCCATATAGAGAGCAACGCCTCGGATGCGAATCCCAGGCTCTCCTTGCTCTCCATATGCCAGCAGTTGGGAAATTTCTGTGTTTTTTGGATCGGGGATGTGTGGGGCTATGATCGGGGCAGGAAGGGTAAGAGGGGTACTAGAGCGGGGGGGTAGATTCGAGTTGCTCTTCACCGCTGTTTTGAAGGACCTCTCAACGAAAGACAGGAAGTGTGCTCTGCTATCTGTATCTGCTAAGATGGTGGGCAGATCAGATTCTAGCAGTTTCCTGCTAAGCAAGATTTCGAGGTCCTGTCTGGCAGTGGAAAAGCGGGGACATTCTAAAATTATGTGCCATACCGTCTCGGGGATGTTTGGATCGCACTCGCATCCTGGGCTGTCCTTCAGCTTGAACCTGTGGAGATATTCGGATATTCCCCCGTGTCCTGTCATCATTTGCACTGCAAGGGGTGACAGTTTCACAGTCCGCGTCAGTTGGTATGCCTTGGTGACATCCGGTAGAAGCTTTTTTGTGACTGCACCTGTGCTACTGAGACTCTTCAAATCCTTGACTAAACTTTTCAACATATAGGTACTTTGTCTGCACCAAAAGTCCTCGGAATAAAAACAAGTTTGTGTTATAGAAAAGAAAACATGTACATGTTTCGTTATGTTACGGAACAAAATCGGGGTGTCTCATTAGTCCCATCGTGTTGTCCCATAATGGTACAAGTGACATCGTTTCGTCCCAGCAGGTATAAGGACCAACTGACATACATTTTTGTTTCTAAAGTCCCTTTACTGATATTGCCATTAACTGCGTATTTTTTTTTCTTTATGCGAGTCCTATACCTTTGGCATTAAGAGTTAATTATTTCAATTACGTTCCCTCTTAGATGGCCCGGTCAAGTTAGCCAGAATGGGGGTACCCATGCATCTTAGATTATTGATGGGTCTCCGCTCGCGCTCCGACTAGATACCGCGCTACCTGAAAACAATAGATCCGTAAATGCGGCAACTCAAGGCAATTAAATAAGATTTTAATTAGTTGAAGGCCTCATTTTTAACAGTTATTTTATTATTTACATCTCTTAACTAATATTTAAATAATATGATTAAAAATAATTATAATTATATGTAGGTAGTAGGCGTACATTGTTTGAAAGATAAAGGTTAATGAAAGGCGAAACTGGCTCGGGTACGCCGACTTCGGCGTAGTATTAGTTGCCGCATTTTACAAAGACACCGGCGGTATCTAGTCGGAGCGCGCGCGGAGACCCATCAATAATCTAAGCCATGCATATAATTCCATGGATCTAATAATTCTCAAGAAGCTGAACGTTGACATGAACGCTAGTGCTACCTGGTATGGAATTGTGAAAAGTTGCCATAGATTCCAAGTATGCAAAAAAAATATGTTCTAGGTCAATGTCGCTATAGTGAGTTTATGTATTTTTTAACGAAATTTTTGCGTTTCAGATAAATATAGCTGAGATAAATTTGAGGTCATGTAACTGCCATAAGGTAGGAGGTAATAGCTATACTGCCATGCTGCAAGTCCAGGATTCGATTCCCACCGCCGCACCGGCTTGAGCTTCACCACATGGTGGAAGGGTATTTTGCGACTGCTCGCCTGGCCAGATTATAATAAATATAAAATCTGTCGTCAAGCACCTAACAGTGAGCAGGCAGTTCCAGCAGTAGTCCTTGAGAGCCAGTTAGTAGGTAATTATGAAATTTACGCAGGCACATGAGACTTATCAACTGAACCTGACTCAGGGCGCAGAGCAATTCGTCACTGGTGGCGAAATGAGTTGCAGCAAAACATCCGCATCTTCGTCTTCTATGTCAGCCTGTATAATTTTCCTTTTCTGTGCCATGTCCACGCCGCGTCTTCGCCGATCTGGTCGCTTCATATTGTAACATCTTTATCTTTCTAACGGGCTTAAGACGCTGTCAAATACTGAAATTTTGTCACTATCGGACAGCGTAGGAGAGAAAGAGAGGCAGCGATGGCGAAATCGCGATCAGTTTAGTTAAAATCCGAAAGTAAGCTTAATACCTAACACAAAACTAGTAACGATAATCGAAAATGTAACTTTTCTTGTCCCGCTTGATAAGGTTTTGCTATTTTATTTACATATTTTCATAAACTTTCATACGTTAATAATTAAGATATTTACGCTACAAGCGTAACTTAGAGTCAACTTCGCAATTTTTTTCTATCGAGAAATTTTTAAGGAAACTTATTTGGACTTTTTTTGGCCTTAGAATATATATTCTTACTGCTTCAAACTAAAAATATTTAGCACTAGTCAGCGTCAACAAAAGACGGTGTTTGGTGCTGTGGTTTTCAGTGAATGTGATTGATGCTGATTTTAGATCTTTTCGTTGAGTAAATGCACCATAGGCTGCTTGACTGTCGAGTTTCTACTAAATATTGGAAATAAACAAAGAAGACGGATTCAGATATAATCTTGACTCCTACCTTTGTTGTTTCGAAATGAACAAAATGTCTATTGATTTACTGCATCAGTATTCGTGTTGACAAAAATGTTGAGTAAGATTGATTCAACTCCAACTTTTAGAGATTGTTAATAATCCGCCACCGGAAAATCAATAGACATTTTGTTCATTTCGAAACAACAAAAGTAGGAGTCAAGATTATAATATCTGAATCCGTCTTCTGTGTTTATTTCCAACATTTAGTAGAAACTCGACAGTCAAGCAGCCTATGGTGCATTTACTCAACGAAAAGATCTAAAATCAGCATCAATCACAATATTCAAATCGATACATACCTACATCAGATTATTGGCTTTATTACAGAGAAAATCAGTATCAATAGGTCATTGGGCTAAAAATCATAAGTATTCACATCACAACATGTGGTAACTTTTAAAATGAAGTACCTACCTACCGGATTAATATTTCACCATGTTATTATGTATAATTAGAGTGTTGTATGTGTCCAGCTTCCTCAATTGAAATCAGTTATTCAGAATATGATTATTTTTAGAGCATATTTAGTGCAATTATGTATACCTACTAAAATTTTCTAAACGCGAAGTTTTAAGACATATTGTGTAATTAAGTCTACTACCTATATTTTTCATTATTTTTGTCCGTGACTTCGTCTGTCTAGATTGCATAATATCTTTATAATTTTTGTTGTTAGGTATGTTTAAGCTCAGTTTCATAAAATCTGACCAGTAGGTGCTTTTGCTTGAAGAAGCAAAATAATCCATCCATTCTCAAAAACATTCACTTTGATAGTATTAGCACGATATAGGTAACCTAATTACTCCCCTTGGGGTGCCGGGTAGAAATTGCACCTCCACATATCATCCCGTGGGTGTTGTAAGAGGCGACTAAGGGAAAAATACTGGAAGGTGGGCAGCAGCGCCTTCTAAAGAAGTGCCATCCTACACTGCGATCCCCAAGCCGCCTGCCAAGCGTGGGGATTATGGCAAACGCCGCCTTAATAGGGGGAGGCTGTGTTCAGCAGTGGGCGATACGGCTGATACAGTACAGTATATTTGGAGTGTGTATGTGTCCAGCTAGTGCAATTATGTATACCTACTCAAAGGTTCCAAACGCGAAGTTTTATAACATGTTGTGTAATTAACTATCTGTACTGTACTGTATCAGCCGGATCGTCCACTGCTGAACACAGCCTCTCCTATTAAGGAGGTATTTGCCATAATCCCCACGCTTGGCGGGCGGCTTGGGGATCGCAGTGTAGGATGGCACTTCTTTAGAAGGCGCTGCTGCCCACATTCCAGTATTTTTCCCTTAGTCGCCTCATACGACACCCACGGGACGATATGGGGAGGTGCAATTCTAACCCGGCACCCCACGGGGAATTAACTATCTACTACCTATATTTTTCATTATTTTAGATTGCATATCTTTATATTTTTTTGTTGTTGTGATGTTTAATAAGTTGGCATCGTCAGGACCACTACGTCTTAGTTATGAATGAAATTCTATTGTTATCATTATCGCCGATGCCAATGGGTTAAGCTCAGTTTCATAAAATCCGACCAGTAGGTGCTTTTGCTTGAAGAAGCAAAAGAATCCATCCATTCTCAAAAACATTCGCTTTTATAGTATTAGCACGATATAGGTAACCTAATTACTCCCCTTGGAGTGCCTGGTTAGTATTGCACCTCCCCATATCATCCCG
The DNA here is from genome assembly GCA_963890685.1 of Plagodis pulveraria. Classification (NCBI taxonomy): domain Eukaryota; kingdom Metazoa; phylum Arthropoda; class Insecta; order Lepidoptera; family Geometridae; genus Plagodis; species Plagodis pulveraria. Next base: position 23,393,763 of record OY982957.1, read on the forward strand.
TGGGTGTCCTAAGAGGCGACATAGGGAAAATACTGGAAGGTGGGCAGCAGCACCTTCTAAAGAACTCCCATCTTACACTGCGATCCCCAAGACGCCTGCCAAGCGTGGGACTATGGCAAATACCCCCTTAATAGGGCAGGAGTGTTTAACAGTGGACGATCCTGATACAGTAAAACCTAATTACAGGTTGTTTTGTTGTAAGTCCCCTGGATTTTCAGAGGGAATGGCGTCTGTCGTGAAAATGAACTTCTCAACATAAATGTCCTCAAAAACAACCATCCAGATGAATTATTGTTGGTAAGCTTGCCAGATACCAAAACGAAGAGAGCATAGTCATTCATGGTCCGTAGAGAGCAAGCCAGAGTTGTTCCTGAATCCTTCCATGCAGACTATGTTGGGACTCTTGGCCCAGGGGCAAATCTTTGTCAAAAAGGTGAAAATATGTGCATGTATGTTTGTTCATTTTGATTATATTTTGCTTTTGAAATGCAAATCGATTGTTTCTCACAACCTACAATCCCGCTTGTTACACTTTTCTCAAGCGATGGGTGCTACAACCAAAGCAACAAAGGTTGTAGTATTAAACTAGCATAACAATATTTAAAACAATTTATTGTTTAAAATAACGCAATTCACACAAGTAACAAACAGCTTGAATATCTATTTACTAAAATATAACTAACTATAGTATATCAAAATTCCAGAACATTGCTCAGACTAAGTTTATATTGTATACTTACAGTTGACCCGCGGTAATCCGGCCCCTGCCTAACCCGGCACCCCCTATCATCCAACATGCTTACAAAAGTGCATACAAAGCTTATTTATCACGGCATATCTTCTTCAATACATTCTTAGTATTTTAACTTGTAACTAGACTACAAGAAAACATTGGCAAGGACAGATATATGAAAGACCAAACTACATAAAAACATTATATCATATATTTTTGGAATCAGCCATTACCTACATCGTCAAGGAAAATATAACTAGAAATTATCAGCCTTACTTATAAACGCTACTTAAATTTTAAACATTACTTAGCCGCTGATTAGCAAAATTTCTTACTCATAAACGCTACATAACTTTATCCACTACTTAAGTACTGCTTAAATCAGCTGTCAATTTAAACACCGTCCCACCCTTGTTTAAATTTTAAGTAACAAGATGGCGTCCATATTTCTGATCAGCTGATTTAGTTACAGACCCACCAACCTATCTGTTCAGGTGGCAGAAAAAAGAACTACAACATTCCTTCAAATTGTGACAGTTTGTAGTTGATTTCCTTGACCAGTAGCGCCCTCGAAAACTGCACAGTTAAGTTGGTGGTACTATACAAAGAAAAGTATTATATTTACTTTTTAATTTCAAGATATTTAGCACTAGATACATGCTATTTGGCCATTTAGGTCATTCATAATACTTTTTAATACAATGTTGTCAGTTTAAAATACGTTCGACCTCATTATCCATTGCTTAGCTAAACAGGTGCTATGTAGCGTTTATAAGTAAGATATATTTAAACATTACTTAAACACTGTTTAGTTATCCATTACTTAGCAACTACATAGCGATGTTTTTATAAGTAAGGGGGCAAATGTTTATAGGATGTATCATTATGTAGTAGTACCATAGATTTAATCTTACCATTTTTATAAGTATGTGTGTTATGTATGCAGGTTACAAAATTACTATATTCGTATTTGTGGGATTAAAAGTTGCTCCATTTCGAAAATGTTATGGACTATAAGAGGTCCGTGGCAGTACTCTACTGTCCAACAAATTCGATTATCCGACAGCGCTTTGGATAACGTTTATCGGATTACAGCGGGTCTACTGTACTAATTTCTATTCAGATTAAAATCAAGTTGAATGTTTTCTGGAAGACTAACCTAGGAGACAAAATCTACTACATAATTGTATATTTTTCATTGATTTGCAGAGCATGTTTATTTGCATCATCGTATCATACATATTGTTTTAAGTTTTAAATCTTGTTCCAGTAACAATTTTAAGTTACCCACTTTATGTTAAACCTTCTCTTTTCTTCCATTCGTTCTTTAACTGTGCCATTTTCTTCTTCTTGTACTCTGATTTCCTATATTTTTTCTCTTCAATCTTCTTTTTCTGCGCCGCTATACTATCTTCTCCATTCAACATGTCGTCTAACTTAGCAACTAGCATTTCTCGGGCCAACTTTCTGTTTTCATCTTGACTTCTGCTGATGTGACATTTCACTACAGTACCTGAAATTCAAAGAGGAACTCTTAATTAATCCATTCTTGGACTCTAGTGTTATTGTGACATATTTTTAGGGTTCCGCACCATAAAAGGTAGAAATGTTACATCGCATGGCCATACTCCCAACTCAATTAACTTCTGACAAGAGTTGGAAATAGCTGTAGCATGACGCGAGGGTCACGGAAGTCGCATGTATTATACAGAACAAAACTAAAATGTCGAAAAGATTATATTGCTGCATTTGTAATGTGTTAGCGGAAAAACAGATCTAAAGCAACAACATAATCTTTTACAGTGGACACTTGTAATGATTTATAAAAATATAAATACTTGTTTTGTCTTCACACTCCAACTGTATAAACCATTTGGGTGAGTGGTGAATAGAATGTTATCATGTTTTGCAATTAGAAACCAAGTCCATTTCATGCATAAAAAGTTCCTGAAGTAGCTATAGAATTTATGTGTGTTTATAGTTTTCACAGTCACAGACCTTACTTCATAGGCAAGTTTTAAGTCATCCGCATATAAAAGACATTCTGCAGTGTAAATTTCGCTCACTTGATCATTTATCATAATAAAAAGAGGAGCGGTCCCTTCACTGACCTTTGTCTTACTCCCGAGGGTGTATGGTAAGATTCAGAAACGTACATACCATACTTAACAAACTGACGACGTACACTCAAGTAGCTGGATAACATAGAATAAGAATAATGCCAGTTTCATAACTTTGGAGCAATAAATTATTATCCACTTTTTTAAATGGTTTCCAGGAATCAAAATATAACACACTAGCTTTCCGATTGCGGCACCGCCCGCGTTTATTTCGTTTATCGCGCAAAACCATTAACCTCTATTTGCGCAATGGGATAAAAAGTATCCTTTGTCCTTTCTGACGGCTTAACGTGCCCTCCGAAGCACGGAAGCGCTCAGTAGTAATGTCACTAGCGGTCACCCATCCAAGTCATGAACGCGGCGGACGTTGCTTAACTTAGCTGATCGTTTAAGAACAGCTAAGCAAACTTCGCTACGAGCGCTGAAAAGGTCAACTAGAGGGAACCAGACTAAAATAGCTTGGATACTTTCATGCACGAAAATTGCGCACAAATTCCTTAGGAACAGGTATTCAATTGGAACCGATCAAATAAAATTGTGACAGCCAACACTGGTAATTGTTTTAAGAACTGGTTCGATAACTGGTCACATACTAATAAACTAACTTTTATAAGGCCGGAGGATGAGCACCATGTTTTGTTGGAATGTGCCCGCAACAAAGCTGAACGAGAAAAGATACTAACCGAGTTGAATATTACTGTAAATAATATCGGTATTTTCCATTGTTTATTATCAGAACCTAATTCCAATGAAGCAAAAATGATTTATAAATTAGTATATTAACTATAAATACGAAAATCTGTCGCCAAGCACCTAACGGTGTATTCCAGAGCCAGTAATTCTAGGTTACCCTGAACAACATCTTCAACCACATCACTTACCATCAGGTGAGATAGAAGTTAAAGGCTAACTAACCTATCAAGTACAAAAAAAAATACATTATAGAACATTAGGTATAGAAAAGCGAGAGATAGATAAGTGGATACCGTGCTGTGCGCACTTTAGTTATAATTTTTGGTTTGTTTGTGTTTAGGTATAATATATTATGATGAGGTTCACTCATCGAGAAACTAACCTCTTCTCGAAGGGTTCACTACATCTTGTAAAAAAATTTTTACTAAAAAATCTCAAACCATGACGCTTCTATGTCAATTGGAAAGAAATATTACAATAAAACGACAATTTCATACTTTAACCCCTATTATTATCAGCATTTATGCTGCTCATCTATAAACATATAAATAAAGTAAATCTGTGCTGTATTTTAAAGTAAGGTTGAACTTGTCTAGAGATTTTTCAGTGAAGGATATATTCAAAAACGTTTTAAAGGGAGGTTTATTACCAGTCTTAGGAATTGGAGTACTTAACCCTAGAGAGTATCCAATAGGGAGGATATGCACTATTCTGCAGCTGCATATTGAAAATATGGCAGAAGTTATTTGTGGCTCTAGAGCATTATGTGATGGCTCACCTGGCTAGCTCAAGCTTCAAGTAGAAGATCTATCGTCAAGCATCTGTCAGTGTGTTCCAGCAGCTGTTCTTTAGAGCCAGCAATTATTCTAAGTCAACTTGAACAACATCTAGTAATTAAACAACTTTAAACGGTTTAAATCGCGTATATTTATCATTATTTTTGTCCCGACGCACATAGGAGTATTTCACATAAAAAACCGGACAAAATTATTTTAAATTATATTTTACTATTTTATGAAATAAAAGTCAATAATTTCATCATAATTTGGCATTTACTTTAAAAAAACATACAATAAAATAAAAATCACAATACAAAGAGAGTATTTACTCTTAAAACAGGATTTGTTTTCAAGATGATAATTAGGAGGAGACCGAATCAATCAGAATCACTGTCTCCGAGTTCACAGGTGTTTTGGTCCTCATCAGCTTTGTCGTCGGTCACAATTCAGTGTTATCGTGAGAAGCATACTTCCTTAGTAGTTAGCTTCCTGGGAAAAAGGCTTGTTTTTCTTCTTCCGTTTTATTTTGTTGCAGCTCATGAATGGATCAGATGTCAGCAACAACCTATTTAAAATATCTCTGTTGCAGTCGACTCTTGAAAATGTTCTTGCAAAGTCTACGTGATATTTACGGAAATGTTTTGTTCCGGGCTTCAGCAGCCTCTGATAGCTGTCCGATAACACTCCTTTTTCGCGTTTTGCAAAAGCGCATAGCAAGAATTTCTTTTCGGCCACCTTGTATTAATTCCCACTGTGCTCTTGTAAAATTACCTTCTACAAATAACGCTAATGCTTCTTGTGGTGTGTATTTTCTCGCGATTGGTACTTTTTTAGCTGACGATATTGCTTTTCGGAACTTTTTAGCTCTGGTAGGCATTGACGTTATTTCTTTTATAATCTTAGACGCATCAATGTTTCCTGAAGTACCTTGACTTACGCTTGCAGCGTACGTCAATTCCTCAACAGATACCCGGTCCCGTAAAGCCTATGTTCTTCGACGCTTGCTTCTATCACACAATTTTCCGAATTCTTTTGTTAGTCAGCCTGCTTTGTGGGTCAAAGAAGGTAGTTCCAGCGATAAATTAAGCTATTCTATATTGTTTTCTACGAATCTTTTATCAGTATTACGGGCTGCCGACAATCTTTCTTTGAAATTCTTCTTGAAATATTTCAAAGAACGGGTAAGAACACTTGCTTCTTCGGGTGGACATGAAGTTAGTTGCGCAAGTCTTTCTTCCAACAACGAAAATTTTTCTTCAATCTTCTTTCCTTTGAAATCTTTGATGATAGTATAAAGCTCCATTCTGGTGATTTATCACTTTTTCCGAAGGATCTATGACAAAAGAAAACAAAAAATAAGTTTTGTCAATATAATTATAATCTTTCCCACATGGTTTGAAGTACTATAAATAAATATGGGGTATGTTGGGGGGACTTTTTATTCATGCTTCTACTTCCTTACAGTCGACATTTTATGCCCACATAAAAATTTTGAGGCGACAAGGTGCGACACATAAACAAAAACACTAATATATTTCAAATTTCATTAAAAAACGAGAAAAATAGTGCCGCTTTTTATTGATGGCTATATAAGTAGAAAATTTGGAAGAAACAGAATAAAAGATACTTCAGTATATACTTACTAACCTTCTTTATCCATGTCCGAATAGTTAATATCCTGTTGTTTGCTACGCGAAGCCATTTTAGCACAGAAAACTGATATACACAAACGAGAACGCCGCGCCGAGAGCTGTACGCGTAGAGTATGATGACTGGGTTCCGACAGACACATGACGTTTTGGCACAGTTGTGGTTGATGGTGGTCTGCCTTTTGATAAACTGGTTATCGTAGGTAAAGAAACATGTATTTTGGGTGTGGTTGGATTAACATCACTATTTTCAATTTTGTCCGGTTTTTTATGTGTAATACTCCTATGTGCGACGTTTCAAACACTTTGCAGTGATCGTGGTCACGGGGTGACTAATGGTTTTATTTGTCACATGAGTTATTAAGAAATTATTTGTCCTACCGTCCGATTTTTTTTATTTTAATAATAACATTCCCTATTCACGCAGTATTCGCTCACAGTGTCCAGAGGTCTTGCAGATTTGTGTCGGCCTTGGGATTAAATATATAATTAATTTGATAACAGGATCCCAAGCAGGTGGTACTTGCCAACCATCATCTCTATTGAAATTTGGGTACTTTTTGATTTCAATAGCCTTGCGTAACATTCGTGGCATAAACCGGGTCTCTCTGGCGAGGATTTTTGGATTGTCGATCCGAATGTAGTGGTTGGGTTTGTCCTGGGCATGTTCACAAACTGCAGACTTGGTCGAGCGTCTGTTCTTCATGTCTTGGTTGAACAACATCCTTCGACATCGATCTTCGACTTACCATCAGGTGAATTAGAGGTCAAATAAAAAAGAAGGGGAGAGTTATAAATCTCGTACAATATAACAAAATAGAGGCTGGCTGAGTGTATAATAACTGATGAACAATGCCACCACAATCTTATAGAGCTGTAACAATAAGTAGAAATCAATTCAATCAATGGTACCTACCCAAGTAACAAAAAATATTACATTCTGCAATATTATAATATAACAAATCTTTTGTTATCTTGCAGAATGTAGTATAAACTATAATAATATGTTCTTTATTATAGCATAATTTTCTGTTTGTTTACAGTTTGATTTTATATAGCCCTATATAAATATGGACAGTGCTACATGCCACAACATCTGTGCCGCCATTCTGTAAAAGCATTTTAAAGTCAAGGTTATCTTAGCAACCACATCTTTACTGGCCACCAAGACTGAGATTGTGCAATTTAACATCTTCAGGTCATTGGAGCTATTTTAAATCACAGGTCTAGAGTTAATTGGATAATTAATTGCAAATCATTGATCCCCAAAGTCAATAATTTAGGTGTTATCTAGCAAATCAGCTAGATTTATTCACAAGGTCATAGAAAATGAGAACTATTGAATATGTTTTGTGTGCTATACCTTAACAAAAGCAAAGCCATTTGACATTTGAGGAATGTTGTATTACATATGGTGTAGTACCTACTATAGAATATTTATTAAGTGAAAATAATAATTGGTCATATTTCACGCATAACTTGTATTGCTTACATTCAATAATCATCCATAATGAAAGATTTTTTATATTACAGCGTGACATATTGCTAAGGTAAAAGTTTTACCTGTGGGAACATGTGTCAGTACAACGCAGTTGGCATTCTTATTGACAGCTGATCCACCAGGCCCTCCTCCTCGAACAAATTGTTCTCGCAGATCATTTTCATTGACTTTAGGAACTTGGGAATGATCAATATGTTTCGAGGCAACAAGCATGAAGCGCAGTGAAGTGAGCCGGCATAGCCCTAGAGTATTCTGCAGCAGCATAGTGACTTATACAACGGATCTTCGTCGCAGAAGTGCTTCACCTTTCTAGAACCATAAAAATAACTGATGGTTGGATCACATTCTGCTAGCAAATAAAGCATAGGAACTATTCAATTACATAGATAGCTTAGGAATGTGTGTTCTGCTTTAGTTTTTCTTCTGATAGACATTAGAAAATGATTGTGACTATGTTCGGTTTAAATCGTAGTGTTTGAATACTAATTACCAACAACATAAACACTGCGTTTGTTACCTTCTATGCGGTTCAAAAACAATGGAGGCATCTAACTATCGCTCAGAAATACTAACCTGATAAGAAAATAAGATATCTTCTGGTGATTCCAAATTTTTATTGTTTTTAAATTCAGTGGTTATTCGGCGCCTGAAGTAAACAGGATCGGTATGCGATAAACCGCGGGAATAAATAATCAAATTTTTATACAGTCTAAGTATCTCTGGCCTTGTAACCTTCATAATTCACATATAATTATTCGTCGCGATGGTAAGAATTATAATGTGATAATTAATTTATGTTCCATCAAGGGTACACAGAATTATCGCCGATATCAATGGGTTAATTAGTAACCAGAATCAGAGGCACAACTTATACATTATATATAGACGTTTACCACTTGACGCAAATTTCGTTGTTTTCGATAATTTGATAACATATTGTATCTATGGTTCATATTAAATGTGGATCCATGGACGCAAAATGTGGATAAAATTGTAGAAAATAACGAAATTTGCGTCAAATGGAGTACGGCCGTAGAGATATGTGTATAAAATCTCAGATATAATAAATTATGTAAGCGATGCACTCTTACGAATATCGCTAATACTATACTATAGAATCATTCGAAAAGGCATTTCATTCGATTAATTCGACTGACTCATATATTGTTCAAAAAATTTTTAGAGGTTGGGTGAAAAGCGAATGACGTTCAACACAGGTAATTTAATAATTAACCGAAATAAGCAAGCATGCCTAATGCCCTAAACCTTCGGATGTGGGATATTAAATCAAAGGCTGTGAACAGAGGTGAAGATATATGCCGTTTTAGTATGTCCTAATACAGCTATATGTTTAATTTAAACAGGATTTTAGGTAAACGTATTACTACCTAGAGTACAAAGTGTCATGCGTGGTGAATCAAAGAGTTAACCTATTTATTCGTAACTCACGTTTTTCCTTTCATTACATCCTATTTTCGTGCGAATGAAATCGATCGAACGATATATTCGAATCGATAGAAAATTACAATTATTGTACGACTAATCTGAAATCAATAACGATTTTCGAGGATCATCGATTTTAAGTGGAAAATCCTCGATTTCTGACATCGATGTTACAACATACCTAAAGGGCCTATTCCATTTGACGCTAATTTCGTTATTTTCGATAATTTTGACCACATTGCGTCTATGGCTATGATCACTGTGATCGTTTATAACTGTTCTCCCCTGTTCCATTTAGGATAAAAACGTAAGGCCAACTTGCGCCAACGAGGAAACGCGAGTTAAACTCAAGTTAAGTGTAAATTATAGATAGATATATATAGGTAGCTATGACTTTGAAGATTCAAATATCTAGTACATTATTAAATAAATTAGCGTTTAATTATAAAAAAAAATAAACCACGTGGCTATTAGATACTTAGGTATCTAATGTTTCTGATTGAAGTAGATAAGTTAGTATAGTACCACCAACTTAACTGTGCAGTTCTCGAGGGCGCTACTGGTCAAGGAAATCAACTACAAACTGTCACAATTTGAAGGAATGTTGTAGTTCTTTTTTCCGCCACCTGAACAGATAAGTTGGTGTGTCTGTAGGTACTGATTGCACAGGGGCCACAGAGAATCTGTGACAGGGGCAGAAGCATGCTATATTAGTACTGATTGCAGAACGTGGGCAACCACCAAAGATTACTAACCCTCTGCGACCACGCAACGATGACCTTGAGCCGGCACGTTTAAGCAATAGGGTCGGTACTAAATTCCATCTTAGTCATGCATGATGAAAGAAAATAATGAAAGATAACTACCGCTTAGAGTTACATAATGAATAAGTGTATTATGAGTTATGACCAATAGGTTATTTATATTATTCACCTCACTCGATGGAGTGTGTGGTTGTTTTGAATTTTTAATTTTGGCCTTAATTTTTTTATCATATAATTAAAAAAAGCGTAAATGGAATCGACTTCTGTCACTGAAAAGTTTGAAATAACTTGATTCAAGATACTTTGAGATCACATTTTCGTGGTGCGACTTCAACAAGTTATTACATACTTTTAGTGTTAGAAGGCTGTTATATTTTTGTAATTTTATTTTTATTTTTTTATTAACGACTTGTTAAACGATCTATTTTTACTCAACTACACTACTGGTCACCATCGACAATACTACCAAGTCTACAACTCAACTAGGTATGTCAAGCATTTTTCAGTTATTACAGTGTAACTTAAAAACTACTTGATTGATTTTGATGAAATTCATATGGGACTACCTCAGAGAGGTACCCTTTTCAACAAAAGAAGAATTATCATAATCGGACCAATCTGTAATAAGATATGCGTCGTCATACAAAATATATATATACAGAGTTGGAAAAATGCTAATAATGCTAATATACAAAAATAATAATTTCAATTTTTATTTTTGTATATTTTGGTTGCATATGTGTATTTAACGTAATAAACACAGGGAGCACCGGATGTTAAGAGTCTCTTGTGCCTGTAATTTATTACCTATTTCATATATTTTATTATTTTGCTCCATGTAAATATTCAGAGGGAGCGCGGCACGGTCCAGTGCTCTTGGCTCGGAGTAGGCATTGTATTTTACTACGAGACACAGAACTTAAATTTTACAGCTCAAAATGTTTGTAAGGACTAGCAGAAGTCAACCCTAAGAGGTTGTTAACATTTTTCCAACAACCCTGTATATATGTATAATATACATATACGTTTTCACACTAATTTTACATATGTATTACCAAATTCAGATCTCTTATTTGACCCTTTAACTATTTATATACGATTTTTAAATATTTACAGGTTCGTACCTTATTTTAAACTCTATACAAAATATTTTTTTATTAGTTTACTTATATAGCCTGGCCGAGAATGAGCTAGCGAACGCTTTGAATTAGGTGTGCCACTGGAGGCGCCCGACCACACAACGCGCGGCGCGGCCCGCGCATAACCTGCGCTGGCCATCGCACTCACACATAGCCCCGAACGCTTTGTTACTTGTGTCGCTTCTTTATTTGAGTATATGTTCTGTGACAGGGGTCAGGTAGATAATCGATTGATGATCGATTATCGCGCCGCCTCCGCATCCGTCAGAATAGGTACGCGAACGAATTGATTTGTCATAGTGATATCGATTTATTGATTTCGCGTAGAGTTCGTACATACGTGTGTGCATGGAGTAAGCCGCGGTGGTTGTCGCTATCTTAACATACTCAAAGGCAACGCGCCACATCTTAGAAAATAGTACTGATTTTGTGTACTTATTTGTAAATTTAACAGGAGTCCACCTATGTAATACACCCTCAGTTATCAATTCCACACCATCCCCCACAGTATTGTTGATATAATAATATCTTACTTATAGGTACTCATATATCTATATTATATTCGATTTTTGTAACTTACTAATAAATTTTATTCATGTAAATATTTTGTACTGATTCGTTGACCAAGCGTCCGTGGTGTAAAGAATTGCTTTGGAATCTTGAAGTACCGGGATCGATCCCAGTTTAGTACTGACTAAACTGGGATCGATCCCGGTACTTCAACGAGTCCGGTCAACGAGTAATGCTGATTTTGCTAACTGTCTGGGATATTATCACCAAAATATATGGCGCATGGCGATACTACCCCTTCGGCGTGATGATTAGTTTTTTTTATAAGATCATCTCAAGTGACATTACACTTAGTTTTACGATGAAAATGTAACAATACATTTGTTTGTCATTTCTTAGTGTAGATAAAGATAGTGTAAAGGTTACCAGAGCCAGAGATTAAATTATGAGATAGGTACTCGAATCTGTGCTGTGAGATCTGTGATCAAACTTCACGAGAAAACTGAGTGCTGTCATTATAAATAACCTTCTCCCTTCATTTTTAATCGATGTCAAGGTTATATTATAATAATATGATCCATGTTTATTAGAGATAAGGCCAATGTTTATGATATTAGATAAGTTATTTTATTATACAGTGACACGTCGTACTCTGCTACTCAAAGTAAGTCAGAATTGAATAAAGAAGATTGATTCATTTAAAATTAAAATATTGTGCAAGTAACATTAAATGTTAAGTTTTATTTATTTCTGAGATACATAATTATTAAATGTGTAACGTTTGTTTACATAATTTTATATGTGTGGACTGTTTACAGATATCAAAAATATGAGTGAAGAAGTATATTTTATTGGCGTTGATGTGGGCTCTAGTAGTGTTCGTGCCGCTATAGTAAATCAAAGAGGTCATGTAGTTAAGGCTTCTGTAAAAGAAGTTAAGACTTGGAAACCGAAATTAGATTTCTATGAACAATCATCGGATGACATTTGGGAATGTTGTATTCACGTTATAAAAGTAAAACTTATCTTAACATATACAATAAATACTCGCTAATGTAAAATTTTTTTAAAACATTTTAATTGTTATTTCTTAGGTATGTATTAAACATAGAAGTATTATTTTTTTAGGACATTGCATTGAATGTAAATCCTTCATTAATAAAAGGAATAGGATTTGATGCAACATGTTCATTAGTAGCATTGGATAAAACTGGAAATCCCATAAGTGTCAGCTATACAAATTGCAATGAACAAAACATTATTATGTGGATGGATCATAGAGCACAATTAGAAGCAGATTTTATTAATAAATGTGGCCATGACATACTTAAATATGTTGGAGGAAAAGTAAGCTTGGAAATGGAAATGCCTAAATTGTTATGGCTCAAAAAAAATCTTTCAAATCTATGGTTTCAATATGGATTTTTCTTTGATTTGCCAGACTTTCTAACGTGGAAGGCTACTGGATCTTATTCCAGGTCATTATGCTCCCTAGTTTGTAAATGGAATTATGAATGCTCTATGGAGGGTTATAAAGGCTGGAATGAAAAATTTCTGAAAGATATAGGTTTGGAAGATTTATTAGAAAATAACTTTGAGAAGATTGGGAATAAAGTTCTGATGCCAGGTGATTTTTGTGGTGGATTAAGCAATGAAGTTGCTTGCATTTTGGGGCTTCGGCCGAATACGCCTGTCGCAACATCGATAATAGATGCACATGCTGGTGGTCTAGGTATGATTGGAGCTTCGGTAAAAGACGTTGATAGAGATATGTCATCTAGACTCGGCCTTATTTGTGGAACGTCAACTTGCCACATGGCTGTTAATGAGGCACCAGTTTTAGTTGAAGGGATTTGGGGTCCATATTTTAGCGCAATGGTCCCAAAAATGTGGTTGAATGAAGCAGGGCAAAGTGCTTCAGGAATGTTACTTAACCATATCATTGCGAGCCATCCTGCTGGTTTAGAATTACTGAAGACTAAAACTACTGGAGAGTAAGCTTTAACTATTTAATACTTTCTTTTTCATGATCAATCATCATAATTTTATAATTTTAATATGGCATACATTGTTACAGCATTCGAAATCATTTAAGAGAAATTCTATTGAAAATGACAAGAGAACAATCACTCACAGATGTTTGTTTTTTAACAAAAGATGTTCACGTTTGGCCCGACTTTCACGGGAACCGATCTCCACTAGCTGATCCAGCAATGCGCGGTATGATTTGTGGGTTATCCATAAACACAAGTGAGCGAAATTTGGCAGTGCTTTATTTAGCGACGTTACAAGCTTTATCGGTAAGAAGCTACTAGTATAATTAAAATTTCTAGAGCTTTAAAATATTTCTTATTACTTTTATTTTGTTTCAGTATGGTACGAGGCACATAATTGAAGCTTTATTAATAGCCGGATATAAACCTTTTAAAACATTATTGATTTGCGGTGGTATTACAAAAGATCCACTTTATGTTCAGACCCAAGCTGATGCTGTTGATTTACCGATTTTGAAGCCGCATGAAAAGGAATCTGTTTTGGTTGGATCGGCCATACTAGGAGCATGCGCTTCACAATACTTTAATAATGTCGAAGAAGCAATTCAAAGGATGGGTGGATCTGCTGATATTATCGAACCTAATGGAAAAACTAAAGCATTCCATGAAAAAAAATACAGAGTGTTTTTGAGAATGTTTCAGGACCAATTGAAGTATAAAACAATAATGAATCCAATATAATAAAGAGTTTAAGGTATAGTAGAAAATAGGGGTGAATGCACATACCCCACAAGTGCTTCCGTGTAAAACAATTTATTTGATTATTGCATCACATGGTACGTTGGATAATAATTAGAAATAATTTCCTTCATTTTTTATAATTAGAGGAACTTATTTAATACTATTTCTACATACCTTCCATCGCGGTAATTGCACGTGTATATTATTAATACAATTAAACAGATTGAATATTTTTATACCTTTATAAAGACTATAAACATAATTATACTAATCTCTTTTTAATTATTTTTATATCTAACATATTACTAATGTTATAAACTGTTGAAAATATGAAGTATTCATGTTATAAATGAATACTTCATATTTATTTTAATGTTTATACACAACTGAATTAGTTCCTAAAAGATGCAACTAGTATCTTATAAATTAATTATAATGTTTATATTCAGAAATTATACTTAACAAAATTTAAAAACACTATTCACTACTCTATAAACGAAATCCTTAACTATAGATCCATTTTTAGAACTTGATTATAAAATATTTAGGTACGAGTATGTAGGTATTATAAACAAATATTGCCCGTTTCTAAGCATAGATTCATGAATATATTCTGCACGTCACGTATAGGTACTCAGCTGCTGCAACGTCTGCACATAATATATATATAATTATATATCTACGTATAACAATATAAATGTTATTCGTAAGTATATATAAACATAGCTAACCTACATCTACACTAATATTATAAAGAGGAAAGATTTGTATTTTTGTATGCAACTAAACTAAAAATCTACTGAACCAATTTGAAAAATTCTTTCACCATAATACCTAATTCTACATTATGAACGTAGGCTATAGAATATTTTCTAAAAAATACTGATTCTTATGAAAGCTTCGATAATGTAATCCAACGTGTGAAACAAATATTCAAAAAATGGTAACATCGCGTGTACGCTGCGGAAATTGTTAACAATAGAGCAAAGTAATTTACTACAATTTTATAGAGGACATCAATATCTACACAAAAATCTGCAATATCATATGCCTAGCTATTACAGTTATGTCACAATAACTACTTTTTATTTGTTTCAATTTATAATTTTAGTCTGCAGAAGCCAATAACAAAGAAATGATATTATTATAATTACCTATAGTTAAAATACCCGTGCTAAGCCAGGGCGGGCCGCTAGTATTTATATATGACCACAGATGTTTTTACTGGATCATCCAATCTTGTTGATTTTTGTTGGGTAGAGCAAGTAGGTTTCAATATTGAAGTTATTTATTTGCAAGGAAACATGGTATTATACATTATAAAAAGCATACAGATTTTAAATATATAGAACGCATGTCATTGCCTTTTTAGGCATACAAATGTAGAAATTAATAATAAGTATGTAAACATAGCGGTCATTGAAAAAGAGTTATACAATATATATCCAGAATCTATGTGAGAATGTTCAGTACAATAAGGACATTTACATAAAATAAAAAATACATATATATAATTAAGTCATACTTAGAGGCAATCAAATTTATCATTCAGAAAGTCTATAATTTTGTAATAACACTTATAATAATATCTTATATTTATATATAAACATGTCATTATTTAATTTCCAAGTGGCTCTTTGTATTTTATTAAAGATAATAGGGGCCATACAAAATACACAATTTTGCATTAAAGCAGTTTTACAAGTAAGCAGTTTTTGGTTATATCTCGTCTGTTACAACTGTTAACATTCGACCAGCGAACAAATAGTTTTTTTTTTCTTTCTGGCGGTATGCCTTTATTAAACAAATACTATAAACTATATACAACATTACAGCTACTACAATACTACAGCAACTACAGTAAAAGCATTTGGACTAATAGGGAGTTCAAATGCTCTAGCCCACTAACAGTTGGCAGCGTGCCCAGCATGCTGGCAGCATTGCCCCGTTCAATTGCAATGCTTATTCTTTGAGCCAAATAGGTGCCAGCATTTTGATCACGCGTCGCATCGACCAAGCGCTCTGATAAATTTTGGAAAATACGATGAGCTCCCGGTCCCCACGGACCCAACGTCTCTACACCAAACGGCTCAAATATGTAACCCATACCGAGGTTAGCATATTTGCGCCGCTTGAGTTGCTCTGCCGAAGTAGCCGCGGCGCCAGCCCTCACGTGGGTTTCAGAAAGGTGTGACGGCGCTAAAGTGTCTACGCATGTAGCGTCCCACACTAAGGGCCGTCCTAACTTCCATGGAACCAGAGTCATGCCGTCAGGTCTTTTACCATCGTCACGCATCAGACCGTTCGGTTCGAGAACAGCTGGAACATTGGCGCTGGTAAAAGCCCGGCGAATGATATCGTTAAGGCTGGCGTGGCGGGATATTTGACCAGCAATTCGAGAGCAGGAGAGGCCATGGTGACCGAGTTGGTCAACTGCAGTACCACACTGGCAGTGATGTGCAACACAACACCTTGCACCCAAGCGTAAGCTAATAGCGAGACGAAAAGCGTAAGGATCTATAAGGCTACCAGTTTTGTAAGAAGGAATGGCTTGTAACCAAAGACCTGATTCCCACATAGAAACAGCGAGAATACGAGAACGATCTGCGATACTAGGGCACGTATTTAAAAGATCTTTCCGTGCTAGCTCGCATAGGGGCCGATCCCACTGTTTCTGAGATGACAACATTTTTGGGAACTCAGTATTTGGACAAGCCAGTCCCCATGTGGTTTTGGCTTCGACCAGATATGCTACATCAAAAGAGCCTAAAGATGGTGCAAGAATTTTTTCTACTAATTTGTGTGTACTGTGTACAGAAGACAAAAAAGCTGGTAATGCCACACTAGAAATTTTGCGTATCCCTATGCCCCCCAACCTCACAGGGAGGGAAGCTTGCACCCAAGCCCTATCATCCATCTCAACATTCAAAACCGATATTAACGTATCTTTTAATAAATTGTCTAAGCTTAAAAGAAGCTCACTGTGTTTCCACAGCTGACAACATCTCAAAAAGTGTGTAAATTTAGGAACGAAAAGGCAAAATCTAATAATAGTAAAAGCGTTATATGGGCGTTAATTTTGAATAATCTGCTAGAAGCATTTCTAAACTTTTGAATTTGTTCTTCGACAAATGGTGACAAAGATTCGTCAAAAATCGGTGAACCCAAAAGACGGAGCGAACGTTTTTCTACTAATTTTATATTAGGCGCAAGTAAGTTGAATTTTTCAATTATCGAAATTTTATCCGGACAAGTATCACAAACAAAAAGTTCACATTTGGAAAAATTTAGTTCAAGGCCAATAAGACGAAAATCGTCTATAAGTACTCGCAAGTCATTCAATACCGTGTTCGCATCGCCTCCTAAGGTTCCGTCATCCAAATACCAAACGTTAAGTTTTGATTGGAGACGTTGAATTATTGAGTGGATGGCAAGGCTAAAGATGGCTGGTCCCAGAGGATCACCCTGTTGACATCCTACGGAAGATAATATAACGTTGTTTTGGTATGTTAATTTTGATGGTTTGCCGTAACATTGCCAAAGAAAAGGGTATAATTCCGGAATTTTATCTTTCACTTCGGTCAAAAGGGTGCCTCTATCTAATGAGTTGAATGCATTTTTAACATCCACCTTCAAAAGCACATCTCCACAATTTCGATCAAGAAATGAGCGAAGTGAATGTACAGCAGCCTCACCACCCTGAGAACCAAAACCGAGTTGTAGTGGTTGAAAAAGATTACTTAAAAAAGCAACCTTTTTCCTACAACCACATTTGGCTGTGAGGCGACGATAAGTGGTGCCTACTGCTATAGGCCTAATATCTGGTGGTATCAGGCCTATAGCAGTAGGGTAGGTCTTTTTTATTAAGGGCACATAAATTCGCACCGTACAGAATTTCGGTAATTTCATTGTTGACCTGACCCGACAACATCAAATTAACCAAAGCCGTCACATCCCTTAGAAGTGTCTCGCCTACCTCACCAGAACTAAAAGATAAAATATCTTTTAAGTGCTGAGGCGTCAGGCCATCTAGACCACTGGCTGAGCCACTTCGAAAAGATGCCACAGCTGCAGAAACATCCTGTGGGGTCACCTCAACAATGTCATTATTTTATTCAGGAGAGTCGGGAAGGTGGAGACCTGCAGTTGCAGGCGGATGCTTTTCTATTAGGGAATTCAACGTGTCAGATGTGAAAGGGGCGATTGTATCACTCGAAAAAAAGATGCGTGCCGCTTTTTTGATGTCACCATCATTAATTTTGTTTTCTACTATTTTAATAGTAGCTGAATCGACATTATTTGTTTTTGTATTCCGCCGCAGTGGAATTATTAAAGTTGAGCCAAAAGATTGCTCTTCCCGTGCCTTGTATTTCACGCAGTTTTCCTTTACTCTAGTTGTAAGGGATTTTTTGTTAGAAGGATCAAAATTTACGTGAAATACGTGGTACGGGAATGCTAGAAGATGCTCCCAGGCTTGCCTAGTATTAGTAGCCAAAACGTTTTTAATCGAAGAAGATAACGATTGGGCAACAGAAATTCTCGCACCCCGAGGTATGCGTTTTATAACGGGAATATTATTTTTGTACGAGCTTAAAACCTCCCAAAACGGTTTGGCAGGGGTAGCAGGGCTCGCAACACTGCTACCACTTACTATTTGATTATTTATTGGCGCCGAAAGGGGAATTTCCGAACTTTTATGACACCTTTTTTGGTGAATTTTGAGGCCTTTTTGACCTTTAAAATATCGAGCCTGGGGGCACTGCGGACACAACATCTGGCTGTCTTGCGATACAAAGGTCCCAACTACTGCATTCATTATTTGGGTTTTGTACCCAGTAATGGTTTACAGCTGTCGGGTCTTTTTAGGTGGTTCATTGCTATAATGTATCTCTTTTGGGGCTTTAAAAATAATTTGCTTGTTAGTAGAGTTTCCCAAAAAAATATTGCCATATCGCAGAGCTGATGCAATCATTCCATTGTATGCTGTTAGTAGAGCATCTTTGTTAATTAGGTCCTCCATGTATGTCTGTACTGTATCAGCCGGATTGTCCACTGCTGAACGCAGCCTCCCCGATTATGGGGGGGTTTGCCATAATCCCCGCACTTGTCAGGCGTCTTGGGGATCGCAGTGTGAGATATCAGTTCCTCAGAAAGCGCTACTGCCCACCTTCTGGTGTGTTACTTTTAGTCGCCTCTTACGACACCCGCAGGTAGGGCTGGGGAGGTGACATACTAGACCGGCACCTCACGGGCCTGTATGCATATACCTCATAGAAAATTCCATTCAAATTTCATACAATTTAATCGAGTAGTTTTTTAAGTATAACACTCAAGAACTTGCCTCACTCACTCAGAACTTGCCTATACCTGGATGATTAACAATCTTGTCGGTGGTGACAAGTAGATGGTGGGCGAGAGACACAAATAACCTTGGAAACCACTGAGCAAGTAATATTATTGGAAACAGTACCTACTTATTAATCACCGAAAATAAAGAGGAATAATTGTTTAAAAAAAATGGAACTTAAAATTAATAACTTGCGGAAGTTGAACCATTAATATGTGAGCGCAGAGTGTTTTGAATGATGATTCAAAACGCTTCAACATTATATTTAATCATTTTTTTTATTGTTACTACATTAATAGTTATTCTATTCTTTCGTTTGTGTCGTAAGCAAGTTTTGATTTTAATAGTTTTGATTAATATGTTCTAATATACCCTCGCATATCTGCTTTAAAAATATTTCTTTTAATATAAAGGGTTTTTCAATAAGAGCGCACGAACTAAAAATAAAAAAAAACCTGTTTAAGTGATATTGCCACAATTCTTATTTTATTTAAAGGATATTCACTAGCATTATGTATGGAATATAATTTCAGCCAAATGGCCGCCGCGACTCCGCTGTAGGTGGTGTATACTGGTGGACCAATTTTGGATGACATTTTCGCATAAATGGGGCTCAATTTCACGAAGAGCGCGAGTTATGTTGGCCTTCAGGGCGGCAATTGACTGTGGTTTGTCTGCATAGACTAGAGACTTCACCTAACCACACAGAAAGTAGCCAAGTGGTGTTAAGTCACACGATCTTGGTGGCCAGTTGATTTCGCCACCACGCGAAATGACGAAGCCTTCGAATTTCTCATCCAATAAAT
The DNA here is from genome assembly GCA_963890685.1 of Plagodis pulveraria. Classification (NCBI taxonomy): domain Eukaryota; kingdom Metazoa; phylum Arthropoda; class Insecta; order Lepidoptera; family Geometridae; genus Plagodis; species Plagodis pulveraria. The sequence continues at coordinate 23,413,982 of OY982957.1, forward strand.
TTAACACACTGTCCCGAACAGCAACAATATTCTCCCACGATCTTGCGTTTCTTTGACGTACAGGCACTGCTTCATCGATCACCGACCCGTTTGTCTCAAATTCTCAAGTCGGTTGTCTTCATTAAACGACGGATTGTAGACTCTGCAGGACGGCCATAAACGCCATAAATTGGACGTAATGCACGGAACGTTAGGCGAATAGACACTGATTTTGATAATACATTTTAACAATTTCTACTCGTTTTTGAAGCGTGTAGCGTTCCATGATGTAACGTCACGACTAAATATCACAGATTAATCATATTTAGCTAGCTACTATATACATATGTGTTCATGCCAGTGTTGCCAGACATGCGATAATTATCCTAGATCCACGATATTTTTGAGTACCATGCGATATAAAATAATAAGTACGTATCGCACGATATTTTATCCAACTTCTACGATATTTTTGTCAAATACACGATATTTTTGCGATGAATTTAGGTATCTGTAACGGAACGTACATTTTTGTAATATTTTTTTATAATCTAAGGCAGTCCAGAATCATACGAATGTGGAATGTGAATTGATTTGTCCAAAATACTTAAATTAAGTTATAAAAAAGCCGACACCGTCTTATAACAACTAATGTTAATGACATAGTTTTGGCTGATCAGGGTGTAGAAGGTTGTGACAGTGATAGCGCAACAACCTGCTGAATTGAATTTTACCAAACCGAGCATGATTGAGTGTATGAATAGGTAAGGAGAATACGGCCCTGAAAAAAAAACAGAGCCCGTTAAGGCCTACATGGCTCATCCGCAGAAATTCAATCATTGTGTTCTGATTCTGAGAATTAATTTCTTTTTACATACCTATCTTTAAGATTTAATTTGTAGAACAACAGAAACAATCTGCTTGTAGCTTCTTCAGAATCAGAACACAATGATTGCAGAAATTCAATCATTGTGTTCTGATTCTGAGGAAGAAATTACTTTTTGATTAACATTAAAATAAGATGCATATTCCATAAAAATAAAAAAAGTACGTTATATATACCTATCTATAAGATTTAATTTGTAGAACAACAGAAACCACCTGCGTGTAGTTTCCTGAAAATTCGGTGGGCACCCAACATTAAAATTGCCTAATATGACAAGTAGGTAAGTCGTATCAATATCTAGAATCTACCTAAAAAAATGAACGATGTCTATTAAGGTTACATACCTTAATTTTTTTCCGTACTGTCTTTTTAGACTCGGTTGAGTAACTTATAGAGTAAATTTGGACTTGCGATAAAAACACGATAATTTTGCATTAAATCTAGGATAATTTTTAACTCGTGGATCTGGCAACCCTGGTTCATGCTAAATGACAGCTATCGCTTTACCAAGATGGCCGCCATGCGATGACAAAGTTCGCGCGTCCCTATTGAAAAATCCTTTATTAATATGCAGATTGTTGTATTAATTTTATGCACCATGTTATCAGGAAAGCTGAAAACTCATATAATTAATTGCTCCCAAGGCTTAGGTACACTGTTCAAATTAAGAAATATATTTTTCTGAACTATTTATCATAAAAAACAAAAATATTAGGTCCTTACATATGAAATTGGCGTTTTGTATGGGAGGAACAAAAAGTCGAATATTTTTTAATATAATATATTTAATTAATCAAAGTATGAACCATTATTTTCTATGCACTTTTGCCATCTCATAGGTAGTTACTTGATCCCTTTACTAAAAAAACCAGTCGGACGGGAATCAATAAAATCTTTGAAGGCGATTTGGACTGCCCCATCGGAGTTGAATTTTTTCCCTTGCAAGAAGTTATCCAAATTTCGAAAAAAATGGTAATCTGTTGGAGCAAGGTCCGGGGAGTACGGAGGATGTCTTAGACTTTCCAATTGAAGCTCTTCTAATTTAGTAGCCGTCTGTAGCGCAGTGTGTGGTCTAGCGTTGTCGTGAAGCAGCAGTGGCGTGGAGCGATTGACCAGCCTAGGTTGTTTAGCCGCTAGCTTTTCCATCATGGTTTGCAATTCCTGACAATAGACATCAGCCGTAATAGTCTGGCCAGATTTGAAAAAACTGTAATGAACAATACCGGCACTAGTCCACCAAACGCTTACAAGTAACTTTTTTGGGGTTAATTTTCGCTTGGGGCAGGATTTGGCTGGCTGGCCAGGATCTAACCATTGCGCTGAGCGCTTCCGATTATCGTAAAGAACCCATTTTTCATCACAGGTAATGATTCGGTTTAAAATACCTTCATTATTGTGCCGGTTTAGTAATGTAACGCAGCAGTCGACGCGCGTTTGCCGGTTTGTTTCAGTCAATTCGTGAGGTACCCACCTTTCAAGCTTTTTAATCTTCCCAATTTGCTTCAAGTGAATTAAAACAGTTTTATCACTAACATCGCAGCCTGCAGCTAACTCGGACGTGGTTTGCGGTGGATCCGCTTCCACAATAGCCTTCAACTCTTCATTATCAACTTGAGTCTCAGGCCGTCCACGGGGCTTGTTCTGCAGGTCGAAATTTCCAGAACGAAAACGTTGGAACCAAAAACGAACTGTGTTTTCTTTTGCAACACGACCGCCATACACATCATTCACCCTTCGAGTTAACCCGCAGCACTAGTGCCACGGCGGTACTCGTACTCGTAAATAATGCGATATTTAAGGTTTTCCATTTTGTAAAATGAGTGACGCAAACAGAAAAAAACAGAAGAAAAAAAACAAATGAATGACGATCATCGAAGCACAAATACATGAGTCTATAGCTGTACAAATTTGAATTTGGAATTCCTTACCAAAGAGGAGAAATTCGTGATTAAAGTGGCCAGTACGAAAAACGCCAATTTCATATGTAAGGACCTAATATTACAGGTACGATAATAACTTATTTGGCTAGAAGAAGACTAAAAATTTAAGTTTGCAACTAAATAGACATAGACATAGACATAGCTTTATTTGTGGCAAAAACAAACAACAAAAATAATATACAAACATAAAAATAAAAGTAGGTGCTAACCTACTTAAAGTTTTTGCCACAAGCCGGCCCCAACTCAGCATAATGCTGGTTGCGAACAACCAACGCTGGTCTTCCGTCGGGAACGGCAGGTGACGTCACGCACGGTATACACCACGTACAGTGACTTTGATCATTACAGAGATAATATACATGTACACATTCACAACAAGAAAACATTTACAAAGAGACAGTCAAAATTACACACTTAGTTCTTTACAAATATGCAAAAGTTAAAAATGGACCTTTTAAATAAAACAATAGAAAATGAAGCAAATTATTGCGGTTAACATTAGGACATAGGTGTAACAATAAATTAGAAATTATATTATGGTTTCACAGAAATAGCAGAGTTTGACAAAAAAAAAAAAGGAAAGCATGTTTAAATAGATTATATGGCACTGGTGTCATTAATTAGAAGTTCTTCGCTGTTTTGATGGGCATAAATAAATATTTTAAGCTTTAGTCTAAAACCATGTATACTTTGCATGTTCCTTATTGGCGGAGGGATGTTGTTCCAACACTTAGACGCAGCATAGCGGAAACTTCCTCTGAAGGCGGCTGATCTGTGCCTCTCTGTTACGAGCTGCGTCGAGCATTGGTGAGACTGTAAGGACTTGCGGCTAGCCTTCCATGTCAACTTATCATATGGATAAGTTGGTTCTCTATATTTTAAGATGCCGAACAGTAGACAAGCCAAGTGAAGCTTTCGGCGATGCTTTATTTTTAAAAGGAAATGTTTGTCAAGAAATGGGGTCACATGTGACCTCAACGGAATGTCAAAGCAAAATCTGACACAAGCGTTCTAGACTTTTTGTATCAACTTTTGTGTCTTGACCAATAGCCTTGGACCAAAAACAGTGTCCATATAATTTAATTTCGACATAACCAATAACTCTACTAATTGGATACGCAACTCTTCTTTTAGATATGGCCTCATTTGGTACAATACCTTTAATCTATAAAAACAATTCTTGATACAATTACCGATGTGTTTTTTGAATCGCAGTTCACAGTCCATAAGTAAACCTAAGTTCCTGGCTTCATATACACGCTGGATGGGTTCACCCAAAAGCATAACACTTGCAGATAAATAGGTACTAGCAATCTGATGTTTACTGCCGAATAGAAGGTATTTAGTTTTATCTGGATTTAGTATCAGGCAGTTATTGGTAGACCAAGCAGCTATTCTAACGAGGTCTTCGTTAAGTTTGGCAATAGCTAGATCAATGTCAATTGGCTTGCAGGAAATGTATATTTGAATATCGTCCGCGTAGATATGAAACTTGCAGTTCTTAATATGTGTTACGATGTCAGCAGAGTACAAGATGAAAAGAATGGGTCCTAAAATAGAACCCTGTGGCACTCCTCTATTTACAGCCAGCTTTTCTGATATCAACGTTGACCCATCAGCACGATCGATGCACACATACTGGTAACGATTACTGAGGTAACTATTGAACCACTGTATAGCTTCGGAATCAAATCCGTAATATTTTAATTTTGATAAGAGTATATCTATATTTAAACAATCGAAAGCTCTGGAAAAATCTAGTAATACCAATACTGTACACATGCCTTTGTCTTGAGCACCAAGTATGCTATCAGTTACATCGAGTAATGCGGTAGTAGTACTACGCCCTTTTCTAAAACCCGATTGCACATCAGGCAAAATGTTATTAGTTTCGATGAACTCTGTTAACTGTGTACATACCGCCTTTTCCAAAATTTTTGATATACACGGCAAAATACTAATTGGTCTTAGATCCTTTAGGTCAACGGAATTAGAATGTTTTGGTAACGGACGTACGATTGCATGTTTCCAAATATCGGGAAACATACAACTCTCAATGGAGGTATTTATAAGAGCTAGTATGCTATCTATCGTATTTGGAAACGTCATTATTAGCATATCCAAACTAATACCATCACACCCTTCAGCGTTTGATTTCAAACTTTTGATTATGTTCATTAGTCGGTCAAGGCTGATTTTATTTATATGAAACACAGCATCACTAAAACGATGATGTTCAAAGAATGTTAAAAATGAAATAGTTGTATTTGAGCTGCCTGGTATAGTTAAAAAGTGATTGTTTATAATATCGGGATTATTGTAAAAAGATGGCAATTCCGTATATTTTTTAGGCAATAGAGTATTTTTTAGATTTTTCCAAAGTTTCTTAGAGTTACTGATGTTATTATTAATATTTTGTTTAAAATATGCCGATTTTTCATGGAAAAGTGCTTTATTGACGGTGGATTTTAATGATTTATAATATTCTTTTTTTACATTAGTATTAGTTCTATGGTATTCCGCTGCAGCCTCATCACGTAGTTTCATCATGAGCTTTAAGGTATCTGTGATCCAGGGATAGGAACGATCTCTGATAACCACTGATGTAATAGGTGCATGGATGTCAAAAAGAGTTAAGACGCCGTGATTAAAAACTGTAACCATTTCGTTGATATCAGAGAGCTGATTTATAAAATCCCATCTGAAATTCTGCAAATCATAATTGAAATTTTCGAAACAAATTTTATTTTTAGGCCTATAAGCTATAGTGCGTGGCGAAGTTTTTACCCGTTTAATATTAAACTCACAGACCACAAGACAGTGACCAAAAAGCGTTCCTACGAGTTCCATGCTTATCTTTTGTGAATGCATGTCGGTACATACTACATCAATCAGTGTTTGGCTAGTTTCAGTGAAATGCGTAGGTTTAGTCACTATCTGTTCTAAGTTAAAACACGATAAAAAGAATCGAAATTTATTCGTATTACTGTCATTACTATTCAGATAATTTATATTAAAATCCCCCAATAAAATCAAATTGTCGTATTTAGGTATTGAACTAATTGAGTCGGTGATAGCACTAAGAAATAAATCAACATTAATCCAGCTAAGCCGATAAGCTGTGCCAATTATCAACTTTTTTCCGTTAAGGTTCACAGTGAGCCACATTTGTTCAACTAAACTACACATTGGATCAACAGGATGACGCCAAGCCCGCACCACGACACCCTGTTTGATATAAAAACCAACGCCACCACCGCGCGATCGTGACCCGCGCGGTCGTGGCGTGTGCCTCAGTCTGTAACCGGGAATTGCGGGGGCCCGCCCCTCCTCACCACAGTGGATCCAGGTTTCATTCAATGCTAAAACATCAACGCCACTTCGAGTAACAGAAGCTATGATATTGTCATGGTTAGTGCCAAGGGAACCTGCATTGTATAATCCAACTATTAGGTTTCTAGTAGCCATTATAAAAGTTATATTTTATATCATCAGAAGGAAACAATACCATTACGCACTTATGTAATTGCATAACAACACCATTACGGATATAACTACAAATATACATCAAAACAACATTCTTATAATAAACAAAATATACTGCACAAAACCAGTTATGTCGAAGCTTACAAGTTGCTTTAGTTTCAAAACAAATAAAGGAATTAAAATAAAATGATAAGTGATAATATATACATAAAACAAATGCAATAATGACGTCATTATTCCGAAGTTCTGTCATTGTGTACATTATAAATGTGATGCATGAACTATAAATTACACTAACATAACTTCGGCTTAGTGAGGAACTCCCTGCACGAAAGCCGTCGTGTTGCACGACTCGCCACCAAATATCTTTCGGAGGTCCATCTCTGAGCGCACCCGGAAAGACGCCGTACCCGTCTCGCGGCGAACAAAAACACGTCCACCTCTGGTCCAGACATACTTCCAGCCATGAGAACGGGCTTCCTCGCGCGCCTTGAAAAAAAGCATCCTATTGAGCTTCGAGAGGCGCTCGTTGACGAACAACCTTGTCGGCGCAGCAGTAAGCCCCATACCCTCTGAAGTTACATTGCGACGCACGCGTACAGCCTGCAGGAAAGCGTCACGCAGCTGCCTGCGCGCGAGGCGGACCACTACGGGCCTCGGCCGCGGCGGCAGCGTACTTGACGACTCGCCGCTAGGGGGCGCACGGCGCACGCCGACTCGCTCCACCGAAACGAAGTCACGCTCCTCGCATGACACGCTCAATTTTCCTGCAAGGACGGATATGAGGTGACCTGTGTTCTCGCTCTGCTCCTCCGGAATGCCTGTGATCTCGATATCGTTCAAAAGCGAATCTTGCTCACGATCATTTAAATCGGCCTTGAGTAGTTCGATAGTCGATAAAAGACTGGAAACTTCAGGGCTAGCCTTTATTCCTGCACCTGTATTTTCCAAGCTTTGAAGCCGCTTCTCCATACTATCCATGCGTACCCCGTATCCTTCTACAATGCCTTGAAGTATGCTAGACTGCTCTCGTAGAGAGTTAAAATCTTCTCTGAACGATTTCATCTCTTTGCGCATCAGCTTAATTTCATGCAAAATCTTCCCAGTCCTATCATCAGGCGCCGGTATATTTTGTGTGGAACCACAACCCACACCCTGCAACACATTTTCCGTGTTATCTTTTCGAGGTGTTTGTGATTTACACCCCGGACACAGCCACACTGGCGCCACCTGCGAATCTTTGGGGATATTGACGCAAGCTCGATGGAATACACCGACTCATTTAGTGCATTTAACGCCATCTCCTGAATTAGTAAAGCGGCCGCAAACATTACATTTCTTCGCCATCACTACAAGTATCGATTCACAAATATACAAACCAAACTGAGAGCAGAGGTGACTAGTATTACGAAGAGTAGCCGCTAGATGGCGCAGAGCAGCCTGTGTTACAAAATTGATTTGTAATATACCCTCTATAAATGTAATAAAATAAGGGATATCTGTTGTCGTACTGGCACAAATTAACTCGTTAAACACAGATCCGGTGGTCCTACTGCTCACTAACACTCACACAGCCGAATCACTTGCCTAGGCTCCCAATGAAGTAACTTGTAAGGGCACTTTATACGGTTTTATATTTTTAAAAGATTCTAAACACTCGCACGCTCACTGTCGTGAATTCGTCCGTGACGTCGCTCACTAACACACACAAATGAAGAACCATCTTTAAAAAAAATTTATTATTGCAACACATTTCTGAGATATAGGTCTCGACGCCACAAAAAGTCTGGAAATTTTCTTCTGTTCAAGTAACTACTTGGATATAAAAGAAGAAAAATGTAATAGAGTAATCCATTTCTTATATAATTATCTATCAAAAAAAGGTCCGTGGAAAATTAAATGATACGCTACGTAAAATACGCTACGGTTATTGAGTTGAGGTAATTATGAAAATTAACTGTTGTATCAACGGAACCGGTGTCGGTCAAATGTTGCGTTAAAAGAAATATTAACACTTATAGCGCCAAATTTCAAACTCTGTCAGGGAACGCGTATAGGTCAACTTTGCGTATATTAAAGTCTTTAACAATGACAGATTTAGGATGGAGAGACCTTGTATCGAATGCGAATGAGTGAGACAGAAATATGCAATATTAAAGGTAACGTAAATGATAACTTTCAATAAAATTTATGTAAGTATTAGCTTTTCAAACTCGGAAAATATCGTTCATGTACTGTATCACATGGTCATCGCTGGCCCCGCAACCACATAGGTATCGCCCGTCGCTCTTTCTTTAACCGTAAAAGGTTTCATCATCGTTTAGGTAAAACCGACCTCAATAACCCTAAACCCAGACAACACAAGTAAAAGTATGGTAGGTTATTATATCGCGGATTGGGCCGGAGATAGCCTACTTCCCCACTCTTTCTACTATGACATGGTTGCTACATTTTTTTTATGGGATTGTGACGAAACAAGAACTGGCGCACCTGATGTTAAGCGGTAACCTCTTCTTATATAGCAGATGCATTTCATCACAAGTGACGACTGCACTGCAGCCATGACGCTAAGACATACAGTTGTTAATTCTCATGTGCCTGTTAATTTACCAGCTCTCAAGGACTGCTGCTGCAACACTGTTAGTCGCTTGGCGACAGATTTTATACTTGAGGGTGGTAGCTAGCTCGGAAAGAATTCGCAAAATGCTCTTCCACCAAGTGGTGAAGCCCAAGTCAGCGGTGCGCGTGGGGTCGCATAGACCTGCAGCACGGCCATCCATAGCTATTACCGCTTGGTTATCATTGCTTCTATACTTACTTCTTATAGGCAGAGGTTATCGCTTTATATCAGGTGGGCCTCGTGCTTGTACTGTCACAATAACATAAAAAACATGTTAGACACAAATTATACAAACATATGCATACTTATCCTTGTTTTATTTATTAATTAATAAGATTCTTCAATCAAATATAATATATTTCATCGCAGGATAGGTATCATTAATTGCATTTAAATTTATCGCAATATAATTGCAATCTTCGACCACATCATTACTACACTTGCATGCTTTCATGAGAAATTTTGGTCAACTGCTAGCCTATCAATGAAATATATTTATTTATATATCAGCAATGTACAAATATCTAGTCAGCTCGTTGTATGTATATAAAAGTGCCACCCGTTTGGCTTCAGGTCCTGTATCAGACAAGTTGTTTTATGTTGGGTTTTTTGTGCCAAAAAAATCCAGTAAATGTCCGGAATTCGGAACTGTTCCCAGAGATGACATTAGTACATAAGGCAAAAAAACTGTCTGGCGAAATGTGGCTGCTTGGATACTTCTACCTTCCCCGTCGAATAATACAGGCGTGACGATATATTTTTTATTTATGAAAGCAAGTAGAAGCGGTGATAGCCGATATTATAGCTATCAACTGTCGTGCCGCAGGTCTATGGTTTGATGGCCACCACACGCTTGAATGGATTTCAGCGAAGTCATCTATGATATTTCGTTAAAAAAAAGTTCGGAAGGTGCCATTTGCAAGAGAGGCATTAATTTAAAGATTACTTACATACTGTGTGACTTGATTTGTGATTGCCTGTTGTATCTTTTTGTTCCATACGATATTAAATACATTATTGAAACATGCAAGAAAAATATTATTTGTAAAATTATTGCTATTAGGGGCCTCCACTTCCTTGTTGCCCCAGGGCCTCCACACCTCTAAATCCGGCCCTGCGACTTGCACTTACAAATTTGTTAGGTAGTTGAGAACGCGAAAATTAGTTACTTACTAGTTTCGTGGGATTCGCACCTACTGCATCAAAGAACGACGCGCGACGCTGAAAATCGCGTTCACGGCTGTAAAATCAGTAAGTCAAGCTTTTTTTATTAAATAACAATATAATATGTCTAATAAATATGTAAGATTTAATAATGATACACACTCTGCAGCTCTCCACTTAGCACCTATAAGAATAAAAGGATTGGCTCTAAAGCCATTCTACGACTTCTTAACAATTCAACAGTTTTGTTTCTTGGGTATTTACCTAATTTATTGTTCATAACGATTATAATGACTACTTATTTTTATTAGTGACAGTATAGAAGATGTCACACTAGAATACTTAAGCGCGTTACTTAATTTCACATAGGTAGTTTTGTAACGAAAGTAATAAAAATGTGTAAAATTACAAGGTTAGGTCCCTTGTCAAAATATTAGACTAGAATTTCCAATCATAAAGTAACTTTGTATTTACAGAGTGCCAATGGCCCGGTAGTTTTGACATTGATATACATTTGATATAAAGTTCATAATGCTATTTACTATTTCGTTTGCATCCATTCCGATCCATGGCAATGTAAATTGAGCCAAACTACGTCATCCACCATTGTTTTTCAGAATTTCTCGAACCGTATAATCTAATGCCTGTGAAGAAGGTAAAAGAACTGAAGGAATGATTAGGTGGAAGTAATTAGTTACCATAATTGTAAGCCCGCCCTATGTGAGGGCATTTTAGCCCCGTCACATCTTTCTGAATCAATCATGAAGGTTTCGATCATAATGTGATCGAATCATGAAGGCTGGTTTTGCTTCTTCACATTTTTTTATCCGCTAAAATTCTCTGCCATAAATAATAAGAATACCATAAAAAAAATATTATTCAAAGTCATTAACTCATTACAATGGAAGTAATAAGTAGGTACTACTTGTACGTAGTACTTATTACTTCCATGCTCATTACCCAATTATGTTTTGTATAAATAATATGTCATGTTAAATTTATGTCTATTAAATAACATTTAAATTAGATGCTCAATCGAGTAGTAAAATTTTTGTAATAATAAGTAACACTACTTATTTTTTAGATTTAAGGCAGCTACCGATTTTGTTTTTTGGGTACTTATAGTATATACACTCGAATGGCCATACAATTAGCACACATAACATAATTACATCGTTGAATTGGCGCGAATAATTTATGAGGATATCTACTTGGACTAGCTATTTATTACATTGCTTTGTTTTTCAAATAGATACTTATGTTTTGATTACAGATACACGTATTTCGTAAATTTACAACGAAGGCACAGGAAGAATCTTAAGTTCTTTAAACATTAGTTCACAGGCAGCTATCCATATTATATTCCGCCGCACATAGACATCGTATGCATTTCTTTTGCGCAATAAACAACCTGTCAACCGCTACGGAGAAACCCCACAGTGTGAGTGCCATATTTTAAACTTGAAGAGACATAGCAATGATATGCGGTTCAAGGTTTCTTCCTTAGTTGTTATTTGTCGTAGCCGGTACATAACATACACAAATCTAGCAGTTGAGTCGTTTGGTTTAGAGACATTGGGTCCGTGGAGGCCGGGAGCTCATTGCATATTCCAGAACTTATCAGAGCACTTGGTCGATGTGACACGTGATAAAAATGTTGGCAAAGCTACCATGCATGCTGCCAAGTATTTGGATTCTCTGGAGACCTGATGTAGACCTTAGGTAAGCATTTATGGTTTAATTTTTATAACTGTAGTGTTGTATACCTATAGTTTGTAGTTTTTGTGAATAAAGACATACCATCGGTTTGCAGTCAGAGCTAAAAAATGCTTACTTGGAAAGAAAAAACTAGGCGACGTCCTAAGAAGGCACACTTGGCAATTCTGACCTTTCTCCTTTACCTACTTGAAAAATACGTTACTTCTATTTAATGAGAAAAAGCATTGCCTTTTATTAATAAACTGAAACCCGAATTATAACAAGACATTTTTTATTGAAGTAACACGTTGTGAAGTATACTGAAGTTATATATTGAATAGAGCAGCGTTAATCTATAAGCAAAACATTATTACAGTTATTGGACATAACTGCTTGGTATGGGAGTGTGGTTTATTTAAAGAAAATTAGGAAATATAGTTTGGTAGATGAGCATCAGTTGTGTTCTTAGAGGAAACGTATACATTTATCATCCCACACATCATACTCATAAGTGTTGCGATGAAGAACAGGGTTCTATTTTCTGAATCCGATGAAAGTTAATGGGTATATAATTGCGCATGCTGGGTCAGAAAATGGTCATATTGATTGTTCGCTCCCCCATATTAAAATTAACAAAAATATCCTCAGATTATACGCTGGATTAGTGAATAAAAAATTTTCGCTTTCATGAGACTCGTTTATTAAGTAGATGACTGGTAAGTAAAGTTGTTTAAAAAAACAATTTTAAGTAAGTTAGGCAACTTACCTAAAAATTGTCTTATCGTATTGGATAACGCATCATATTATGTGCAGTGTGCACATATTTTTATTAGTTTGTTAGTAATTTAGTTTTAAATCTGAAATGCAAGGCTAGTTAATAATTTATTATAAATTACAGGCACATGAGACTTCTCAGACTGTATGTCTCAGTGTGCGACATACAGTTGTGAAGACGACGGGCGCAGTGCAATTCGTCACATGACGTAATGCATCTGTTATAGGCAGAGGTTAATCCGCTTAACATCAGGTGGTTCACTAGATATATTTTGGTCCCATATATATATATACATATCGGCCTATTGCCATCTTCCGGGTACTGTTTAGTTTTAAATAGAATCTAAGTAGTTTTTATGCCATCTCAACTAGATTTAAGTAGATTTATTTTGCGCTTATGGCAACACCGTGACTCGGTGACAATTGATATTTTTTCTCCAAAATGGAGCTATCTGTAATTTTTCATTTTTGTATTTTTGAACAAAAAGCTTCTAATAAAACAGTATAAAGAACCAGAAGAGTTTAATTTCAAAATAATTACATTCCATCAGATACATAAGATGGTCAACTTCGAACCGGATTATTCCACAGCGATGTCCAACATGTCATGAATCACCGATTCCCGCTCATCACAGGATGAATCAAAAGCAATGTTTTCTGGAATAATTGAACATATTTGAGACTGAGTAATAATTACGATGAAACAAGCAGACTATTCCACGGCGATGTCTTGAATCACCGACTCCCGCGCATCACAGGATTAACATAAAAGGCAATGTATTCTGAAATAATTCAACATAATTGCGACTGATTGCCGTCATAAAAACTATGAAACAGGCAGATTATTCCACGGTGATGTCCAGCATGTCCTGAAACACCAACTCCCGCACATCCAGACTGTGTCAGCGGAAATAATTCACGATAAATATTTAAACTTTCATTGTAAACTAACCTCAAAATGTTGTGAAAATCATGTAAAAGTTCAACTCAAATTTGTGATTTCTCATCTTAAATTCGATTGTAAACTCGGTGAATGATGCTTAACAGTTAATTATACGTTCCTTACGCTCTATTGTATACATTTCAGGTGAATACTTGCTTCCTAAAATGACGGAAAAGGAGGAATCTCAGTTGATAAAAAAACGTGCAAGTTACAAAGGTCGGCTAACAGCGTTTGCCAATATACTCGACCAACTGGAGGAGAAGTTAAGTGAGGCGCAGGTAAAGGAACTGCAGCTGCGAATAGGTAGGATTGAAAACTTATATCAGCAATATGATGAGGTGCAACTGCGGTTGGAATGCGTAGTCACTGACATTGAGGTACAACTGGTTGAGCGCAATGAATTTGAGTCTTTATATTACCAAACCCTTTCTAAAGCTCAGGTCTTATTAAGTAAACAGAAAGGACTACCAAACCAAGCATCTAAACATGATGATCAAGTTAGTGATACATGCTCGAGAAACCATAAGCCAGTCCGTTTACCAATTATTTCTCTTCCAAAGTTCAATGGTTCACATGACAATTGGTTAGCATTTCGTGACATCTTCACAAGCCTTATTGATTCTAATGATGACATTGATAACATAAATAAGTTCCATTACTTGCGATCATCACTTGAGGGCACTGCATCAATTGTTATTCAATCAATTGAGTTTTCTTCCATAAATTATCCAGTAGCTTGGAAATTACTTTGTGAGCGTTTTGACAATAAGCGTTTACTCATATATAATCATGTCTCTGCATTATTTAACATTGATTCCATTAAATCTGAATCGAGCATAAACCTTAAATCTTTAATTGACCAAACTAACAAGAATCTACGTGCATTGGAAACGTTGGGTGAGCCTACCACACATTGGGACACACTTCTTATTCACATCGTCTCTCTGAAATTCGATCAGAGAACGCTTCGTGAATGGGAGGAGTGTAAAAGTAGGGGTGATAAAAATCAGAAAATAACTTTAAGCTATTTCCTTGAATTTATAAGAAACCGTGCTGACTTACTAGAAACGTTAGAAATTTCACGCAACACCAAAAGCCATCAAGTGCCAAATGTAAACACAAAACTTAAAACTATGGTTTCAGTGGGCAATTTTCAAAATGAGTGTTCAGGTAGTCAGCAAGCAGGTAAACAAATATGCCCCCAATGTAATGGCTCACATCAATTATACAACTGCTCACAATTTCTTAGTCTCAGTAATGAAAAGAGATTGGAAGCATTGCCAGCGTATAAAGTCTGTTACAACTGTTTAAATCGAGGTCACTATTCCAACCAATGTAAAAAAGGTGGTTGCCGAATTTGTAAACACAAACACAACACGCTCATTCACGTAGCAGAGATTAAAAAACATACAAATACTCAACAATCAACGGCTTCTGGCTATAAAAAAGTTCTTCCTGTATCCAATGATGAAGCACCGGTGAATGTGACTTTGACCACATGTTTGAATGCATCCTTAGAAACCGAACAGGATGTTTTACTTTCAACTGCATTAGTTCAGGTGTTAGATAAACATGGTCAGCCACACACTGTTAAGGCATTACTTGATTGTGCAAGTTCCTCATGTATTTTAACAGAACGTTTAAGCCACCGATTAGACTTACCTTTTGATGAGGTCGATAGACCTATTTATGGCATAAATAAGATCCAGACGCATACATCACGTATTTATCATGTACAACTGCAGTCCATGACTGAAAATTATTCGCGCAATCTTTTATGCTATGCTTTACCTACAATTACAGATGTAATACCTTGTAGGCGTATTAACATTAACACATTAAACATACCTATGGAACTGCAACTTGCAGATCCTAGCTTTTATGAGCCATCTGATATTGACTTGATCATAGGCAGTAATGTTTTTTGGGATCTTCTAGGGTCACAAAAAATCACATTAGGAGAAGGCAAACCGGTACTCTGGGAAACTAGACTAGGATGGTTAGTTTCCGGTCCCATTAATCATAGTCATGCTTCGTCTCCAATTTTATGCAACTTTACAAAGGTTGACTCATCACAACAAGAATTACCCAATGATGATTGTCAAAGTCTTTTATCCCAGTTTTGGGAAATTGAAGAAGTGAGTAAAAAATCTACATTTTCCAAAATTGAACAACAATGTGAGGATCACTTTGTCAAAAATACAACTCGACTTGAAGGAGGTCGTTTTTGTGTTAGAATTCCCCTCTCTCAGTCCCCTGATGTCTTAGGTGAATCACTAACACGAGCCAAACAATGTTTGTTCTCACTAGAGCGAAAATTCAAAAGAGAACCTGAATTTCATAAGATGTACGTGGAATTTATGTCAGAATACATTTCTTTAGGTGACATGTCTGAGTGTACATCTGAGTCACCATCAGCTTCATACTATATTCCACATCATGGCATCTTTCAGGAAACTCGCACTACCACTAAACTGAGAACAGTTTTTAATGCCAGTAGCCCCTCTACTTCTGGAATTTCACTGAATCAAATTCAAGTAGTGGGACCAACAGTTCAGGATGACCTTCTGTCAATATTAATCAGATTTCGACAGCATAAATATGTGTTGTCAGCAGATGTCGAAAAACAATATAGAAGGGTAGTGGTGCACCCTGCGGACAGACATTTGCAGCATATTGTTTGGCGCAATGATCCCACAGAACCAATTAAGACATACCAACTAAATACAGTAACGTATGGGACTGCCAGCGCTCCCTTTCTTGCTACACGCTGTATAAAGCAAATCGGATTAGATTGTAATGATGCTAAGATTTCGGAAATTATTTTACACGACATGTATGTCGATGACCTTCTCTCAGGGATAGACTGTCAGTCAGAGGTGTTAACCACCAAACAAAAATTAACTGAAGCCTTTGCTTCAGCTGACATGGTTTTACGGAAATGGAAATCTAATTGCTCTAATTTAGTTTCTTCAGAATCATCTGAAATTCAAAATCACCAGCAGGTTGTAAACATTGGACATGAACAAACCAAAACACTTGGGCTTGGCTGGTTGAATTCTTCTGATGAATTATGTTTCTCCATTGACTGTTCCTTTGAAACAAACCCTACTAAACGAGAAATACTCTCAGTTATAGGCAAAATCTTTGACCCAATGGGTCTACTTGCTCCCTGTGTAATTTTGTTAAAAATTCTCATGCAACAGTTATGGTTGCACAAGCTTTCATGGGACGATCATTTGCCGCCAGATATCATAAAAACTTGGTGCAATATCATAAAGAACCTCCCTTTACTGAACAAGTTGAGAGTACCACGCTTAGTTGTGTGCGACGCATACAAGGAACTGGAATTTCACATATTTACGGATGCATCAAAGTGCGCGTACGGCAGTTGCTTGTATGTTCGTAGCACTAATGAGCGTGGTGAAATCGTCGTTAAGTTACTGATGGCTAAAAGTCGAGTCGCACCGATCAAGGCAATGACGATTCCTCGACTCGAGTTATGTGGGGTGATGTTAGGCGTTCGTCTGTACGAAAAGGCTATTGCCTCTATTCGTGCTAAAATCAAAGAAACTACAATTTGGACTGATTCAACCATTGTCCTTGGTTGGCTGAAAATGAATCCTAGCAAACTTCAACCTTTTGTCAGAAATAGGGTTGGTGACATACTCGAACAAACGGGTAACTGTAATTGGAGACATGTGCCCACAAAACTAAATAGTGCCGATTTCATTTCACGTGGGGTTGATATAAGTGACATTCAATCCTTAGATCTGTGGTGGTCAGGTCCTGAATTTCTTCGCCAGGACAAATCAATGTGGCCTTCTAGTCCTGTTCTCCCTGACACTGATTCCTTACCAGAACTTAAAAATGAAGTTGTTTTACATTCCTTCTCAAAAATAGACAAGAATTTAATCGATTTTGAACGTTTTTCAAATCTTCTAAAACTCAAGCGTGCCGTAGCATACTTACTCAGATTCATTAACAACTGCAGAAAGAAACCTTGTCATACAAAATTTATTTCATACAACGAACTACAAAATGCGTTAAATCTTATTATAAGACAATCTCAGCAGGAATCCTTTCCTGAATACGACATATTGAAGGGGAATCACTCTATACCAAAGAATAGTAAGTTGAGCAAATTCAATGTTTTCTTAGACGAGCATCAGTTGATTCGTGTTGGTGGTCGTTTAGGCAACTCAACGTTTCCATATGATAAAAAATTCCCCATACTTATACAGTCCACTCATCGCTTTACAAAGCTCTTGTTCCAAAATGAACATATTCGGTTAATGCATGCTGGCCCACAGTTACTGCTTTCTACAATTAGAGATACGTATTGGCCTGTTGGAGGTCGCAACTTATCAAAGCTTACTTATCATCAATGTGTACGGTGCAATCGCATGAAAGGAAAGGTTCTCCAACCTATTATGGGAAATTTGCCTCAATCACGCATTGAACCTGGTGGCTATCCATTCGAATGTGCAGGAGTAGATTATGCGGGTCCTATTCTATGTGCCAGCCGTCAGGGGCGTGGATGCAAGATGGTTAAGGTATATATTGCCATTTTTGTTTGTTTCAAAACCAAATGTCTCCATTTAGAACTTGTAGGAGATTTAACAAGCAATAACTACATGTCAGCTTTGCGTAGATTCATTTCACGCAGGGGGAAACCGCACGATTTATACTCTGATAATGGCACCTCATTTGTAGGTGCATATAATGAGCTAGGAAAATTCCTAAAAAGCAACTGCAGTTCCTTATCTGACAGTGCTGCCGTTGACAGTATTAGATTTCACTTTTTGCCTCCTTTTTCACCACAATTTGGTGGTATTTGGGAAGCAGGTGTTCGCTCAGTTAAGTTTCACCTTAATAGGGTACTAGGAAATTGTAAACTTACATATGAAGAGCTGAACACAGTCCTGGTACAAATCGAAGCCATACTTAACTCACGGCCAATCTCTCCATTATCATCAGACCCGAACGACTTCTTACCACTTACACCTGGACACTTTTTGATTGGAAGACCTCTTGTCGCTCTCCCTGTGCCAAACCTTACTGACACTGCAACCAGTCACCTCAATCGCTACCAACGGGTTGAGCAGTTAAGACAACACTTCTGGACCAGGTGGTGCAAGGAATATATCAGCGAATTGCAACAGCGCACAAAGTGGAAAACCAATTATGATACATTGAAACTCGACATGTTGGTTGCAATAAAGGATGACAATCTGCCACCACTGAAATGGAGATTGGGTCGTATCATCGCCACATATCCTGGCAAAGATGGAGTGAGCCGCGTCGCCGATATCAAAACCAGCACTGGAGTCCTCAAGCGTTCATATAATAAAATTTGCCCATTAATCTAATTACACTCATAAAAATTGTTGGAAACTCCAACGCCCGGGGGCATGTTTAGTTTTAAATAGAATCTAAGTAGTTTTTATGCCATCTCAACTAGATTTAAGTAGATTTATTTTGCGCTTATGGCAACACCGTGACTCGGTGACAATTGATATTTTTTCTCCAAAATGGAGCTATCTGTAATTTTTCATTTTTGTATTTTTGAACAAAAAGCTTCTAATAAAACAGTATAAAGAACCAGAAGAGTTTAATTTCAAAATAATTACATTCCATCAGATACAGGTACTATTCCAGACTCCAAACTAATAAAGATAGTTTCTTTATCAGAAAAACTCAACAGGTGTCCGACCCGACATCAAACCTAAAACATCTACTTTCCAAAGCAGCGTTTTCACCACTACCCGTAACGAGGCAGTCGATGATTCTGCTTGAAACATACTCATAACCATCTTTTTTTTTTAACGGTTGTTTCATTATTTCTCTTTGCGTGGTAATAAAAAAAAACGGTAAGCCCGACACCCACAAATGATTTTCTATTAAGTCCCTAGATAATAAAATAGTTATTTGTGCAACAAGAGAGCAAAGTCGTTTTTTGCTGCGAGTGCTGATTTTGAATCCTGATCAAGCGAAGGATTCAACGATTGAATCACGAGCGTAGTGATTCTAAAGTTGTTTCCTGAGTGTGGCGACGGATTCAAAGGCACTAGATGCAAAAAACTTTGCTCTCGTGTAACACACATAACTTTTCACTTTAGCAGCGACAACACTAGGAGATAAAATAATATAGAGAAATAGATTGAAATAACTTTTAACTTATTCAACTCTTTACGCCAGCCACGAAATTTAATTCTCTTTTATTTAAATTAAGGCGTGTTCGGAAATAGCACCCATGATATTTTATTATTTAAAATACAGGATGTCCCATGAAGTAGTGATATACTGAAGCTGGGAGGTAGAGGACCTAGAGGGCTATAATAAAAAAATAATTAAAACACCGTTTGGCTTTTAAAAACTTGCTCTATCTATCAGGTAACTCCCCTGAAAATTTCATTTTTATACATAAGGCTTCAATCAAAAACTGTAAATCTAAATGTGGTAAGTGCAAAATTTTTATTTACATGATGATTAACAAGGTGTTTAATTACAATACATTTTCAAAATGCCCCTGCCCCCCGTTTCTCAATGCAAGTGCGACATTGCCAGAAAAAGTAGTCTTTTAAACATCTGAATGCACTTCTATTATTTTTAATGGTTTCTTCTGCTACTCTCAATTTCCGTCTTAATCTGATCTGAAATCTGAATACACAAATTATGATTATAGCGAGATATTTATTATTGTTTTATTTTGACTAATTTCCGCTAAGTAGCTAGTCTGAACTATCCGGATAACTAATTATCTTACCTCATAATACCCATAGGCCGACAAAAATGAAAGATTATTTTCACTTCAGTAGCTCAAACATGTAGGTTTTGCTGCCTGAAATCAAAATGCGATTTTGCTTACTGAGTGAGACAAAGTAACTTTTTAATTATTTTTTTCAGATAGCCGCGAATATCTTATTCACCCTTGGGTTAATCATACAATTCGAAACATTCACACTATCTCTTCCCCGCCATTAGAAAGAGAGAGAGACAAAGACCAGCCCTTTCGAAGTTCCGATTTTGAATTCGACCTCAAAGACAAACACGTTTGGAATTTCGTGCTAACTAAAGAAATGTAGCAAAAATGATAATTATGTCTTTTAATGTTATTTATTGAATTTTTAACTTATTGTATTTATACGAAAATAAGTATTTACTGTAATTAAAACTGCTATTTAACCTGTAACTATGAAGCAGTGATAGCTCAGTGGCATTGGCTATGGACTGCCGTGCAGCAGGTCCATGGTTCGAACCCCGCCCAGAGCTTGAGCTTCATCGCATGGTGGAAGGGCATTTTGTGAATGCCCGCCTGGCTAGCGACCACCCTCAAGTAGAAAATCTGTCGCCAAGCACCTAACAGTGTGTTCCGGCAGCAGTCCTTGAGAGCCAGAAAAATTACAGGCTAATGACACCTAACAACTGGACGTCTCAGTGTGACGGGCACAGTGCAATTCGTCGCTGACGAAATGCGTCTGTTATAGGCAGAGGTTAATCCACTTAACATCAGGTGGGCCTCGGGCTTGTTCCGTCACAATAACATAAAAAAAAAAAAAAAACTATTCCATTCTAGTTTCAAAAATGTTACGTAATATGCAGGGTATCCCAAGAAGTAGTGATATACTACTTATACATAGTGATATAGAAGCTGGGAGGTAGAGAACCTAGAGAGCTCTCTGAATCACCTCTATGTATGTTCCGCGATTTTTCGTATTTTCGGAGTTATGACTTTTTTTTGAATTTTTCACCTATCGCCGAGTAACGATGAGATTTTATTTATGGTGACGTGATATATTGCGGTAGATGCTTGATTTTTTTTTTTGTATGCTTGCTGATAGATACGCTAATTCATTGAATAGAATAAAAAAATACCAAGAAAGATAAAATTTGTTGGGACGATTAAGACGAAGTTGGTAATTATCAGTCTTTCGAAAGTAGTGTTCCGTGAAGTTACATACTAGTAATTATAATCTGTGATGTGTGCCTTTGTTGTGATCCTTCTCCCAAGGTGTGCTTATAATGTAATCTGTGCCGGAGGGCTTATAGGGATGCGTACCACTTGGGGCTAACTTCGCCAAGAACGATAAAAACGATCACACTCCTAAGAAGTTGTTCCACTTTGGTTTTGAGGCATTTTATCATTATTCTCGCCATAAACGCTATGGAGCTACTGGAACTGTTTGATAGTACCTACATATAATGTCAAACAAATGTCATCGAGAATAGGGAACGCCTTAGTGCTTTGGGTTTTTGAAAAGAAGAGCTCTAAGCATAGTCCTTTTTATATGATAGACATTAGAACTCTGAATGATTACCCCGTTTTAGGGTCTTTCATTAAAACTGATTCCATTGAAAGCACACAATAATACTTACACTTCTGAAATTAACAGATTTTTATATCTAGGTGATATAAATGATGAAATTTATGGGCGTAATCCATTTGACGCTAATTTCGCTATTTTCGATAATTTTGATCACATTCTGCGTCTATGGTTGTGATTACTGTTATCGTTTGTAACTGTTCTCCCCTGTTCCATTTATAGTACCACCAACTTAACTGTGCAGTTTTCGAGGGCGCTACTGGTCGTGGAAATCAACTACAAACTGTCACAATTTGAAGGTATGTTGTAGTTCTTTTTTCTGCAGCCTGAACAGATAAGTTGGTGGGTCTGTAGGATATGAACGCTAAGAATGCCACTAAAATTTGCCACTTCTGTAAGATGTAGGTAATTCAACTGTTCCAGTAGCTTCATAGCGTTTATGGCGAAAATAATGCCAAGGCCCAATTGGAACAACTTTTGGTAGTGGAAAAACTTTGGGAGTGTGATCATTTTTGGCGAATTTAACTCCAAATGGTACCTACCCTTTGAAAAATGTTTCTTATCTGCTGGAAATTGCGGCTTCAAGCTTCTTTTATTTTTATGTATTATGATGAGAACTCTCAAAATTTACAGTTGCAAACTTTTCCCCATTTCTACCCACGTGGGATGGACAAAAGTGACAAATTTTAGTGGCATTCTTAGGCCATTTTCTACTTGACGCTAATTTCGTAATATTCGATAATTTTGACCACATTTTGCATCTATGGGTCCACATTTAATATGAAGCATAGACACAAAATGTTATCAAAGTCTTAGGCTGACATTCAGAGACATTGAGTTTACTTCGACCGGTCTCACCGGAGTTCGAACTCCAGGTTTGACGAGTTTACTCCGCCATTTTAAATTCACAGTTGAGAACGAACTATAGCTCCATGCCTACTCCATCGAGTTTGACTCCAGCCATAGACAAATATTATTCAACTTTGATTTAATTTCCTTTTTTATTGCCTGGTATCATTATGTTAGAAAAGGAAAATTATAGAAAAAATGTAATGAGAGTAAGTGAAACAGAGCACAGAATTGAGGTTTTCAATTTGAATCTTCGCGGTACACATAATTAACCCACATAACAATATCGGACTTGACTATAATATTGTTCCACTATTGCGTTTCTGTATGCAAGTCCAGGTTTTGAAGCAATGATGGCTTAGTGGCATCAGGCTATGGACTGCCGCACAGCAGGCTCATGGTTTGAATCCCGCCGCGGGCTTTACTTCACCGCATGGTGAAAGGGTATTTTGCGAATGCCCGCCTGGCTAGCGACCACCCTCAAGTAGAAAATCTGTCGCCAAGCACCTAACGGTGTGTTCCGGCAGCAGTCCTTGAGAGCCAGTGAAATTAGAGGCACATGAGACTGAACAAATATGTCTCAAGGTTGACGGGTGTAGTGCAATTTGTGACTCGTAATGAAATGCATCTATTATAGGCAGAAGTTAGTCCGCTTAACATCAGGTGGGCCTCGATCTTCTTCCGTCACAATAACATAAAAAAAGATGCAGGGTTAGTCTGTACATATGAGCTGTCAGCTTCTTCACTATCGGTTGCCCCTTCCAAGTCAAATGTGGTGTCAAATTCTTCGCATTTCATCCTTATGTTGTGTAATACCGCACAAGCCACAATTGAGGATGTAGTCAACTTTGTAGCGAGACTGATTTGAAGACAAGGAAATATTAAATTATCCGCCAAGAAAACAGCACAATTAAATTCCTAGTGCGTGTACTACCTGAACATGATTGAATCTCATCAGTAGTGGTGTAGTCGGATTAATGAATGGAGTCAACATAGAGCAGTTATGTGACTAAACAGTATTACTTACTTGAAATTAATTTGTGTCATAAAATCGTAGATCAATTAGTACTTCTAATTCAACAGAAATTGGCAGCCCTCTCATGTTATAATGTTGGAGAGCCTATTCCCCCAGCGCCAGTATGATTACATTCCGAATGGAAGCTTTTGAGAACCTGTAACGGTTTTTGAACTCCGCGTTGTGATAATAATATATAAAGGGATTCTTAATATTGCGAATGTACATGTTGGAAAATCGTGGCAGGTTATACTGTTCATCAATAACATCAAACTGATGATAATTATCTATTTGCTCTAAATCCGGAGATACTCCATCGTTATTATTAATTTTAGTAAAAATATTATAAACAAAGCATATCACAGTTCCAAATACATAGCAAAGATGGTGGCGTTTGGCGCCCCGCGCCGTTTGAGTTCGGCTGGAGTCACCGATTTGGTGACTCAGCCCGTCTCATTTTCCGCTGAGCGTATACTCGTTCCCCATTAGGGCGAACTCGACTGTGAATAAAAAAACTGTTTGGAGTTTGAATCTAGACTCATTTTTTGACATAAAAAAGCTTGAGTTTAAACTCGAACTCGTTTGTGAATGTCAACCTTTGTGTCCGTTTCGGATAAGAACGCTAAGGGCGTTTTCCACTTGACGCTAATTTCGTTATTTTCGATAATTTTACACACAGGACAGGACAGGGGAGAAAATAACTACAAACGACCACAGTGATAACAACTATTTCCAAAAAAATGCAAAATGTGGACAAAATTATCGAAGATAACCATAGGGGCATTGGTGACCATTTCACCATTTGCGACAGACAGTCTACGGATGAATTTTTTTTATCTATTGAAATTATGGGAACACGTAATTATATTTAGAAATATAGAAGGGTAGCGACATCATAGCGAGTTAAGTGTTTGAAAAAACACTTCTTTCGATCAGATGAAGTCTAGTAGTCTGGTTGATGGCCGCGCACCGTCCCCTATGACGGTTAAAGTAATACGATTGGAGTATGAAATTTCGGCTACAATTGCCGTGTCCAAGTGGCCGAGGGTTGTAGGCATCCGACGCGATATCGGAGGACGCGGGTTCAATTCCCGCCTTGGGCATAAAATTTTGTACTCCAATAATTTGTTAAATATATTTCGCTTAGCACGTGATAGTGCTTGTAATTATATCTAGAAATATGGGAACACCGTTGGTTCTAGGATTTTTAATAATTACTTACCTGTTCCATCCACGAATTCATGGTGTGAAAGTTTACGAATCATTGTACCGCCGCCAATGTGGGGTGCGTACCATTTGAGTGAGATTCGCTAACAACGCTAAAAACGATCACACTCTCAAAAAGTTTTCCACATGGGTCTTGGCGTTATTTTACATCTAATGTCAAAAGTGACAGAAGTGGCTAATTTTAGTGGTCAAAGTCAAAGTCAAAATCATTTATTCAATTTAGGCGTCTACGACGCTCTTATGAAGGTCAATTACAAATTTTAGTATTGAAATATTCTACATTGTACTGCCACGTTCAGCAAATAAATTGTATAGAGCCACTGCGAGAAGAACGGGCAAGAAACTCGGGGCCATTCTTTTAAACATCTTTTAACAATGTGTTACATACATACTATATAATAGAGTTATTACAATATTTGTTTAAATTATGTAGGTGACAGGCAATAGCTTGGCGGAGGCGGAATTGTCCAGGCATTTTTGTCGTTTATGTAATCAGAAACTGTGTAGTAGGATTTTTTAATCAATATGTTTTTCACATGCAACTTGAATTTCCCTTCTGTGAGCGTTGTAATATGTTTGGGAACTTTATTATAAAACCGCACACAATTACCTAAGAAGGACCTTTTATTTGTCTTTGCTAATCTAAAACCTGGCACCACTATTTTATCTTTATTCCTAGTATTGTAATCGTGATTGTCACTGTTTAATTTAAATTTACTCAAATTTTTACGAACATACATAATATTTTCAAATATATACAGACTTGGTAAAGTTAAAATATCAATTTCTTTAAAAAGATCCCTCACAGATTCCCTAGGACCCATTTTATATATGGCTCGAATTGCACGCTTTTGTATGATAAAGATTGTCTCTATCTCAGCAGCAGTTCCCCACAGCAATACGCCATACGACATAATACTGTGGAAGTACGCGAAATAAACTAGCCGAGCAGTAGCTACGTCTGTTAACTGTCTTATCCTAAGAACTGCATATGCAGCAGAACTAAGTCTTCCGGAGAGATCATGTATATGTGGATCCCATTGTAAAGTGGAATCCATTTTGATTCCCAGGAAGACTGTCGCTTTGTCAATAGGGAGTTTATCTGGGCCAAGCTTTATGTTTGGTTCAACATAAGGAACATTTGGTAAAGAAAACTTTAAACATTTCGTCTTTTTTGAATTTAGGAGAAGATTATTAGCGGCAAACCATTTACAAATCTTAGATAATACATTATTTACATGCGTCAGTTCACTGTCTTTCCTATCTACTTTAAAAATCAGAGAGGTATCATCTGCGAATAAAACAATATCGCAGAAATCTTTGACCATGCAAGGCAGATCATTAATATATGTTAGAAACAGAAAAGGTCCCAAAATTGATCCCTGTGGTACTCCCATTTTTACCAATGACCCGGAAGAAGTATTGCCATTTATTCCAACCCTCTGTAGCCTGTCTGACAGATATGACTCTATAAGATTCAGAGCTTTCCCACGAATACCATAGTGGGAAAGTTTACGAATCAGAGTGCAGTGCTCTACACAGTCGAATGCCTTGGAAAGATCACAAAATACGCCAATAGCATCATGTGAACTCTCCCAGGCTTCCAGTATATGCGACATCAATTGAACACCTGCATCTGTTGTGGATTTGCTCTTGGTGAAACCAAACTGATTCTCATTTAATAAATTATGCTTGTTAAAATGGGATAGTAGTTGTTTGAGCATAATTTTTTCGAATACTTTACTCAGAACAGGTAAGATGGAAATAGGTCTATAATTGCAAGGGTCAGATGTAGACCCCGACTTTAAAATTGGAGTGATTTTACTTTGTTTCATTAAATCGGGGAAGTTTCCACTATCGACACAAAGATTGAATATTGTTTCTAAATATGGTGCAATAATGTAAATTATAGACTCTACCACTTTTACTGACATACCCCACAAGTCTTCAGTACTCTTTATGTTTAAACTTTGAAATGTTTTTATAATTTCAAATCTTGTGGTGTGTCTGAAAGAAAAGTCCGGTGATTTGCTTGGAAAATTATTTTTTAACATAGTTTCTGCTACATTGGGACAAGAATCCAATGACTTAGTGGCATTCTTAGCGTTCTTATCCGAAAATGGAACGGGGATGTCCGTTACAAACGATCACGTGATCACAACCATAGACGCAAATGTGATCAAAATTATCGAAAATAACGTTCTTAGCGACTATATACCCGTGGTAGTTAAATGTCTTGGAAAGATCACAGAAGATTATTGATGGTATTCCAGTGTTTTAAGTAACACTCTGTGGATGGTAGTACACCCACAGAGTAGTAATTACACCAATGACTTAGGGCGTATTCCACTTGATGCTTATTTCGTTATATTCGATGATTTTGACTACATTTTGCGTCTATGTTATGGTATAACATTTAATGTGAACCAACGATACAAAATGTTGTCAAAAATAACGAAATATGTGTCAAGTGCCCCAAGGTAATCCACTTCTTTCTTTATTTTTTTTTATTTTTTAATCTTGTTTTCATTTTATTTCTAGTCTGTATTACTTTTCTCTATGGAGTTATGGACTCTATACTCTATGGTCTAATTACCGCCACCTTGTTCGGACAAGTTTATCAAAAATAGTCTAGTTATTTGTAATTTTAGGAATGTCGTAAGACTTCTAATAAAGAATATAACTAGAAAAATGTTATGTTTCTTAGGAAATATAAAATTCGATATTTATTTGTATATTTTGAGTAAATAAGTGTCAAGTCAATATTGACAAGCAGCTGAAGCAGGTTTGCTATAATCCGACCAAATATGAGAATAGCTCAGCGTATGCTTTTACCTTAGGTCCTAATGCTCTTGTAATTGGTCGGTTCACTCGAATCGATACCTGTCATACAGAATGTCTAAATGCTCCGTATCCGTATTACATTGTCTTGATAGATGCTTTTCCTCCTCAATACATGCAGTATTTGCTTTTAATGTTGTAGTATATATTTTTACAGGTCAAAATGTCTAAGCGTGCTGCCGAAGACAGCGGCAATGGCAGCAGTCAGCCGGCTATCAAGAAAGTTCACTTTGAACCACACCTCATCGGCCCCGTTTCCACTCTCGAGGAAATGGACATCAAAGTTCTCCAATTCCAGAATAAGAAACTAGCACAGGTTTGTCTAAAGTACCAATGAACTCGCATATATATAAATTCTGGTAAAGAAATGTCATTTTGTTCATGCAAATTCTGCAAAGTTCTGTTTGTCATAATCAGCTGTTTCTAGTGAAACAGTTCAAATTGTCTAAATACTCAGTATTGAGTGTCTGATCAGTAGAGCAACAGGATTACCAATACGCTTGTGTGTCTGCAAATATAAGTTATAACATACATTGAAAATAAAAAGATTTTTCATTGTTTTGTTTTTACTTAATATACTCCCATATACAGCCTCCTGTGTGGCATGCTGCGAACTTCTGTGAACATTTGCTTAATCCTTTTTAACATGAGATTAACTAAATGAGAAGAGATACTTTAAAATTAATTGTAGCACTGACATGTAAAATTGATGCTATGACTCTCCCTGCGGAACCTTTTATTCTGTGAATTTTTTGACCCACCTGCTTATAATTTACTTGTTTAATAACAAATTCCTTTTCATAAATTTTATGAATACTTCTTGCCAAAATTAGAAAATTAAATGTATTGCAGTATCAAATTGCATAATAGACTACTACATTTTTTTAATAAGCAACACCTTTACTAGGTGATCTTAGCCAATAGGCATCATTATTTATATAGGCAATCAATGAATGTAAGTTGAAGAGTGCCATTAAATTAAAAGATGAAGTTGAACACTGTTTTTGCTCAAATAACAAGGTGCTTCTCTATCTTAATATCTATCAGGTAGGTAAACAATTTAACATGTTGAGCTTTGGCAAAGTGTAATGAAACTGAGATATATTCAATATGCACCTCTTTAGGGGACAAGCTGGGCATTCAGTAACAACACAGGATCAGAAAATTAAATAAATAATATCTTGCAGATGACTTTTCCTTTGTAGACAACACACACTTTCAAATACAATTGACCGGCGTACACTGGCCCCTGTCTAATCTACTGTAGCCTATAATCCATCACCGCTATAACTTACAAAATTACAAATATACAATAGGAAAAATTTAAGTCATGTGCAGGATTCGAACCTGCGTCCATCCACCCCTATTCGAATCCCGCACATGACTTAAATTTTTCCTATGGTATATTTGTAATTTTGTAATGTAATCCGCATAGCAGGCGTTATTGCAAACATAACAATATGAAAACCCCTATAACTTGTATACAAAGCACATTTCTTACTGCAAATCTTTGTCAATTCATACAAAAACATGTTAACTTGTGGCAATACTGCAAGGAAAAACTGCTGTCAACAGACTTTACAATGTTAATTACCTAGAAACTGTCACTACTCCATGTATCACATCAATGTGACTTCGGAAGTCATAGAGCAAGTTGCTATTGAATTATTATTACATGTCAATTTAATTCATCCATTCTTATAAGAGTGAATAATTTATTGGAATATAAGGTAGGACCATTTCAAAATATTCTGGATTACAAGGGGTTTGTGGCGGTACTCAATAGCCCAACAAATTTGGTTGTCCGACAACGCCTTGCAAGATGTTTGATCGATTACTGTGGATTTACTGCATTAAGAAATCTTAATATGAACAAGGAAGCAAATGTAACATAATCTGATCTTATTAACTGTTAAACGTTAAAAGTTTTGTATGGCTTGATTTATTTATTCCTAATTTCAGAGAATAGAACAACGTCACCGATGTGAGGCAGAACTCCGAGCAAGGATAGAGCAGTTAGAAAAGCGTCAGACACAGGATGATGCTGTACTTTGTGTTGTCAATCGCTATTGGAATCTACTCAATGAAGATATCAGAGTTTTGCTGCAAAGGTTTGATGCTGAAACAGCTGATGAATCAGAAAATAAAAGTAAATATTATAAAATCATAATTTTTTTCTTGTGATAATACGGAAATAGAGAGGAAAATGTTATGGCTAAACAACATAATACAGAGACAAAATGCTTAGATTTTCATGTTTTTTTTTATGCCTGATAGGTTATCCTTTGACCACTATCTCACCTGATGGTAAGTGATGATGTGGTCTAAAATGTTGTTCATGCTAACCTAGAATTACGGGCTTTCAAGGAGAGCTGCCAGAACACACCGTTAGGTGCTTAGCAACAGATTTTCTACTTCTGTATGGTTGTATTGCAATCGTGTGCTTGTATGCCGTGCATTGAACAGGCAATATTTTATCTCACATCACCAAGTTCATTATTGTCTATTCACATTAATGGATAAAGTATATCAGTAGCTTGTCTTTTGACATAGCCTCTTTTCAATCTAAACTGTTTCAAAGTGTTTGTTTCTAGTTTACTCCAGCTAGCTAAACAATGCAATTTCTCACTCTTTGAAATTTTAAATATAATTATTCCTAGTGCTACCACCATAAGCACTGTCATGTGGCTGAAAGTGACATGCTGAAACTAGAATTACTGGCACTCAACGACAGCTGCTGGAACACACCATTAGGTACAAAGTGAAAGGTTTTGAACTTGCCCTACCATCATTTGGTGAAGCTCAAACCTGCAGCGAGATTAAAACCATGGAATTTCTGCATGTTGTTTGGGTTTCTTCTTAAAAGTGTTAGAAATATGCCCTGTTTAGAGACTCTTTATTTTTTTCACTATGCTGTTGTATTCATATACCATAAAACATTTCCTTCTATTTCTTTATAGATGAGAATGAGGCAACCACTTCATTTCTTATGCAACTATCTACATGGGATAAAGAGGAATTAGATGCACAACTTGCAAACCGTGTGCAAGTGAGCAAAAGAGCAGTGGCCAAGGTACTGCAGGCATTTGACCGACTGCAGCAGAGGAATGACAAAATCTGGCGTGCTATCAAGGGGGAAGGAGAAGGTATGTATAATATATTGCTCTTTCATATAAAATCTAATTTTTCAAGACATATAATGTTCGCTTTTATTTTTAACTATACACATTTATGTGCATATGATCACACAGAGTTTATGGTCAGCTAAAATTTATATTGAATGTTGCCAACATATCAATGAGGCATAGGCAGTCACGAGTTTTACTTTTTATGATCCTGGCATAGATGACATTTTTCATTCTTAAATACTGTGTGACATTCATCTGATTATACTGCAACTGCTTTTCCAGGTAGATATGGCCTGCAAACTTTTTGTCTCCCAACATCTTCATAAAAAGATTACTTGATAACCAATACAGTCAGAGAATATCTAATTTTGTATATAAAAAAATTATACTAATATTATAAAGAGGTCAGATTTGTATGTAACAAATAAACATAAAAACTACTGGCCGATTTGAAAAAATATTTCACCATTAGAATCCTACATTATCCCTGATGAACATAGGATCACAATATATTTTTTTATACTTGTTAAATACAAGTGCGAAGCCGAGGTGGGCCGTTAGTTAATTATGTTTCATAAAACAAATAAAGTATGATTTTTATATAACATTTTTCTGTTCAAAGTTTGTATTGGTCTTGCAAATCATATTTTTATGCATATAGGAGAGCTTGCTATTAATTCTTTAACAATCAGTTTCAGTAATGTTCACTAAACGCTAGTAGTGTTTACTTAGCACTTCCATGTTTAAGAGGGCATGTTAAGCTATTAGTCCCGGTTGATGTTTTAGGATGGCATCAGGTCACTTTGACTTTGTTAATTCTGAGCTCAAAAGTCAGATTGATAACTCGATGTTAATATCCTGCCACCTGGAGTGTCAACATCAGGACCTTGAACGCTTAGCAACTTAACAGGCAATATGAAGCATAAAAAGTTAAATGAAACTTTGCTTTTCATGGGCTGTCAATATATTAATCTTTTTAAGCACTATTTGTAAGAACACAACATTTCATAGTTCCAAACTGATCAGGCAATTTGTCCATATTGGGTATTAGCAAGAGCTAAGGCTTGTGGTGTAGACTAACCTATTAACAATAAATACAATGAGGTCAAATTAATGTTTAAAAATAACAATCAACAAATGTTATTTCGTAAAAAATATTATACCTTGTTTTATAGTTAGCGTAATTGCCGCACTTAACTGAATAACGTTGTCTGCATACTAGTTATTAATATATTTAGCAGCCTATCAGCACGCCTAGCATAGACGGGAGACATATCTCTCCTTATTTTTATATATATATATATATATATCTAGGTTTATAAATCTGCTGTTTGATCTTCCACCAAAATCATTGAAAATAGATAGTGTGATCCATCTTCAATAATCGTTCCGGCTGGGCTATGTGGTATTTCAGACATCACATTGGCTAAGCAGGAAATTTTGTCGGAATTTTCATTACTAATATATTAAGCATGTATTTCCGCAAAGTAACATCTAAATCTATTATTAACAATAATATTGTGTTTGTTGATTGAATATTCAAATCCTATTCCACAGAAGGTGCTCCGGCCCCATCTTTGGACGAAGTGATCAGAGCTACAAATGAGGAAGTGACAGCAGAGAACCATCGCCTTCAAGCTCTAAGCACGACTTTACACGAGAGCCATCACGCTATGACGTTGCAAGTGGCGCAGCTGCAAGATGCGGTCAACAGTCGGGACACAGAGAATGCTGAGCTCAAGAATCAGATTGACGACTTGCAGTATGAGTTGTTAAAGGTAAGATGTAGTATATATGGACTGACCAACATAATGGACAATCGCATAATGGACCGGCAGCCGGGGGAAAAAAATATGATACGGCAAAATTTTCCTCTTATGGCGGACTCCCACAGATGCCGTCGCAGTTGACGGGACAACAAGCTCTCCGCTCGGTGCCGGATTCTTATATAATATACTATTTATATAAGAATCCGGTACTTATTATACTATTAATCCAACTTCGACGATTTCTGTGCGTTAATTATATTTTTACTTCCCATACTCGTGAAGTTTTTATTTATGCCCGGTGTAAGCGTAAATAATACGCCTTTTTAAGCTCTAGTGCATAAAAGCCGATATTTAAGAACAAGAGATTAATTAATTTTAGGAAAATTTCAAAAATGTTCAATTTGTAATATATTTAATGTGGGAAGTTTTGCCTAGTTCTTTAATATACACAAATAGATCAGGGTTATTATTAAAGACCAAGACATACTTTTTGTCAAAAATGGCACTCAAAATAAAAAAAAAGTAGTAATATTAGGTATATTTAATTTTTTTAAGTCATGGAGTTGTATTGTCGACAGAGGAAAGAAATATTGTTATCCTCCAATAAAGTGTGAAGCAAACTGTCTAGTACAAGTACTATACCGATAGAAATACACCCATTTACGCATGTTTCCTCGACTTGTCGAGGGCTTTTGATCTGGTTTCCTATGATATCCTGTGGCAAAAATTAACAATATATTTATGCCATTTGAAGTCGTAAATATTTTTAAATATTGGTATCGAAACCAGGTCAACATCGTTCGTTGGTTGGAGGCATACTCAGACCCGTACAGCTTGGAGTGTGGAGTGAGACAGGGAGGGTTGACCTCGCCAAAGCCTTCAACCTGTACGTCAACACCCTCATAGAAGAGTCACATTGATTGTCTTAATAATATTCACTACGCAGACAACATAGTGCATCAGTCTGTGGGTTGTCAAGATTGCTAGGCATCTGTGAGAGATATGCACTCAGTCACGGTTTGCTCTACAACACACCAAAAACTGAATGCATGGTTTTTCAGGCCAGAGGGAAATATCCAGATAGTATACCAGCTATTAAATTGTATGGCACGCCGCTGCTAAAGGTGGAGCAAGTAAAATATCTTGGACAACTCATTACCCTTGATCTGAAAGATAATGCAGATATATCTTGCGGCGCTTGCTGTAAGAGCTAACATGATTGCCCGCAGGTTTGCTCGATGTTCGGAGGAGGTCAAAATCACTCTTTTTAGAGCTTTTTGTACCTCCTTCTTCACGAGCAGCCTGTGGCTACAATATTCAAAACAGTACAGCGCCCTTCGCGTTCAGTATTCTTCTTGCTGACATTAATCAAATATAACTGTTATTTCAAGTATATTTTCTGACTTGTTAAATCTGTCATGCCTAATTATAATTACTGTTTTGTATATATTTTATGATAATAATTAATTGTACCTCTATGATCTAAGTTAGTCGAAATAAATGATTTTATTATTATTATTATTAAAAAAAATAAGGAGATATTATTTAGATAATTTGTTTCATTTTCTGGCAAAGAAATTGAAAATCTGAGTACATTATATGCGTTTTAGCGTCGAGTTAAATATCAGTTAACCTAAATGGTTAAACGTCTCTGCTGAAAGGACATGTTTTATGCACTCTTTCTACAATCTACTATTTAATATGATTATGTAGGAGACATAACAATGTCCAGGGTGAAAAAAGTTTAATAACTCGTAAGAACAAAATGCTACAGTCAATCTACATTCTACTTCATGGTTCTACTTAAATGATACTGTTGCACCTTCCCACAAAAAACGATTCATCCAGAACCAAAAGTTTGAGCTTAAAAATAATAATGCATTGTACCTGTAGTCATGGGTATGAATCTCGCTAGTAGCCCTTTACTTTTCCATCACACAGAATTTTAATATACAGGGTTATTGGAGAAATGCTTACAACCTGTTAGAGCTGACTACTGTTAGCCCTAACAAAAATTTTGAGGTGAATGGAGAACGGGAATTTTTTATATGTGTTTGTTAATATTGACAACGAGCATAGTAATAAAAATTTTGAAATAGCAAATTACATGCTTAAGAGACTTTTAACATCAGGTGGTCATTGTGCTTATTCTGTCACAAACACAAAAAAAATTTTGTTGGGACTAACAAAAGTCAACTCTAAGAGATTAGCATTTTTCCAATAACTCTGTATATATATACGTAGTTGTGATTGTCGGTTCTGGTGAGTTCACATTATCACAACCAAATTACAATCACTGACATTGAAATACCTAATGCTTGTTTTATTAGGTTCGGTCCCGCAACGATAAACTAGAGAACCACTTAGCGGAAGCAATCGAAAAGCTGAAGAGCTACCACCAGTCAGGCGCAACGACGGCCGCCCCCGGGCCTGCGTCAAGCGCCCCTCACGGCACCAGCGCGATAGCGGCGGCGAAACTTGAAGATATCGCTGCAGAGCTTGAGGAGCAGAGAGAACTTGCGAACAACAGGCTAGCAGAGCTCGACCGGCTGCATAGGCAGCATCGAGATACGCTCAAAGAAGTTGAGAAACTAAAGATGGATGTAAGTAGTCCTTTTTGGTGATCATATAGCGGCTCTTACGGCACCAGCGCCAAAGTGGCGGCGAAGCTTGAAGATACCGCCGTAGAGGTGGAGCAACAAAGCTGGCCTGGCTGCATAAGAAACATAGGGATATGCTCGGTCATATTGTTCTTTCAATAGCAGAAGACATCTAAATTATTTTGTTCAGTCTAAATCTCTTATGAAATTTCGGTTTGTTTATTATATTTTTATTACATAGGTATGTTAAACCTGGATGTTATACAACATGTGATGTTATGTCTGTTGATGTGATGTATGTGGAGAAGCAAATGCTGGTTTTTACTGATTTTACACAAAAAAGAAAGTTTATCTTTCATCCATTCAACAGCCTTGACTTCAACCGTTGAATAATATCCTCCACCATCGGAGGGAGGGGGAGAGGGGAGAAAGAGATCCATAAACATGATGCTTGGGCATAAGCTACTTTAAAAAACCCATCTTTATAAAATAATTTAGTCCTTCCATTATACTAAAGTTTATAAAATAGAACAGTATTGTATGTTAGTATATTCAATGAATAACATATGATGCATTATTTTGTAGAAATATGATGAAAACCACTGATTGTTAGATCCGCCAACTGCCAGAGTCCGTGATAGTGGAAACAACGGAGTACAAATGTCTGCAGAGCCAGTTCTCTGTGCTGTACAACGAGTCAATGCAGATGAAGACTGCGCTGGACGAGACGCGGCTTCAACTGCAAAACGCCAAGAACCTGCACATGAGGCAGATTGAGATGATGGAGGTGTGTATGCAATGCTAGTAGCTTATTTATTTTACTGTGAATAGGCTAACGTTAGCCTTTGATGATAATCTCACTTTATAGTAAACGCATAATCTAGGAAAAATAACTGGCTCTCAAATACAGCTGCCGGAACATACCGTTAATACCAAACAAGGTTATAATAGGGCTATAATAGATCAAGTCAAGATTGAATTAATTTATGGAGCACGAGTATCATACGACTATTTTCAATACACTTGTGAGTAATCTATTTTGATATATCACTAACTATTTGAATTTCAAATGCTCACGCAGATTTTATAAAAACAACCTCTAACTCATAACGTATATATATCGCCTCAGTTCTGCACATCGTTGGTAAGAAATAAAAAGGGGCCATTGCCTTTGGATCTTATTGCATCATACTGCCAACAGTAAAAAGCTTAATAAATTATTCATATCTTTAACTCCAACGTGACAGTGAGAAACTCCTACTTTCTCAGGAAAATGAATAAAACACAATCCTTCGTGTCAATCTTCAACTTCTTAAAGTAAACGCGAAAATAAAAAGCATGTCTGCGGAATAAAGCACATTTAAGTTATAAGCCTATATGGGCAAGTGTTTTGAAAAATATACTGACCACATTATGTTTGTGGAACCATCCAATCCCACATACATGCAGGGTCAGGGTAGGATTATGATTTTTTAATTAGGATTATGAATTTTATCATAGTTTTAAAAAAGCATTTCTTTGGTCCAATCCCACACAAATGCAGGGTCAAGGTAGGATTATGATTTTTGAATTAGGATTATGAATTTTATGATAGTTTTAAAAAGCATTTCTTTGGTCAGAGGAAGTGGTAGTAGTCTGGTTGATGGTCGCACCAACAGTTATGACGGTTAAAATAATAACATTAAATTCGTGCCAGCCTTAAAGGCCGAGCACATTAGCACCTGGTGTCTAAAGCCAGGAGACGCGGGTGCGAAACCCATTAAAGACTAAACTATTGTTCATAAAAATTTTTTTACTGATGTTCACTTAGCGTACGATGATTCTTGAAATCATATTTAGAAATAATATGCTAAATATAAAGTGTTATAGAATATTATTATTTTGAAATACCTGCCTCATGACATTTCAAACATTTCAGAGTGAGGAACTTTCCCGGCAAAAAGCTTTAAGAGCTGAGATGATTCAACTGGAAGATGTACTAGGACAACTAAGGAAAGAGTATGAAATGCTACGGATTGAGTTTGAACAGAATCTAGCTGCGAATGAGCAGACGGGGCCGATCAACAGGGAGATGAGGCATCTCATCACTTCTCTGCAGAATCACAACCAGCAGCTCAAGGGAGAGGTGCATAGATATAAGCGGAAATATAAGGATACCAGCCAGGAGTTAAATAAGGTGAGAAATTTACACAGATTCACTATTTTTATATGGTTTTAGAGCGTTTTGTCTGCTTACCAAGAAAACTAAAGCCATGTAGTCTTATTGACAGTTGGTTCCCATTTTATTTTGTTAATCAACCACATTATCACTTACTGCATTCCTAGCATGGACTGCAGATAATAAAATATCGCTGATTTTATCCACTTTCGAGAGACAAAATTGCCTACATTAGGAAGTAAAATTATTGCTGATGTTAAAATTCCATGGAAATATGTCTCCTTTATACTAAACAGAATGTAGATAAAATTGTCTCTGTATGACATAAGAAAGGGATAATTTATCCATGTTTCAAGGCGTAGGTATATAATTAGTAATTTATTAATATAATGTCGCATGTATATTTTAATATGCGTAAACTTTCAACAACTTTATTACCTATTAGGTTATAATAATATAATAGCCAAAGGTGTATCATTATCACCTAATTGTAGGCCAAAAGCCAATGAGCAATAAAAGCCTGGTAATATTGATAAATCCTTTTTTTTTAAATTGTTATTTATGACGACAGTAATGTAGAGAAAGGATTTATAAACTGTAATTACATATTCACCCACACACAAAAAAATATTGGTAAGTTGGGGTAAGACTGTCTCCGGTGCGTATTAGTCCCGCTATAGTCGGTGCCAAATAGCATGGCTATAGAGGTCATTCGCTGGCCTTCACCACGATGTCACAAAATACATTGCGTCTATCGCTTATTCTATCGTTTACCATACAAACTATTGCTAAACTCGTATCGCTACAATTTCGTGGTACAGGGCCTACAAGGACGCAACGGTACAAATAAACAACTCTAAAACATACGAAATCTATTGCCATGCTATTTGGCACCGACTATAATTGTAACCAATATGTAGGATATGTTTGAATTAATGTCATAGAGAGGTCACCTGCAAATAAATGACACCTGTTGAAAATATGAAATCCCGGATCAAAGATGGCCAAAGGGCCAGTAGCAATGTCCATTGACTGACACGCTCGATCCATGCTTCGTATCGTTCCAGAGACTTGAGCCTCACCATTATGGTGTTCAGCTTTTTTTGCAAATGTTTGCTTAGCTACCAGTTGAAAATCTGTCGCCGAGCACCATTATTAGAAAGTCAGTTTCCATTCTAGGTTTTTGTTTTTGGTTTTTATTGCTGATAAGCTGGCCCTTGACCACCTAGTCGTAAGTTATGATTAGATCGAAGATGTTGTTCAGGCTACCTAAAATTACTGGCTTTCAAGGACAGCTGCCAGAACATACCGTCAGGTGCTTGGCGACAGATTTTTCACATTATACAACTGCAATCCTAATACAACAACCGGAACCGATGGCTTAAAGTTCCCGCCGAAGCAAGGAAGTGCTCAGTAGTAATGCTACTGGCGGTCATCTATCCATTCGCTTTCGGAGTGACTTTCCAGATTTTTTCCAATGAACTGCAGCTAATAAGCCTGTGCCGGAGAGAACATTTTTTTTCTATACTTAACATGATTTGATACGAAATGTACGCTCAATCTACTCTAAAGATAGTGTGCCGAAGCGATATGTGTACTTTGCCATAATGTGTAGTGTTGTACCGACACAGGCTCGCAAAGAGGCGGAGGAAGCGACGCGTGGGGGCGCAGCGCCAGGGGCGGAGCCCGCCGACGAGAAACCGCTTACTGTCAAAAAAGAGGAACCAGACCCAGAGGTTAGTTCTCTTTTTACATAATGGATTCAGGCTTTACTTAATATACGATTTAATATTTTCGAAAATATGTAAAAAAAAAAACATTTAATAAATACATTTCATTAAATCCTTTTATAAGTTGTTTTTAATAGAAAAACGTTTCAAAATTTTTTTAACAAAAAATTAAAATCTATCTATCTATCACTGACAATCTATTGCAGCTGCCTTGAGAGCCATGTCCTAGTCTATTTTAAACCTGTATCTTTGAACGCCATTGTAACTTAGCATCATATATTATCATTTGTTCTGCCAAATATTGATGCTGTTGACAAAAACTTCATTATTTACTATAAGGTCACGCGAGAGAAGACGCAGTTAAATACTGTTAATACATAATTATGTATTGTTAGGGAGGTGATGGCGACGGTGGCAGCTGTTCAGCCGCGGCTAAGGAACACGCGCGCGCCAAAATTCAAGAACAAGACCTGATAATCAAGGATCTTAAACAGCAAATCAAGTAAGTTGACAATTACAGTTGTAGTCCTCTACTAGGTTTCTTCGACCATGATAAGTCATTAAACTCTTGCGAACTTCTATTGGTCAGTAAATTGTTAATGCCCGTGAGATATAAAAACAAACGTCTAGGGTGGCGAACGCAATACAGTGTTTTGAATATTTTAAGCTGCCTATATTTTTTATGAACACTAGTAACCTACATGCTGATGAGGGCTGAAATATTTATATCCCAATGCGTAGGAGGTAATTTCATTTGGCGCTTAGAAATGATTATCCGTTTGGTCACGTCAAGGTAATATTGTGGCGCCGCACGGTACACTTTTAAACACGCCCGCTTCGGTAAGAAGGTCTGCGTTCTGCTGTTATGAGCTTGACTTACATTTCTTTAGATATTTATTCGAAGTTAGAGGTTCGGCTAATTTGTGAGATCTTATCCATAGATATTATATTAATGTACTAAATTCATAATATATCTAAAATGTGCAATGTAATATATTTAAAATTTAAATATTATAAGGTCTTCTAATATTCCACATAACTCATCGAAACTTGAAATTTGAAGTCCATATATATTTTTAATACCCAAGCAATTTAGTGTCCTTAGTAGTCTTGCAGTTACCTATAATGGGGTTTGAATAATAGTTTCGTCATTGTCTATGTACGTCGTTAAAAATATAGTAGCTAGAAAAATAAAAATGGTTATAGAGGTATTCATAGTTATAAGTTCTTTTTATTTCTGATGTACCAATTTGATGCGTCTGCACCAAGAATCCGTAGTAGACTGGACTGGGGTGGTGGAGACGGTCAACGCTGTCAATACGTCTACGAAAATCCGCGAACGAGACGTCCGCGACAGACGAAAACCGGCCTAAACAAACAGTCCCTCTTAATGAGAATATAATATTAAGTATAAGAATATAACAATAGCTAAACCTATTGCTTATTCTTTCTATGTTGTTACACTATATATTCCTATTCTTATAAATATATATATATATATATAAATGTAATAAATAATTTTTGTTGCAATTTAGCGTCAACTTTTTTGTTTTATCTATAGAGAACATTTTAAAGGGACATGCTTTGTAAACCATTAGGAATATGAAAAAGATTAACATACAATCAGCATGCTGCCATCACATAATATGTTTTGCAAAAAACTTCTTGATAAAGCTATTTAGTCTTTGTTAGATCCTTAACTTATTTCCCTTACGAACATTTACATTTATATA
Organism: Plagodis pulveraria; assembly: GCA_963890685.1. Classification (NCBI taxonomy): domain Eukaryota; kingdom Metazoa; phylum Arthropoda; class Insecta; order Lepidoptera; family Geometridae; genus Plagodis; species Plagodis pulveraria. Next base: position 23,454,849 of record OY982957.1, read on the forward strand.
TATAATATTTGACAGAAAAGCGGTAAACGAGCAAAAGGAGTTGAAGCTTCTACTGGACATGTACAAAGGAGTAAGCAAAGAACAACGTGACAAGGTGCAGCTGATGGCTGCCGAGAGGAAGGCGCGACAAGAACTGGAGGATCATCGGCAGAAGGCCAAGATGGCACAGGTATGCTATACAGATTTGTATATTTATTCGACGTAGAAGTGTAATAATGTTGAGGCTTTGCACGCGTATAGAGTCAAGACCCACCAGGCAGAAGTAAAATCCGGCAGGATTGATTGATTTAAATAAATCTTATGTAATCATTGGTAAAACCAGAACCAGGGCTACCTTCCAAATATCAAGTACATAATGTGTAACCCACACTCCCAAACTGTGTGTTACGGCAGCCACTCTTAAAAACCAGTCCATATTCGGATCATCATCTGTAAACCATAAATAACATGACTAACCTACAGGTGAGAATGTGGTTGATAGCCGCAATAAGAAATATAAGAAAATATAACAAAATCTGTATTTTAGGAAACGAAACGCGAACGGCGGTTAGCGGACGAGGATGCACTGCGGAAAATCAAACAGCTAGAGGAACAAAAGTATGAGCTTCAGAAACAGCTGTCCTGCGCTCGGCCTAACACCGACCCGCTGCATGGGTTCTCTAGGCCCTTTGCTGGCTCACAGGTAAGAGACTATAGTTGTCTTGTGCTTACATAACAAATTATGTAGTTTTAAATTCCAGATCATTTTTATCATATACCTGCCCATATAAACATATGTTTGTTCACACAGTCCATCCCAATTTTCTTCGGCTTTCCTCGACCTGGTATTGATTCTAACTGATACTGCACCATTCTCGTTATAAATTTTTCGTCCTTTCTCATGGTGTACCCAAATCATTTTTTTATTGCTGATAGGTAAGCCCTTGACCAAAATCTCACCTGATGGTTAGTGATGATGTGGTCAAAGGTGTTAACAGGCTTAGCCTAGAATAACTGGCTCTCAAAGACAACTACCGGAACACACCGTTAAGTGTTTGGCGACAGATATTCTACTTGAGGGTGGTCGCTATGCGGGCATTCGCAAAATTCCCTTCCACCGTGCGGTGAAGCTCAAGCCCGCGGCGGGATTCGTACCATGGACCTGCTGCGCGGCAGTCCATAGCCAATGCCACTGAGCCATTACTGCTTCAAAATAGAATCAATTAAAACATCTCCTGTCTATCAGCAAATAACAGAGGATGTTTTATTTGATTTTTTTGTTAATTAGAAGTCAGAGCATACCCCGGCTATAGGGGTTGATGGCGAGGCCGCGCGCGCGGGTTCGAATCCCGCACATGATTATAATCTTTCTTCTCGGTGTAATTTTGTAATATAATCCGCGGAGCATGCGTCATTACAAAAATAAAATACTAAAATTAGTGGACTCGTGTTTTCTGTCGTACCTGTAATAATCATTATAATGGTTCCAACAAAAACAATAAAGCGTCAATACAAGTACCAATATAGAAACCCTACATCATCGACCAAAATTTTGCTTTCCCTATCTATAATCAACTATACATCATATTTTATACCGGTCAAATGTAAGAAAAGGATGGTACGGCCATGCCGCTTTTTAGCTCGACTTGGCGCAGGCACTACCGTGCCCCCAAATTCTGTACTTACTGAACAAAATGCCGTAGTACTGTATGAAGAGAAACTTAGCAAACCCATTATATTGCCGCCTTGTTTAGTCCTCCTGTACGAATTTTAACAAGTATGCTATTCCAGGAAGAAGAAGCACTCCTCAATGAGATGGAAGTAACGGGCCAGGCGTTTGAAGACATGCAGGAACAGAACTCGCGGCTCATTCAGCAGCTGAGAGAAAAAGATGACGCTAACTTCAAACTCATGTCCGAGAGGATCAAAGCCAACTCGTTACACAAGTTGTTAAGGGAAGAGAAACAACTCTTACAAGAACAGGTTAGTGTGTATTATTAGAATTATTTATATACGATTATTGGATCACTGAATAGTTCCATGTGTTTTGAATATTGTCATTTCAGCATTAAATAATGATAATATCTTTATTTCGCAAATAAAAGAAATAGGTAGAAAATCTTATACATACAATATAGGTCAGTAGTAAACTAGTAATATAATACGTATAATAGTTCTATAGTAATTAATACCTATAAATTAATTATCGCGTCGGTCTACGGACAAGGAGACCGATTCCCGGAGCCGGTATCCTCCCCGGAAAACTAAATAAAAACGATTACAAGTTAATTTAATATAGTTGTTAGTAAATAAAAAAAAAAACTTAAATTAGTTACATGACAGTTTAAGACTTTTATGAATATTGAACATTTCATATTTGGGTATACATTTAAAATAAATTATAATACTTAAAAATTATCAATATCTGGGGTTCACTTTACCTATTCGCCAATTCGTCAAAAAATTTATATACTTTGATGATGATTAAAAAAGAAAAAATAATAGTAAAATATATATAGTGCCTTTTAGTTCTAGTTAAAGTTCAGTGAATTTAATAATTTTGTATTACTAGCGGGTATTTTAGAGAAACAAACTCATAAACCAAAAACAACAAACCTAAGCAACAATCAGTCAGCCGTCCAAGTCATTTTTCTCCTAGTAAACAACGTGAAGCTAGGACAAGCGCGTGGAGTGGAGCAGCGAGACCGGTTCCTGCTATCTTTACAATAGATCACTACAGTAGGACCATGTTGATACATATCATTAGAAAAACATTTAAAGATAATTACAATTAAAAGTATTTAAATGGTCAGTTGAGTACATTGTAGATTTAAGAAAGTAAAGTATAGTACCTATGTGTGTAAAAGCCAACCAAATCATTGTTCTCATATGATTAAAATTAAAATGTTGTATGTATATTTTATGTTAGCATATTATTTTTAGTAGATTTTCTGTATTGTCGTAGTTGAGTGTTAGAAGCCATTGCGTTATTTGTTTTATACAGTAAAATTTACTTAAGTTATAAAGACTATTAAGGTGTTTGTTAACCATTTTATAAATATAAGGTGCAGCGAAACAATTGTGTCGTGATATATTGTGTTTTGTAAAGTTTGGTTTTTAGTGATATTGTTTTGTGTTTTCTATGCTTTCTTTGTGCCTGTAGAATGTCAAATGGAATTTCAGTGTGCTGATACAGAAATATGTTTAAGATGTATAGCTGTCGAACTGAAAGTACATTAGCAGTTTTGTATAACAGTGTGGTAGGAAATCTAAACCTTTTGAATAACATAACTTTGAGCACTGACCTTTGGGCTATTTCAAGCGGTTTCAGTTAAGTTTTGAAAGCTCCACCCCACACGTTAATACAGTATGTTAAAATGGATTGGCATAGAGCGCTATGATGAATATAGATATGTTAATTTCAGAAGATCAGGGTTGGCAACATGTCTAAGGTTTTTAAAGATCCATATAAGTTTCCTAACCCACGATGACACCATTTCAATATGCGGTGCGGTGCGGTGAGGTAATTAATCTGCGAGACTCGTTGTATACACGGACAGTGACATATTGTTGGGTTGTTACAATTGTGTATTTTATTGGTGTGTGTCTCAGGGGGATCACTATTTGGTCTCAAAGCAAATGGGATATGTTTAGTGTTAAGAGATTGTCCTGAAGCCATTTTGTGATGGTTTTCATGGCATTGTCTGCTGCAGCAAAAGCTTACGGCCAAGTCTCTCCTTGTACCACAAGGGTTCGTATCATCGGCATAAGTATAGATGCGAGTGTTTACGATTTTTAGGTTACACAAATCGTTAAGGTACACCAGAAAGAGACTCGGGCCAAGAATACTCCCTTGAGGGACGCCGTATGAGATGCTGGCATCTTTGCTATAAAGGTAACCTACCTTAACCTTCTGGTTTCTGTTTGTAAGGTAGTCTTTGAAAAGATCCAAACAGTTTCCTCGTATGCCTATTTTTTCTAACTTGCTGACAAGTATAGGGACCGACACTATGTCAATTTTTTATATCGAGAAAGATTGCAATACACTTCTTTGACATATCAAGCGTTTGCGTAATATCAATACTTAGGTCACCTACGGCGTCTGCTATTGTCAAGTATTTCGGACTTCGCAAGGTATTTCATGAACCTTTTAATTAAGATTTTTTCAAAGATTTTGGAAAGAGCCGGCAACACGGAAATTGGTCAATAAGCATCGGTCTCCATCCTTGTGGATGGGATGAACAATAGCTTTTTTAAATGGTACTAGAAATCTACCTTTGTCCAGACAAATATTAAATAAGCGACATAGAATAGGTGTAATAATGTGTATAATTATTTTTAAGAATTTCGGGGAGATATTATCCTAGCCCACGGCAGAATTGGGCTTTAGATTCAGAATAGTTCTGTATACTTCGTATTCATCGGTAGGGAGGATCACACAAGTCTACAGGTGTACTGATATGGTCAAGATTTAGTAGTACATTATTGAGCTAAAAAACTTTCGCGAGTTTTGTCCATAATTATTATTTAGTAACCGGCTAGGACTCGCGTAATATTTACCGGATATTGCTCCGACCAGTTTCGAACTTATTTGAAGTTCTTGGTCTGGGAGTCACGATTTTGCACAGCGGCGAACGCGGGCCTCAGCACGTAACTCGATAAGTTCGAAACTGGTCGGAGCAATATCCGGTAAATATTACGCGAGTCCTAGCCGGTTACTAAATAATAATTATAGGACATTATTGTTGAGAATACTTTCGGCGAGATTTATTCCAATTTTTGTAATGTACTCATTTACCACTTCGACAGACTCCATCGGTGAATATTGAATATGCAGTAGATCTGTGGGAATAACTCTATCTTTAGATATGTGGGCTATTTCTTCAATTGCTTTCCATGCGCATTTAGTATCATGAAGGCTGAATTCTAATCTTAATCGATTATGCTGATTAAGCGCTTTGTGGACGATTTGGTCACAGAAAAATTTATATCTATATATAAATGCCTGCAAAGCAAATATTCGCTTACAAAATTACAGAAAAAAATATCTTAAGAGTTCATTTAATTGAATTTCACGACACATCGAGTGGATCTATCCAACTGACCTACTTCATAGTTTGTTTTTATTCTTACGTTCTTATTTATAGTGATAAAAGGACTATTATCTTCTAGTAAAAACTTTTTTCAGGTGTTGACCCGGGACCAGCAGATTGAGTCGATGGGTGCAGTGGCGCGGCGGTTAGAAGAGAAGGAGCGGTTGCTGCAAGCCACGCTGTCCGCCGTCGAGAAGGAACTGTTGCTGCGACAACAGGCGATGGAGATGCACAAGCGGAAAGCCATCGAGTCCGCGCAGTCCGCCGCTGACCTCAAACTGCATTTAGGTAAGTTGTCGTGTAGCCAATGATGATTATACCACTGACTAAAGTCAAATCATAGCTCTTGTAAAGGGCAATTGCAAAATGTAACTATTACAAGATTCTTCTGCAATGTTCAGTAAAAGGGTACAAAGCCACTGCGAGAAGAATGGGCAGAAACTCATGGTCATTATTTTTTAATTATACATAGGTACATATAGTACACCCTTAAGTGAAACTTAGTATGTTTTTAGAAGGAACAAAAGGTAATACCACGCCCTACTGTTATAATTAACATGTACAGCCACATATTGTTCGTTTATCTAGCTAACCATTTAAGCGACTTAATCAGAACTTTACTCCCTATATTGACTCCCATTAATGAAAATTTATTATTTAAAAATTAATAATTATAAATTTTGATGTTTTCAGAAAAATATCACGCGCAAATGAAAGAGGCGCAACAAGTGGTGGCAGAAAAAACGAGTGCGTTGGAAGCGGAGGCGTACAAAACTAAAAGATTACATGTGAGTATAATAAAAGGCAAAACGGAGCCTTAATAATGAGACTACTATCTATATGTCTGTCCGAGTAAGTCACGAGTCTTTAGCTTGTACACAGAATAAATTACAAATCTGATTTTTTTATAGATAGATAGATATAGCCTTTATTCACTGACTAGAGTATTTTTCTGAACTTAGTGTTAAAAATACAGTATAATTCTCTAAATATACTGTATTTTTTACTGAAAAATTACTTAGATATGATGTAATACCTCTGTATTACATCATATCTAAGTAATTTTTCAGCAAAATTTATTTGTCTCTACTTCCAAACTTTCCTATCGTAAGCTAATCTTCTCCGTCCCTTTGTTAAGTCATCTTCCCATCTCTTTATTTGACGTCCTTTTTTCTTTTCCCGTTTCTGGGGTACCATTCCATGATATCTCTTGTCAGTTATTCTCTGTTTGTCCTCATAATGTGTTCGGTCCAGTCCTATTTCTGTTTTATATTTTTTATTGTAACATCAATCACTTTTGTTCTTTTCCATATTCTTGAAATGGTCCACCGGAAATGTTTATACCTTGTGTTAAATGTTGACCCGTAGATGAATGTTGGAGTTCCAACTAAGTTCTTTTTCAGGGGTCTACAATACATGAAAAGAGGGTAGTCAAAGTACAAAAACTTTTGAACCCTACATTTTAATTAATTTCATGAGATTCAAAGAACTACCTAAGAAATTATGACACTTTGAAATACTACTACATAGGTTGACTACCAATACTCTGATATAAGCGACATTCATCTTCAGTACTACTCTAGAGCACAACTAATGCCGTCAATCTATTGAAAAAGTTATTCAATCCTGTCAAGCCATGCACACATGATAAGCATGTATTCACTAGTTGTGATATATTATAAGGATTCACAGAGATACAGATATTCTAATAGAATATCATTATAGGAAGAGCTAGCGATCCTGCGTCGAAAGGCAGAACGCATGAAGAAAATGGAGCAGGCGGGCAGTTCTATGGATGAGGTGCTTCTGGAGGAGATACGGGAGTACAAGGAGACCCTCACCTGCCCATCATGCAAGGTGAGCCTTTTGTTTCGTAGCTTCTACACTATCATCCACTAGAATATTTTAAAATATATATATCCTCTAACAACACTAAGACATAGTTACAGGAACAAGATTATCCATTTCATTTATGAACTTAAGAGAGCAGCCAACCGACACTGATATTTTGTCCACCCTACTAAGCATGGTGTACTGGGAAGAAGATGAATTAGCATTGCCAAAATTAACTTTTATTACATTATGTTAATGCACGCTCGGCAAGCTACCTAAGTAGAAAATCTGTCGCCAAGACTTAACGGTGTGCTCCGTCAGCTATCCTAGAGGGTCAGTTTCCGTTATAGGTTTAGTCTATTTTATATCCTGGACCACATCATCACTTACCAACAGGTGCAATAGTCAAATCCTTGTGAGATATGTATCATTTATAATTAGTAATATTGCAATAGGTGAGATAATGGTCTGAGGCTAGCGTAACTGCCAACCACAGGATCATCAATAGATAATGTCGTTCCATCCCGATACGATGGTTGAAGAACGAGAGCAAACATTAGAGTTGTGAGTCATTGTGTCATGTTAGCTCAATTGGTAGAAGAGCATACCCCGGCTAAAGGGGTGGATGGGCGCGGGTTCGAATCCCGCACATCACTATAATTTTTCTCGTAAATTTGTAATTTTGTAATCATCAATAGAGTTTGAACAAGCAATAAATGATTCTTTTTGTACTGCTGTTCACAGTATTTAATACTTATTAGTGAAAACCTTGTGTTCCACTATTGCAGGTGAAGCGCAAAGACGCGGTGCTGACGAAGTGTTTCCACGTGTTCTGCTGGGATTGCCTCCGCACGCGCTACGAGACGCGCCAACGCAAGTGTCCAAAGTGTAACGCTGCCTTCGGTGCTAACGACTACCATCGCCTCTACCTCTCCACCTAGTACCCAACCTCACATATAACTAGGTACCCTTGTATATACTATCGCCAATCCACAGCACAAAGAGTTTCTATTCAAGGTATAGAGCATGCTTGTCGTTCTTGGCCCATAGCACCTAATGTCCCCAAAAGTCTGATCAGCTTTAAAAAAGCCAAGGCGCTGTTGAAGCTTCGTGAGAGCGTTCCCTATGCAGCGTCAAACATCGAGCTGTACCTAATACTCTGATAACTGTGAAGACGCTATAGGCAGTATTGTAAGCAGTATCAGGTTAACAGAATGTAGAGTACAATCTGAAAATGGTCATGAAACAGCGAAACACAGCCGTAGAAGTTTTAATTGAAATTGGACAAAAGAGGTTGGCATCCGCAATAGATACAAAAAACTAACTTGGCACTTATAGTAATTAATTCTAGGACTAACAGATTAAAATGTGACGAAATAGTGACTGTGGCAATGTCTGAGGAAAAATTGGACTCGCTCATGGTAAAAGTCCAGGCTTGCAGTGGTTAGTATGACCTGACATATGTTTGAGGCGATTTCTGCCTTGCAAGTCAACTCATGTATTAATGCTGCAAGTGGGGATTGGTCCAGAATCCACCTATTGTAACTGACACTTATAGATAATGAGCATGCTAATATTATATTTCATTCGTTCCATATTTCTTTGTCAATAGTTTCAGTTATTTAATTATTCTTCTACTTAGTACCTACCTAGAGTATACTTTTACATTATTAAAGTATAAAAGTAAAAAAAAAAACGTATATCTTATAAGACCATGAACGTTAAGCCTATGGAGTTCTTATAAATAAATTGTATTAAATGGTGCTGTTGTACAACACTGTTTTGTGTAGAACAGCACCAGCACAGGCGAGTTGTTTACGGGCTGTGCGAGGACCACTAGTTATTTTTTCAGTGTTCATACCATTGACCGTATTGATCATACACTGCCCAGTACTTACTAGAGAGGCGCCCTCTATAGCTTGATTATTTAAACTCTTTGGCACTGTATCGCTAGATTGATACGAGCAAATTCTCCACAAACTTTACGTTTGCGAGGTTTACATATTTTAGATTGCGTTAATTAAGTACTATATAAGACTTAATTGGATTCTTTAGCTGAATTTGCATTTGCAGAGAGGTGTACTTATTCTCATTTTTGAACGAAATGAGTTCACACTCTTTGTTATTGAAATGTTGATTTTTAACAGTCGGCCCCTGTCAGATTTGCAAAGAATGCGTAACTATGTAGGTAACTGATCAGTAATTACTAAAGTTGCCCTACTTTTGTAGTGAACGTACAAAAAAAATCAGAAGACAAATAAAACATAGTATAATATTATATATTGAACATTATAGTAATAAAGATTTGGGCTCGATATGAGTGTTAGTAAAATAATCATTCTATAAGTTGTTAGTATATAAACTAATATTTTACAATTAGTTTATAATATATATTAAGAGTACACTCTCAATGTGACCGAAAGGCTATTGCAGTTTGCCTTCAAAATTATACAGAAATTTAAGCTAATTAAACAACTACCAAATAATCACTGAGGCAAAATGAGAATTCCTAACAGATTTACTGGGCTAATGCCGGGGTACGTTGGGAATATTAATTCTATTCTGACCTATTACATATATAGCCCCTGATCAGTTTACTACTAAGTTATCATATTTGTTGTCTGAACATACAAAAAATCAGGAAATCAATATAAAATAGTAGAAAATAGTAAATAGTAGAATATATATGTTCAAAATTATGGTAATAACGATTTGGGCACAAACAGCATTAAAGTTCAGGCCAGATTTGAATTATCAGAATGCTTTAGCATCAGCAATTGTGAGTAGAGAAAACTGGTTGTGAACACATAACAACCACAACGAATGTCCAAGTGGAAAGTCCATTGTTGCTGCGAAATAAATAATATCACATGTTCTAAATGTCGATGTTAATGTTACTAAAATAATGATTCTATACATTGTTAGGATATAAACTAATATTTTACAATTAGTTAATAATATATATTAAGAGACACTCTCACCGTGACCGAACAGCTATCGCAGTTTGCCTTAAAATTATACAGAAAATATAGATAACTACCAAATAAGCACCCAGGTGATATTGTATTTCCTAACTGATTTACCGGCCTTACCCCGGGGTAAGTAAGAAATGTTTATTATATTCTGATCTATTACATAGTCAATCACTTGGTCTCACGCCTTTATATTTTTTTCACTTGGTTCAACGCAAACTTGTATTAACTGTGGCTAACCCCATTTTTCTAGGTGTATTTTGCATACAATAAATATTATACAGTTTTTTCTACGATGGGTCTCAAATAATGTAATCTATACAAGAATGTGATTGACGCCAAAATATCATTATCGAATATTTAGGAGCACTTGAAACATATAAGATTTGAATCAGAGGTTGTAAGGTGTGTTACTATTTACCTGATTTTGGTATCTAAAGGTCTTACTGGGTCGTAGCCAAAGAATTACTTTTGTAATGAAATAATTCTGTATGGAGACAGCTTTTATAGCAAAATGTTACATTACAGTAGCTGTAGCCGTGCTATGGCTCTGATGGCGTTATATATAGCAATAACCGCTTTCTGTTACTGCTAATTTATGGCTGTATTTCCAACGTTTATTTCGTGTCAGTTGAGAGTGTTACTAGTGGTTTCTGGTAAGAAAGATTCTTACAGAAAACAATAACTTTCATTCCCGAGTGTGGAGTTATAATCGTCTGCTATGAACGCATAGCTTTCCATTTTATGAAATATATAGCTAAAACTGCGATACGCGAATCTATTGTTGATTGTTTAATAATGCATTTCGCACTTTTGTACATTTGATCTGCGTTGTACAGTGAATTATATCATGAACTCGAACAAGTGTACTAAATCTGTATTTATTTAAGAATTACAAGAAGTTGTTGACAATGTGTGTGCGAGAGAGATGAATGATGGTTTTTAATTTCTACTTTAGCTAGAAAATTGTAAACAGCCCACTGACTGATATATTTATATATTTTAGGTTTACTATTCATTGGGCTTTGAATTCTTGTTCCCTACCGTCTGTCGGTGATAGTGACAATTTTAAATTTTAAGTATAAAATGGTAACAGGAGGTTTTGAACAATAGATAATAGTGATTCCATGGATCAAATCAAAAGAGGAGTAAAGGTATATTTTACAACGCGGAATCAACGCGTAATGATGGAATATAAATATTAAATAACACTTACAAGTAGACTTTGCAACAAGCGCGTCGCTGCTGACTTGTAATGTCCATAAGACGTTATTTGAAAAGTGTTACTAGTTGATTTGTTGCACTAAAATTGTAAATTTTTGAGAAATCTATACTGGATCTTCCCTTTCTTGATTTGATCCATGTTTAAGACAGTATTTATTATTAAGTTTACCTATATGAGCTAATACGAAATATGTTTACTTCATAAACACCATAAGCTATGCATGTTTTGTAGATCTCAAATACTGAGGAAAAATAACGCAATATTTTTGTACTGTTCTTGTATTTGAATGTATTATCTTATGTTATATAAATAACTTTATGTAGATAACTGCTACATAGCAAATAAATGCTATATGTATACACATGTTAGTATAAATAAAAATATTGTTCAAAGGAAAAATATAAAAAAGGCATTCATTTAATGTTGAGTTGTAACTTAACTGTCTTGGCAATAATAACGTAGAAATTGATATGTTCCAAAAAAGTTTAATATTTCAAACTGATCAAAATTTGAATTAAGTAGATAGAAAAATTGCTTGTATTTGGATAAATATTACCTACTTGACATTATGTTATGTAAAATAAAAATCGTAATATATTTTGTTCTTTTTTTTCTACGAACTGTAGATAGTTCCTTACAGCTGGGTGGAATGTAGTAATGACCGAGTGGGAATGATTGTGGACTACTGTGTATACATGCTGTGCAGTCTCGGGGTTCGATTCCTACCCGGGGGGTTTTGCTTGAACCACGGAGAGAGGTATCTTATTTGAGTTCATGTTCATTTAGTGAATGCTCTCCTGGCTAGCTACCATGCTTAAGCAGAGGCCACTCAGTGTGTATCTCGGTTTCTTAAAGAAAATTCTCGAAATACAACAATCTCCTTAGTCTCAATGTGCCGGCAGCTTATTAAAACTAAACAGGAAAGGAAAAGGCATGTGTGCGAAAATAAAGACCTCAAATATATCGATTACATTTTTAATATTGTTAGGTTTGCAATAACGCCTGCTATGCGGATTACATTACAAAATCACAAATATACGATAGGAAAAATTTAAGTCATGTTCGGGATTCGAACCCGCGTCCATCCACCCCTTGAGCCGGGGTATGCTCTAACCAATTGAGCTAACATGACATGACACGGTTAAAGAACGATAGGAAAGATTTGAGTTATGACGTCATGTCATGTTTGCTCAATTGGTTAGAGCATACCCCGGCTAAACGGGTAGATGGACGCGGGTTCGAATCCCGCACATGACTTAAATTTTTCCTATCGTTTATTTGTGATTTTGTATTTTTATATCGATTACAATTTCATAGAAAAACAAACAATTTGCTTCAATCCAAAGAAAATATTATAGCGAAGCCGGCAGAATAGTCTTATCGGTTATTTCAACATATCACGCAATATCATTATGGGTTCCTAAGATGACTTGAGTTCCCGAGTTCGTTATGGTGACTAATTTTAACTATCACGCAATATCATTTTGGGTTCCTAAGATATCTTGAATTCCCGGGTTCGGTCGGGCAGTTATATTATACTGACAGAATTTTTTAACATTGCCCGTAGTCCACCTACTTAGCTGGCTCCAATGGCTGTGCCAGGGTTGGTACAGCCAGGTAAGCAGCCAGTTGATGTAAATTATGTTCACACTTGTTCCGCAGTACTATTACTTAAACTTTATTTAATATATACTTAGTATTAAGTAAACATATAAACTTACTATAAACATATATACTTAGTATTAAGTAAACATTGTTCCGTAGTACTATTAGGATGAAATAGTGTCAGGAGTCTCACTAGTTCAGTGACCTAAACTGAACTGGTAGAAATAGACGGTCATATCATAGGACAACAATATGAGAGTGGGATGAACTTATTTCTTCTTACTTTAGTCCACCTAAGGTTAACCGGGTGTGACAAAGATTTTTATTTCTTTTTAAAGTCCATCTACGATGTAGATTCAACACAAATTCTCTCAATTTTTAACTGTCTAAAATGTGGTAGTTCTTATTCTACTCGTATCATACTAAAATAACAGTTAAAATGACTATTCCAATAATAGGAATATGTGGGCGATGCCCCGTCCACCCACAAAATTAAGAATTTTCAAAAATAATTTGATAAATCGTTTTGTTTGGGAAAACTGGCAAACCAGAAGCATATATGCGTACAAAATTTCACTGTTTGAACATTTGGTATTTAAAATATGACGAAACTACGTTTATTTGGAAATCGCTCCGTGCACTCTACTCTTAATTGCAGTGGAACAATAAAACGTTCGAAAATAAGTTATTTGCAGTTGGGTGTTTCACTTTTTTAATTAATTAAACTTGTATTCGTAATTTTTGACGTGCGACACAAATGACGCATATTCATACACCATTATTTTATAGTGTGCGTGTGCATTGAGTGAGCACCCTATAATACTATTTCTGACCTCTTAAAGAAGCTTTAGGAGCATCCCTATTCAATCGCGAAGGTTAGTAAGCAAAAATCATGGATAGATTTTCAGCCATTTCACGATTTTATCCTACACCACCACGGTTACAACGCTCAGTGATTATATAACTTCTGCGATATACATAGTACAAAGGGGGAAGGAAGACTTTACCTTACCCTCTCTTTCATTCTCGAAAGAGAGATACCTCAGAAACTTGCACTCAATGAATTCATTAATTATTAATTCAATTATTCTATTCTAAATAATACACTGACAATAAAACAACAATGGCATATTCAATAATTTTATTTACATACGATCTGTGTTTTATATACATTTACATCACATGATTTGCCATAATTTGTTATAAAGAAGCCCTTCAATTATCTATGTTTCAGCTAGTATGGACGATGAAATGTGCATAGAACACATTTTGATTTAAATTATATGCCATAAAATACAATATTTTGGATTTTCATAGCACCAACTATCTGAAGCAAGCTACTGGATTCTGATCTGAATTATTAACAAAAATACAGACAATAAGAAGATTCATGATTGTACGTTAATTTTAAGTCGTATTCTGATATTTAAAGACCGACTTGTTAAAGCTTTGAATATGTTCTCAAACTTTAGAATTTATATAACACAAATACGTAATTCAGTCTCATATGTTACAATTTTCTATGCTTGTGACATTTACTTTATGATAATAATTGATCAATACACTTAACAATAATGTATTTATAATTAAATTCATGATTCAAATGGCTCGGTTACCTAAATTTAATATTAATTAAAAAGGCAACACCATACCTATTTAATAATTTTATTTTTGTATGAAAATGTACGGGACTCCTATTACGTATAAGAATTTTTCGTTCGGTCCAATTTTTATATCGAATGTTACTGACTAGACTATAAATAATATAATAACCTTTCGTTAGTTATATAATATACAGCGATTCATTTGTGATGTCAACTTGTTAATAATAAAATTAATATTAAACACTACGGCCACTCTATACTTAAATCTAAGTTAGCACTAATGGCACTAGAATACTTTTTGTCATTGGTGTGCAAAATGTATTCGTGTATTCACTTAAAATTAGATGTACTATACATTGAAAGCCTTCTGACGAGCCTAGCTAACTAACATACTTAGGATTCCAATACTTGGCATCAACAATATTTTTTTAATTCTTGAACATCTTATGATGACAAATCTTTAGGGAACGATCATTCTCAAGTTGTTTTTAAATTAAATGCAAACAGGAATGAGTTAGTAGTTTTAAAGGTATATTGCTCGGTATTTATAAACATATAAAGTACACAATCTGAGTAAAATTGTGTACTACATATTATGCGATGGTTTAATTTCTTTACCAATACAAAACAGTATTACAATATTAACCGTGTCCATCTTTACATAATTGTGAGATCCATCGTTATATCAGTACTCGCCTGGCATAAGAAACATACAAGAACCAGACTTCATAAATAGTAGTTTTGCTGTTTGGAAACTGTTTTGGGGGATCTAAAAGGATAGCGTTTTCATAAGATTTCTTGATTAAACTCTATCCAATGGACGGCATGGAGGTTTTTTCAACCGTCCTTACAATTTTTTCGATTTTCATTTGAAAAATAGCGACGGTACGTGAAAGCCAGCAAACGGGTTGTAACAGGCGATTATTTTAATTTTATAAAAAACAGTCTAATATCCAACTACAACTACTCGAACAAGTTCATTTCCTAAACCGATTAGGCCCTTCGAATCTTTTCCCTTCATCATTTTCTACAACAACAATACAATTTCTCAACATGATTCAATTTCGTAACATACCTACCTTATCGATAACACAAAAACTACATTAATCTAAACACGAGATACATTTAACTTATTATGCTAAGGTCCTCAAAACGAGTAACTAGTTATTAACAACATTCCCTTGTCATTATACCTTAATAGACGTATTTCGACCTGCGATATAGTCACAAACATTGAATAACATATGTGGCAATATTTCTCTATCTATCGTTCTCTTGGGAACTACGAATATGTAGTATGGACCATATTAATTTCGATTAGGCAACTGTCTAATAGCCATTAAAATGGATCTAATTGAACTTACTGGGAATACATGATCACGCAGTATGAATCAGAAAGTTTCGGGTATAGCGGCGTGAGACTGAAACGGTCTTACGTTCCTCAAAGTTGGTAGGATTATGACATGAGACAATGAGCGTCAGTGCAGTACAATATATGGCTTAAATACGATGACTGTTGAAGTGGATGGTTCGGCAGATATTTCTGCTCAAAACGAGATGGGGTTTGCTTGAACAATGCAGCGGCACTCAATACAAGTATCGTTCAAGTACAAAATGGTCTTAATTCAGTTATGCACCAAAGTATCTAAAAAGTAAGTAAGAACTTACTTTACGTAAATAAGAATTTACGTTAAAATAATGTATAACCCAAATAAAACGAAAATCTGCAACTTTAAATGTTTCTATGAATTGCTGGTATTTACACGTCAATAGGATAATTAAGTAAACATCAATTTACAATGTGATTAAAATTGACAGCAATTGAAAAGAAAAATGTATTTTTTTGGTGTAGAACTGAATAACGGCCAATGTGTACCATATACATATACATATGCCTGGGTCCTTGCCGAATCGAATCGCTTTTCACAAATGATATCTTATGTAAGTGCATTCATCAGCGGAGAGGCGAGTCGAGGTTGGTCGTTGTAGAGAGTTGCGTTGCGACTGTGATGTAGAGTTGCGTCGTAGTCGCGGCTAGGCTGTGGAGTGTAGAGCAGTGGGTGCGGATGCGGAGGCGGAGGGCGGGGGCGGCGCTGCGAGCGCGAAGGCGAGCCGCTCGAGGCGCGCGTGCAGCACGGCTAGACGCGGCCAGCGGCGCGGCGCGGCGCCCTCCAGCGCGCCCAGTGCCGCGTCCAGCGCGCAGTACCGCGCGCGACGCTCGCTCTCGCTGCATCCCGACACCTCCTGCAAACTCTCCTCGTGTCATCTTTTTTTTTTTTTTATGCCAGATAGGTTAGCCTTTGATCACTATCTCACCTGACGGTAAGTGATGATGTGGTCGAAGATGTTGTTCAGGCTAACCTAGAAGTACTGGCTCTCAAGGACAGCTGCCGGAACACACCGTTAGGTGCTTGGCGACAGATTTCCTACTTGAGGGTGGTAGCTAGCCAGGCGGGCATTCGCAAAATGCCCTACCACCATGCTATAACGACTGCCATCCTAAGACAACAACCGGGACCGACGGCTTAACGTGCCCTCCGAAGCGCGGAAACGCTCAGTAGTAATGTCACTAGCGGTCACCCATCCAACTTATGACCGCGCGCGACGTTGCTTAACTTTCCTGATCGGTTGAGAACAGCTAACTAAACTTCGCTACGAGCGCTTCATCTCACCTCTTCTCACAATAATTATTACATTGACCTTATTGACTACCCAACTCTTTTAGAAAGAATTTGTTTCTCAATACCACGATCTTCAAGCAGAATTAAAAATATAATGACATTTAAGCTTCCTTTTTGTCGTACTAACCATGGTCACCATAAGCCAGTCTACCGAATGAGTTCAGCTTATAATAATATTGATCATGACCTCAATATCTTCAATACATCGACAAATAAATTAAACATTTTTGTCACACATTGTATTAATATAATTCAATACTTTATTATATCATAGTGTACAACAAACAAGAATTATTAATTGAAAAAATCTAACGTTTAGTGTTAGTAACTACAATAGTATTTTGTATTTTTCAAACATTTTCTCATAAGTATACATTTATTATTATCTATTTAAGATATTAAGTGTAATTTTATTTAAGCAGTTTGTGTTCACATCGAGAAGGCTTTTCACATGAGAAAGATGTAACATGTGTGTAATTTATGTAAGCATTGTGAAACAACCAGTTTGGTGAACCTACTAAAAAAAAAACAAAAAAAACATGTCACTACATTTTATTAACAACAGTAGCACTGTTCGTGAACCAGATCTTATAAAAGCGCTCGTAGCGAAATTTGCTTAGCTGTTCTTAACCGATCAGCAGAATTAAGCAGCGTCCGCCGCGCTCATGAGTTGGATGGGTGAAGGTGACATTACTACTGAGCGTTTCCGTGCTTCGGAGGGCACGTTAAGCCGTCGGTCCCGGTTGTTTTCTTAGGTTAGCAGTCGTTATAGCATGGTGGTAGGGCATTTTCCGAATGCCGCCTGGCTAGCTACCACGCTCAAGTAGAAAATCTGTCGCCAAGCACCTAACGGTGTTCCGGCAGTTGTGCTTGAGACAGTAATTCTAGGTTAGCCTGAACAACATCTTCGACCACATCATCACTTACCATCAGGTGAGATAGTGGACAAAGCAAAACATAAAAGAAATAAAAATAAAAAAATTGCGACAGTACAAATCTTTGTGAACGAGTTCGTCCGAGGAAGTACTGCCGCCATACAGTAATGTTCGCATTACTGTGTTCCGGTTTAAAGGGTATGAGTGCCGGTGACATTACAGGCACATGAGGTTAACAACTGTATGTCTCAGGGTGATGGAAGCAGTGCAGTTCGTCACAAGTGGCGAAATGCATCTGTGATAGGCAGAGATTGCCGCTTAACATCAGGTCGTCCTCACCTCGTGCTTGTTCCGTCACAATGACATTAAAAAGAAAAGTAAATGTTGAAATGTCAAGTACATGATTTTAATAGGGTAGTCAAGATTTATGATTAAGATTACCAAACTGTCCAACTAATATATTTTTTGAAGTCCATAAACATCAAACATATTATTTTGGCACTCGACACTAGTCGAGAAAGCCGTTTCGTGATGTCACTACAGCAGAAACTGTGGACTTGTTAGATATTTAATACGCCAACTTTATAAAGAGATTTACTTAGAATTATCTTTGTCAAATCAGGTACTTAGTTTCAATTATTAAGACTTGGTAATAATCAAGTCTGCAAGTTCGTGGTGGCCACTACCGTTACAAATACCGCCAATTTGATGAAATATGTGCAGTTTAAAAAAGGCACTCCTTATTTATGCAATGCAAAATGTATACTCGTATATATCCATTTATATATGATAAGTTACTGTAACGGCTAAAATATTCAGCTAATCGTGCAATTAATTTCTGACAGCGATAAAAAAATATTTTGTGGTTGTCAGGCGTCATTTAACAAATCCATATGTTGCGTAGGTTAATTCTAATTAAATATTTGTAGGAATTAACAGCATGAATCTACATTAAAATGCTAAAATGGCGGAAAAGCGCAAGAAATAATGACGCGTTTATCGCTCACGTAGGCCGATGTGTACGACATTATTTTATATGGAAGGAACTAATTATCCGACTCACCTCTTCAAGGAATTCTAGGTCATCTTCTTCACCGGCCTGTGCCAATTGCTTTTTGAGCACCTGGGAATGTCACACACGAATTACTTCTAAAATCTAAAATTAAATAATAATTATACTGTACAGCATAAGTAAAGTTGCCATGTAAATGAATAATGCCCAACAGTTTATACATGAACGCAAGTCCGTAACCAACCACCTAAAACCTTATAACTAATCAACAAATAAAATATGGATGTACAGCAATTATGCGTTTGCTTCCTTACATTACCTTTTAGTAAGGACTCTTTCAAAAGCAGTGAATCAAATCAATTTATACGCAAACGTTACAAGTTAATGGCCTAAAAATGACGCCTAAAACTACTTTTAATTTATATTATCGTAAGAAACTTGAAATATAATTTCATAGGAGCGCCAACAAACAAAGGTAATGAAAATGTCAACACCCGGCAAGCGTTCTCAGTATAACAAACCGTCTAATAGCAAGAAGGCACGCCAGTAATACCCATAACGATCCCATTGATTATTGGTGCGGCATTCAACAATATACCGAGAATGAAACATAAAAATTCTAACGACATAACCCCGCGCGTCTCATCAAAATACACCTAATTACTCTTAGGGCCTGTTTCAGAATGTTCGAGTAAGTACCGGTTATACTACCCACAACATATAATAACTGAATGATAAAAATGACAGTTAACATGCAGCGCGTTCAAGCTTTAACCGATGGATAGGCTAAATCGACGACTGTGCACTCAAAGATAGTGTTTTATTTATTAAATATGTTCTGGGTAGTATAACCGGAACTTACTCGAACATTCTGAAACAGGCCCTTAGTTTAATATACTTTCCACCAGTGCCGTGTGAGGAAGTGGGGCAGGAGAGGATCACAACATTCTGTGCTTATTAATGGCAGTTATAAAAATGGAGCAATCCCATTGGTGGATTTTGCCTCGCTCATCGCTCCCTTTTATTGCATAGGCTTGGTGAAAAGGCACCCATATTGATAAAGGAAACTAAGTCTAAGGCCTCCCGAAATAAGACAAGTTTTTGACTGGACAGGCAATTCGTACTACCGAGAAGTTTCAGCTCTATCTATAGTGATGGTGACGTGGCTGCAGATTTGATTTGATTCACTACTTTTCAACTATTCACATTAATTTTTCAACACATATTGTTAAATTATTTACAACTAAAACAACACAGTTATTTCATACGGCGGTTATTTACAAATTTGTCAGTGATGTATTTACAGACTGTGCTTTTATTGTATTGACATAATCAATGCAATGTGGCATTGAAAGCTTATGCTGAATATGCGAGCCCACTATGTTCTCTTAATCCTTTAAAAATATATTTCTAAAAGATATACAATAAAAATAAACCTTTATATAATAAGAGTTTATGTTAAAAGTTTGTGGGTCTCACTCAAGGTATAAATACACGAGTTTTGGTAGTTTACACTACCATTCAAGTTAAACTTTTCTCATTCATATTTTAGTGCGTCCGCGTTTCCGTTAGGGGCGCTGGTAAAAAAATTTAAAGGAAAAACATGGTTATGTAAAAGCTCATTGCGTAAAAACTCGTTATTGGAGTACTTAACTTTTATAATGCATCCAATTCGATTAATACATTGAAAACACTGATACCAATAATTATCCCAGACTTGTATAATTTTCAAATACGATCAATAGATAGAGAAAAATCACATAAATATCATAAAAACACAAATTAAGGCAATTCACCTCTTTTGAAGTCAACTATTTAAATAATTATTTTAAAAACCATGCTCCTATAAATCCCTGTTAATAGTAAACCAAATATGTACACTACACAATTCATTTATATTAAAATACTCATGCCATGTAGTTACTAGAAAAAAAGAACTCCTTATATTTCTGTTAATATTTTTATATCTTAGTTTATAGATTGGCTAATAGTTTTGTACTTATTTACTTGAGCCGGTAAGCCGCTGCATCTCATCACCTCTATGCAATCGCACATTGGTGTGGCTGAGACTGAAAAAGGAATTAGGTACTCAAGGTAATATTGCTATCCATGAAAGCTTCTAACGTTGCTAAAAATACTCGTATATATACAGGGTTATTGGTAAAATGCTAACCACCTCTTAGGGTTGACTTCTGCTAGTCCTAACAAACATAATGAGATTTTTTTTTTATGTTTATTTGACGGAATAAGTACGAGGACCACCCGATGTTAAAAGTCTCTTGTGCCTGTAATTTATTATTTCATATGTTTTATTACTTCGCTCGATGTAAATTTTCAAAACTCTATTCAAAGGGAGCGCGGCGCGGACCAGTGTAGCCGCGGCGGGCGCTCTTTGCTCGGAAGTAATAAAAAAATATGAAATAATAAATTACAGGCACAAAAGACTTTTAAGATCAGGTGGTCCTCGTACATATTCCGTCAAATATACATAAACAAACAAAAAAAATATTTCTTTATTAATATCAAAATGTTTGTGAGGACTAGCAGGAGTCAACCCTAAGAGGTTGTTAGCATTTTACCAATAACCCTGTATATCTATCACCACATATTCTTCGATAGTCTAAATCTTACTTGTGACGTAAAAATAAGGCAAAATTTTCATTAAAAAATCCACAACTATAACTTTTTTTAAAGTTAAAAAATTTCGTTACGTTGTGATATCAGTTTTTACGGTTATATCTTGAACTATGTAACATGTTGTAAAATTGGTCACGGAGTACAGCTATTATAAAATCCAAAAACACATAGTGAAGAGAACATAGTGCCCCAACAGTGCGTCTAGAAGCCGTGTGAATGTACGCATAGTTGTATTCATGTTGTATATTAACCTTGGCACTTTATTCTTGACTCGAGATCGCCAAGCAGGGCCTGAATGGTGTAAATACCTGTTTCATATTAAAACAGTTAACGGCACTAACAAAACTGAGAACATAATTTAAACAAAATATAAAAATAATGTCGAGTGTAAAGTGAACTGCCTTTTTAGATGAACTTATTTTATTTAAATAAATAGATACAATGCAATTTTTGATTTCTTAGATTTTGTTTCGCAACTCTTCCTTAGTATAACGCATTACGATTTTAAGTTATATATGTGAAGCAGAAAAGGCTGTCAGTTTACACTAGGCAGTTTCAAATGTTCAATAAATAAAATAAAAACAAACATGAGAGATCACATATAAAAAAATACAGTCTATAAGAAAAATAGTCATAGTTGTGTCAGAATAAATATATATTGCTTGCTAATAAAATTAGTCATAATAATACAAAATAAAAATTATACTATGTGGGTATTCTGGCAAAACTTGCAGAAACAAAACTCGTGTTATCTTTGAGTGTTATTTGACTCGACATGAACACTTAGCATCATCGGCCAAGATTTCGTGAAGTTTGGGACAGAACTGGAAAGAGCTATTTCTGTGCCAAGTTCAATCAAAAGCGAAGTAGTTATTTAGTAACTAAAAAGTAACAAAGGTACAGAATATTTCAAACAAAGGGGATTTGAACCAGCGGTTTGATTGTTATTGGATCACCATTAAAGGTAAAACTACTTTATTGTTTGTTTATAGCTGACTGCTATAGCCTTTGAACACTACCTCCAGTAAGTGAAAACGTTGTTCAGGCTAACCAAGAATTATTGGCTCTCAAGGACAGCTGCTGGAACAAACCGTTAGGTGCTTGGCAACTTACTTCGTATTTCGCAAATTCCCTACCACCATGCTATAACGATTGCAATCCTAAGACCGAGGCCGATTTCTTAACTTGCGCTCCGAAGCACGGTAGCGAAAAGTAGTATCTAATGCACCAACAGCGGTCACCCATTCATTTCATGACCGAAGAAAACGTTGCTTAACTTAGTTGATCGGTTAAGAACTAATAGCCCTGTAGCGTAGCTTATGCTACAACGGCTTCAAGACAATACAAATATTCTGGCACAATATAGACGGATAATACAATGATTACAAAATGAGAATGAGGCATGAGACTCACTTCTACGGAGTGGCGATAATGCTCCATCATGTTCTTACTAGCGTCGAGCTCCGCCAGCTTTTTCACAACTACGTCCGCTACGTTCTTTTCCGTTACGTCTATTTTGTCTCTGGAATTAGCGAATGTATGGTTACTACATGACAACTAGTATACATTGTTACATGCAACAATACAACATAATGTTTCACGATTTGTTTATAACAATGAAGCAAAGGTTAATGTTGTCGAACTGGCCATTAAATTGTATTATATAGACGACGCTATGTAAATATGTACAAATAGCTATCGTTAAGTTTTTTATTTTTTATTCCTGATAGGTTAGTCTTTGACCACTATCTCACCTGATGGTATGTGATGATGTGGTCGAAGATGTTGTTCAGGCTAACCTAGAAGTCTAGTTTTGTGAACCTAGAAGATTCTCCGTAAATTTTGGTTATAGTACATTGTTAGTATTTAGCATAGCGAAAACGATGTCTAATTGAGAGTATATCTATAAATTATATGAAATACCAATAATATTGAATTTAAAATTATATATAAGCTGTGGTGAGGATCATTGCATTGTGTTGATGGATGAAAGAAGATTTGAGATAAAATCTGTCACATCGACAGCTTTGGCCGATTCAAAAGCTAGTAAAATTTTGGCCAGGAAGAGCAGAGCATTATCGCTATAGAGCATAGTGTCGCCTGGAACCAGTATGATCTATGAATAAATATGTAAAGAAGTAATTACTTCTTCACAACTCTCTCATATAGTAGTTACCGAATTGATTTAGGACTCATCTAGTTTACAAGTAACAAAACACGCACCATTTTACAAATTCAATTCGATTGGTTAATTGATTTTGCGCTTGTAAATGATCGCATGCGATTGATTGCGTCAAGGTAATGGTACACTTTTTGAACCACGCCCTCCGCAGTAAGGTCTGCGTTTTGCTGTTATTGAGCTAGACTTAAATTTATTTTAATATTTTCTTTTCAGTATGATCAATAGTTCTCTATCGCTCTGGATCTAATTCAGCTCGATTGCGATGCTGGAACGGCGTGTAACCACGATTAGAGCAAAATTAGACTTGGCCGAAGGAATTCTGAAAAGTACTCCTGAGCACAATCTAGTCCGACGTAACTATAACAGACATTCGAGAACTTGCGTCCATCATCCATACCTCAATGCCTGCGCCAGTCTAACAGAGTCCCCGTCGTCAGTTGCGGCAGCTGAAGCAGCGGCTAGTCTCAATGCCGTGAGCAGTTCCGAGAGCCTGGCGTCCAAAGCCGCCACCCTGGAGACCAGGGAGCCTCGTTCGTCTTCCGCCTCGGAACGTTGCCGGTGCGCAATCGCGGCTGATAGGTTGCGCAGCGACTCGCGTTCGGATGCCGATGCTGATTCTGGCTCTGAAAGGTGTAATAAAAGTAATCATAATACAGCCTGGCTTTTCAATTGTCAGATATATAAATACTAAACTGATAAATCGTTAACCAACAAAATTTAAAACAAAAGAACACTTCCTTAAAATAACCATCGTCCTTTTTTATATTGGCTATACATTTATTATTAGGAGTATCTATCTGGTGATTGAATAACCAGGCCTCTGACACGACTTGCCAATCATCAGATAAAAATATCAGACTTATAAAATATCTTTTACAAACAATGAGTGCAAAGCAATACAAGCGAAAATATCAGATTTAGATTTTAGGAACAACCAAAATCATTATAAAATAATTGTGACCAGGAACGAAGGAAATGACGCATGTAAACAGGTAGAATGTTGATGAAAGAGATTGACTTCGGCACAAAAATTTAACTATATGGCATGCAGCTGGCTGCTTATCTACCAGAGATGTGTGTGAAAGATATGTAAGAGGAAAAAATCCACCAATAGTGTTATAGATCATCTGTTTAATTAATAATTTTTATCTATATGTTTTCTGTTGGATACTCTCTGTGTTCGTGATATTACAAAAAAGGTTTTTTTATGTTATTGTGACGGAACAACCTCGAGGCCCACCTGATGTTAATTGTTTTGCTTTGCACCGACAAGAAAAGTGAAACTAATTAATACATTATTATTTATTAATGCCCAGCAGACACATCAATCCTATAATTAGTAAAAATAGGATCGTTTTATTTTGTAAGCTTCGCTCAACGCTGCGGTGCGGATTTTTCGATGAATTTACATTCTGCGAAAATTATTAGTGCATTGTTCAAAAAGCACATAATATCTCACCTTTGTCGATATCTGGGCAGGAGTCACGTTCGGGCGACAGTTCGTCTCCGCTCCAAGCGCCCGCGCCCTCGGCTCCCGACCACCATTCTTCTGCGTATTCTGTACACAACAATATTTAATTGATCAACCACGCCAACGAAGACAAGTATCGAACAGGTGATGCTGGAGATTATCTATCATATTATTTTTATACATAGTTAGTAAAAGTATAAACGTTAAGTTGCGTATATCATTTGAGAGTTAAGAATTCGTTTGAGATTGATTTTAGTTTCTATAAGACCGAGCGGTTCAAATCAAATCAATATTTTATTTGCTTATACAGTACAATATCATACATTAACTGGATTTTACAATTTGTCAAGTAGGTACAGCAAAGTATGTTAACTCCTCTACATCCAAAGGTTGTCTGGAAGAGATCTCTTCTCAGCGATAAGATTACATTGTACAACATTATATTTAAGCTAATATTAAGCCCACGTTTTTCTTCCATTTTGGTGTACAATAAAGTGTTATCTATCTATCTATATACAGCATTCAGCCTGCAAGCAGACATGCAAATATTAAACATCATTTCTGAAGTTATAATATAAATATTCCTTAATACTATATAACATTTGGTTAAGAGCCAATCACTTAATTTTTTTTATAACTATTTCCTTCTAACATTTTGGTTTTATTTGGTAAATAATTATAAATTGATATACACATTGTTTAAATTTTTCTTATAAATGACACTGTGGCACAGAGGTTGCTATAAAAACTTTTCATACTGTGATCTTTTTTGTCTAGTAATGACGTTGCTACGTTTAGTAAAAACTCTCGATACAAAACCCCTACTTAAACACGAACTATACGCGAAATAAATGCAAACCAATAATTTTCTGTTGGCTTCGTGAGTAAATTATTGTAAATATACAAATGACTATATAAATGAACCATGACAGATAATTTGACCTCAATACACACTGGTTTCCAAAAGAAGCATCATCGTGGTATCAAATATTTCACAAGAAAAAAATGCAGCGCACGTATAATGTCGGCTTTTTCTCTGGTAAAAAGGCGCGCTGGTTTCTTTATCTTTTTGTTTCACTCTTTGAATTTAAAGCTTACATTGTGGAGCTTCTGAAATAAATAAACTTTTTTGAGTGTATGATCGCGATATTTTGATGAATTATGTCCACTCTCGACTCAATATAACTGAGCCTATTTACTGACGTCGCGTGGAGTAAAGTTGGTGATTAAATAGGTTCGTTAACTTCTCATCTGAGACGTGTACTTACACGTCAGTGACGTAAGATACAGGTATGTAATATAATGTTACTACATTAATATACCTGGGTCGGTGACGAGACAGGGCTCGGTCTCGGAGTCGAGCAGGTCAGCGGAGTTGTCGTTATCGTCAGAGAGACGCGAGCGGTCGTCGTCTGCAGCGGCGGGGGCGGAGGCGGGGACTCCGTTACCCGGGGCCGCCCCGCAACCGGGGGCGGGGACGGGGACTCCGCGCAGAGCCCGCATCACGGCCCCGACCAGGCCCCCGCGGGGCTCCTCCTCTGGGGACAGCGCCTCGCCGCTATCGCTGCGGCTGGACAAAAATACATATATCCACGTATTATCATAAAATATGACACAGGTGAAATTTTTTTTTTTTAAATTTAATGACTAGGTCTAACGTCAGGCTTGATCACGTATAAGCTCGTATTTTTTACGAATTTATAATACAGAATTGGTTACCAAACTAGCTATAAGCACGAAACTGTTTATTTTTGTATTTCTCGCCGCAGAAGTAAATTTCCAACTTTATATTAAGCTGTTACTTAATATGTAAATAAATTCAGCTACGAATAATACATAATATTTATTTGTAGTAATTCAGTAAGAAACTCAAAATGGATATAAATAACTTAATTTTACAGTTCACCATTATCGTCTTCTGTTTCTTGCCGTCTATGATCGTCTGGAGATTAGCACCTTTAAAACGAAAATTATTGCATATGCAGAAGTCCAATCAAATGAGTTAGGTCTCATTTGATTATACTTCTGACGGAAGCACGAGAGACTGGAGCACATATTCCGGTCGACATGGGTAGGTTAGCTGTTATTACTGAACTCTATCAGTTAATAACAGCTTAAGTTAGTAACAGGCGTGAACACATAATCGGATAACTTAAAATAATCTATCAGGTTTCTTTACTAATAAATTAAATAATTCGGCCACGTTTAGCTATCAAGGTTTCGTTGCAACAAAAGCTGTAAGAACGTGCATAAATGCATATGACTTTACTTGGTACAAAGATAGATAATTTGGTATAGTGGTGAGCGTCGACCATAAAGCATGAAAGAAAGAAAGAAACATATTAGGTACTTACACAATATAGAACACAGAGCCAAAATCTAACAAATAATAAACGAAGTGGAACACACAAAGATAATAAGTACATAAAGTCACGCCTGAACCCTGGAGGGGAAGGCAGACAGAAACTACGGATTTAGGTAACTAGGTAGGAAGCAGTGATGGCTCAGTGGCATTGGCTATGGACTGCCGCGCAGCAGGTCCATGGTTCGAATCCCGCCCCGAGCTTGAGCTTCATCGCATGGTGGAAGGGCATTTTGCGAATGCCCGCCTGGCTAGCGACCACCCTCAAGTAGAAAATCTGTCGCCAAGCACCTAACTGTGTGTTCCGGCAGCAGTCCTTGAGAGCCAGTGAAATAACAGGCAAAATGAAACTTAACAGGTATGTCTCAAGGTGATGGGCGCAGTGCAGTTCGTCACTTGTGATGAGAATGCATCTGTTATAGGCAGAGAATACACATCAGGTGGGCCTCGCGCTTGTTCCTTCACAATAACATAAAAAAAAAACATTGCAGTACCTACCACAGTATCACGATTGTAAAACTCTGGCAGTATCTACACTAGGTTAGGTCAAGGACTGGCCGTGTATGGATATATGATTTTAACCATATTTATAATAACATACCTTCGAATAATGATGAAAATTGCTCCAACTCCTCTGTGGTTAGATCTTTATATTCAAACTAGTATTTCGGGCAGTGTGCGGGCCGCATGCGGCCCGCATTTATCGTTATGCAGTACTAAACTATATCAAAACTCCTGATACGTTGGAAAAAAGTATGTTCAAAACTCCAATAGATTTATGAAATCCCATATAAACTCTCAATACAATAAAGAACCATACTGTAGCCACTAAAGCAGATTCACCCTACTGCCATAAAAAGGTGGTACGGGCAGAATGAGACCAAGGTTCTGAGTCACTTTTGTTAAGGAACCCCACTCGTAGGTGCTTCGCTTACCGCGGGCAGTTGCCATGGAGACCAGTCGGAGACGTGGAAAAAACTCTCAAGTCGGAGCTCGGCCTTCGGCCTCGCAAGTTACTAATACGGCTCGGCCTACGGCCTCGCCAGGCGCTCGCCCTTCGGGCTCGCGCATCATACGCTCGGCCTTCGGCCTCGCGGACCGAAAGTTCGGCCTTCGGCCTCACCAAAAGCTCGCCCTTCGGGCTCGCTACTTCACTTACGTAGGACAGTAACTCCAAATTTAGTCAAAAATCCCACAAAAACTCCTAATACAGTCGAAAATATAAGGTAAAACACTCCAAATGCAGTATAAAGAATGATAGGAGCACGTTAGACACATCCAAAATGTCGAATTTCAAGATGGCCACCATACAAACTGCTCCGCCCCTACTGAAGCTCGGCCTAAAGGCCTCGCTTCAGCAGGCTCGGAGCATTTTGTATGGCGGCCATCTTGAAATCCGCCATTTTGGATTTTTGACAGATGTCATTCGACTGCTCTCCCGATTCCCTATGACATTTGTTCAAACACCCCCTACCTATGTCTTACCGTTTTCGAGATACGTCATCCATCATCACTTGGCAGACGTCTTTTTAATGATTTTCGATTTTTCTCATACTCACCAAAACCACCCGAACATTTTTGCCATACTTCATTTTTACCCTACTCTGCTCCTTCTAGGAGAACATTTATGTCAGTGAGTGAGTGGTAATCGAGCTTTATTTATATTATAAATATAAATATATCGTTATTATTCGCCATTGTAAGTGAAATGTGACTATTTGTTATGAGTATTAAAAATATAATCATAAACTGTCGCTTAACAAATAGATAGTCCTGCTTTGGGCAGTACCTATTACCGAACTGAAAGTGTTTTGTTTTGATGATATATTAAAGAAAATTATCTATCAAAAGGCTTATAATAAGTTTTATCCGGTATTAAGTCAGGTCGTCTCAAAGAGAGTGATGAGTGTGTGAGTCACCTGAATGCCTCGTTGTGGAAGACGGTTGGTTCTGCAGCGTCGTTGGGCAGCTTGTATGCGAGCACGACAGCGCGCGTGAGGCGCTGCACGCGGCGCTGCAGCGCTGCGAGCGCACGCGAGGCGCCGGCACCGCCGCGGGCGCGCGCCGCCATGCCCAGCGCCTCTTGCCGGCGCTGCTCGCACATACGGACCAGCTGACGGCATTCCGCGCGCCTGCAAACATACAATACCATTTTTGGATAATCATGCTTTAAAGTCCGGCCGCCGAGAGAATGCGTTAGACAGTACGCATTTTTGTTGTCGCTGTGGCTTGTAAATGGAGTAAAATGTATATGAACAAATATTTTTGAACATTTAAATGTCTGACTGATACAGTATTATGTAATCAGATTGTCTATGTTACTTTGGGAGGGGAAAACCATATTAATAAAATGAACTGTAAATCGCATTCTCTCACCGGCCGCACTTTAGTTCTATTCACCTTCGGCAGACAACACATTGAGCTAAATGAATGTAAGATATAGAAATTTCTAGAACACAATTTCTAGAATATATATATAAGTTACTTTTATATATATAAGTTACTTCAGCTGTTGGTTTTCCCTTAAATAAATAAAAAGAACATAGAAATGTCTAGAACACAATATTTGAACATACTTCATATTGTACGGATGTACATTTAGTAATAAACATTTTTTTTTACTAATAAGAGTTATATGATTTATTAGCATAGATGAAATCAAAATTTATTAAAATAACTGTATTAGCCGGATTGTCCACTGCTGGATACAGCCTCCCCCATTACGGTTTAAATCATTTATTCCTTTTTTAATCCCCACGCTTGACAGGCTTCTTGGGGATCGCAGTGTCAGATATCAGTTCCTCAGAATGCGTTGCTGCCCGCCTGGTGTGTTACCCTTAGTCGCCTCTTACGACACCCACGGGTAGAGATAAGGGGGGACATTCTAGCCCGGCACCCCACTGGCATATTATTAACTAAAATAAACAAAGTTACAATAACTTCAATATTTTCTTAAGCGTTAGTTAATTTTCGCGATTATAACGCACAGTAATTAAAAAAAATTAAATGTAACAGATATATATTTCAGAGTGGATTAAGGTAGAGAGAAACACTGTATTTGCATATCTTAAAAAACATTACAGTGAAAATAAACACACATATTATGTATACAAAGGGCAGTCTTATTGCTTAAAGCATTTTCCAGACAACCAAACAGAACGGATTTACATATATTAAAACTAAGGCAGCGTCGATAATCATACTCCATGCGAGTATGCTTGTGATATTCTACTTCGCTAAGTTGATACCGACGTCTAGCTGAAGCTATTGAACGTACCGTTTATCGAGATCAGCGTGCAGCCTTGCCGCTTCCGCCTCTGCGTCGCGCAGCGAGTGTGTCAGCGCGTTGGTTTCTGCCGCGAGGAAGTCTTGCATTTCCACCGCTTCTTTCTCCGCTTCCTCTAGCCTCGCCTCCGCTAACCTCGCCCGCTCACGCTCTGTACACGCCTCCTGGAATTTTTAAAGATTATGGTTATAACTACTCCAGATTCTTTTGGCAAACGAGCTATTATACAATATCTAATTTAACGAAACTTACTTCTGTAATGTGATACGAAAGGAAAAATAATCATGGCGAGTTACGAGAAAAAATCTTGACTATAATACAAGTTAACCACAACAGAATCTACAGCGTAAAAACTTCTTTTAACATTTGGCAAATCAATGACTAAAGATAAATGGTAAATGAAATAAAACCGGGCACGTGCAAGTTGGGTTGCCACACCAGCGGTTCCGTACCAACACAGACCTTTTTGTATGACCCCCATTTATTTTTAACTTTACTAACACATATTCTGTAAAAATTTCAACCAGCTATTTAGCAATCCGAAGGTACAGCCTTTTATGGGACGGACAGCCGAGGCTTAGGGTCCCGATTCCAAGTACGGAACCCTAAAAGCGACTGAAAAATTTGCAGAAATGCTTATAAAAGACATAACAATGGTTAAGTTAATTGCTAATCACTCTGTTAGCAGAAATTTTAAGTTTACTCTACCATCAAGGATTATTGTGGTAGGTGTCATGCTGTTTTCCATACAAACTCAAAGTAAAAGTTACAAAGTCAATAATAAAATCATTAAATCAATTAAGTCGTCAACGAAGCTCTTATGTAGGTCAATTACATATTCTTAATTTTAAATATTCTACTATTTTCGTGGCAGTAGCCACGTTCAGCAAAAATGCGATATAGAGCAACTGTGTGAAGAGCGGGCAAAAAACTTGGTGTCATTAATTTTAAATGTTTTTTAACGTTAGAGGTGTAATAAAAATATTAAAATATTTGCTTAAATTACGCGAGGCGGTAGCTTGGCAGAGGCGGAATTGTCCAAGCATTTTCGTTGTTTAAGTAAGGACCAAATGTATAGTAGGATTTGAAATCGTATTTCACATTCAACTTGAATTTTTCTTTCTGTGAACATTGTAATAAAAGTTCCTAAATATATTTATTTAGGAGTTTTAACATAATATCGCAGACAATTCCCTAAGAAGGACTTTTTATTTGCCTTGCTTAATCTGTCAATCAGTGTTTTCATCGTGATTGTCACTGTTTCATTTAAATTTACCCAAGTTTATACGAGTACACATAATAATTATACAGATGTACAGACTGGGTAAAGTTAAATAATCAATTTCTGTAAAAAAAGCCCTTCAGAGATTCGCTAGGAACCATTTTATATATGGCTCGAATTGCACGCTTTTGTAAGATAAAGGTTGTCTCTATCTCAGCAGCAGCTCCCCACAGCAATACACCATACGACATAATGCTGTGGACCAACACGAAGTAAACTAGCCTAGCCGTAGCTACACCCTGTAGCTACGGCTAGACTAGTTAGGTTAGTAGTGTCGTACGAACTGTAAATGCATACGGTACGCAACAAAAAAAACAAATGGTTCTGTTGAATCATGATCTAACAATCTATATCCTACTACTCGTGGCTCAACTTATCCTGGAAATAACGTCTCTTGCTGTCGCCAGCTGGATATACTACAAAATGTATGTGGAAGAGAAGAAACGTTCTAATAAATGTTTTTTTATTTATAGATAGGCTAGCCTTTGACCACGATCTTACCTGATGCTAAGTGATGATGTGGTTAAGCCTGTTAACCTAGAATTATTGGCTCTCAATGACAGCTTCCGGAACACACCGTAAAGTGCTTGGCGACAGATTTTCTACTTGAAGGTGATAGCTAGCCTGGCGGGCATTCGCAAAACACCCTACCACTATGCTACAACGACTGCCATCCTCAGAATGAAAATGAAAATCCTAAGACAACAATAGAGACCGACGGCGTGTCCTCGGAAGCGCTCAGTAGTAATGTCACTAGCGGTCACCCATCCAAGTCATGACCGCTGCCGACGTTGTTTAAATTAGCTGATCAGTTCAGAACGCCTAAGCAAACTTCGCTTCGAGCGCTTCAAAAGATAGTTGTAGAAATACATAGCATATTTAGTCTAATTTGTATAATCTGTAATATTTTTTTTATTACTTATGTCTACAGTATAACAAAGTGATGTGTATAGTTGTTATTGGATTTTGAGTTCATAGTGCTGTCTTCTTCCATAAAGTGTCTTAATTTAAGTTTATAGCCTAATATCTGTAACTGTACCTATGAAGAAAAAATAAATAAATAAAATAAAATAAATATCGCTGGTGTAGATATATATAGTTTATACTGACAGCATGCAGCTTGTTGCACTTGTCCCTCAGCACGTCGATCTCAGCTCGATGCCTCGTCGCCTGCTCGCTCGACGTGCGCAACTGTTCTTCCAACGCGCGGAGGCAGCCCTCGGCGCCTGCGCCTGCGCCTGTCAAACATGTTCATCGGTTACAGTTACGCTATGGGAAATAACCATGTAGGAGACATACACATATATATTTTTTTATGTTATTGTGACGGAACAAGCTCGAGGCCCACCTGATGTTAAGCGGACTAATCTCTGCCTATAACAGATGCATTTGGTCACAAGTCACGAATTGCACTGCGCCCGTCACCTTGAGACATAGTTATTAAGTCTCATATGCTTGTAATTTACTGGCTCTAAAGGACTGCTGCCGGAACACACCGTTAGGTGCTTGACGACAGATTTTCTACTTGAGGGTGGTCGCTAGCCAGGGCATTCGCAAAATGCCCTTCCACCATGCTGTGAAGTTCAAGCCCGCGGCGGGATTCGAACCATGGACCTGCTGCACGGCAGTCCATAGCCAATGGCACTGACCCATCACTGCTTTAGAGCAGATACATTCACAAAACCACGCCTTCTTCCCGTAGGGGTAGGCAGAGACCCCATTTTTCCACTTACTACCATCCTTACACATCTCTTTCGCTTCATCTACACTTATCAATCCTTTCATACATAAGCGTCGGTTTAGAGTACTCCTGATCTGGCCTTTTTTCAGAACATCATCAATCTGATTTCGGAACGTTCGCCTAGGTCTTCCCCTTCCAACACTTCCATTCACTTGTTCTATGTATACCTGATTAGTCATTCTCATTTCATTCATTCTCTCCACATGTCCAAACCATCTTAACATACCTTTCTCTATTTATGTCACTACATCCTCATTCACACCACATCGTTCCCTTATCACACTATTCCTTATCCTGTCACTCCGTTTGACTCCAATCATGCTTCTCAATGCTCTCATCTCCACTGCATTGATTCTACTTTCATGCTTTTTCTGCTATACCTTTCACCTACATACATTAGTGTCGGAATCAGGTTTATAACGTGACAATTTATGAATGAGTGTTAAGGCAAAAGTTATAGTTATATGACCGACCATTGTTAGTGACGCAAGTGTAGGATAATATTACCTCTTTTTGTATTTTTTATTTACCTATAAATATGTACAATGTGTGTATATTTTAGTTTTTAATAATTCACTAAGATTGCGAGAACGTTAAGAGAACTTAACTCACGTTAAGAAAATGAAGTATAAAAAATACTATTTTAGTGATGTATGCCGCGCATGTCCGCTGCATCGATGTATGTTATGTTGTAAAGGAGGCGATTTCCTGATTTCGTTGCTTTGAAGTCTACTACTCTTCAAATTATCATTATTTTGATCCAGATAAATATATGTATCCTTACGCATCCATAGATAATGAGAACAATAGAATTTCATTTCTAAAATGGAGCCCATGGTTTACAAATGTTTTGGCAGACAATATATTATGCTGAAGGTTTGTTCATTACTGCTTGATTAATAGGTAAAAAAAGTAAAGTGCAACTGGTTTAAAATTAATTTTTGGAACTCTTAACCATAACGAATTATTAAATCTAACTTTAGCTAAAGTGTCAATTAAATTAATTAGAAATACGTGTTTTTTTTTTTTATATGACATTCACATCTTTGTTTTTAGTATTATATTCTATAATTTTTGCATTTCGAGCAAACAAAAGAGCGTGGCTGCCACGTGCAGCAAGCATTGAGGTTGAACTTTATTTAGTTCACATTAAATTTTAATTTCCTTCATTAGCTCCTAAGTGCTTATTGCGCCAACATAAATTCGAGAGTTAAAGTCGGGTTAACTTGGTTTTTGTATGACAATTTAAACTTAATTCGAGTTTAACTCACGTTTCCTCGTTGGTGCAGTTGGGCATAATTTATTTAGATTCCCCCTTTAACAGAAAACGTTTTAAAATGATGAAAACATAAGCGTGTACGAGACTGACCCGCAGCGCCGGCTAGCTCGAGCAGCCGTTGCGAGTTCCGATGCAGGTCCGCGAGCGCGGCGTGCGTGTGCGCCCGCTCCTCGGCCAGCGCGGCCTCCGCGTGCATGCGGCGCGAGCGCTCCTCCGCCGCCGCGGCCAGCGCGCCGCTCAGCCGCGCCGCCTCCGCCTCGCGCCCGCTCGCCTGCACGCCGCGGTGGCACCGGGACACCTCCGGACGTACGCTGAAACACACAACACTTTCCTATTACTATCCAGCATTGCATATCAAAAGCTGAGATCGGTCAAGAGACGTCTTATGACGTAGATGCATTGATGGCCCAACAGGCTATGGACTGCCGCAGTACTAGTAGACTGTAGGTCCATGATACAAATCCCGCCGCAAGGTTGACCTTCACCCCATGCTGTAAAGGCATTTAGTGAAATCCAGCCTGATAGCTCTACCATCATCAAGTAGAAAATCTGTCACCAAGCACCTAACGATGTGTTCCAGCAGCTGTGAAAGCCAGTAATTCTATGTTAGGCGAGGTGAGATTGTGACCAAAGGCAAATTTGTAAATATTAAGAAAAATAAAAACTTATCGTCACGTCTGTATTCCGCGAAATGGTAAGCAGAGGTGTATAAATAATTAAATACCCACGTTTTGTCCCGTGTAATAGAGGGCGAGCCAGTTATCATGTACCGGGCACAGTTTCAGAATACATACTATTACTGAAAATTTCTAATTTGTACGAACGGTAAGAGACCATCCATAGATTATCCTGCTGTGATAGTTCAAGCTGCTGTACCGATTTGTAAATAATATACTGGTTGATTCTTAAACAAGACAGCTTAGTTTATTTAATAATTACACCCTCGACCTACTTGCGCCGTTACTCGTTACTTTCTCCCGTTTAAATAACTTATTATTAATATTAATTATTAGTATTAATAATTTACACCCGAATTATACATAGATTAAATCTCTTAACCAATGATTGCATCAATGTTTTCAGCACAGACTATACATACGAGTACAATGCGATTAAAATAAGAATAGGACGGGCTCTCGGCTAACTTCACTCATATATTCACTCTAATAAGTACGATCAGCAGAACAAACATAAAAATAGAGCAGTGCCATATATTAATACGTAATTTTAAACGAGTGACCCGAAATTGTGAATTTTAATAAATTCATATTTTTAAGGTTGACAGCACATACGCCATTTTGGGTTGATGAAAACGCGGGCGTCAGGGTCTTATTTCTGCGACAGTGCACTAATACGCGACACGTTTCCGAGTGTTTATTGATCTTCTCGTTTAATTATTTTTTTGACTGTATAATTTGTTCTTGTTGACTGTTTAATATGTTTTTGGTGATTGTTATATTTGTTTTTGTTACTCGTTACGATGATAACGATGAGTCTGACTCAGTGGGCCATCAGGACATGCGGCATCGAAGAGCTAAGCGATTCAAATTAAGATACCTAAGTACAAAATATTGCTAACAAATAAAATCAGTTCAAATTATTTTTGTATTTGCTGTACCTACAGTCACCTACAACTTCGTTTACCTACCTATGACTACTTGTTTTTTTACCCGACTGCCCACATAAACGTGTGTTAAGTTTACAGGTTTCATGTATGAATGTATGTTTGTGAGTTTCTTTATTTCACCATAACTTCTAAACGGCTTAACCGATTTTAATGTACGAGATATCGTTAGATTTATCTTGATAGCTCAAGTGACACTATGTACATAAAGAAACAAAAAACAAACTGGTGGATTTTAGACGCCATATAGTGAGAAAAACAATTATTTTTTTCTTCCAAAGCCATCGTGTTGGGTATCAAAATGATAGGCATTAAAAAAAGATTCCGTTAATATAGTAACTGGCAGTTTTAATTTCAATTGATCGATAAAACACTTAACGAAAATAAATTATTTGCAGTCGGGTTTTTTATTTTCCTTATTAATTTATAACCATGTTTTATCATTTCTTTTTTTGCACACTGTACCAAGTTCTAGTTTTGACGTCACAACATGGCGCTAGGCCAATCCTATTCTTATTTTAATCGCATTGTATATCTATTATTTTAATCTTTATGTTACTATTGTATACAATTTAACTTACACTTCGATATTTGGCATAACTCCTCCCAGCGCCGACTCGATGTCAGTCCCGAGCAGCACTGTCTGCGAAGTCTTCTCCGCGTAGATCCTGACGCGTGTGCGCACTGCGGACCGGGAGGAGGCGGAGCGCGTGACGGCCGGCCGCCGCGGCGGTGGCACCTCGCGCTTCGGGGACTCCTCGGGCTCCGGGGGGTCGCGCCGCTTGCGGGGCAGCGTGCCGTACTTGTCTGCAGCAACCCGTGCCGCACTCGCGTCCGTCGCCGCTGGCAGCCGCGGC
Source organism: Plagodis pulveraria (assembly GCA_963890685.1). Lineage (NCBI taxonomy): Eukaryota > Metazoa > Arthropoda > Insecta > Lepidoptera > Geometridae > Plagodis > Plagodis pulveraria. The sequence goes on from OY982957.1 coordinate 23,492,449, forward strand.
CCGCTCGACGGCCACCGCTTCTCCTCACCCGGCGAGTTCGGCGTGCGACATCGCGCCGATGACGTCTTCGTCGGCTTCGCTCGCAGTGCAGGACTCTCGCGGACGAGGTTCGGCAACTCTCCCGTCGGCCGGATGCGTGGCTTCGGCGTCAGCGGACGAGGCTTCTCGGGTGGGATCGGCTTCTCTCGACTTCTGGCGCGCTCGCGGGTCGCAAGATTCGGGCCTCGCGGTGCGGTCACCGGCCGTGGTGTAGAGGAGCCGACGGGGGAGCTCCGCTTGGGATCGGCCACGTTAACGTTGACCCGTCGCCGAGGTCGCGGCGGCGCGCCAGCCAAGGAAGAACTCTCGGAACCGCAGCCAGAGCCGCACGAGACAACACTAGACGCGCAGGAGCGCGATCCACCGCCGCTGCTGAGCGCTCTCCCGCAGCCCTCCACACCGCTATCGCTGCCAGCAGCGCCTAAGGCCAGTTCGTCACCCACCGGCAAGCTGTCAAGATCACCCAGCGACCTCGCATCGTCGTTCGTTTCGCACGGCTCACATGCGCGATCGCACGTGTCTTTACCGGGCGCAGTGCTCACATCTGACGTGTCCAACACTACACCACTTTCGTTGTTGTTGATTACACTGTCAACTCTATTACTCTCACTACTCTCTTCATAATCTACACTATCATTTTGAACACTTTCATTGTTATCACTTTTGTCCGCCACCCCACTGTCTGTAGTAGACACGTCGGGAACCTCCCCGTTGTCAGTCTGTACTTCATCGGTCGTTGGCGATGGTGGCCCCTCGCCGACGGAATTGCTGGTTTCTTCTTCCATGTCAGTATTGTTGACTTACATGTTCTGTAACAAGCGAAGTCGCAATTAAATTTTAAATCTAATTAAATTGTTTAATAAATTATTTTAATGTTAGTTCCCGGGAGAGGCTCGCGGCATATCAGCGAGCTGCAGCATGATTGAGGGCAAATGTCTATTGTCTGGATGGCTCTCGGGCTCAATGCTATTTAATCTCTCGGGAGCTTAATACAATTGCTGCCTTATTCAATTGCTTTTATGGTGCAAAAATTACAGTTATTTCAAACTTGCTATGAAACAAGAGAGCAAACTTTCATTGTCAGGTACAAATGTAATAAAGATGTAATACGATAAGTAGGGTAGGCTTAATGCATTTACTTTCAGGCGTCAAAGTTCAGGGTTGCAACACTTGCAGTGTACGTTTATGGCTTCACGTTGCATTCACAACACAACAAAAATACTTGTTTCATTATGTATATTATAAAGTAGTTACTGGCACAAGGTGTTCTGCAAGTTAAAGTTGTCCAACGAGAATTGTTTATAAAAAATACAAGTTTATTAGAATGCCAAGTGAAACTAACAACAATGAGCAAAACCTATCAGCAGTTACCAATGCAGTTTCTCATTAACAATGAATGGTTCTCATGACAGCCCTGCTGCCATCGGACTCACGTCCTCTATTGTAACCGATCACAATCAAGCTTTTTGCTTCTGTTCTCTTTGTGACCGTAGGAAGACATTCTTAGCTACGGCACAGAATAAAACTACGGTTAGTTACATTTCAAACGTGTTGCCTACGACTAATAAATGGTTACTATTACTGATTGAGGATTAAACTGCCACAAATACTCATTATTCATAGTAAAACTTTTATTAACTCCGTTCGAAACAAAGGAAAACGCCTTAATGTTTTTTATTGGACTGTAGCTGATAACATTATGGAACGATTGCTCAAACGGGGGAGCGTTTCTATTGGTTACATTTGATAAGCTATCGGAAACCGCCTTAACATCTACCAAGAGCGTTACAAAACTGGACAAGAGCTCGTAAAACACTGATTAAGTCTTTATACAGACTGCATAGTCCCGAGGTCTCGAGGTCATCGCACTGTGATTCGCTAGGGGGATAATAACAAGCGGTCTATTTCAATACGTGTTATAAAGTGCGGCTATGGAACATGTGTGGTATCTATTTAATTTGTCATGGTTGTCGGTAGTCTGTAGTAGCGCCGAGACGCGCCGTCTGCTCGCCTATAGTACATTGATCACACGATGTTTATTTTTACCGGCGAAACAGCAGGCCTGCTGCTAAACATTAATTATAAGAACTAGAAAGGCCACGGCGAAGGCCTCCACTCAACACCGGCTACTCGAAGCGAATATAAACCGTAAACACTCCAGTTGAAATATTTACTAGCAGGCAATACGAACACTTGATCAGACTAAGTTATACCTATGTTAAGCGGTGTGTATAAAACAGGGTACTTATCTGAATATGCAAATTAAGACAACGATACGTGAGCTACGAAGTACTCGAGCTTTCATCATAATAAGTAAGCAACACCTACATCGGATAACTTTCTTCAGACTGCAGCTGTCGTAAATACAAAGTAGAATTATCCAAAGGCGCAGAATACAGAATGCTATTCAATTATTTAGTTGAAATTCTATATAAGGAATGATTGTATTGTTTGCTGTATAAGAATAGAGGCACGTCGTGTCGTCTCTTCGCGGTTTGGCTTCGAGAATAGCGGAGTTTCTTTTAGAACACGTATAGAAAGTAAATGAGACCATAAATGGACCTATCAAAGATTGTGTAACAATATCTTAGAAATAAAACGAATATTACGAATGCTTTAAATTTCATATAAGCCAAGAGCGCGGTCGTTTTGAAGCCATAAAAGTGGATATATTGCTTAAAACCTTTATTACTCTGTTTTATGAGCGAAATGCATTCCATTTAGATTATATAAATAAAAATTTAAGACGAAAACAACACAAATGATCCGTCCCAAGTATTAGGATGTTTGTAAATTAAATGCATCTTCATAACTGCGAGAATATTCGGCCATTCTATGTTCCAGATATTTGGCGAGATTCCATCGGCTCTAGGTTATCGATATAATATGTTATAGTTAAACGTTAAATATCGAATCTAGGTTAATGCATACTGCAGCTAAATTTAGTCATCAACCGTCATTTCGATAGAAATAAACAAATCCAAAAGCTGTACATATAAGCGATCGTATTACAATTCCAGAATCAAGAATGAGAGCACTGCTCCATACCCTCCTGTTGGATGTGAGAGGCGACTAAGGGAATAATATGCCGAATGAGCAACATGCTACTACTCAAGTAGACATGGATAATGTGTTTGCTAATTATTAAGCGTACATCAGGACTCTGTCATTTTAACGCATTCATTAAGCGACAGGTAATAGCGGGAAAACTACCAAAGAGCATTATCAAGAGAGCTGGCCATCAAACACAAACCAACATTTACGACCATATGTCGCCTACGCGTTGTTAGAAAAACATATTGATAGAAAGATGACGATATTGTCCTAAATATAAATAACAATCATGCCGATGCTCTGATCAGCATTCCACGTTCGTTATTAGTTGCGTATCCATGCTAGTTACTATTTGCGTAAGTTCAATAAACTTTGAAGAAATAAACAAGAGTAGAGAAAAACGTAAACTTTTCTAATATAAAACAGTATTGATGCTCTAATTCGTAGAAATATTTATTTTACCGAAGATACTTAACAGCAAAGTACTTATACATGACTCAGAATCAAACTTGTTCAAGAGAAACCCTATCTGGGTACTTAGAGCCTATAGAGGTCGCACTAAACTAACGAGACTGCGTGAAGGACTTCCAAACAATTCACGCTTGAGAAATCTGATGCCGACGGGTCGGAAAATCAGATAAATGTTTGAATAAATGGTGATGCTGGAAACTCGAGTATATTATTCAATCACAGGAGACTAAACAAACAGTGTCGCTGACAGTAACTCTACGGGATAGCCAGCAAACATTTTCACATTGATTGGCAGGCAAGCAAACATACTGTCGATTGACAAGCAAAGCCTCGTCTCTCTACTCTTGTCCATAAACAGTCATGTATTGAATTTATAGCATCAATTGGAAATCTTCGCAGACAAGACAAACCTCGATTGTACAAATCTCAACATTACCATACGCAATGAGAATATCATTTACATTCTAAGTAAAAAACTTTGAGAAAAATAAGCGTAATTACCAACTGCTAAATCTGTTTATGAACGTGTTTTTTGTTTGAGTAATATATTGACCATAACATATTATTAGTTAAATCTTAAAAAAACGTAATTGGATCGCGTGGAACTGAACGCATAAAGTAAGGTCTAAAAATAAAATATATATCCCAACATAAGGAGGCATACTCCTAGTTTATGCGCACATAAAATATGAAACGAATTTTGAAATAGTTTAGGAATGAATAGAAAAGATGAACATTATCCTGCTTTTCAAACAACACCAACAAAGGAAACGAAATCCCTACTTATAATTATGAAGCTTTCTCGTTAAAGAAAGTATCTATTTTCTTTGACGGGCTCAAAGTTACAGATCATTACTTTTATAAGGTAGATATAAAGAGTCTGATAGAGCTCTTGAACAAAAAACTCCAAGTAAAACAGCTTGGTATAAAAGGATATAAATTGTTACGTCAAGACTTATCCCAAATCTTAATAACGTACCGAACCCACAAGGCATTTAACATATCTCTAGACTAGATTGAGGTGAAAGATAACTATAAGATGGAGCTGGAACTATTAACAAAAACTTGATTATCGTGCATGTTTTTTCTGTAAGCAAATTGTACTTCAACTGCTTGTTCATAATTTGCCTTCGTCGGAGCGTGGTAAATGTCTGATATATTATAATTTAAAACATTTCATCTATTCGTCCTTGTTCACGACATGGGGCATAAGGGTATTGCACCCAGTTTAACATAGGTATTATTATTCAGTATGGATATAGATAGATGTCTCAGTGGGATTGGCTATGGACTGCCGCGCAGCAGGTCCATGGTTCTAATCACGCCACAGGCTTGAGCTTCACCGCATGGTGGAATGACATTTTGCGGATGCCCACCTGGCTAGATACAACACTCAAGTAGAAAATCTGTCGCCAAGCAGCTAACGGTGTGTTCCGGCAGCAGTCCTTGAGAGCCAGTGAAATTACAGGCACATGAGACTTAACAACTATGTCTCAAAGTGACGGGCGCAGTGCAATTCGTGACTTGTGATGAAATGCATCTGTTGTAGGCAGAGGTTAGTGCGCTTAAAATATATATATTCATGTTTTCAATATCATAGCTTTGTTGCTGTGAATTGTGAAAAATATACGTTTGAAACCCAGATACTATTATAGTACAGTTATTTATAGTTATGAGTTATGACATAGGTAGCGAGCAATAAAAATGCCATTAGCTGACCGTTAGGGCGTTAAAGTTATAATTTGTCGTCGGTCAAATACCTATAACAGGACTCGGGTTCGCCGTTGACGTCCCTCAGGGCGTGGCACAAATTAGATTAATATACATTTCGCATTTGTTGCCAACCCAGTTTCTATACGACAATGTTCTAGTATCATTTCGTGCATGGTGGAAGGGCATTTTGTGAATGCCCGCCTGGCTAGCGACCACCCTCAAGTAGAAAATCTGTCGCCAAGCACCTAACAGTGTGTTCCGGCAGCAGTCCTTGAGAGCCAGAAAAATTACAGGCTAATGAGACCTAACAACTGGACGTCTCAGTGTGACGGGCACAGTGCAATTCGTCGCTGACGAAATGCGTCTGTTATAGGCAGAGGTTAGTCCACTTAACATCAGGTGGGCCTCGGGCTTGTTCCGTCACAATAACACGAAAATAAAAAAAAAATAAAAAAAATCATGAAAGGTTAGAGAAATATTGTACTATAGATAATTTTAGTATTAAAAGTATGTTAAGTATGGTACACATATATCATGTGCACTATAACATTATAAATGTTGGCAACACTGAGTGAAGTGACTTCGGGTCAGTTGACGAGTGAGGTTTTCGTACGAACAAGTCGACCGCACATCCGACACTTTTAGCTCGAGCAAAAAGGTGCAACATCTTGTCCTTGTTTTTGGCGTTTAATTGTCATATTCATTACTAATTATTGAAAAATTTCAAAGAAGAGGAACGCATAATTAATTTGTCTACATATTGTGAAATATTACGAGTTTAGTATTAAATAGTTGTTTTAACTGATCTCTTAAATTATTCAACATAAAAAGGAAAGATTTGTATTTTTGTATGTAACTTAAAAACTTCTGGACCTAATTGAAAAATTCTTTCACCATTAGAATCCTACAATTCCTACATTATACCTCATGAACATAGGCTATAGAATATTTTCAACAAAGTATAGTGTTTTTTTTTTTAATTTTTGGTAAATACACGTGTGCGAAGCCGGAGCGGGCCGCTAGTCTAAAAATAATTTTGCCAGAATCTTGATGATTTGGGGAAAGTAATAAAAATAAAGAAATATTTCTGCACTAGTCTGATAATAGAAAACAAAATGCAATTTAATAACTCTCCATCTAATGTCATCATCGTCATCAGCCACAAGACGTCCCCTGTTGAACAAAGGTCTCCTCATAGAACGCACCCCGCGAATCTTATTATGTCGTCAGTTCGCCTACACTCGTATAGCAGAGAGCCTATCAACTCTACGTCTTCCAGTGTAATGTGGTCGAGAACCTTTCTTCCCCATCGGTTATCGGTTCGTCGAGAATTGTGGCATGTCCATTACCACTTGCAAATTTTTAAATATATGTAGGTAACTTTGGCACTTCTTAAAATAGCCAAACCAGACTACACATAATTAATCTTGAAGAAAAATCTTCAATAATTCTAGAAAAGAATTAGAATTAATATTCATTAACAATGGTTTTAGATGATTTGTATGTAAATATTACACTTAATGAAAAAAAATAAAAGTTGTCTAATAAATTGGACTCAAAGTGGGCGCAAAGTACAACAACTTAGCCGCTAAAAAATAAAAGATTTATATTTTAAATTGTATTGGAAGTGGGCACCAAATAGGTTTGCCATTGGATGGCATATGCTATGCCAGTATATATGCATGGCAGATGTTTCGGCTAAGTATAGCGGATCAAAAAAGTTAAGTGGCAGTTACTGCCATTCAATTAAACTAAGCAACGCCTAGGTACGTGCATCGTAAACGCAAGTATTCGTTTTAATGGAGTATATTGACCCTGAGCGAAAGCGTTTCAGAAAGAGTAACTTCAAAATCATCAGCTGTCGATCAGGTTGCAATTTTAAAACAAGCTACATTAGCTTTTCAACAATTTTATCAACTCAAGACCTTTAGTAGGTACGACGTCTTTGTTCGTCTTTTTTTACATTTTCGAAACGACAGTTTACTTGCTTGCTAGGGTTCTGTACGAGAAAACGGAACCATATTACTTATAGTACACACAAAAAAAACGGTTGTAAATAGATAAAATACCGGTAATTAGTGACAAAGCAAGTTAAACACCAATGTTAAATGCAGGTGTATAAATGGCGTATTTTTATAGTATCGTGACGGAACAAGCACGATGCCCACCTGTTGTTAAGAGTCAACCTCTGCTTATAACAGATGCAGTTCGTCACAAGTGGCGAATTGCCCTGGGCCCATCATCCTGAGACATAAAAGTGTTAAGTCTCACGTGCCTATAATTATACCGGCACCCATGACTCAGCAAACCAGTACACAGTAATGTGGACATTACAGCTTAGTGGTAGAAATAGGTGGCAGTACTTTGCCGCACGAATTCGTACAAAGAGTACTACTGCTAATAAAATTGTCGGAGTTATTCTTTCGTTTAGCCCATGTTTAGCCATTAGGTGCAGACAGGGCGCGACCGGATACAGAGGCCGGCCAACCGGCGAAACGGACGACTGCTCGCGTCATCATAATATCAATTAAGTGCCTCTGAAAAGCTCAATGAAAACCATGGAAAATTTGTACAGTGCAATTTACTAAGTAGAATATAACTAAATAATAGGAAATAGCCTCAGCATTCGAAATGCGAGAAGTGATTTCAAAGTTCTATATCCCAGAGACTAGCTGTAGGTATATAAATTTTGTTAATCTTAAACTTTAACAAAGACTTTTTAACCCTTATCCTTTGTTTTAATTCTATTATTTATTACATACTTATTGTCTATACACATGAAAAATTACAGTCCTAGGTATCTCGTAAATACTTTTACGCTAGTTAATTAGCGCAAAAGTATTTACGAGATTTTTATACCGTTACGTAAAATAAATTTAGAAGCTGGTTTCAGGTTTCATTTCAAGATTTAAAATTCTTCTCGTAATTGTTACTTTTGAGAACCGTTTGAATTATGAGTATCGAATATACACAATTCTCAGGATAATTCTGTAAATCCACCGACCGGGATCCCGGTTTGTAGAGCTAATAGAAAAGATGGGCACCCGGTTTGTATATAAACGAGGGGAGTAGTTTTCATATGCTGAAGAAAAATCAACAGATAAATATATTTCATTTCATCTACATTTACATCAAAGCGTTTATGTCTAAGAATCAATGTGCTCGTAAATAAAAATAAACGTATAATTTTAATTTATCTAAAGTTCATTGGACGACCCTTAATTAATTTGTCATTATATTTCAAGTAGCTTTTCTACCTGTCACGAAGTAAGCCTCAGCATTATTCAAATCGGCTTAATATGTTTTCTCAAAATTTATGTGAAGTTGTAAACTTATGGGCCTAAAATTTATGTTAACATTCTGTCCACTCGACAGAATTTAAATATCCGTCCTCATTAGCCTCACTGATTTGCGTGTCACACAGATCTCGCCTTTACACTTGTGCATGTTCTACATTTTTGGTTACATCAACCAACAAAAGATATGTATATGTTAGTAAAAAAAAATGTTACCAAAAAATGGAACCGGCTCCAACACTCAAGTGTGAAATAACTTGTTGAAGTCGGTACCATGATGTTTCAGAACCTATTATCACAATATTGTGCGCCTGGTTACCGACTTCGACAAGTTATTTCACACATTTGAGTGGTGAAGTCGGTTCCATTTTTTGGTAATTTTTTTCACCCTTTTTAGTGACTTTTGCTTAATATCGTTTGTCATTCACTGTCAATGACTATCTCATCAAGATAGGAAAATACTTTTCAGTTATTGGAGTTTAACTCAAAACCGGCTTGACCGATTTTAATGAAATTTAAATGGGACCACACGACAAGCATCAACTTTCAAATAAAAAAAGAATCATCAAAATCGGTTCACCCAGTCAAAAGTTCTGAGGTAACAAACCGTGTTCTTCAACAAGTTATTTCACACATTTGAGTGTTGAAGTCAGTTCCATTTATTGCAAAAAAAATATTCGTACATTTTTCTTTATACAGTATTCAGAAGTATCAGCTTCACTAATTTCTAGACTGTTTTATCAAATCTAAACATATTTAATTAACACATAGTTAAAAGTCAAGGTTCAGATTATTTACCTTGAACAGAGACTTGGGTCATAATCATAAATCAGAAACTTACGTCTGAGAATGAAGGTTTAGATGAAAAAAATATACTTCCCGTTCTGAGACATAAGAGATGTGAGGCTGTAATTATAAATGAAACAGGTTAAGAAATCTAATCACATCGTATATTATCATCTTGTAAAGGAAACGGAACATGATAAGGAATGTGACTTCAAATCCGGAAATAAAAAAGTAGATATGCCATAATTCCGGAACACCCATTGGATATAGTAACTATTAGTACAGACAATGTGTTTGATTTTAGTAATCGTATCAAAGAGATCCAAGTAGTAATATTTGACAAAGTGTTCTGCAACAAAAGAAACCAATAAAGGAATAGTGCATGTGCCAGAGACGCCAATGTAGAGATAGATGTGTCATGCAAATAGAGTTACCAAGATTAGAAATGAATCATTATAAGTATATATCAAAGAAAGCTTTAAAGTTTCACCAGTAACAGAAATGTTGAAGTGAAATAGATTAGGCACATGCGCCCCTTCAACTTCAACGCATTTATATTCGAACTAAAACAATAATGTGGACTGACATAGGGTTAGAGGCAGGCCGACGAAGATATGGTTGGACTTTGTGAAAGAAAGAAAGAAAGAAAATATATTTATTCTAGACAGAACTGCATTCAACAACATTGTCAACATAGATTAGTTAAAATATAAAAAGAACAATCTGTTATTTTAAAATATCAACATAACATCATGAACAAACAGCACTGGTGCTGTAATATGCAGTGCTGCCGGAAAAGGCGTGAGCTCAGCATTATGCTGTGGACTAATCCCCAGCGCTGATTTTCTGCTTAAAGCTGTAAGTGCTTACATGAGAAGTAATTAAAAGTACTGAATGGAAGTATATGTACATATTATACTGGCTCCACTCAACGTGGGTGAGGACAGAAATAGTAGGGACCCTTCTTCTCTAGATTTTCCGTAGCCCGCATTTATTAGGCCTTCACTACAACTCCCTACGCCCTTCTAACAAAATGACAATAAAGGGACATAGCAATAAAGACCCTTCCGACATCGTGACACGATTACACAAATCCCATTCCCTCACCGATATTACCACCATAAATATTACATGAAATATTTCTCATATGAGGGAAAGTGATCTTGATAAGCGATGCTTTCCCGTACAAGGTTAATGACTAGCCGGTTGCCATTATCATATTACTTCCAACTGAATAAATAATCTGTTTTTATTATAATCCGTCAGTAGGTTAAATTTCGTCACATAAACTCGATTTTTATATTTGGAACAGTTTCATGCAGTATATATAAGATCTTTTGAAGCGCTCGTAGCGAAGTTTACTTAGCTGTTCTCAACCGATCAGCAAAGTTTAGCAACGTCGCGCGCGGTCATGAGTTGGATGGGTGACCGCTAGTGACATTACTACTGAGCGCTTCCGTGCTTCGGAGGGCACGTTAAGCCGTCGGTCCCGGTTGTTGTCTTAGGATGGCAGTCGTTATAGCATGGTGGTTTGCGATTGCCCGCCTGGCTAGCTACCACCCTCAAGTAGAAAATCTGTCGCCAAGCACCTAACGGTGTGTTCCGGCAGCTGTCCTTGAGAGCCAGTACTTCTAGGTTAGCCTGAACAACATCTTCGACCACATCATCACTTACCATCAGGTGAGACAGTGGTCAAAGGCTAACCTATCAGGCATAAAAAAAAACGTAACACGTCACTGGAAAGTTTTACTTAGTTACTAATAACATTAAATTAAAAATCCCCAACATCTATCAACATTGATTACCAATCATTTCAATGAGATCATTGCAATGAGCCTACTTGTAACACGATACCTTAGTTCTATGTTGGCGAAGAGTTAGGTATCGTACAGATGCTGCAGCATCAGGTCAAGGTTACCATGTTATTGCAATATGATTTAAGTGACAGGATATTAAATTTCGAATCGATCAGATTGGATGGACTTCATTCGGTTGAACAGATTTTCTTAAATATATATTTTTTCTTGTCTATTGGTTATAGGTTAGCCATTAACCTCAATAAGGTAAGTAATCATGTGGTTGAAGGCATTTACAGGCCTTCCCAGAATTAAGGGCTTTCAAAGACAGTTGCCGGATCACACCATTAGGTGTTTGCGACATATTTTCTAACTAGCTAGCCGGACGGGTATTCGCAAAATGCCCTACCACAATGTATTGAAGCCAGGATTCGAACCATGAACCTTCTGTGCAGCAGTCGTTCCTACTGGGCCATCACTGCTTGGCCACATTTGGAATAATTTGGAAGAAAAATAAAACATGTCATTAGAAAGTTTTAGTTCTAGATCAGTAACTACATCGACGTTTTAAAACATGTGCTTATTCAGTTCCCAAGTTATTTTTGTAAATATTGATTAAGTCCCCTTGTTTTGTCAAAGGCAACATTTTATTTTTCGAGTAAACACTGCGTCTCCCCAACAACTCCACCCTCGGTTTACTTCGCACCTTCCAAATGGGGAATGTTAACTAAAACCAGATATTGATTTTATAACGAAAAATACGATTTATGTCAATAATGAGTAAGGTAATTTTAACGAGGAAAAGTAATTGGAATTTATTCATACAAAATCAGTTAAAGTACCTCCTTTGTTTGTAGGTTTGCAAGGCCCTTACGGCAAACATGTAATGTAGTCATGTAACCAAATATTGACCACAGCTATCAATTTAAAAAAAACGGTACTGTCTTCCAAGACTGAAACGTGTGAAATAACTTGCAGAAACCCAGGTGATTGAAAACAAATTGAGCTCACATTTTTATGGTCCGATATTCATATGTAATTTCATAAAAAAGAATGAAAATCTAACAGCCTGTAAGAGAAAAACAATTTGTTGCTTTTGATGGCAACTTCAAAACAACATTATTAATTTGCTTTTTTTGTATCTGCTGGTTAAATAGAGGATTTGTTACATAATCTATAATTTCATTTAATTAATATAAATATCTATACTAATGTACGAATACTAATAAGAGGCAAGATTTATATTTTTGTATGTAACGAATACACCTAAAAACTACTCGTCCGATTTAAAAATACTTTCACCATTGGAATTCTACTCTATCCCTGATGAACATAGGCTATAGAATACTTTCAATAACTTAGGGATCCGTATGAAAACTTCGATAATGTAACCCAACGTGTGAAAAATAAACCAAACAAATCGTTATTTCGCGTACCCTGCGGAAATTGTTGACGATAGAGCAAAGTGATGTACTACAATTTTATAGAGGACATCAATATATACAAAAAAGTCCGCAAAACCATATATCTAACTATTACAGCTATGTCTCAATAACTACGTTTGATGTGTTTCAATTTATAATTTTTGTTTAAATACCGTGCGTAGGGGCGGGCCGCTAGTCCTTCATAAATTGATAATATACCAAATAGTTTAGATTCTTAACTAGTTTAGTTATCAAGATAGACCCGTTTGAACTTTGACGGCCTGGGAGACCAGTATAATAATAACTATATTTAGTTATTTCTACACAAAACATTTATTTTACTCGATTAGCTTTAGACAGACAGACGGCGGAATCTCATAAGGGAAGAATCTCATACAAATATTATACCCGGTGTGTATAATATAGAACTTTGTACTATTTTCCTAAACTATTCAAGAAACCCTGATAGCAACTTTCATAGACAGCGCGTAAACTTTACCGTATTCACTTACACAAAATTCATAACAATCTGAGACATAAGTACCTACATTAAAAAATTGTGTGTAGGATAAAAAAAGAACAGCGCTTTGTCACTATTCTTAAGTTGAGCTGGTAGAGATTAATTATTTCACTGTAGAGATATGTCTTCAGCAAAAAATAAGGACAAAAAATCGCAAATGTGTAATTATGTGGACGTTTTGAGTCTGATGTCCTTGAACACAAATATTTTAAGAAACATGTCGCGGTAATCTAAATATGAATACATAATAAATGATTATTTATCAGATAAAGAAGTGGCGTGATATCGACGTTTAATAGTGTTTACCGATTTGGCTTCAGAAACATATTTTTATTAAGGATTACAAAAAATCTATTGGATATATTAGGACCAGTGTAAATGTCGAATCCTAAACCTTCCCCCTTTATCTTGATGAAACCAAATTTATGAATGTCTTGTAACCCTTTATAATAGTGTGCAACGAATTAAGCATTATAACAGCCCCTTCAACTTCAAGTTACAAATGATAAGATCAGCTCCTTACAAGTCAGTTAATACTTGAGTTACATACCTGAAAGTTTATAGAACCGAAACGAAACAACACGAACAACTGAAACTGTCCTCGATAAGCCTGGTTTTGTTTCACAATCCGTCAAAAACTTTCTTTTCAATATAACATGTGGTACGTAAACACGTCGATATCCGAGAACAGCGCGGATGGAACTACCGAATAAAAGGCAAAGCTAAGGGGCGCGGCGACACGTCGCGCGCCATGTGTGGGGAACAACCCGCCAATTCACATTTCACATTCCCTATCGTATTTTAAAAGGGTGTGCAGCATTCACAACATAGCAAAGTAACATTAGCACTCCCCACATAAAAACATTACCGGCTCTACAGCTGTAGACAGAGGTGGACAAAAACTGATACATCAACTTGTTTCTAACCGGACGTGGTATCAGATGTTAATCTTTATGGACATAAAAATGTATTACTGTACACATCAATTTGTATTCGTCAACGCTTGAAAGAGTACAACCGCAAAACAAGACGAATGTTTACAAACATGGAAAAGATTGATTTCTTTGCAATTCAATGGGCAACCTTGTCCACGTTATTGCGCTAAGTGTTCCAGCCGTAATGATCTCAAATTGGCAATCCGTTTTGCTTCGCCGATTCAATTGCGTGTAACGAGCGTGGATTGATAGGATGCGCAGATCAAACTGCAGCAACGATCAGCTCCGAGATGCAATAACAACTTGCAACCAGACCATTATTTTGCGTTTTCATACCGAACTGACAGCTTTGTTTTCCGGTTCGTTAAGTGCAATCAAAGACGACACTCCTAACTCCCAAGTTAGATTATGCTGTCACGGACAATGATGAAAGGCATAAGATAATTCTGTTTCGTTGAGATGACAATAACTTTATGTTAAATGGTGTTTCCGTGGGAGTGGAACATAGTTTAACAAATGAGGAGACAATAGAATAGTGAAACGTGTTTAAACGTCTAAATATTAATCTGGAACGCAATTAGAAAGTACAACAGTATTGTGATATTTGGCTCGTTCAGACAAGTTTTACTGCTTACACTTAACAACGCAAAATAATTGTCAGTTCAATCGCATTAGGATGATTGGAATCAAGTTTAGCGAGTGTAGAACCTAGTCAATTAGGGTTTCAGACAGCAATATCCTGTCTAGTCAACGTATAAATGTGACCGGTAAATTCATTATACCCTGCAATGAAGAGCCCTCTTGCAAATCGATTTGAATCGCGGCTCGCGCAGTACCGATGTTGGAACACTCCGAAATTATCTCAGTTATCAGCGGGAAATCAAATCACCGGGTTTGAATGCACCTGCTGTTTGAAACCAATTGATTTCGATCCATAGACTGACTTTGTTCCAAGTCGCGTGGTATGACCACATCAAATTTACTTTATTTGTTTTTGTATAAAGCATTTGTTCTCAGGCTACGGAACATTGCATTGATGTAAGGGTGGCCAAGATATATTCAAGACAATATCAAGTCGTTGGTTATTAGTATACCACTCGGGTGAATTGCAGCCGAAGGCAAAGGCGTTATTAAGCCAGGAGTATATTGACCAATGTCAAGGCGTTTCATACGAAGATTAAACACTCTTGTGCCAGAAAAATATATGGAATTTTATGAATCTTGCTGGACTTTCAAAACAAAAGTAGATGTAACAGAACTAGAAAGATAATCTAAAGTACAGCTCGTGTTTCACAAGCTGCATTAAAAACTTAAAATCGGTGCAATAATATCCATAGGCGATGGTAACCGCTTTCCATCAGGTGGCCCGTTTTCTTACACTTGTTGTGTATTGAAAAATCAATAACACGAGAACTATTATAGCAGTCTGTAAGGTAAAAAGCGTCCCGTTATTCTAGAAATTAATTCGCAGCTTTTATAATACACGTAATGCTATGAAGTTCAGAGAAACTACACTAACGAGGAACGCAATCAAAATCTAAAATAAACTGCAACATTGATCGAAAATCAGTTCATAGTCGTTAATCATAGCTACCTCGATTGGCAATCTGGGTCACAACGTTTACGAGAAAGAGATAATATCCATTGAACTTCTCGAGTGGTTAGCTTCTCGGGCGGCCTTGACCAGCGGCATCGGCCATATGGTGCATGAATCTTGTAAGACAACTGCCTTACATGGAACAACCCATGATCATCTAGAAGACCTTGCGTGTATGAAGAGCTGGCAAGTAATGGGGTCATGTATGGTTCAGATGCCACTGACAATGGTTTGGTTGCATTACATTACAAAATGACAACGAGAGGAAAAATTGTAGTCATATGCGGGATTCCAACTCTAACTTGTCCTCTCGTTTTTAATGTCGTATGGGGATGGAGCGACATCTATAGTTCCGCTTACTTTGTGCACAAACAAGACTAATCGGTCATGTAATTCGCTGAGCATGCGTCATTGTAAAAATAACAATATAAAAAAAATGGTTTGGATTTCAAACTAAAAGCACTCGAAGCAATAACTTACACTTTGCAGATCTTAATTCTAGAAATCATAATGGCAAAGCAAACTATATGGGTTCCGATATTCAAACTCAATTTCTTAAGTACTTTATGGTACACTCGTTACTAATAGACACGCCCCTGTCATTCCTTTTTTTTCAGCAACAAATTATTACTAAAGAAAATATGACCCAGAAAATCACATAATTGATCTCTTACTGCCATCAGACATCATCAGAGGACTACCAAACCAATTCGAAAAGAGTTTAATATAAAAGAAAATTATATTTTCTTATCATTTTAATCAAATCATACCAATAGAAAAAAAAACATAAAAAATATTGTATCGGTTAGTTTTAGAAGACAAAACAGGGGAATACACAACGTGAATGACCCTCTTAACCATCTACAATAATATGCAAACTTGCATTGAATTTCGCCACAACTTGTTTCTATTCTAGATAATCAAATCAAAATACAATGGCCACCATTATCATTAAGGCCAAAGGTATAAATGAGATGAAGAAAATGGAAAAGTGCAATTGCAAATCTGACGCAAATACTCCGACGGCATCATTCCGTCAGCAATTACCTTGCGCCTTACATAACGTTGCACATCTGTGTTAATAGAACGTTTTGTTTTATAAACATGAAGAATTCTGAACCTGTCATTATACGGATTATACTGAATCGTAAAAATGTTATGTTGCTCTATAGTTTTGTCTTGTATGACTTGACCAACTCGTAAACAAAATGCGCTCGTAACTTTAATTTGCCCCAAAAATGATGTAGTAAAAGCTATTAGATTAGGATTAATTAAGAACGTGTAGACATAAAGTCGTAAAGAAGAAGGAATATATATTTAGATTTTGTTAAAACTTACTAACAAAAACCATAATAGATTTAACTGGGTGTTAATTAACAACCAATGGCTAAATGATTATAGAAAATACAAACAAATGACCAGAAGCTGTCCATAAATCTGTTATCATGCATCATATTAGTTATCCTTATCCTATCCAGATCTTTGCGTCAGAAGTAAATGACTGGAAACATTCGTATTAATCGAAAACATTGATAATCATTTTCTAGACTTTACTTCAGTTCCTATATATACTACAGTTAAATAAACTGCGCGTGTGAGTCAACTCAGCTGTCCGTGCAACCGTGACCGCCACGTCGATTCAATTCTTTGACATATTTTACGCCTTGTTGTTCTTAATGTTTTAACACACCATGCAGTTATTAAGTTTGCCATCTACAGAGCCTATCAGCCAGTATAGTGTATAATAGGGTTGAAGCAAAAGGCAACAGTCAGTCCCTGACGAACGTGGCCGAAACTTTATAAATTAAGAACCTATAGCACATCTGTGCTGTGATTTGGTTTCGGCAAACAGACAGTATATTGCACACTTTGACACACTTTGAGCGTTCGCGTGCGTTTATCACAATGCAGACACGCTCCATAGGATACAGTCTCATCCATCAGTCCAGTTACAGCGAGATAACATCCGTGTCAGTGAGCAGTGACCCGGCTTCAGTGGAGCTGCAACCAGATCCTCGGGCAGTGGCGGAACCGAGGCTAAGTCGCGCCACGGATATCGGGTTTAATCATAGCACAGCATCTAATAGATCTTTAACAATGAAATTCAGCTTCAGTCCTCGCTTTTCCTGGCTGCACAGCTGATTTATAAAGAAGGGATGATTTTGAACCACTAGTTTATTTTAGAGCTGTCATTTCTCTAGCTCGTTTTAGCATATCTAAACCATATTGTCTGGTAATAAAAGCAAAGAAATAAATATAACACTCCAGTCGAAATAGTGTGTTAATATATTTTCATTTTCCTAACCTGTACGTACAATGATTTTTCTATCAAGACACAAAACATAAATATAAAATATAGATACTGTTTTCACGCAACATCCAAATGGTACACACACTGAAAATATTTACAATAAAATCGTGACCTGGGTACATGAAATTATGTGAGCCATTAAAATAATTAACACAGCTGTCAGAATTCTTGGCAAACTGAAGTGTTTCTACAGGCGCCAAAGGCAACTTTCGCAAAGAAGCCTGTTTTAAGTGACTAAGCAATTAACATTTACAAATTCTGTTCATTAATCGATCACAATTGGGTAAGGAATAATGAATTTAACGGTTTCAGCAAACGTATGGGCACAAAGTCAAGGAATTAAGAACCATTTTAGAATATGAACGAACTATAACTAAATTCCATTACATTTTCATTGGCTAGCATTTATTTCTTGACAAGAGCATTATAGTAAAAAAAGTTTATTCTAATCGCGTGGTAACAGGAAAAAAGCTCTACCGTGACTATTTGTGACACAGAAGCTTGAATCAACGACTTTATTCAGGCAAAGCATCTCATCTAAAAGGAACAAGATTTACATGAAGTGTGAATCTAATTTTATATCTGGTCTCAGCCGCGTGCCGAGCATTCCGGTCCAGAAGGGGCAACACAAGAATGTCAAAGATACCGACATACTTACATAGCTAAGCCCTACAAAAAAATCTTTTACAAGGATAGAAACATATCCGTGGAAAGAAAAATACTCACAAACTTTAAAGCAACGGAAAAAGCTCCAAGAATTTTAATTAACACATAGGCAGCATGATTGCATTCCCTAAATCTTCTCAAGTTCTTTCCCTTATATAAAAAAGTGAACGCAAAGTTTAGGAAACAAATTGCTGTATTATTCGAGGACGATAGACTCTGCTTGCTAAGCTTTTAGTGGAATAAACAAATATGGAACTAATAAAGTATGAATATTATGTGTCAGTGGCAGCCGGTGAGGCTTTCAGCGTCTATATAGACATTTCAGCTCGTAATATTGGAGTTTTAAAAGGCGACGCTCAAATAGTTCAGCTCGAGGGAGCAGTCGTTTCCGCATAGCGTTCCACATTTGATATCGTAAAGGCGTCGAAATGGAAAATGATATACGGCCGGTGTTAACGATTCGTTTACCCATTTGCCGTATAAAATAAATGTTGTATCACATCATACATTACTGCTGTTATGATATCTATAACTTTGAACTCTTCAGAAGCAACGTTTCTGTTTTAATAATGTTTGATTTATAAGTTTGCTGTGATGCTGCTTGTCATATTTAGTTATATACTTTCTGAGCCGAGACGATAATAATTGCAACTTCTTTAAGTTTTTTTGGCTAAACCATTCGCAGGGGTCGACACTGATTGTACAGTCATAAATACTGATTTTACTGACTGTAAGACAAAAAAATACTGACCTATTACTGACATTTTACTTTAATGTCTGATATGTATAATAAGGGGGTTTCTGTCAGAGTATAATACTTGCAAAAGACTTCGCATTTACGAAGCCTAAAGTTAACTCTTGCGGGTTGTAAATAAAGAATGAGAAACATTCGATTGTTTGTAGGTAGCAAGATGTAACTGTGAGCTGTTTAGTTTGACTTTAACGTGGATGGCTACAATATTGACATTCTTCTTCATCTTGGCGATCAATCACGGTACTTTTTTTTTTGTCAGGGTAGGTTTGCGCTATTCCAAAATACTGACTTTACTGATAATTTTCAGGAAAAACTGACATTTACTGACCGAAGTTAATAAAACTGACTTTACTGACCATGCATTCATAAAAAAAAATGCAAATACCTTCAATCAACACGATTTTAAATTCAGTGTTATTTATATCGGCTTTATTGTTGGTCATAACGCGAAGTAACGGTCGATCGTCATAACCTCCTGTGGGACCAGGCCACATCCGTGTGGCGTTGTGAATGATGATTAGATGAAATAGGCCAGTATCGTCGTATTATCGCGGCATAGACCTCGACTAGCAGCGGACGGCTATAGGTTACTCTCAGGAGTCACAGACCACTTGAGAATTTATACCTACTCGATTCCTTTTGTTCAGTAAATAAGTCTGTCAAATGCGTAGCTCGAAGGCAAGACTCTTAACAATTAAGTAGATGATATCATATGGACAACCGGATACGGCAATTAGCAATCTTAAGAGTCACAACAAAGAGTTAAAACAGTGAGAGACTAACAAATATGTGGCTAAAATATATGTATTTGAAATAGCTTAGAACTTTTGCACATTTGTGGTAGAGTTTGAAAATGAAGTGTAGGCAACAATGACATTTAGGTAAGCATTAAACGTTATTTGGACAATGAAAATTGATTCAATGGTTGGTCATACTAGATGTTATAATAGTCCTCCAGCACCAAACATTCGTTACCAAATAACCGACATCCGCCGAGACAGCCTGCGCTCGCGCAGATATCGGCCGACCACACGCGAACATCTATTTTATTACGAGCACTTTAAGCAGATCATCCATATACGAGAACGCTTATGGCCACGTGGGGAAATTTATCTTTAAATGTAACAAATCAACTTGTTTGTTAGCCGTTCGTAATATATCTCTTATATTGTCAAGCTTCTATATGACCTTCAATATTAACGTTGCAGGAAACTCAATTGGATTGTATGAAATAAATACGTTATTACTTTGTTAATTGAAAAATAACCGTTATTTTATTGTTGATACAAAACATTAAGGTGACGTCAACTGTACAGGAAACAATGCTATCAAAACTGCGGTTGCAATAAAATGTACCATCAAAACTCGTTCCAATTGGCCAACATAACCGGACTTATATATGAGGCAGACGTAGGACTCGATAACAAAATCTAAAAATAGACATTAAACACGGTAAAGCTTTGTAAAAATCATAAACTGTTTACCGTTTGGTTGGACATTCAAAATGTATTTACTGACGAGAGATAACTCCCAACCGAAAACAGAAGCCATGCAGCTGTGTCAAGATCACGTGTGTTTTGTATACAGAAAGCACCGCACACGTGTAGGGTCCGTAGATAAAATAAAACACAAGAAAAAAAACACCGTTTTACAAAACTCCGTTTCTGCCCTTGTTATTACTTCTAAATTTCCTTATACAAGCGTGGCCTCGAAAGCCACAACTGAATCTAAGTTTCGTAATCAAATTGCGTGGGGTCTGGTTGTAAATAGCATTTCCTCGCGTGAATCACTATTCGAGCTATCTGTTATGGTATATGGATCTACTGCCAGATATGGCAAGGATTCTTTCCTCCAAGTTCGTTGCTCCGTTGTTTTGCATTGTATGGCGGCGCGCCGCCGTCTGCATATTGATTACGGGGATTGCAGTATCTGACTATCCTCATTCCATTAGTAATCTTGTTATCTGCATGCATTTTTTAGATACGAAAATTTATAAGAGCATTATCTATTATATACTTATAAGTAAAAAAAATACTTAAAAATTAATTAACTTGAAGTCTTGTTTGAAATTTGAAAGTTTCTGTCATGTCACTGTTGTGTCTATTAGAGTCGAATTCTATTGCTCCCAAAATGGGTACTGGTCACCTCTGCTACTGTTACATCACAGTGATTAGTGGTTACGAGAAGCGCACACAATAGGCTGCTGAAGGCGCAAAACTCGTATTCTACATCCGGGAAAGTGCTTTTGAAATTCGGAAACAATTTAATCGAGTGCTAACGTCTCTATCGCTCACATCGTAGTTACTTAAAAAACAATGGCTACCATTTATCCGCGTCGATCACTAATGGACGTAATAAACCGTCCCATTTAACCTTTCTAATGCAGAAAGCAAGGTGCTCTCAACTGAAGAGAATGAATACACTCATAAATCTTTTATATCGAATTTAACCTTTGTATCGGATAATAGAGTCCCCGAAAGATAGTCCCCTAGAGCTTTGCATTAAAGGTCGCGTCACAATAACCTATTTGTTTGGTGAGTTTTCGCAACCAGCGGCCGCGCTGGCGACAATCCGGCGCCGTTTTTTTGCGCGAGTCATCGCTGCAGACAAATTACCTATCAGATTAAGTTGTGTTACTTTAATCGAACATGAATATTCGTTCCCAATTCGGAAGATATAAATTATGGAGCGATGCAGCTTTAGGAAAGGTAGTATTCCGACAGTAAACATACATTGCAGGCGCAACCGTAACCGCCAGTTTCAGTTTTACGACCATGCCCCTTTGCTAGGCGATAAACATGTCCGTCCGCAGGTCTGGATAACAAGATGCACAGAAATATCCATCGACAAACAAACAAAACAGCTCTCTGAACTGACTTTGAATCGATTTGCTTTGCATTCGGAAAAAGCTCGTCCGGAAAAATAATAGCCGACTTTATGAATGCATTGGCCAGAGGCCAATGCTAGCAACTAACACAAAACCATATCAATTAAGCAGAATGGTATACGTAATGTATGGCGCAAACTTTTTATAATAAAGTTACGTAGTACTTAAATCTTATCCAAAGAAAAAATAAGATTAAGATAAATATTATTACGACCAATTAAAAGCTTTTACAGTATTGGATGAAATAAATAAGTGAGTAATAATTTAAAGAAAGTTGTTTCGAACAGAATATATAAAGTTAACAGCAAACTACAATGATATACCTACACGAGTGGAAGAAATATGTTTTATGTAGGTACGCCTAAAAATTTAAATTCAAATAACGGTATGTGAAACGTAGAACAGCATAAAATAGGCATAGGGCATTGGGTCAGGGCTATTATAAACTTGTGGTGTAAGAAAGGGCATAATAATTCATGGACAGTTGTTGGATGAATGGTGCTCTCACTTTTATGAGGTGCAGACAACAGTTATTTTGTACTAAATGTAGAAAGGACGGAAGAGAATGACTGCTATATATTTTTTACTCCAAATAAAGTAATATATTAGCAGATTGCAGTAGCGCTCCACCATAGGGAAGAAATCACCTACGTCTCTTAACATTTTAAAGGATTTAGATGCAATCACTAATAGTAGTTGAGACCTTTGAGATGATTGTATATCAAGAATGAAGAGATCTATATTAAGATGCAGTTTGACGTTTGATGTGGAACATCAGTCAAAACTCTCAACTTTGAGATGTATTTATTTATACGGGGTCTATTGGTGAGTCTGTAAAATCAATTATATTGTCTTTTTTCTTAATTTTAATACTTACATATGAACCCGCGCCATCCACCCCTGTAGCCGGGGCATGCACTGACAATTTAAGCTAACATGACATATGACTCATAACTTCAATTTTCTCTTGTTCTTTAACCATCGTATGGGGATGGAGCGACACCAGTTCTACTTACGTTGTACTACAAACAATACTAATTTTGCAATTAGCTTTAAATTTGTTAATGATGACGCAACCCCATAATCGAATACCGCACATGACTATACTTTTTCCGGTCGTAAATTTATTATTTTGTAATATTATCTTTTGTTGCTTTAATGTGATTAACACAACGTAAGTACTTACATGAGAGAAACATTCATTGTGAAAATTAAAATAGAGCTTTGAAAAGATGTATAAGAGCTACGATTTATGTAGGCAGAGTGGAACAAGCTGCATATTCTGCGCTACAATGACCGTGTGATCTACAGTAGACGACACTTCAATGGAATATAGGCCACAGCCGAGAGAAGAACACTTCGTCACAGGAAATTGTGAAGAAAGCACGAGAATGCTAATGCCCGGTATTTTTAGTGTTAAGTTTTATAAAAACATTTCAAATAGTTTTGTGTTTCTCTGTATGTCAACATCGGAATCGTGACTTCTGGAACGCATTTGACAGTATCGATATTTAGTTGTAAAGAAAGCCCTTAATGACAGATTTCTTAGCTTAAGGATTTAATCAGATCATTTCTGTCTCAAATGATTAGATTTGTATTTATCTGTATGTCAATATCTGAACTGAATTTACAATACGTTAATAAGTATGTTGTGTAGAATTTTCATAAATTTATGTTCAATTTGTACTTTAAAAAGCATGACTGTGTTATTGCGTATACATGCATAACCTATATATTATATCAACGGATCTAAAGAAATGTGAGTTGCAATTTAATAAAAATTATTATAGATTAAATTTATTTAAATTGTGGCTCTTGAATCAACGTTTTTGAATCTGAATAATTAACTTTTTTCCGCAGAACCGGAAAACTTTTTAGTGAACGGGAATCTGCGTGTGAAATGGCTTTGAGGATGGCTAGTCGAAAATATGACATCATTGAATGATAAATATAGTAAAGTTTGGGATAATTCGTAGCCCGGTAGGCGGAGCGGTGTCAGGTCAATGATTTATCGCCTATTCACAGTACACGAACGTCTTTCATAAAAAGTAAAGGATATAAATCTAGCTAGACTAATGCTTGTCTGGGTGGCGTCATCGCTAAACGTGGTTCTATTTTTTGCTATCACCTGTAACTAAGCGATGTTTGGTATGTAAGACATACCAAACATCCCTTAGTTGAAATTATATTTGAAGAACCAGCAAAATCAAATAACGACCGCAATAATGATGTTTTTTTTTAATAGTGAGCTTTTCACCTGACAGAAAGAGAGGAGTTTTATAAGAATACTGTACTGGTGTGTATCAGTCGGCTAGTCCACTGCTGAATATAGCCTCCCCAATATGGGGGGTGGGGGTTTGCCATAATCGCTACGTTTGCCAGGCGGCCTGGGGATCGCAGTGTGATATAGCATTTCTTCAGAAAATGCTGCTGCCCACCTTCTGGTGTGTTAAGCTTAGTCGCCTCCTAAGACACCCACGGGTTAATTTGGGGGGTGGAGGTGACATCACAGCCCTAAATAAAATAAAAAATCTTTTAGGACTTCAAAATTTCAAAATCAAATTACGATTTTTTTGAACTAATTCCAGAAACTACAATGATTTAGCATTGTCTTTTTATCGATACCACACTTGATACGATTGGTGAATAATTTTTTTGTTCATCTTTACTCGCCAAAAACGTTTAAAGCCAGTATTTTACTAGAGAAGAGGGAGCTGCGTAGAGATTATAAATTTATCTGTACTGTACGTGACCGAGCTTTATACAATTACTCCTTGAATTAAATGCTATTGAAATACAGACGAAGACGAAGAGAAGGACACTACGGACACGGCGAAACTACATATCTATTTGATAAGCTGCTGGTACTATCAGATTGGGCTAAACTTATACAAATTTTCAAACAATTGCTAAGCAAATTACTGAAGTATTATTCAAAAAATAAGTACCGCATAACTAGTATAGGTAATTGTTTAGTTTTCGAACATAAAACGAGAACGATATTTACCTGTATACAGTTACAACAATAACTCAAAATAAGTAAACGTAGACAATTAAGTTTTTGCCACGGCAATAACACTGCATTGCCTAACTAAAACTCTGTCTTGCAAGGTCGATGTTCTAAATACAGTTTAACGGGTACGATGCCCGATGGTCAGCGATGTTTTGAACATGATGATGCCATTCATAATAGACAGATTATCTGCATTCACACCTTTTTTTTTAAATTATATATAAGATGATTAGGCACGTTAAACGACATTTCTATTCCACAATAAAATATCTTCGACCTGGTTGCTTTTGTTAATAGGTTAAACAAACAAGTAAAACTGAATGCAACCGAATTTGATTCCACAAATCGATCTTTATCACATAATAGAGCTAGATAATGTAGATCCCATATGTACTGCTTTATCACGTACCGTGACACAGCGACTTAACACACATTGAGATTTCGTATACCCATTGTCATAATGATGAATTCATTTACTGAACCGGTTCACGAACAAACCCTCACTTTCCAACCGGTACCTAAACAGGTGGTCACATACTTAAAAAACTAGGTAATAGCCCAAGCAAATATAAATAATATTTCTAAACGCCCTAACGGAAATATAATTATTAAAATACCAACGCACAATATTGTACGCAGCAATTCATAACATCCGCTTCCTTAAATTATATTTCTAGATGAAACAAACAAAACTAATGCAACTTACATAAAACATAGCTGAAATTGGGACTTCCGATGTAGATGTTTGAAAATCCGATAAGCACTTCAGATACCAAAGTCATAGTTTCAATGAATCATCAGCTAAAGTCAAAGTTAAAGTCCGAATTAGAGTATCGAACCACGCAGAGGATCACAACGCACGTCCGACGTAGACTCGACAGCGAGCGCGACTGTACAACATTGCAACCGAAAGAGAATTAGACTGCAACTATCACATTCAAACTCATAATAGCAACGCTGTATTTTGTACTACACAACCAGAAAAGCTTAGCGCTCTACATAAGATTTCACAGAACGAGACTTGTGAGATTCCATGCACGATAGATTCATTTTCGTAGCTTGTGTTTCCATTATAATATCGAAGCTCTTAGTCCCTATAACACAATATCTTTACTAATATTATAAAGATGAAAGACTTGTCTTTTTGTATGTAAAAAACTTCGATAATGTAACCCAAATTATGAATAAAATACCAAAAAATCTTTATATCGCGTACGCTGCGGAAATTGTTGACAATTGAGCGAAGTGATGTACTACAATTTTATAGAGGACACCAATATCTACAAAAAAGTCCACATAACTAACTATTACAGTTATGTCATAATAACTACTCTTTATGTGTTTCAATGTATATTTTTTATTAAATACCCGTGCGAAGCCGGGGCGGGCCGCTAGTGAATAATACTGTAAATTAAATGGTTTCACTTAATTAACTCAATTAATATTTAAGAAAATTATTTAAAATATATCTAGGTACAAATCCATGTAATTATTCTGCTAAGCCGACGTGACCTCATAAACGCCACGTCCAAATCTGAAGAATTATCGACACGTGTCGCTTTTACACTAGGCGGTATTGACCCCAAGTGCATCAATGCTGTGTTTTTTTACCGACTTCAAAAAAAGGAAGAGGTACTCAATTCTCCTCCATTTTTTATTCTAAAATATCAGCTTAATCTTGTCTTAGAATAATTGTGATTATTAAATATGGATTTGTGCAAAGTAACAACTGAATCTATTAATTGGTTCCACTTAGTTGAAATCACAAAATTTTATGCACACAAGATACACGTTTCATATTCATACATGGGGCAGTAATTCATTGATAAAACTTATGATGAATTTTAGTGCAACCATGAAAAACGAGTCTGCGAATCTGCTAAAATACTATATACGAGTATAATAATTTATAATTATATTACTTATTATTAGTAGAGCCTGAATACTCCTTCTGTTTAAATTGTATCACACACTTTAAGATTATGGCCAACCGTTGCAAAAGAAATTTCGGTGAGTACATTATCATTATTCTTAATAAGACATGATGTTGTATCAAAAGGTATATAATAATTGCAATCGAAATTACATCTTTAATTTGTTATATCAACCAAGCGTTGTGTAATCTTAAAGATATGCCTAATTTGTCTAAATCACGTGAATCACACACGGAGCAAATCGTTATTATTTTGTATAAAACCAAGTGTTATTTCTTAAGTCGTTCTAGTTTAATTGTTGCAAAAGTAGTATTTGCAAGTGATAAAGTTTTTTGCTTGGATAACTAGAGCTATACAGCGTATCTGTTTCCAAGTTACATAAATTCTACGTTGACGTTAATGTAACAAGTCTAATTTGCATGCTGTTTAACCTAATTGGATCGTTGCATAGTAACTTTTTCCAATACAAATACTGTTACATCTTAAAAAATTTGGGTTCTCTTTATTTGGCCGCGTGTTGTTCTCCATACAATTAATCACATTAGTATTCATCTATTTCCTTGCTCGATAATGTTTCAAAAGCAACCACATTTTTTGGATTAAATCTAGGCCCTTTTTATGCCCATTTTTCAGCAACTAATTATTACTAGAGACACTAAACCAGAAAAAAAGGCCCCTTTTTACCGTCATGTTCAGAGAACCACTAGACAAATATGAATAGTTTTTATTATAAAAGAATTAATTCGTTTTTTTTTATCCAATTTCTCGCACGTTTGAAAGCCGAAATGCTGTATCATATGGGTCATTTCTGCACAATAATATTGACAATAGTGGGGGGTTGAGCATGTTAGGATGATTTTCTTATTTTTAACTTTGGTCAGTCAATGACCTGGGCCCCAAATAGGTTTGCAGGCATTCGCTGGTAGAATACATAGAAACAGTAAACTATAGTACAGTAATAATGTATCCGGTTACCGGAAAAGATTAGCAATATGATAGAGCAGCAAGCCAGCAACTCTGTAAGAAAACCTATGTTCTCTTACGCCTATTTGTCTGAAATTCGATATTCGCTGCGCAAAATGAATCGAACAAAGTAGTATTGTGAATAAGTTGTACAAATCTTATAAGGATAGTGAGTAACCGACGCCGATCGCCACGTGTTGGTGCATGACAGGAAATTACTAAGGCATTGCTAAACTAAATGAGACATTTTATGCATTAATTCAGTTCTCACACAAATTCGTTGGAAATCTTTTTATATTGGACATGAGTGTTCAACGACCTGTAAAATCACTGGAACATCTTATTCCAATTTACAGTCGTATATAACAAAATTTAATATATTAAGACTTTAAAATAAGTCTAGGCTATAAAAAAAAATTACAAAGGAGTAATTTTTACACGACTGCGCAAAAAAAGAGTGTTATGTTTTCAGAGTTCATGTACATGTGTATGTTTGTGAGGCTCTTTATTCCACCATGACTTCTAAACGGCTTAACCGATTTTAATGTATGAGTTATCGTTAGATTCGTCTTGAATTTGATTATGTACTTAGTGCAAGTGACACTTTTTTTTTTGTTATTCTGACGGAACAAGCCCTAGGCCCACCTGATGTTAAGTGGACTAACCTCTGCCTATAACAGACACATTTCGTCAGCGACGAATTGCACTGTGCCCGTCACACTGAGACTTCCAGTTGTTAGGTCTCATTAGCCTGTAATTTTTCTGGCTCTCAAGGACTGCTGCTGGAACACACTGTTAGGTGCTTGGCGACAGATTTTCTACTTGAGGGTGGTCGCTAGCCAGGCAGGCATTCACAAAATGCCCTTCCACCGCGGTGAAGCTCAAGCTCTGGGCGGGATTCGAACCATGGACCTGCTGCACGGCAGTCCATAGCCAATGCCACTGAGCCATCACTGCTTCACTAAGTACATAATCAAAATAAAATAAAAAAACTGGTGGATTTTAAAAGCCATATTGTGAGATAAAATATTTTTTCTTCCAAACCCATGAAATCAAGGGTTCTTTAAATATATATAACTTGTAATTTTAATTTCAATAGAACGCTAAAACATTGGACGAAAACAAATAATTTGCAGTCGGGTTTTTTACTTTTTAAATTAACAGTTATTTTTTTCGAAAAGGAAAGTGACGCCCCCGGCTTCATCAAAGCTCCACTTTCATTCGCATAGCTTCGGTTCTACATTATCTGTACCTCTGAATATGTACTCGGAAGTTTGAGTGACATTTTCGGTCGGCGCCGTGGGGCTTGTGTCAGCCAAGTCGTGACCCAGATCGGAGTCTGCGACGGAGACTGCGTACCCCGCATCGAGAGGTCATCGAGTTTGCAGTATTCGCGCACATCAGGTTTTCCACAATTTGAGAGATATAAAGCTAACATAGAGCCATTTTTGCACTCCCTAATTTCCGGATCGTGTGACATAGTTAGGGAGAACGCTAGGCTTGTGACCTAATTTCATGTTTGCAGTCACAATATTGTGTCAAAAGCTATTATGGATTTTTTCACGTTTTTTGCGCAAACCAGTAAAATTTGACTGATTCTTGCTGAGCCTTGTTAAATTCGGAACACGCTTACGATTTGCAGATAGTAAAATTTAGTTTTGAAATATATAACGAAATTTACGTCGACACTGAAAAGTAATCAGAAATAACTTGTTGAAGTTGGTACAATGCTCAATCAGAACAATTTGACCTCACATTTTTATGGCCCGAATCATGTTATTTCATAATTTACATTGATGGTTTTATTTCAATAAACATGTTTCACTCTTAACTGTAATGCATACTGCTTACAAGATTGATTATGACTTGCCCATAACTAGTCACCACAGACAAGTTGCAATTTATCAAGTCAGACATGTATAGACATATTATTATTGACAAATACTTTTTCATTACAAAATCACAAATATACGATAGGAAAAATTTTTGTCATATGCGGGATTCGAACCCGCGTCCATCCGCGTCCTATCGTATATTTGTGATTTTGTAATGACTAATGTAATCCGCTTAGCAGGCGTTATTGCAAACCTAACAATATTAAATACTTTTTCAGTTAATTGAGTATGACCTAAAAATATTATAAAAGAGAATATTATGAAAGACCTAACTCAACCAATCTACCCAACGGAGAAAAAATAATCATCAAGATTAGGGGATCCTGTAAAAAGTTAAGCACCATACATAAAATTAATAAATACGCGGCGACTTGAGAACCTTCCTACTTTTTTTTGAAGTCGTTTTAAGTTGGGTTGACATTTTCAAGGGCTGGGTTAACATGACCTAATTTATGGTTTGGTATAGTTTAAAGGTATACAGTAACGCGGGTAGTCAGTATTGAGTGAAAGATGGAGCAATGTCAATCGAAAAGGGTATTCTGAAACAGTTGGATGTTACATGTTCTCGTATTTAGGATGGAAAGAAGTTTCACAAAACAAGTATAGGAATCTTCGACCTGAAATACCCCTACGACCCCCACGACGAATGAAAATCGTGGGTTGCTGAGCAAGAACTGCACTCCCAATGGCAACAGTATTTACAAACCAACGACTCTCTAGCTCGCAAATTGAATGAGTTTTAACCCTAATACTTTGGTTATATGATGGGCTGTTGAAAAAACAAAATTATCTAAAAGACATTGCGAAAGAATCCGAATTTTTCAAGAAATTAATGTTATATCTCACTATCAAATGCTACACTGCAGATTTTTTGTCATAAAAAATAAATCTCACTCAAGTATCTCTATTTTTTTTATGCGTTTAGCTTATTAGGATAGTAGATAGATTTATAGTTAGCCTTTGACCACTATCTCACCTGATGATAAGTTGACCTGATGATGTGGTCGAAGATGTTGTTCAGGCTAACCTAGAATTTATAAAAATTTAAATTACCATATAATTTGTTAAACTATTAAGTCATTTTGTACCACCCAACAGGGTCCATATGGGAAGCCTGTATACACACAAAAAAGAAATGCGCACGTAGCGTAATTAAACAAATTCTGATGAAATAGATCATGGATTAATGAGGCAATAAACGTGCCGTTGCTGAACGACAGATCAACAAAAGTTAAATTACGTGTATTATCTGTTAAATTACGTGATCTCAAGCGGATGACAGAGTTGCCTATTTGAGATTCAATAGTTCTCACGTGGCACGGTAAAAATCTGAATTGTTGCACGCATCCCATTGTGTGGGTGAAAGTTCAATCGAAAAACACGATCAGGTTCCGTATGTGCAACATGGTGTTACATGGGGGTCGTGATACTTTGTCTGTTTCATAAGCGGTGTCGTTTAATCGTAAACGCAATGTCTGAGAATTAGATTACCTAAGTGTTTGTAGAGAGAAAGTTTTTCATTGAAATAGCTATTAGGCGATCATGCATCCATCGCTTCGGGCAATCTGCTGTCCGTCAGGTTTGTAATTAGCATACATTTTTGCGCTACGGTTAAAGCTGGAGAAATGATTAATTATCTCAAAAAAAAACTCTAATTAATTATATTATGGCACAAGTTGACTAGATATTGATTAAATGCATATAATTGTGTGGTAGTGCATTTTGCGAATGCCCGCCTAGCTAGCTACCACCCTTAAGTAGAAAATATGTCGCCAAGCTCTTACAGTGTGTTCCGGCTGCTGTCCCTGAGAGCCAGTAATTCTAGCTTAGCCTGAACAACATCTTCGACCACATCATCACTTACCATTAGGTGAGATAGAGGTCAAAGGCTAACATATAAGGCATAAAAAAAGAATAAAAAAGAAACTGCATAATTATGTGACCTTTTTTTGCTTACGATAGATTTTTAAAAGGCGATGACATGCAATCGCAAACTAGATTGCTGGTTCGATTCAAGCAAGTCATGGCGAGCATTTTTCAATACTTTCACCGACACGGTGCAATTTGCTGAAATTACTACGGTGCTATTGTGGGGCAATTAAGCAACGGATGTGAGCGGTTCGGTTTGGTCCCATAGTGGATACTCTTCTAACATCATACATCACCTTTATGCTTTTAGCATAAAGTTCATGATATATCTAAATATTATTACAAGCACTATCGCGTGCTTAGCGAAAATATACTTAACAAATTATTGGAGTATAAAATTTTATGCCCAAGGCTTTCGATCAGATGAAGTCTAGTAGTCTGGTTGATGGCCGCGCACCGTCCCCTGTGACGGTTAAAGTAATACGATTGTAGTATGAAATTTCGGCTACAAATGCCGTGTCCAGGTGGCCGAGGAGGTATAGGCATCCGACGCGATATCGGAGGACGCCGGTTCGATTCCCGCCTTGGACATAAAATTTTGTACTCCAATAATTTGTTAAATATAAAGTTCATGAAATTTGCTCCTTCACATACACGCACATAGAGAGCGTAATTATATATCCTGCAAGTACGTTATTCGGGTATGCTTTTATCACAATTGCCTAAGTATCTGCAGTAACGATAATTTCGTTTTATGGCACGTTTAGAAGATTAATAAATAGAATAATGACTTAACTAAGAGGGGTTATACTAAAAATAGGAGTTTTATGTATATTTCGGTATAGCCTGGTATCTTATAAACAAAAGTTGGCAACTTATGTCACCGACACGGGTTAAACACAAAAGGTGCCAATTTTTGTTTGGTAGACATCCGATTTACAGAATTTTAGCATAGTTAGCAACACAAAAGTTGCAAGTGGTGACCCGGCTACGGGAAGTACCAGGAAGGTAGGGAATATACAAACCACCTTGTTTTGGGATTAATTAAACACAAAAAATATCTACAGTATCACTTTAGATGACCACTAAAGTTAAAAACTTTATAGATGACCACTAAAGTTAAAAACTTTAGTGGTCATCCCAGTGATTGCATCACTCCTGTAAAACGACTGCAGTCTGGGCTCGATTTGCCCTAGTCGGAATACAGCAGCATCGTTATTCATGCGGAAGTGAGGCTTCTGACACGTTCATCCAATACGACTGAAGGAAACCTTAGACGAACTCAAACATTTTGGCATTGCCGTCTATGTCCAGGTTACGGGTAACAGCAGGATGCTAAACATAGCATCAGTTGACGTTGATGTATCCACTCCGCTAGGCCAAACAAACAATTACTGACAAATCTAACTGGGGTAATGAGCGGAGCGAAATAGGAGAATTTTGGAAAAATATCGGCTGATCGATCCCAGACCAAAAATCTCGAATGCTGTTCAACCAATTGAATTGACGATATAATGTTTTATTGAAAAGTACATTATGATATTCATTATAGCAAATGACAATCTAAAATATCTCCCTGTCGGATGCCGCCCTAGAATTGCGACTCCTGTATCTTCCTGTAAGTCGAATCGAGGCTACGAAGGGCAACATACCAGAAGGTGGCAACGCCTTCTGAAGAACTGTCATCTTACACTAAGATCCCCAAGCCTGCCAAGATGGATTGGATAAGCTAAAGATTATGGCAACACCCCTAGCGGAGGAAGTTTTAGTTCAACGGTGGACGATACAGCGACGTTATGGCTGTTAATGTGTATCCAAACCACTAAACCCTGCAAAGTCCTGCCAATAAAACCAGTCATCACGCTCATCAACTTACCAAGTCAAACATGATGTTATAAATACTACAATTTTCGTAAAACAAACCCTCCATTACACTGGCATTGGAATAGTTACATGCGTTATAGAGTAGCATAATGTGCTGTGCGTGTTACACAAGTATATACATAACAATGTGTGCATTTCGAGCTATCGTTAAACATTTGGATCTCTAGTGTAGCTCTTTGAGCGTATTCTAAATTATATAAATACAATAGATATATGTGTTCTGGTAGATAAATGATTCCATTGGCTCAAATCTTCTAATTTCAATGAGTATCATAGTAAACATCCAACTGCAAGTTGGATTTCCAGATCGAGATCCTTAGGGGGTCCGACCTGCACTTGGCTGTTTTTTAGTATTTTATGTTAGACCCTAGATATCAGACTATAATTATACCGAATTTGACACTTATACAGGGTGCCCGGTAATGAATGGATAACCTTAAATTAGGTATTTGTATATCTAATGGCCATTCAGAAAAAAAAAACAGAACAAAAAAAATCAAGAAGTACTAAAGTTATGGTCTTTTTAATAAACAAACATATTCATTTTGCCAAAGTTTAAGCATCCATAGCGTAAAAAAAAAGTATGAATACCCATGTGACCAATCATTTTAAAATAAAGTGTGCCTAAAGCCGGTTTCAAAATAGTATTTGTTTTATTATTTAAATTATTTTATTTTTAATTTTTTTTTGTTTTTTTTTTTTTCTGAATGGCCATTAGATATACAAATACCTAATTTAAGGTTATCCATTCATTACCGGGCACCCTGTATATATAACCATTTCCACAATAGGGCAATAGTTACAGCAAGCCTTTTACTGTAACTTTTTGCTATTATTTGTTAGGCAATCCGCCATACTGTCACTGATGTAGTGAAAATATCAACCAGATACCTATTTTGTTGTAAAGATACACCCTTTAAAAGTCAGAAGGACGTACGGACAGCCAAGTCTGAAATATAGTAATAGGTTTCCGTTTTTTAGTACGGAACCCTAAAAACATATTAGATACTTAATCAGTGAAGTATAAGATAATACAATTTCTCAGCAATTGATAACGATGACCATCAAGCAGGCAACGTGTCCGTCTCATAATATAATATAAAATTTTAGATACACGAGCGTAACCGTACATAAAAAAAAACTTAATTCCAGTGTAGATTATTGTTAGTAAGATTTTGATACAATCCCCACGTTTGACAGGCGTGTGTGTGATCGCAATGCAAGATTACAGTTCATAAGGTAAGGAGGGGCTGTTGCCTATAACTTTTGGTACGGGCATTGAGTGGCAACAAAGATGCTGGTCAAATTGTGTGTTATTAAAAAAAAGTACCATTTCTAATTAAAGCAATAAATAACATTATTGACAACCATAACGATAATCGAATTTTCATGCGAACGTAGCAGTTTGTGTAAATTGCATTATAATTTTACCAGAATCGGGATATTTTGCACACGGTGTGTAAAAATACATTACAAATCAAAAGCTGCCTTTCGGTTTATCCTTTTTTTTAATAAGATTGTAACAAGCGCGACTAGGGCGATTAAAGCGCGTTAAGGATATTCTCTGCCTATAACAGATGCATTTCATCACAAGTGACGAATTGCACTGCGCCCATCACCCTAAGAATTACAGTTGTTAAGTCTCATGGGCCTGAAATTTTACTTGCGGTGAAGCTCAGGCCGGCGATGGAAATCAAACCATGTACCTGCGGCACGCTATTATCGCTCGGCCATCATTGCTTCCTCCTCAACATCTAAGACAACATCACATTGTATGTATTTACTAAAAATTCGTATTTTTTTATTCAAATCGGGATCCTTAGTGTTATAAAGAAACAAATCGTAACGAAAATATTGCCGATATACTTCTCATTCGCACACTATTGCTGTCTATAGTGAGCAAGTGCAAAATGCAAATGAGAAACAAAATGAGACTTAACAACTGTCTCAAGGTGATGGGAGCAGTGCAGTTCGTCACTTGTGATGAAATGCATCTGTTATAGGCAGAGGATACCGCTTAACTTCAGGCGGGACTCGCGCTTGTTCCATCACGATAACATTTAAAAAATAAAACACTTTCGTCACAATTCGTTTCTTAATTAAACCGAGTTATACTAACTCCCAGCTTCATGATCAATAACAAATTAATTTGAAGTGTGAAAAGAACGAGCGTTGACAACAGACGTCCGTTCAACTCGTAACCAGTAGCCGAACCTATTAGTACGCCTTCTGGCTAAACTAGGCGCTAATTAACAAAGAAAACGAAGCTGTTTATATCCGCAAGTAATTACTGTACCAATATTAAACTACAAAGTTATCATGTGCACGCGAAACACGTCATCTCCTTCGATCAACCTACCATTTTATAAGCAAATGAGGTTTTACATTTTAGGTTATACTCATAGGTATGTACATCACACGAATGGTTTTTGCACTTGCCTTTTAAACTTCGTCGACACACGTTCTAAGAACTTAGTTACATCGAGCAGAAGTATCATCGAGTGACAAAGCAAAACTTGCTAATTATAGCCCGCGGCAGCTCCGCGTTCCGCGCATAGCTCATCCTCCAGACGACACACAGACCATCTTCAAAACAAAACGTTAATACGAAGTTATTTCTAAACTTAAACTTTCGAGTGAGCCAGTTGTGATCGATTTATTCTCAAATCCTCTTAGGGGTCTACGGCATTCTGTAGAAGCAGCTAAACCATTACGAGAATTGGTTAATGGTCGGTTAGAAACACTTCGGCAGCGTTACGATCCGAAAGTAGACACCAATGAAATGTAAGATACGATATGCACAGATGGAATAATGCATGATGAATGATACAACTCAACCGATAGGTGGTACAAATGGATTTATGCCAAAACATACAGCGTGCGTGCTTTACACAATGATTCAAGACATTGAATTTTACTTAACTGGGTAACAAACTAGGCTATGCCAATTATAATCACACCTAATCAGACTCAGTAAATTGCACAAAGGTAACCTCTCAGTCTTCAGGTTTGAAATCTGAACGTAATTGTATAATAATACCAAACGGGAAAGCCGTAAAATATTCTAGCAGGAAATGTAGGAGCGGAGTTTATAGGCGTGTTGTAGGACGTCGACCCGATACATTTTACGTTTTCTAACAATAAGCAATCAGTCCAGGTCAACAGAGCGATGAAATGCCGACAGGTTGCTGTTGGCAACAGGAAAGGCCGCTTTGACAAAGGTTAATAATTTCAATACACGCGAAAAACTGAGTGTCGTTATGTAAAACAAGTCCTGAATAAAGTAATCAAGGGCACAAACGTTCGCAGAAATAAAAGAATGCGCGCACGGATCAACGTACGAATAGATTACAATTTATCATCTTTGCAACTGATGGTTGGAAGACACGAAACGTGTCTATTTTTGGTAACATATTCGTGGAAGATGGCGTGATGTTTGAATTGACAGTGTTGGATTTACGGCCAAGGTCAGAAACTTGGAAAGTAAACTACATAACCGGTTGAGAATTTCATAAAAGCCCGTTATATTCAAAGGGCTCAATAAAAGAACTTCTCGAGCTGCCATGGTTTTGCAGTACGTGAAACGGGACGGGTACCAGATAACATCAACCCGTGATTTAAATGTGCGCTTGAGTAGAAAGTGCGTCTGTCGTTGATACGCCTTCGGTTTTGGAACTGTTAACAGTTATATAGAGCACCCACGCGCCTTCAACAAAGTAATAAGACCCAATTATGGAACAATGGAAGGATACAATCAAGTGATTAAATGTACACGACTGATGGTAAAAGCTTTTATCTTGACAAATCACCGAGAGGTTACCTAATCACCACTATGATCTCATTGACTCCGTAGTTGTCGTGGATCAACAAAACTAGTTTAATTGAGATTCAATAAGACAAAGTCTATGATAACCTTTTAATGGTTCCGTACCTCAAAAGGTAAAAACGGAACCCTTTACTTTAGTGTCTGTCTGCCTGTCAATATCCATTTTCTCAGGAACGCGTGGAGGTATCAAGCTAAATTTCATATCAAATACTCAGATCTACTGTCCCTTGTAGGTGAGTAAAAATCAAACTTCTAAGCCAACGAAATCAAAAGATACAGCCGTTTATCCCGAAAATTTTCGACACTCGCAAGGGAATCAAAACCTATAAGGTACTTCCCGTTAACTCAGAATCTTGAATTTGGTACGACGCAACGTCTTATAGCACTGATAAAGGAAAAATTGTGACAAGCATATAGTTTTAGAAACATCATATATCATATATTTTAAATAATTTTAAAATGTTATGGATTTCATTTAGCAATAAAAATATGTACCATAACTTTTACTTATATACCTACAGGTTTGTACGGAACCCTCGGTGCGCGAGTCCGACTTGCCCTTGTCCGGTTTTTTTTTATGAACAGTTGGTAGGATAGCCTTTGACCACTATCTTCCAACAATAACCAAATATTTTTAAAATATTTTAAGAAAACATAAAAATTAATATTTTAATAAAACACTTACAAAATATGAAAAATATATCTACATATTTTTCATATTTAATATCAGTCAAGACCTTCTGAGGATGCGTCGTGTATAAGCGATAAGCGTCGAAAATTCTTCCGTATTGGCGTGTGTTTCTGACGTCACGACGACGACAGGAAAATTAGGCGGAATTGTCACTAGATACATTTTTCATATTTTTTAAGTGTTTTCTTAAAATATTAATTTAATGTTTTCTTAAAATATTTAAAATTTATTTGTTATTGTTAAATATGGATTTCCGCAAAGTAACGCCTGAATCTATTCATTACTATCTTCCAAGTTGATTAGTGAGCCTAGAATTACCGGCTGTGGAGGACAACACACCGTTAGGTGCTTTGGCTTAATAGTTAGGTGAATTTTCTACTTGAGTTTGGTATGCATTTGCAAAACACCCTACTTATATGGGGTGAAGCTCACACTCGCGGCGACTTTCGAAACATGGAACTCTCGGAAGTCCACAACTAAGTATTTCCACTTAGCCATCACTACCTACTTCGTAACGATTAACGATTTTTAATCGAATTATGTGATAAAATCTTATTCAACTTTTAAATGTACTGTTTGTATGTGTTTAACTTTTGATGATATTTATTTGATGTGCACATTTTAGGACCTGAAACATTTTGAAATACGCTTTTAATCCATGCATATGATTGTTCACAATATATTGACCAAATTTCACGCGGTCACAAAGTTATGGAGAGAAATTAGTGAAAGTGATACATTTTAACATCAATACTATACTTAAGTGTCATCAGGTAACCTTTACTCTATTATAATACTCCTAGCCCAAGGAAGGATTACCGTTTTGGCTATATTAAAATATCCTGATGAAAATATTACTAGTACTTGTCCGCTTTTCAAGACTGAAAAGCGGACAAGTACAAATATAGCTTCGCTATATTAAGAGTTTCGCATCACGTCAATACGGGAAGGAAATAACAAAATTTAAATAAAATACAACCGACTTTAAATATAGGTAAGTATAAATTAATTAAAATGGTAAAAAACCCGACTGCAAATCATTTATTTTTGTTAAGCGTCTTATCTAAGATCTAAAACTAGAAGTAAAGCCCTTCATTTTGATAACACATTCGTTGGGTTTAGAATAAAAAAAGTACGCCCAAATTGGCTACTAGATTGTGTTTTACGTACCTAGTGTCACTTGTGCTAAGTTCGTAGTCCGTTTAGAGGTTATTAATTACAGAACACTCTTTTGGGCAGTAGTGTAATAAAATACGTATTATTAGGGAGGGACAACTCAAATACTACTCATCAGATCTCACTCAAATTTAAATCAGACCACATGACAAGCACCAGATTTAGAATATAAAAAAAAAATAGAACATAAAGATGTATGAGGCAACACACACACAAAGCATACAGTCGAATCGAGAACTTCCTCATTTTTTGAAGTTGGTTAATTTTTTTTCAACAGCAGTTCTAGATTCCTAACTAGTTTATTTATTGAGATATCAACATTACAAAAATGATCTAGTAATGACAGCAGGTGGTGCCCATTTCTTCTATAGATAAAATATTATAATAAATCTTTATTTGTACTCTACTCAATGAGAAGTCAACTATAACCCACATGAAAAGGTATAAGAAGAATTTTATCTTCGGCTACCTTGCCATACATTGGACCACCTTAAAAAAATTGATTGTATAATACTAAATGTAATCTTCTGGTGTGTAACTTATTCCGTTCATGAGCTAGAGTCCTATAGCATACAGACAAACAGACAGCGGAGTGTCATAAATAGGAATCCGTCTTGCTAGGTACGGAACCCTAAAATGACGAAATCAGCTTTGTTTATCGACAGCAGACGGTGGATTACAACCGTACCCGTAATGTGACAGATTTCCATGCAGACGACCTTTAATTCGTTACACTACGTTATTGTAAGTAAACGTAACGAATTGATGCAAGGTTGGACATTCAAACGTGATTGGATGACACCAGCATACAATATCGTGATTCGTGAAATCTTTTTGAAGGACCTACTGATTCTAAAATGGAGAGCATCATTTTCAATGTAGCGAAAGGACAAACGATTAGGGAGCTCGCCTGGTGGTAAGTATTCACCGTCACTCACGAACATCGGCAACAACTCGAGGATGCCTTTGAGAAAGGAATATCCTTTTGTAGGCATCTAAGTCGTATCGGTTCGGAATTACTTTCGGCAGCTGGTTCCAAATAGTGGTAGAGCGAAAATGCTGTAAGAATCGCACGGTTGTGAATTTCCAGACGTCGATATAAGATTCATGAAACATCATGGTCGTCGGGATGTCCTCATGGAGAGTTGGCGGTAGGTTGTCAGCCGAGCATAGAAGTCAAAACTTATATCACACTAATACTATATATAAGTTTTTGGATGAGTGTGTAAGGATGTGTAATGTGGGTAGGGTTGCTAGAACAAGGGACATTTCTGGTATTCAAAAGAGAGTTGGTATTTTGCACTCAAGCTCAAATGTATTTAAATCTGCGGTTGAACAGACAAAATATATATATACTTACATATAAACATTAGTTAGATTTCGTGGTTTTATATCTAGGAAAATAGAAATGGCAATTATTGTTACACATATTTTTTTAAGACAAAGATATATTACCTAAATCAGGTAATAAATCGATATAACGTAAAATTAAACTTAAAATACTATTGAGCCACTCTTTATGGCTTACTATTTAATATTGAAACTTTGGATCAACATTATAACAAAAAAACTCTGTAACATTATATAAGCCTCTTAACTTTGAAATCACATACGTGCGTAGCGTAGTATTAGTGTTTATATTCTGTGAAAAACCTAAAACTAGTGAATCCCGGGACAGTAGAGCGAAATTACTGGACACGGGACAAGACACCCCATTCCGGGAGTATCAACATCTAACTATCCCGGATTTCCTGGATGTCTGGCAACCCTACATATGAGTGTATATTGTTATTCCTTCATGCTGAAACAGCTGAATCTAGATGAATCTGGAGTTTAGATAGTTACTTACTACACGGTTTAGGTCCCAGATTTATACATAATTTTCGTCATCATGACAACTTTTCACCATTGTCTACGCGGGTGAAACTGCGGGGTGCATCTAGTATACAACCAACCGACTGTAACTCAGATATAGGATTAAGATAGGATATCAATTATGACTAATACATCCTATTCATATTTTGAATGGGAACAGAATAACAATAGGATATAGACAGTCTTAGAAAATTTTCTAAAGTAAGTACTACAAACCTACCGTGACAAAATTTTCGTGACATTTTGACACGGTAGGTATGTAGTACTTTACAAATTTAAGAAATAACGGACACAAAGTTTCTTAATATTAATTAGGAGAATAATTCCTAAAAAATAGGGGTGGGGAATTTTGCAAATCCGTATATTAGATATTGCCATTTTTTTATAAAATATATGATTTTCCTCCATAAAAACTAAATTACCCAAATGTTATACTCGTAAAAGGTATGATTTTCTTCCAACTTTATTCAAGTTAATCATAAAATGTACAACAATTTGAAATTCGGTGGTTAGACTCTGGCAAGCATTGCACGTATTACCTGCACTCCATCTCCCCTCCCTATATCACATGATGCCTCTACATAATATTTTCTGGGTCAACTTCCCTGTTGTCGCCAGAAAAAGAAACACATCTGCTTTCTAATTAGCTAAGTTATTTTTTCCAAACTCTAAGCTAAATATACACGACGCAAACTGTTATTTTCAAGTGTTTAAAATAGAAAATTGCTGACTCCAACCACATCACGTAACGCAACGTCTCACCAGCGAGACTAATGTTGCGTATAATTGCCTCTGCATCGCATCGGTGACATCCGCACACT
Source organism: Plagodis pulveraria (assembly GCA_963890685.1). Lineage (NCBI taxonomy): Eukaryota > Metazoa > Arthropoda > Insecta > Lepidoptera > Geometridae > Plagodis > Plagodis pulveraria. The sequence goes on from OY982957.1 coordinate 23,534,645, forward strand.
TTTACTTACATTATGGACAGAGTTACTATCAGGGAGCCAGGAAGTTAACTATTTCTATCTCTAGATTCTAAGGCTGTGAGAAAAGTTAGTCGAAGAACTGGGGTATTTACCCATTAATCTCATGTATGTACAGACTTCACTTGCGAAGGTGCCTACACAGCAAATTAATGATGCGCATTTGGACGGGTAGGCCTCGTTTGTACACTAGGTATGTACGAGAACAGATTACATGTGTGCCTGGGAGTTTTACTCTTGATAAGCCGAGAGCGAGAGTTTCCGTGTCTTTTGCATTGTATAACACGGTTAGATACTTTCCTTAATCGGCATTGCGCTAAACATCGCCAAACATAAATCATGATTTGTTATTTTGTAATTGCGCTAAACAGTTGCTAATAAGATTATTGACACAAACCCAGTGGTTTTTGATGCAATGTCACTGAAATACGGACCAATTTACGAATCAAGTAAATATAATACCCGTTCCGGGGTCAGTCAAGGAAGCACTTTAGGCCCCACACATTTTTTACTTATGACAAACGACTGTTATTGCTGCAAACTGTTAGGCAGTTTGCAGCTGCTGCTGCGACTGTTTGCGGATGAATTTAATTTGAGCCTTACTGTGAATAGTACGGAGAACACAGAAACTCTAAATAGAGACATCGACGCTGTTGCCGAGTGGAGCAAAAATAATGTCCTGCCCCTCAACTCTTCTAAATGCAAGGTAATCACCTTCACCAACTCCCGGTGTCCTCTATATGCTACATATCTACCTGACGCTCCTTTGGAAAGAGTAAATGAGATACTTGACCTAGTACTGACATTAGATACTAAACTTGACTTTAGAACACATTTTTTTTGGTTCCTGATATATGTTAGCCTTTGACCACAATCTCAACTGATGGTAAGTGATGATGTTGTCAAAAGTTTTAACAGGCTTAACTTAAAATGACTGGCTCTCAAGGACAGCTGCCGGAACACACCGTAAGGTACTTGGCGACAGATTTTCTACTTGAGGGTGGTCGCTAGCCAGGCGGGCAGTCACAAAATGCCCTACCACCATGCTGTAACGACTGCCATCGTAAGACAACAATCGGGACCGACGGCTTAACGTGCCCTCCGAAGCATGGAAGCGCTCAGTAGTACTTAATGTCACTAGCGGTCACCCATCCAACTCCTGACCGCGCCGGACGTTGCTTAACTTAGCTGATCGATTAAGAACGGCTAAGCAAACTTCGCTACGAGCGCTTCAAAAGGACTTTAAAAAGGACGCTTTCTAAAGGACCTTAGTATGGTAGACCAACAACCAATAAGTACTAGTATACGACATTACTAAATCCCTTTTAACAAAGCTGGAAGTAAACGTCTGGACATTGAAGTCATGGTTGGGGCTCGCACTTTCGGCCGACACAACAACTTTATTTAGGAATCAAACTAATTTTGGGATGAAATTGAAGAAACCATCGGAGCTCTATAACACCTCACGAGTTACCAAAACGCACTCCTTATTAAAATCTCAAGACGATATAGGCGCATCTCTCCCAAAAACAAAAGTGCCTTCGACTTTGAGTTGAGGCTTCAATTCAACAAACAATTTATGACAGGTGCACAGTCCAACAAAGCGGGTATTGGGTCAAAAAATAAAATTGAAATATTATAGCTATAAAGTCTACGAATAATTCATATTTATTCGTGTATAAAGTGCATGCAATGAGCTTGGAAATGCAATGCAAATGGCTAACCATAGGTGAATTTTGTTTAAAGTGGCGCATCTTGAGATACGATTGGTCACCTGCCTTGTTAAAATTCTATCTAAACAATTTTCAGATGACCCTCCCAGACCAAAGTAACATAGTAAGGATGGGGGAAAGCCACTAAAAAGTCTTGGAGGATTTGTCGGAAGGCGACAGGTACAGCAGGACAATTATTGGTAGGTTGCAGGTGCTCCTTGATAGGGATCATTATTCACGTCGCCATGTTAGAATTGTTAGAGTCCTCAAAATCATGCGAGAAGCGGCGAGTATCTCCGAAGCGGCGAGTATCTCCGTAGCTAGACCAAAAAAAGCGATTTGACCATGAACAAATAATAAGATGATTTCGTAAAAGAAGGGTCATCTACAAAATCTAAATCCAAGCCTTATTCCATCTTACGCACAGCTCTCGATTGGACTCTTTTGACGGACACTTATGAAAAACAATACAACATTCCTGAGGATGATGGGGTTTCGTTTTCCAGATGAGACATATTTCTATACTCAAAAAATCTAAAATGCATGGTACTTATAGAACTTACTGTGCCATGGGAAACAAATATAACTAAAGACCACACAATATAAACAAACAAATGTTATGACCTAACAAATGAATTAATAAAGGTTATGTGGTCAATTTATATGCTGTAGAAATTGGAGCAAGGGGTATACCAGCAAAATCCCTATATAACCTACTTCAAGACCTCGGCTTGTCAAGAATAACCGTAACTTCCATCGCAGAATGTCTAAGGCGGCATTGGTAGGATCTTACCAAATTTGGTTATTGGATTTAGGGAAGGAGGCTCTAGCATTGAAGGGGAGCATTGATGTCTTCTTAAAGGGGCCCCTTAACCCTACTCCCTGGGATGCAAGTCCGAGGCGCCTCTGGCTCTTCTTCTGCAACGCTATGGACCCGGCACCCACATAGTGAATCCATGGAATGCTAAGTAATTTGTCTCTTTAACCAAGAAGTACTGAAAACGCTGATTTATATAGGCTAGAGTGCACTTTCTATACAAACATAGTTTTATAATATTTTAAATACCAAGTATTCGTAGCATCCCTAGCCAATAGGCAGAATCCCATATAATACTTCTTCACAAAAAAGGTCCAAAAGACGATATCGGAAATTACAGACCCATATCTCTCATCTCAAATCTATATAAAGTTTTCGCTAAAATCATTTTGGACAGAATCTCAATTAAACTTGACGAAAATCAACCTGTGGAACAAGCGGGGTTCAGGAAAGACTTCAGTACAATAGACCATATTCATACTATCAAACAGCTTCTGGAAAAATATAATGAATACAAAAAAACTATTTACATTGCCTTTATAGACTATGCCAAGGCTTTTGACAGCCTCAGACATGAAATTGTATGGCAATGCCTGAAAGAGCAGGGAATCCAAAATACCTACATCAACATCATCAAAAATATTTACAGTGAAAGTAAAGGTAGGATAAGACTGGAATCTACAGGAGATGCTTTTCCAATAAAAAGAGGTGTCAGACAAGGTGACCCACTTTCACCAAAGCTGTTTACAGCAGTGCTAGAACAATTGTTTAGGAAGTTAGATTGGGAGCATCTAGGTCTTAACATAAATGGATTAAGATTAAACCATCTCAGATTTGCGGATGACCTGGTCATATTAGAAGAAGATCCAAAACTACTGGAGTCCATGATACAAACCCTAGCAGATAAAAGTAGAGAAGTAGGCCTAGAGATGAACTACAGCAAAACTAAGGTGATGACTAATTCAATTCCCGTAGACATAACAGTCAAAGGACAGAAACTGGAATATGTAGAGGAGTATGTATATCTCGGCCAGATAATATCGCCTAGTGACCAGATGTCCAAAGAAATAGAAAAAAGAATTGCAACAGGATGGAAAATCTACTGGGCTTTGAAAGAAATTACAAAAAGCAAGGAAATAGGCATAAAAATCAAGAAGAAGACCTTTGATACATGTATTTTACCCTGCATTACATATGGCTGCGAAACCTGGGCTTTGACTAAACACCACAGGGATAAACTTGCAAGATGTCAGAGAAGTATGGAAAGAAGCATGTTAGGTTTAAAACTAAAAGACAGAGTAAGAAGTACTGACATCAGACACAAAACCAAATTAACGGATATCCTGGCTCGTATTGATCAACTAAAATGGAGGTGGACTGGACATATGCTCAGGTGCAAAAAGGAAAAATGGAGTAAACAGGTGACAATCTGGTACCCAAGAGATGGCATTAGGAGTCGAGGTCGTAAAAAGAGAAGATGGGAGGATGACCTGAAAATGACTTTAGGTCCGCTCTGGACAAGAGTGACGGCGGACAGACAGCAGTGGAAAGAGTTGGAGGAGGCCTTTGCCGTAAGGCACACCGAACTGAGAGACCTTTTGTAATGTAATGATATTATTTAAAATCATTTCTGTTTTAAATGTGAAAAATTGTTAAAAGTTCGGAAATAAAAGGCTTTATTATTATTATTATTATTATATAAGTATTCGTTGAAGTTTTGCATGTATATCCCTGAGCCCAATATCTATGCTACTGGTTTGTCAGTTTTTCGATTTATCATTTAATTTATGCTTAAAGTGAATTTAAGGATTCCCAAACAAAACGTTTATTTGCATATTTTCGAAAATACTTAAAAGTTATGGAAGTGGCAAACCAGAAGCATAGATGGGCTCAAGAACATGCATGTAAAATTTAACTGAGTTTGAACAAAAAGCAAATAATTTTTTTTAAATTGAAGGTGGCTCACTACTTTTTTATGAAAAGCGCTTCAAAGACAATAGCTTTAAGTAATTTTAAAACTGTGCTCAAAATGTGTCATGGCAGAGGATGATATTCTTTTAAAATTTGTCTATATTGCTCAATAGGCACATTTTACCCTAAGCATTCGTCCCACTTTTATGGCATTTAAAATGTATCAAATAGGAATGATACTCATGTAAAAATAGTGTATGAGTGCCTGGATTTTTTAAGACATGGAGCACTTCTTTGTTACTTAGTTTAATAAATTTTACATAGTAAACTTGTTTTTCAGTTCTATAGTCTTCTTTTGAACTGGTATAACATTTGAACATAATCTCACTTAATCACCACCTAAATAGGTAATATCTAGGCTTATAGCAAGCTTATATATAAGTAACACTGCCTAAGTAGGTATTTGGTAAAATGTTTAATTGTTTTTTTTATTCGATAATACACCTACCTGTATTGTTCTACCTTATGCAATCTTTAACATACTCTTTTATATTTGTTAATAACACTTTTTCAATCAAATTTAGTGAGATAATAAAAATAATTTAATTGTTGAGTACAGAGTAGTTTTCGATCATCAGCATGGCGGAATAAAAGAGCAGTGTTCCAGGTGCATAAAATGGAGTGATTACTTGCTCAGTGCAGGTGCTACTGACTTGAGGGCTGTCACAACTTATTGACAAATGACTTGTGATTGCCAAAACACTTAAATCTGATAAGTAGATCTACACACATAAAACAAAGATCTATCCAATGGTATTTCAATATAAAAACTCTCAAGGCAAAAAGAGGTTCTCAATCCGACTGTTTTTTTTTTGTGTGTTTGTTACCTCGTAAAGTTTTAGAGGGTGTACTGATTTAGAAAGCTTTTGATTATATTCGAAAGTTAGTGCTTGCCATGTGGTCCCATTTAAATTTGAGTGATATCTGATGAGTATTATTTTGAATTATCCATTTTAGGTTTAAAGTCAGTTTATTTTGCTATAATTTTGTTTAACAAATATTGAATCTTATGTAGATCATTAAACTTTATTTCATAGCTAGATTTATCCAGCTGATTGTTTACTTTTGAGCATCTTGTTCACACAAAGCCGATAATGAACAGTACTCATTGGAAAAAGACACATAAGACTTAAAAGTTCCATTAAATAAGTTATTTATTAATAAATATCTTTATTCCATAGATATTTATTAATAAATATCTTTATTCCATAGATTGGCTATGGTACGACTTTCCATTGACGCCCGTCGAATCCAGGGGGTAGAGGGGGTGGGGAGAGGGGGGAGAGGGGGGGAGGGGGGAGGGGTACCACTCCCCCCTCTTCAAAGGAAAAGTCCCGCATCCCCCCCTTTTTTACTTATTTTAAATTTTCCTCATTTTCTGGATTAAAATTAAAATAATAATTTTAAAATCGATTGCCATTAAGGAGGGCAGTGGAAGGGGAGGGTCATCCCTTCCCTTTCCCACCACTTTTATTACAAGGTAATGCATAGTTTTCGAGTTATGCATATATTTGTAAAATCATCACCTCACTTTTTGTAACACTTCACTGATCAAATTTATTGTTTTGTTGGATGTGTAACAGATTTTTAAGCGCTTCGCCAGCCGCTGCCGCGGCACGCTCGCTACGCTCGCTCGGCTCGCGCGTTGTGTTGTCGCAGTTTCAACCTAACCTAACCTGTTTTTTTAATATAAAACGTTACCGAACGTATTCCACTTGACGCCAATTATTATTTTCGATTATTTTTACCACATTTTGTATCTATGGTTCATATTAAATGTGGAACCATAGATGCAAAATTATCGACAATATCGAAATTAGCGTCAAGTGGAATACGCCTTTAACCGTTCGTAAAACGAAACGTTCATTGGTGAGAGTTCTATATAATCTGTGCTACCACAGATTTGTCAATCCCTATGGATTAGCATTAATATTGCAAAATAATTAATTTTCAATATTTTTTTTCACAAAAACTACGCATTATCTGATTTTGAAACTTTGCGTGTGTGCTTATAATAATGTAACCTTTCTGTAAAAAAAAAATATCAACCCTCAACCCGACGTCAGGCAATGGAAAACTGAGCCTTGGCTATTGCACCCATGTGATTTATAAGAAGTTTAATATTTTATGTGAATTGAATGCACATACTTATGTACAATTTGTATAATATAAGCACTTGCTTATATTATACAAATAGTCTTAAATTGTAATATAATACACTGAAGTAAATTAAACTGGGTGAATGTTGTAGAGTATTTATGTTTGTATATGAGAGTTGTTTGAATATGTCAAATATTTATCGGAAAAATAAACAATTATGGTTAGCATTATTTAAACAATGTTTTAATAAATAAATCAGGAATATGGTGACTTCCTCGTGGAAAAGCGTGTAGTTCGGGTATCGGTAGGTTATGGGCCACCCCATATATCAATAATAATTTTAAATAAAGTCGAAATTATTGGGTTGGGAGGTGAGGTGGTTGATGTAGTGCATCCTAATTTATGAAATAATTACAGAAATATACCAGATGAAGATGTAATCGGAGTACTTACCTAAAAACTAGACGGTCAATTAAATATGTACTTGTATCCGTTTAACAAATAGAATTTAAAGATTTGATATAAAATAACACACCACTCAACCACAAAACAAACAAAGACTAAGGCCGTAGCGTAGCTATTTCCCCGGGCCGCAGCTATTTCCCCGCAGTAATTTTAGCACAGACTAAATATACCTGTTTGTTCTTCAGTGGTGCGTTCCAGTAAGGCCGGGCCAAATATTGGTCGAGCTAGATTTGATCCAAGGTACCTGGAACGACCTTTTGGCGCTATTGTCACAATATGAAATTGACAGCGATGTTCTTAAGTGATCAAATATTTTCTGTATGTTTTAGAATGAGCCCCATTACGTAATTAAGCAAAGACAGCATAGAAATCACTAATCCTTGGCTTAGCTTGTACATAATTTATTATTTATTGTACAATCTGTCACATTTGACAGCTGGCCAAGATTTGGCCGATTCAAAAGGTAGAAAAATTTTGGCCAAGTAGAGCAAAATTAGCTCTGACAGGTCGCCCGGAACGGGTATGATCAAATCTTGCCAGGATCAAATTAAGCTCGATTGGAGTGCTGGAACGGCGTATATCCGCGCTTAGACCAAAATTTGTCTTGGCCGAAGGCGTGCGGGAACGCACCCCCGTGTAATGTTACCATTACTAAGATTTTCAAGTAACTCAGTATTGAGGCCAATTCGAGATTAGTTCGATTTTTACCAAATTACAACTTAATCAAAAATAATTTTCCGTGAAAATAAGCCGAATCATAGTCAAACTGTATTCTATTTTATTCGAGGAACAAGTGAAGTGACCATAGAGAAAAAACATTAGATTCGAGAGATCCTCTATGACCGTTTGTATTAAAAATTATAAATCGATATCATAATGACTGATCATATAATCTGTTTAGCAAAATACTGATTGTAAAACAAGGGTTTTTTATTGCTATATAATCGAGTTTACATGTGGCGTTATATTATATATATATATACATATCGGAGATTTCGTGTGGTTTTTTCTCGATATCATAAGTTTTAATAGCAAAGCTCTCCTAACGTGGGCGTACATGTGGGTAACGTACAAATGAGAAGACACAAATGACTAAAAACCACTTCGTTGATCGTAGTCATTCCAGTCCCCACCTTTCAGAAACTTCTCTTATCTCGTGATTCCATTTAGGTTACCTCGTCATTATTGTGGTACCGCCACTATTACGATGTGATCTTTAGTACACCTTCCAAGGTTATGATAACAGAATCAACAAATCTGGCATCATCATGATGACCTTTGATAACACGTGGCATGGTGAACAACTATTTTAGAATTTATGAAATAAGATCAACTTCTAATCTTATAGGCTTGTGCCAATATCTTCAAATCATAAAATCACCGTTTCGTAATAGGATCGCACTGATGTAGACTGATTAGTTCACAGTCCTCACGTCATATGTTAACTGTCATAGGTTTCACTACATAGGTGGTGCCTGTTCCGATGGTCGGTAGAAGAGTGCCGAATTAACTGCAGTGTCTAATGACGTTAGTACCACTGACTGAAATGACACACTAGAAATAACACCGACAAATCTTAGTGTTGCCAGTCTCGTAGAAAACTACAGTTACCCAATTGATATTTTTAAACGTTAGTTATTTCATGGCTAGATGGATGAACGCTGATAAGAGCCCGATGAGTAGCAGTCTGTGTCACATACCATCCTCAACTAGAAAACCTGTCACCAAGCACCTAACAGTGCGTTCCAGCAGCAGTCCTTGATATGCAGTAAAATTACAGGCTAATGAGACTGAACAACTGTGTGTCTCAAGGTGACGGGCGTAGTGCAGTTCCACTTATACCACTTAACATTAGATGGCCCTCGTGCTTGCTCCGTCAGAATCACAATAAAAAAAAACTAACATAGAATGGATACTGGCTCTTAAAGACAGCTGCAGAAACACACAGTTGCTTGCTGACAGATTTTCCACTTGAAGACGGTAGTTAGCTACGCAGGCATTCTGCCTGAAAGCAAAATGCACTACCACCATATTGAAATGACATGCCATTCTAAAATGACAACCAGGACCGATGACTCCACTTCCCCTCAGAGCAAGGAAACACTCATTTTTTTTTGTAATATTTATAACAAAAAAAAAGAGTGTTTCCTTGCAAACAACTATCCATCCAAACAACTCAAGCGCTTATCTCAGTTTTTTGGTTAAGAATGATTTTGTTAGTTCCACTACAACTTAAAACATACATATAAAAATATTTTACGATGTTTTGAGAATGCTGGCTGCTAACCTCATGTAGTAATTATTTACCAAGCACATGATGATGTGGTGCAGAAGCTATCTTGATATAAAAAACTATGCCTCCAATCATTATATTCGATTCGATTCAACGCTCATCGATTATTCTCTAGAATGTCTATGGTGAAATAAACAAGAAAGCTTGTTTTAATCTTGGCGATTAAAATTAAATTAGTTTAACTTATTCCGAATACCAAATAATGGATCTGACAGGACTAAGACCAATTATAGTTAAGTTTTAATCAAGTTCGTGATATGGAATCGACCCCATTGGCCATACAACGTGAATGGGATGCTTTGCCAAGCGAATGATCCCCTCGTATGTACAAATCTGTCAATGGGGTACGACCGAGTTGTCCTCAAATGTCCACGTTTTTTTATCCCGCGACCCCCGTAACGTTTTTTTGTAGTACTAAGTAGTTTTCCATTACCTAAACATGTCACCCTAACATCCCCATACCCTAATATATTACCTATACCATACAAAAATAAAATTTTCATCCATTTAGTTTGAGTGGATCAAACAGCGAATAAAAAATTTTTTTTCCAGATTTTGAGGTATTTTGTTTTTTAATCGAGTTTATTTGTGGCAGTCTCCAATCAACATATAAACTTCTTGGTACCAATGCAATCCTCATCATATTCGCTTTACGGGAAAATAAATGAAAATAGACCTTTTCATGGAAAATTTTACAGGAAAAGGGGTTTGAACAGACGACGAAAATGGCGGGAAACAGCATTTTTTATATGTAAAAAAAAATAACCGAAACTATTCTACCTACAACTTTGTTTTTTTTTTAATGTGAGTATTTATTATGGTTTACCCATGAATTATACCAGATTTTAAGGATAAATATTTTATAAGTGGTAACGAGCTTAAAACAACGCGATTTTTTTTTTAAGAATTTTGTCGGGAAAACTGGCGCCGGCGCTTATGTAGCGCATTTTTTTTTTCTCTAAAACTTATTTTACTTCTGGCAGCGTGGGTATAACTTTTCTATGATAGCGCCGTATGCCTTCCCAAATAAATAGTTTCCTGACGCTTAAGACATTAGCTTTTTCATATACATCCGTTGTCGGATGTCTGTAGGGGAGATGCAAGAGCACTTTTAGAATAGCACGTTGGGCACGTTCCGCTGTTATGAGGTGAGTTTTTGCTGCACTGCCCCAAGCGCAAATGCAATAACTAATGAGGCACTCACTAAGTGCTCTATATGTCTGTATTGCAAGTTTTTGATCTACTATTTGCCTAAGATTTTTAAAAGCATAGATTAATTTCCTTGTCCATGAAGAATAGATGCCAATGAAGCTATGTGGTAGGTCCAATTTTTTGTCATCTATGATGACGCCCAGATACCTAATGAAGCTAGCACGTGTCAAAATTTCAGTTAATATTATTAGGTCTATTGTCACTCCTATTGCAGGGAAAGGTATGTATTTTTACTTTAATACTTGGTCCAGGGTCACCCGCATGAGTCATACTGAAACACATATATTTTGTTTTGCTAGTGTTGAGTGAAAGAAGGCTATTTTCCAGCCAAAGCGTCAAGTTGGAGAGACAATTCTCAGCTAACGCAGTAACGCTTTGCCATGTCTTATCATGTAGCAGTAACACGGTGTCGTCTGCAAACATTAGGAGATCCAAGCCCTGCAAGGTAGTACTACATAGATCATTTATATAAATTAAGAAAACTGTTGGTCCTAATGTACTACCTTGCGGCACGCCATACGTGCACACCGCGTTATCACTCTCATAACTATCTACTTTAACCGTTTGAGTTCTTTCACACAAATAATCTGCAAACCAGTCTAGCGCTATACCTCTTATACCGACATTTTTCAGTCTCGTCAGTAGAATGGGAATGGAGACGGTGTCAAAAGCTTTTTGCAGGTCCAAAAAGATCCCTATACACTTGTCTCCATTATCCAAGTAGGATGTGATTAAAGAAGTAAGCGTCAGAACAGCGTCTTCAGTCGACCTTCCTTCTCTGAAGCGATACTGGTTTTTATGTAACAAATTATTTATTTCTCCAAATACCTCATCACTCTTTTTTTGACAATCTTTTCCAAGACTTTAGAAAGAGTCGAAAAAAGGGAAATGGGTCTGTAGTTGGATGCATTTTCCTTATCACCACTTTTGAATACTGGACAAACTACTGCTTTTTTAAATATGGGTGGGAAAACGCCGGTCTCAAGGCTTAGGTTACATATGTAAGTGATAGGTTCAACAATGTAAACAATTAACTCTTTTAGAAATTTTGCTGTTATTTTATCCCATCCAGGGGTACTATGTGATTTCAGTCCAAATATTATACCTACTCTTAACTTCTACAGGGTCAGTTGTAAATAACTACATTGAGTTGACTGGAGAACTTGTTATTTTAGCAAGAGAGGCTAGTTGACCTTCAGTAGCACCTGTCATGTTTAGTGTTTCATTTGCAAGTGCACCTCCAATAAATGTAAAGTATGCGTTAACTACATTGAGTGATTCAGTCGGGGTATCAGCAATTTTTAGTAATTCTCTAGAGGGCACTTTAGACTGCTTAAAATTACACACTTCTTTTATAATTTTCCAAGTTTCTCTTACATTTCCTTTATTTTGCAATAACTTCCTTCTATAATATTCTACTTTTAGGTTTTTTATAATTTTATTACAAATCTTCCGATAGTTCATATATTTCTCATTTAGTTTATCATTTTGAGGCGATTTTTTAACCTTCATATGTAATCTATCCCTTTTTCGAATGCATTTAACTACTCCTCTAGTTATCCACGGTTTGAGCGGTTGATTTATTTTCGAGATTGTTCTTATTTGTGTATTACTGTTAACGATGCTAAGGATTTTAGTTGAAAACAAATTAGCTGCAATGTTTACATTACTAGTATTATAAAATTCCTGCCAACTTTCCGTTCGAAGAAGTTCTTTTATATTATTATAGTTAATAGTTACTTTATTATACGATGAAAGATTTTTAGTTACCCTGGCATTATTAACGTGGAGCAAAATAGGAGAATGGTCTGTCAACTGTTGTTCGAAGACAACAGTTTTCCATATTCCGCGAGTTTTTACCATAAAATGATCCAGGCAAGTAGTTATTCTATTCCTTGTCTTAGTCCGTGTGTGGCCATTATATTTAGGTAATCTTGTGAAAAGGCAGATAAGTTACTTGCCAAAATATCCAGGTTAACATCTCCAGTGAATATTATATTATTTGTAATATTAATATTATATTATACTTCCTAATATATTATTGACAGCGTCCAAGTATTTAGTCGCTTTTTTAAAACACGGTGGGCGGTACGAGCACACAATTGTATAATCCGGTGCAATGGTTAGAATTAGGCAGTTACTTTCATAAAAAATTGGTTCATTTGAAGTAGTTGTAAATTCATTACGAACGTAAGCTACCACTCCATCGTTCTTATTTAAATTGTTTTTAGTCCAAAACATATTTAGTTCTGGTGGAAGTAGATGTCCTTTGGTCCAGCTTTAGGTAATTTTTTACATAGACGTTTTGATTTCTAGGCAACATGATCAAAGAGCCAGCATTCCGTAAGAACAAAAACATCTACCAATATGTCCAGACTGGAAACAAAAGCAACAAATAGGTCAAAGTTGCAGTTTATACTTCGAATATTCACTGTTACAATTGTAAGAGAATACTTGTTATTTGTATCCGCTCTTAGAAGATTACGACAACCAGTCGTACCAATAATTGAAAAACATTCTATCTTATCCGAGTTGTCGACTTCTGTAATAATATAAGAATTATCATCCATTATTGAGGAACGTAGTAACTAAGGTGCATTACATATTTATATATATAAATCCCGCCAATTAATGCATCCTTCGGATTAATATACGAGTATATATGTAATAATATTATCCCAAAAATGTAAGTTTCAACTGAAAAATATTTATATTGAAAACTGTGCATACATATGCAAATGTATGAGTTATTGTTATATGTGTGAAAGTTGTGTAAATGCTCGTTTGTGAAATTGTGTATAATTGTGGTGATGTGTTTGTGAGCATAGATATGTAAATGTGATGTGAGGTTTTGTTTTGATTTTACCGAGGCATAGTATTTCTTTGAACGCAATATTAGAACAGATTGTAAAAACAGGCTAAAAATAATTAATATCAAAAAGTATCTATATATCGCTAGTCATGTGCTGTTTATGTTTTCTAGGTCGCTCTCATGGTTTACTCTTATAATAAGTAAGTATATACTTAAGTGTTAGTATATACTTGGCTTACAAAATTATAAAATATGAGTGTTTGTGTAACTCCACCTCATAATATTGAATTTTGACATTTATGATGCCGGCCCTCAGCCCGGACAAAGGAGGAAGGCACACACTTTACTAATCATCCTACAATTACTGGCTCTCAAGGACAGCTGTCATTTTGCCAAGCACCTAACATCTGTCGCCAAGGTAGGTGCTTGGCGACAGATTTTCAACTCGAGGGTGGTTGCTAGCCAGGCGGGCATTCGCAAAATGCCTTACCACCATGCTAAAAATAAAGTCAAAAGTAATACTTAGTGCTTCTTCATAATGTATACATACTGTGATTGTGGAATGTGTACAATAAAATACCATGTAACCTATCAAAAGGTACTATGTTAAAGTGCAAAACATGGTTTCATTGTTGTACTGTCACGATTGATTTTTATGTATAACCACGCATAGTAATGCATCTAGGTTAGTTAACTACACTAACTGGATCATATGTTTTTGTGTGTTATTTATACCTTTAGTAGTTCTTATTTACTTCATCAATTTAATTTCAATAGTCTATAATTATGCTCATTCATAGATAAACGTGGCTAGGTAATAATGTAATTGCTATCATTAACAGACATACATAATATGGTAAATAATATTCATACATAGGGATAAGTGAACTTAAGTTAACATCTGTCACCGGTAGATTAAAGTGGAAATCTTGGTAGGGATAGGTGTACAAGCCGACTATAATGTAGAGATTTCAGATTCCAGTAACGTAAAACCAAAATCTTGGAGTGACGAGGGCAGAGCAGTGCACGCACGTATTCAGATCTAAGCTCCTGGGTGACATTGCAACGGGAGCACGCGTGGTGCTTAGCTTCAGGCACAACTTGATGCTGCTCTACAGATTTCATTACGCCAGTTGAATAAGATGTGTGCTATTGCTCTAGGGCTATGATAGCAGTGTTGTGCTATGATCACATCGCAGCTTTGTATACAGTCAATAAGAACTTGTTGAGACATAGGTACTGATGAATATAATTTCCATTCTTTTTCAGGAACGTAAAATCTTTCTCCATTGATGTCTTCAATCAAGTTTTTAGTCAAGCCTGTGTACAGTCAAGCATATTCCTGTAACGTTTTTGTGATAATATCAATGTGCCTATGTTTCAATACCTAAATAATTTACTATCTAGAAATTCTTTATAAGTAATAAACTCTTCCTGTAATAACTGAACTGCTTTATTTATTCCTTTTCCATTGCCCATTAGTAGTATGACATCATAAAAGTGTTATCCATATTCCGTTACCTTTGTATAGGCATATAATTATCATGTTATATTACCATAACTTCTCTTTGGGTAGACTGATTTAGATAAAACAAAAACCTAAACCTCAGGACTCCTATAAATATATAGGTATTAGAAATAAGAAAAAATATTAGAATCTAACACCTTCCTATTTATTAAAAAAGATTTTTGTTGGTAATAACCAAGAAAAATGTTTTTGATAATTGTTTTTATATCTATGATAGGCTAGCCTTTGACCACTATCTCACCTGATGGTAAGTGATGATATGGTCGAAGATGTTGTTCAGGCTAGTCTAGAATTACTGGTTCTCAAGGACAGTTGCCGAAACACACCGTTAGGTGCTTGGCGACAGATTTTCTACTTGAGGGTGGTAGCAAGCCAGGCAGGCATTCGCAAAATGCCCATCCACCATGCTGTAACGTGGGAAAACAACCGGGACCGATGGCTTAACATGCCCTCCGAAGCACGAAAGCTCCGAAGCAGTAGTAATATCAGTAGCAGTCACCCATCTTACTCCTGACCGCGGCGGACATTGCTTAACTTAGCTGATCGATTCAGAACGGCTAAGCAAACTTCGCTACGAGCGAATTCAATTATCTGTTATGTACAGACCGACGACTCTTAATTGCGATTTCAATGCTATAGCAATTTACTGTTTCTTCTTTCGCTGTTAGGTGGAGAGTCAGTCTGGTATTTTAAATTATTATCAATTTTACTTCCCCATATCTTCCCATGGGTGTCGTAGGAGACGACTAAGGGAAAAACACTTGTAGATGAGCAGCAGCGCCTTCTAAAGAACTACGATCGTAGACTGCGATCCCCAAGAAAGAAAGAAACATTTTATTAGGTACTTACACAATATAGAACACAGAGCCAATATCTAACAAATTTATAAACGAAGTGGAACACATATGTACATAAAGTCACGCCTGAACCCTGGAGGGGAAGGCTGACAGAAACTACGGTTTTAGGTAACTTCCGCTCATCTCATGTTTTTGAATACTTCTGAACGCAAGCACCTAACTGGTGTTCAGCTCAGCATGTGTTGGGTGTCAACACCCAACGCTGGTTTTCAGCTGTAACCAAGACGCCTGCTAAGCGTGGGGATAACACAAATACCCTCTAAATGGGGAGGCTGTGTTCAGCAGTGGACTATCTAGCTGATACAGTACAGTAAATTTTACTCCAAAGAAGTCAAAACATATCACATTCACCAAGAAACTTTATTGGTATTTGCTATTAAATTTAATGGTATTTGCTAATGTCGACGATGAACACTACTTTAAGCGAGTGAATGTTATTAGAATTTCATGAGTTTGGCCTACAGCTTCGTTAGTTACTCTCTTCAGCTTTAGGCTCGTGTCGTCGATTGATAGCGCAATAGTTTTTTTTTTAATGTTATTTGACGGAACCATCCCGAGGCCCACCTGATGTTAAGTGGACTAACCGCTGCCTATAACAGACGCATTTCGTCAACGACGAATTGCTCTGTGCCCGTCACACTGAGACGTCCAGTTGTTAGGTCTCATTAGCCTGTACTTTTTCTGGCTCTCAAGGACTGCTGCCGGAACACACTGTTAGGTGCTTGGCGACAGATTTTCTACTTGAGGGTACTCGCTAGCCAGGCGGGCATTCACAAAATGTCCTTCCACCATGCGGTGAAGCTCAAGCTCACGGCGGGATTCGAACTATGGACCTGCTGCACGGCAGTCCATAGCCAATGCCACTGAGCCATCACTGCTTCAAAAAAGCTTCAGCCCTATAGGTAAACCCCACAAATATCTTATATTAGTAAGTAATATATAATAAGAATATGTATTAGGGTTTGCATTGTAGACCACATGGGGTACTTTTTATCCCGGAAGAGTGTTGTGGGATAGCCACTATGCACGTGTATGGAAACTGAAGCCTTGTGACTACATAACTTGTGAACAAATACATAGACAAAATAAATTATTACCAGTATCATCATATCATCATATCAAATGGTTTGAATTTCCAAATATCGAACATACATGTACTTACATCTTAACAAGTCAGCATCGGCACCCGAATTCAGGCATACATATGAAATTCAATTGTTTTCATTACCTATATGATGCGCAAGAATGAATGTATTCAAAATTACCGGAGATGCCTATGATATGAACAAGATAGTAAAAAGGCCATGATCAACCAAAAACCAGTAAAATATTTAAAATTTTATTTCAAGTAAGTTTTATTTATTTAATTTTATTTTAAGTTTACAGTGTTAACAAATTCTCCCTACCTATTTGTATGTTAATATAATTAAACATTTATCTATGATTTCTTGATGGGATAAATTTTTATCTTACTTAAATTGTATATCAATCGAACTAAATTAAAACTAAAATAATGTAAGTACGTAATATAAATATCTAATACTTTCCGGCCGTGACTCCGCCTGCGCTTGTAGGTTATCGTTTTGCGCAGTTGGAAAGAACTATCCTATGTCCTTCCTTGGATCTCTTTTACCAAAAAATGGAACCGACTTCAACACTCAAATGTGTGAAATAACTTGTTGAAGTCAGTACCATGATGGTTCAAAAATACCAACCATCACAATTTTGTACGCATGGTACCGACTTCGACAAGTTATTTCACACATTTGAGTGTTGAAGTCGGTTCCATTTTTTGGTTAACATTATTTTTCACCCTCTTTAGTGACCCTTGCTACTTATGGGATCGATTGTCATTCACTATCAATCACTATATCATCAAGATATATGGGAAAATATTTTTCAGCTACTGAAGTGTACACACATCCCCACAAAAGGCTGATCCAATTTCAGATTTCCGATGATGAAATTTAAATGGGACGACACGGCAAGCATCAGTTTTCAAATAAAAAAGAATCATCAAAATCGGTTTACCCAGTCAAAATTTCTGAGGTAACAAACATAAAAAATAAAAACACAGACGAATTGAGTACCTCGTCCTTTTTTGAAATCGGTAAAAAATACGGCTGTATTTTGAAAATATCAACGTAGACCAAAATATTGTGTTTAAAATTTGTAAGGCAAGAATAATAAATAAAACAACAATGAATTCAAGAAATGTATGTTTGGTGTTTTGTATTTTTTTTTCCAACATCAAAAAAAGAAGGACGTACTCAATTCATATATATATTTTTATTTAATTAACTAGAAATAATATACTGGGTACAGAAACATCGTAATAAAATAATTGATTATTCAAGAGAGAGAGAGAGCCTATCACTTATAGGCATCTGACGACGTGCATTTTGGGGACATTGCCATTAAATTTAAGGCAGGGGTCCATACCTTCAACACCATAATTTAATGTATAATCATAATATAATTTACTTTACCTTTCTGTAAACACATTATGTTAAATTACAATCTAGTTCAAAATTTGTATAACAGTTATAATTGACATAATATAATGTATGACATAATTCTCTGTAATTTGTTTTGTGTATCTAAATAAATGAATTAAATATTTCCGTCATTATATAAAAATTCCAAATAACTTAATCGATAAAAATATTTTATGGACTTATCAAACCTGCCCACAAAATTTCGTGAGAATCTGTTGAGAAATGCGACCTTTATAGAACAACCGGACATACGAAAGCATTTTGTAGCAGCGCCGCTTCGCTTGAATTAAGTTCTCGCTCGGTCAATTAGTGTAGATATCAAATTCTCATGTCTGACTGTTAGTAACAAAACTCCTCCGAAACGGCTTGACTGATTCCTATGAAATTTTGTGTGTATATTCAGTAGGTCTGAAAATATGACGTAAACTATTTTTCATACCCAACATTTTATTTTTATCTATCGGAAAAAACATTTTTTTTCATTTATCTACCATTTGGCATTAATTAAAATATATTAAACCCTAAAATTTCACCCTTCTACCTCCAACACCTATTTTTTAATAGCTATACAAGTAGGTACTTTAATAATTTTCTACTCTCGGCGGTCGATAATTGATCAGGAAGTGAATTGCCCAGAGATGAATTGCTGTGGCCGTTTTAGGGCTGCTATTACGTGCTGCGTTCTGTTATTCCCGCCGGGCGTCTATCGGTGTCACTTCTCACCCCGTAAACAGCACGGAGTAGGCAGGACTCCTGTCTTTTTCACACAATAAGCTTTCTATCACTTCCTAAAGTTTAGGGCTTAAACAGTTTTATTTCCTAAAATTTCACTATCTATACAGTCACAAATGTTCACGGATATTCAAAATAGCATAGCATGTTGAGTACGATGAGGAGCAGCAAACTTGCAAGTAATTGTGAATGAAAGAATTAACGTAATACAAAATAAGGCTGTATTTTGTATAACATATCAATGTAGACTAAAAGATGTAGTTTAAAATTTATTACGTAGGTAAGATAATAAAAGGACAGTGAATTCAAGAAATGTATCTTTGGTGTTTTGTTATTTTTATATGCGGTTATCGTTAATAGCGCTTCTTTCCTCTTCCTTTTTTACTTACTTACATAAAATAAGTTAGTGATTTTTATGTGACTAACAAAATATTCAGTATATATAATTTATATGGCAAAACAACGTATACCGGGCCAGCTAGTATTGATATAAGTAATATGTCTATAAAATTTCTTATATTTTCTAAATTTACTTTACATTAGGTATACATTTATACCTAATCCTTTTAAAAAGCCATTTACATGTATTTACTAAAACAAAATTCGGAAATAATAAGAACAACTCTTAATTCCGTGTCACGGAACGTATATCTTCGTAAGAACGTAAAAGCCTAAAGGTCGATTTACACCAAACGAGCAAATGCTCATTCTATCCCCACTACGTCAAATTCTTCGTCAAAACTTAGTGTAGTTAAACAGGCGTAGAGCATTCTTTCGTTGTACTTAGTGCGTTCGCAAAGATTCTTTAGAATATTCTAAGAATGCTAGCCTCGTTCGGTGTAAACGGCGCAAGAGCGCGTGAACGTGAGTTGCTTGGAGCATTCTAGCGTGTTCGGACGCGCTCGCGCCACTGAGCGGTCTCATAAAAGCGTTCTTGAGTTCTAGCGATTGTTTACATATCGTATCCATGAAATTATGGCTTGGTCTCAAGAAAAATGTTAACAATGATAGAAGCCTACCGAAATTCCAGATGTCTATGGGATCCGACATATGAGCACTATAAAAATACAACTTACAAACAAGATGCTTGGCAGGAAATCGCAATACTACTGGAATGTAATGTTTATATATAATGAGAGCGATATCATTATTGCAAGTGCTGCATTTATTATTAATAATAAATGCAGCACTTGCAATAATGATATCGCTCTCAGAATCAGATATAGCGAAGCACTACCAATATAAACCACGGAATTGACTCGAATGAGCAAAGAACATTCGATCTAGCTTTCGTTCACACAAAAAGATTAAGAAAGAATGCTCTTGTTCTAGCTCTGGCTCTGTGTTCGTTTGATCTAAATGGATACGTCTAGCTTTCGTTCACACTAAAAGATTACGAAAGAATGCTCTTGTTCTAGCTCTATGTTCGTTTGATGTAAATCGACCTTTATACATACAGCACACTATAAAAGAACCAGTCTAAAAGACCCCAACAATCTAAGGCGAACGGTGACAAAGGTTATTTTATACTGGTACTGCGGGGAAATAGACAAAACATTGCCCACGCAGTAGCACACATACACAAAAACCTTAACACTTTCAAATAAATACCTACATACACACATACACATATTTCTGACACTCCAGGCACCCATGTTGCCATTTTTTAGAATATTCAGATTTCGTATTTAGGGTGCATACCATTTGAAGTTAGATTCGGTAAAAACGCTAAAAACGATCACACTCCCAAAAAGTTGTTCCACATGGGTCTGGGCGTTATTTTCGCCATAAACGCTATGAGGCTACTGGAACAGTTTGAATTCCCTACATCTAATGTCAAAAGTGACAGAAGTGGCAAATTTTAGTGGCATTCTTAGCGTTCTTATCCTAAATGGAACAGGGGATGACAGTTACAAACGATCACAGTGATCACAACCACAGACGCAGAATGTGATCAAAATTATCGAAATTAACGTTCTTAGCGACTAATGGAACACGCCCTTATCTAGGACACTGTGAACATATTAAGTTCATACAAAAATCAAAAGGAACGAAAAAAGAAACAAAAGGAATTGTTAATGAAATATTTTTCAATAATTTTGGGATATTTCTATGCTCCCACAGCTATTTTTCGTCAATGAAAATCAAATAATTAAAACTATGAAAAGCTGCCCATTCACGCACTCAGTTTTACAGGGTTAATTCAATCTTTTATATTATCTATGCAAGGTTCCACAGGTAATAAATGCCTGTCATTTACTGCGGGGAAATAGCGACTGCGATAGTTTATGTGTTGATGTGTTCTCGTTCGTAGTCTCTTAATTTCTTACGAGTAAAGTAATAAGCGTAATAATATAAGATTTTTACTAGTTGAGTTAATATGATTTGTGAATAACTGAAATGTAGACTCTAACTATTTTGTAAAAATGGTTCGGTTCAAGAACAGGTAGCTATCTCAATACTTCATAATAACACTCACTAAAACTTTTTCGTATTAGGGGTTAAAGTTTGAAATTGCCGATTACTTTTTTTTTTAATTTAACATATTTATTCAATCAAAATAATTATCATTATTAGCTAAACATTGCTGCCATCCTATAGTAAGGCCATTTATGCCGTCGCGATAAAACTCTGGTGATTTAAATTCGACAAACTGTGTGACATCATTTTGTACTGCCTTCTGGGAAGGTTCTTCTGCTTCGGTTTAGATTATAAAACATTGATTTAAGGGGATGGGTAGGGCGGGTGCGAGGGGATTGGTAGACCCCCCCACTGTGAAGGGAAGTTGCGATCCCCCCTTTCTGAGATATGATTTTTTTAAATATATAACCTAACTATTGTTAGACAGTTATTCGATGACTAATTAATGCAAAAAATAATGCGATGTTCATAAAATTAAAACCACGATTTATAGGCTTGGTGTTCAACATGTTAATCATGAAATTTAAAAAATTATATCTTGGAAAGGGGGCACGAGAAGGGTCGCAACTTCCCCGTCATAGGGGGGTTCTACCCTACCCCTGCACCACCCCATCCCCGTAAAACGTAAAATCGATGACTGACAATAGTGAGTTTTAAATAAAAATAAACTCTGAAAGGGGGGGAGGGATTGCAACTTCCCCTTCACAGGGGGGGCTCTACCCATCCCCCGGACGTTTCCCCACCCCTCACCCCCGTTAAATCGATGTGTAATGAACTAAACCAGACCCGAAAACTTTTTATCACGTTGAAAATTGTCCAAATCATGAAAAATATGGTAGTTTGGTACATTGGAGCAAGGTCTGGCGAATAGCGAGGGTGATGAATGGTTTCTAATTGCAGTTCCTGTAGAGTAATAAGGGTTTCTATGCGGTAAGAGGTCTCGCATTATCATGAAGGAATAATGGTGAAGATCGATTTGATTCATGAGTTGGGCTGTTACACTGCTATTTTTACTCTCATTGTTTGTAGTTCGGCACAGTAGACATCTGCCGTTATTAGTAAGCTGTGTGATTAAGCTGTTGTGAATAACACCACCAACATGCTGAGACAGAAAACATAGCTGTAGGCATTGGATAGTCATAGCACTATTTTAAATTTATTTCATATATAATCCATCATTATAATTTTTTTATGTTGCAATTATTTCTAGGTACACAACAGTAGAAATTACATGTCCTACAGTTCCAGATAACAAACCTCTTTCACTGAAGGCTAAAATATTTCATGACACTGTTTTGAATAAAATACAGCAATTGCATGGAGATTTTGGGGTTGCTATTGTAAGAGCTGGTTTCTTGACTAAATACTGCAACGAGGTCACCAGAATTGCAATCATAAGATCGCGGCATGGGCCACACAGATATGTCACAAGTGCTTTACCATTCATTACTAAAATTGGCAATTTAGATGTCCGACTCAACACTTTGCATGTTGGGGCCACCTTAAAACATAGCTTCAAATATATACAGAAGCACCAAAGAGCATATTTGGACACAATGTGGTCACAACTCAAAACAGATGGGGAACGACGAAACTTAGAAGCTGCTGTAATGGATTTTACAAAGACAGATGTGAATATAAATATAGAAAATATTTCATAGTTAATTAGTATCTTTATTTATAATATAAATTTCTTCCTATCTAATGTTTCTGAAATATATTTTAAAATATTTACATTCCAGTTGTGATGTACCTATCAACATTATATGATAAAAATATTATGCTTTGAAACATACCCATTCATAGATAACAAAAATAGAATATAATTTTGTAATAATAATGTAGGTAACTATTTTAATTAAAATATCACTCTGGAATGTGTAAATATAACTTTTTTCTTAAAGAAGACTTGTAATATGGTACTTGTTTATACCTGTTCTGAGCACATAATATGACAACACCATTGTTGACTTTAGTGAATATATCTTCTAAATGTTCTTTTTTCCCCCTCTTCTGAATTGCTGCACAAAGAAGCTGTATGAATACTGAACCAGCTCTTTCTGCTCTATATGCTTCATACTCTGGAGAAGTTGCCCAGTAAACCAAGAAGTCCAACTTGCATAAGTTTAGTTGAAACTTTTCAGAAGTTGGTGAGTCAGCTACTAATGTTTGCGTTGTGTCATCTACTTGGCAAGCCTGTAATATGAGAACCTTTGGTATGCCTTTCAAGTTTTTTGCATCATCTAATAGGTTCTGAATGTCTTCATCTTTGACTTTTACACAGTCTGCTGCAAACACATGATCCCGCACACCATGTGACATTATACATAACATAAAAATGCTTGTAGTATTTTTATCAACTTTCATAATACTTTTTTTGATAAAGTCTACCATTTCAATATGATTCAAATCATCTTTAGTTATTACTTCAAAATTAAGAGCAGACATAGTTTCCTCTAATCTAATTTTATCAAATGCTGAACCATCTCGGTTACTTAGAGAAACTTTTAGACTTGGATCTTCTATACTTTTGTCACATAAGTGAAAGTGTTCTTGATTTATGATCAGGCAGACACCTATTTTTGTTTGATCTTTTATTGGATAAGAGTCCTTTCCAAGCTTTTTTGTAGAGTCTGACTTAATATGATCGTCAAGATTTAGATCATTCAGCATATCATAAATAGCTGAAAAATCTGTAGGGTTATTTGTGTTTTTAATACTTTGTTCTGGCAATTTGGTGGAAACATCAGATGGGAGGTCCAAGGATGGAGAGCTTGCAGCTACTGGCAGAGTATCAAACTTCTTGTTGTTTCTAGTTTGTATCATTCCAAGTTCATTGACAAACAACTCTAAACCTGGTAATTTTTGTAAGAGTTTTATTAATTTATCAAAGTTAAATTCATACTCTGGTAGTTTTTTGTTTTCAAATTCAGATAAATTTATAAATTTTTCAGACATAAGCTTAAGAAATACCAGTTCACAACTGTCATAGTCTGATGTATCAATGTTATAAGTAAGAAGAGTCTTCTTCAAAGTGTTAAGGTTTTCTGTGTTAATTTTTTCACACAGAATATATAAAGCTTTCTTCATTGGGTTAATGAACATACTGAAATTAATATTATCTGGTTTGTATAGTTTCTTCATGCTCTGGACATTTAAGCCCAGTCTCCTGACGATCCCATATAATTGACATATGAGGAGAGCCTCTAGAAACTCGTTCCTCCAGTTGGGCTTGATTTTAGCAACCCGAATCCATTCATGGATTAAATTTAGATTTGTAGCATAAGCATCTTGAGAAATTCGTTGATATACCAAGAGTCGCTGAAGCGCAGTATCTGGCACGTCGTAGAGAAGAAAGACTAATGATGTCATATCATATGGACTGTCTAGCAATTCTTTCTCAATTTCACAAACGGCATCGATTGTTAATGTATTGATGATTTCATCGTCAGTCCCTGTAGGGATTATCCCTGGTCCCATTACGTCAGAACGGATCATTTTTGTGCTTTCGTAGATTTAATTTTCTGTTCATATATCAGAAGCAAAACATGTAACCAAGTGAATATAGGTACATAAAATCAACACAAATAGGTCAAAGTATAAAATTATAATGAGTAAAATAAATAAATTAGCTATAAGTAAAAATAATAAACAACTGCAAAGTGCTGCAAAGCCTATTCTCAAGGAACGAACAGGGTTGCCAACTCGACACCAGAGATGGGTGCTATAAGACATCTCAAATAGTGCTAGATTGCCATATATTTACAAAAATAGTGCTAAATGTATTATCCTTGAAATAATATGACAAAATCAAATAAAATTTTTTTTTACTATATCCAGTCATCTTTACTGTCATCGGTCTCTTCTGCTGTATTTATTTCTCCCTGTACCGTTGAAGTGGATGGCGGTTCACTATCAGACGATTTTTTCAATATTAACACTCCGTTACACGCGGTCTTATTTATCACGTCATTAAACGCGCGGGGCACCACTGTGCCCCTTTTTTCAATGAGGATTACTTATATAATAGAATATAAATGTAAAATGTTATTAGTGTTTTCAAAATCAGTGTTTATTAATGTTTAGAACCGTAACAAAGAAAGTTACGTTTTTGTCGCAATATATATAAAAATAAAACAATGTATAGTACCCCACACATTCACTTGTAGTGTTGTTTTGGTTGAATGATCGTTTTATCTATTCAAAATGTAGGAAATAAGGGAACTCTAGTATGACTAATGTGTTGATAAAAAATAAACCCGTGCACTGTCGTTGTTATCAGGGTATAGGGACAGCTATTTAAGAAGATGAAATTTAGGGGCCATTTATTTTGAAATAACAAGCTAATAATTATAACGTAGTGTTAATAAGTACCTACATATCTTTCTTTCCTACTTTTTTATCCTGTGAGACAAACATATCCTTGCTAACTTGTCTTTTTCTTTATTCGTGCCGGTAAATACCCAACGAAAGTATAGCAACGCGTGGCTGTTTTGAACTTCGGTTACCAGAATATTTCAAGCATAATTGCTATTTAGTGCTAGATTTAGTGCTAGGTGCTATATGTTAGATTTGAGTGCTAGACTTATGAAAATAGTGCTAAATCTAGCACCGAAAGTGCTAAGTTGGTAACATTGGGAACGAAGTCTTAATACTCTATGGAAATATTAAAGTAGTACCTACACAGATAACACACAGAAAATCATACATCATAACTGTGGTATGGTGAGACGGTTGTTTTCAGCATGGAGAATCTATAACGACTAAACGCGTTGACCAATCTTCTTCAAAACTAGATCATTTTGATTTTTTTTTTAACCGGCGGTATGCCTTTATTAACCAAATACTACAAACTATATACAACACTACAGCTAATACAATACTACAGCTACTACAATAAAAGCATTTGGACTCATAGGCAGTCCAAATGCTATAGCCCACTATCAGTTGGCAGCGTGCCCAGCATGCTGGCAGCATTGCCCCGTTGAATTGCAATGCTTATTCTTTGAGCCAAATAGGTGCCAGCATTTTGATCTCGCGTCGCATTGGTCGATGCGACGCGCTGATAAATTTTGGAAAATACGATGAGCTCCCGGTCCCCACGGACCCAACGTCTCTACACCAAACGGCTCAAATATGTAACCCATACCGAGGTTAGCATACTTGCGCCGCTTGAGTTACTCTGCCGAAGTAGCCGCGGCGCCAGCCCTCACGTGGGTTTCAGAAAGGTGTGACGGCGCTAAAGTATCTACGCATGTAGCGTCCCACACTAAGGGCCGTCCTAACTTCCATGGAACCAGAGTTATGCCGTCAGGTCTTTTACCATCGTCACGCATCAGACCGTTCGGTTCGAGAACAGCTGGAACATTGGCGCTGGTAAAAGCCCGGGGAATGATATCGTTAAGGCTGGCGTGGCGGGAAATTCGACCAGCACTTCGAGAGCAGGAGAGGCCATGGTGACCGAGTTGGTCAACTGCAGTACCACACTGGCAGTGATGTGCAACACAACACCTTGCACCCAAGCGTAAGCTAATAGCGAGACGAAAAGCGGAAGGATCTATAAGGCTACCAGTTTTGTAAGAAGGAATGGCTTGTAACCAAAGACCTGATTCCCACACAGAAACAGCGAGAATACGAGCACGATCTGCGATACTAGGGCACATATTTAAAAGATCTTTCCGTGCTAGCTCGCATAGGGGCCGATCCCACTGTTTCTGAGATGACAACATTTTTGGGAACTCAGTAATAATAAATAATAATAACTTTTGATTGAAAAATGTGTCTAAATAGCTTTACACGTGGTTGAATTGCAGCATGCTAACTAATTTAGACAGTCACTGACAACTCTGATTGTCTAATTAGGGTATTTTTCTGTCTGAATGCATTTACATTGGGCTAAATTCAGTCTTTCTCATTTAATGCACTGAATTCAGCCAGGTTAAATGGGCTTTAAGCTGAAATGAATTATTGTTTTAATGAAATAGGTATGTAATTTATTATTAGTAGCGTGTTTTTTCTAACGCTAGAGATAGTAGATTTTGTACACTGAGCAAATAATTTAATAGCAAACGATTAATTATGTCCGTATGGATTGATTAGCCACTCCAGATTTTTAAAGGAAACTCACACGCTTATTTAGTTGCAAAGCTAAAAATGTTGTAGGTCAAAGTCTAGAATTTGTAGTATAATGGAAAGGAACGTTTTGCAATCTACTATGTAGTGACCAGTGTTATTACTATGTGCACATTTTACCGTGTTATCCTGTGTCACGTTGGTGCGTTGCGGTCGTCTATTTGCTGACTCGTTCCAGCTCGACGTCACGTTCTCTGGTTGGGCGAAGGGGCCGCACAACTCTGCTTCACTGTTCAGGAACCTGGCGAGCTTGATCCGGTAGGGCTCCTGCAGGTGTTGTGCGGCGGCGAAGTCGTACCACCGGTGTCGTAGCTTGGGTGAAAGTTTTTCAGATGTTAGTTAGGTTATTTTTTTAAAGCAGTGATGGCTCAGTGGGATTGGCTATGGACGCGCGGCAGCGCAGCAGGCCCATGGTTCGAATCCCACCGCGGGCTTGAGCTTCACTGCATGGTGGAAGGGCATTTAGCGAATTCTCGCCTGGTTAGCGACCACCCTCAAGTAGAAAATCTGCCGCCAAGCACCTTACGATATGTTCCGGCAGCTGTCCTTGAGAACCGGTGAAATTACAGGCACATGAGACTTATTAACTATGTCTCAAAGTGACGGGCGCAGGGCAATTCATGACTTGAAATGAAATGCAAGTGTTATAGCCAGAGGTACGCTAAACATCAGGAAAAAACATATGAAATTGCCACGCTTTATTTCTCGTAGTGCAAAAAAAGGTTGTCAACCTCCTTTCATTAAAAATCGAGTACAAATAAAAATCACACCACTTTTTCTAATAATAATAATAATAATATTTTTTTTTTAATAATAATAAATTTTATTTCCAAAAACATACCAAAGACCTATAGAAAGATAAATAATATGATGTTTACATTTTGTTGTCTTAAGTAATATACAAGTTTCACAATAATACTGTCCGCAGAACCTTTTTTTTTTTTTTTTTTTTTTTTTTTTTGAGGGGGGGAAATGCCTTCGCACTGCCCTTCCACCACGGGGGTGGTGGAAGGGGATGTGTGGGACTTGAACCCACTAAAACCCCCCCGTGAGCAGTCCTCCGCCGAGGCGGGACAAGATAGGGTCGCTTTAGCATTCACCATCTTGCCCCGGCGGTAGGCCCAAACTCCGTCGGGCCTCTGCGCCTGTGGAGGGGCGACCTTGCTCACCAAGGCCACCCCCCAAACGTGTGGGGTCGTGCAATCTGGTGAAGAATCCCCCGTCTCTTCACCAGTGACCCCACTACGGAGAAGGGAGGAGGCGGGCGAACTGCCGCCTCCTCACCCCCGTTCGTCTGCAACGGAGCGGGGCAGCATGGGCATCGCCCTCCCTGACCCGCTCCGCGGCCTCCTTCTGCGCCATTACCGCTTCGCAGAAGGAGACCACCGCCTGCCACGATCTCTCTCCTCCGAGCATGGCGTTTACAACGCTCGGCAGAGAGAGATCCCCTCCTATGAGGGCTGAAAGTGTGTGCCGCTGCGGGCCCCATGCGGCACACACCTCCAGCGTATGGAGCGCCGTGTCTTCAGGCGCCCCACACTCGTGGCAGGCTGGGGTCGCCTCTCGTCTTGCGATCTGGTGCAGGTACTTCCCGAAACATCCGTGTCCGGAAAGCACCTGCACCAACCGGAAGGTCAGCGACCCGAACGGCCGCTTTACCCACCTCTGGAGGACCGGGCGGATCGCCTCCACCGTCCACTGCCCAGGGACCGGTGGAGCCAGGTCCTCCGTCCACCGCCGCAACAGGGCAGCCCTGGCTTGCCGCCGCATGCGCGTGACCTCCTCCCATGCTGGGGGCTCCCCACGTGATCTCCTCGCCGACACGAAGTGGTAAACTTCGGCGAGGATTTCCGCTTGGAGCTCCCATGGCGGATCACCGGCCAGCACGCAGGCTGCCGTCCAGGACACCGTCCGGTATCCACGTATCGCCCTCGTCGCAATAACCCGCTGCGGACGTCGCAGCAGGGTCTTGTTGTCGCGGTTGTCTGGGCGTCCGCCCAGACAGGTGCCCCGTACAGGGCCATACTCCGGATAACTCCAGAGTATAAACGGCGGCAGTTGGCATTAGGGCCACCAACATTGGGCAGCAGCCTCCCCAAAGCGGCCGCAGCTCCCACGACTTTTGGAGCTAACCGGGCAAAATGGGCCCTAAAAGCCCACCTCTCATCCAGGATGAGACCCAGATACTTCATCTGGGTCCCAACCGGGACCAGAACCCCCTCCAGTGATACCCGCGTTCCTGGAGGGGGTCCACCCCGAGGCCCATGGTGTCCGCAGAACCTACACTAAGAATTAACTTGTGTTGTAGGTTTCTGCTTGCTCTTCAAATGCACAGTTTTAAATTGTAATTTAGGTGACCAAAGATAATAAAAACATGAGATAGGTTGGTAAGTATAAAACATTTTGAACTACACTATAATTAACATTATTAGCTTGTTATGTTCGTGTGTTTGGAAAGTGTGGGTGTGTATGTGTGTGCGCGCGCGTGTCTGTGTGAGTGTGTGTGTGTGTGTATGTGTTCGTGTGTGTGTGTTTGTGTGAGAGAAAGAGAGTGTGTGAGATTAAGATAAAAACATACGTAACCTACACAATTCATGTACATATGCATATACACATACATATACACACATGCACATAAACATATGAATTATATTATTCATGTTTTTATCTTTATAAAGTCTTCAGCATCACCAGGGCTCAAACTTTTTAACCAATTGACAACTGTCTGCTTAAGTTCTCTATTGGTTTTTGTGATCATCTCTGGGTGAATTTTGCAGATTTTGTTATATACGTGGGGTCCTAGAAAGCAAGCATGTCGATGTGCCAGTTTCGAATTAAATAGTGGTTTTCCAAAAACAATGTCTTTTCTCCTTTTTTTATTA
This sequence comes from Plagodis pulveraria, assembly GCA_963890685.1. Classification (NCBI taxonomy): domain Eukaryota; kingdom Metazoa; phylum Arthropoda; class Insecta; order Lepidoptera; family Geometridae; genus Plagodis; species Plagodis pulveraria. The sequence continues at coordinate 23,565,092 of OY982957.1, forward strand.
TGTTTGTCCATGTTTATTCCACGTACTTCTTTATGTTTATGCAGAATCAAACTTTGCATAAATAGTTGCCTCACTGTCAGAACGCCGCAATCCTTATAGAGTTCAGCGGTTCGGAACCGGTAGGGCTTGAAAGTTGCAACCTTTAGTACCGCTCTCTGCGCTCGTTCTAAAGGTAACATATGTGTAGTCAAAGCCCCACCCCAGCTAGTGTTGCAGTATGTGAGTAAGGATCTACACAGTGATTTATACACGTTCAACACAAGATCTCAATCAGCTACATCTCTCAAATTTTTAAAAACATAAATTAGCTTACGAACTCTAGCGCAAAGGGTGTCAATGTGTGGTTTCCAAGTCATTCTACTGTCCAATATGACGCCTAAATACTTTATTTTGCTGACACATTCCAGCATTGGGCAATTACAACTAGACATTAAGCAATTATTTGTATGCACCTTTATATCGATGACAGGACTTCTGCCACGTGCGTTTGTGAAGGTGAGAACTTTAGTTTTTTCCACATTTAAGGTCAACAAGTTGACACGTAACCAGTCGGAAACTATTTTAACGCCAGCCTCCGTATAGGCTCTCGTCTCTTCCCAGGTCTTACCCGCAAAGATCAATGCGGTATCATCAGCGTACGAAAAGATTTTCGCATTGGGTAGAGTTAGGTTACATAGATCATTCATGTAAACCAGGAATAGTGTCGGGCCTAATACACTACCCTGCGGGACTCCATAGGTGATGGCTTCATCACCACTAGTGAATCCGCCTATTCTAGTCCTTTGGGTTCTTCCCGTTAAATAGTTTTCAAGCAGTAACAGAGTAGAACCTCGAATACCAGCGTGCTCAAGCTTCTTCACAAGAATGGGAACAGAGACAGTGACGAAATTTTTCGCCACGTCGAGAAAGACTCCTATGACTTTCTTTTTATTATCAAGCTCACTAACAATGAAGTTTGTTAAATCTGTTACAGCATTATCTGTAGACCTGCCAGCTCGGAAGCCAAATTGTCGAGATGATAGTATATTATATTTTACCAGATAGGAAATTAATCTGTTATTAATTATTTTCTCAAGAATTTTTGAAAAAGATGGTAGTACAGAAATTGGTCTATAATTGACGACACTGTCCCTGTTACCGCCCTTGTAAATTGGAGTTATAATGGAGGTTTTATAAATTGTTGGAAATATTCCAGACCTTAATGTTATATTGCAAATGTGAGTTATGAGGGGTACTAGAGTTGACGAAGACTGTTTAATAATTTTAGTTGATATGCCATCAAAACCCACTGCACAGTCATTTTTCATGCCTTTTATCAAACAATCGATCTCAAACTCGTTAGTTTCTAAGGAGCCTATGGAGTTAACCTGTGAAAGTGATTGGGATCCATTATTGTTTAGAAGGTGTTGAGTACAACTGTCAATTTTGCTAGCCAGTAATTTTCCTACATTGGCGAAGTAGTTGTTGACGTAGTTTATGGATGATAGTGGGGAATGTTTAGTTCTAAGTAGGGTTTCGTTACTACTCTTCACTTTTCCAATACCAGTTATATTCCTGATTGTATCCCAGGTCTTTTTGATATTGGATTTATTTTTATTTAATTCATCCTTGTGGTAATCATTTTTTAATTTTATTAATAATTTGTTGCAGAAATTTCTGTAACGTGAGTATGTCAATTTCAACGTTTCATTTTTTGGCGTTTCTTTAAGGCGAAGATGCATATGATCACGAGTGCGAATACAGCGCAGAATACCTGTGGTAATCCAGCAGGGCGATCATGTATCTTCTGTAGCAATGAACTGCTGATTGCAACAATCAAAAATTACAGTTTTGACCGATTTTGACAAAAGTCAAAAGACAGATAGGTAACAGATCTTCATGCGCCCAAACGTTAGTCACCGACAGTTTTTTTTTTCTTGTATACCTGAGACGATAACTGGCATATACTTTGATCGAATTTAAAATTTCGTACTATCCATTCTACTAAGGAGTTTGCATTAACATAGTATATATACAGGTTGTACACCCATGGTCAGTATTTCCTTTTATTTCATAATATTATTATTCTAAAATCTAATTTAAAAAAATTTAAGATTTTTGGCATTTATTTTAAAATACAAGTAGTAAGTAGTACTTAACACAAATTAGCCCAATATATATCATCCGCCACTCCGCTTCAATTTTAGTGTGTAATGGCCAATGGGTATCTACACTTTGGATACTACAACACGTTTTATACGCTTGATTGTAAAATAAAACCAAATGTCATAAAAAATATCTGTCAAGCGACTATGATATTTTTAATATTTTTATGTTTTGCAATAACCCATGCTATGCGGATACCATTAAAAAAATGACTAAAAAAATTATTTAATCCGCAGAGCGTTGTAGCATGCGCTATTAAAATTGAAGCGGAGTGGAGGAAGATATATTTTGGGCTAATTTGTGTTAAGTGAGGAAGAAGAAATTGTATTTTAAAATAAATGGCAACATAAACTTAAATTTTGCTTTAATTAGATTTTAGAATAATAATAATAAGAAATAAAAGGAAATACTGACCATGGGAGTACAACATGTATAAATACTATGTTATTACATATGCTAGTTATTGTCTCAGGTATAAAAGAAAACAAACAGTCGGCGACTAACGATTGGGCGCATGAAGGTCTGTTACCTATCTGTCTTTTGACTTTTCATTTCATTGCCACAAACTGTCATTTTTGATTGTTGCAATCAGCAATTCATTGCTACAGAAGATACGTGATCGCCCCGCTGGGCTTAATAATTCGTTGCTTAAGAGGTACTTTAAAGGTATAAGTATTTACTTTGATTATTTCAATAAGTTTATTCTTAAGAAGTTCAGAAGCAAAATTGGGATCTAATGAATTTGTTATGTCAGTAAAGTTGCAAGCTTTAATTCCGTTAGAAACTTTAATTAGGTCGATTTTTGTAATGATTTTATTTGGGATTGCTGATGGTGCTTTATTTTTGATATTTAAAATAGCCGGGTAGTGATCAGTTACACACGTGCTTAACACTACTGTTGTACACTTAACGTAACTTTTTAAGAACACATGATCAAGGCAGCGGTTACCTCGTGTTGCCATATTATGTCCCGGTAAAAGTCCGTGACTTGCCATTAACTCTAAGTAAGCACCAGCATTCCGATCTGTGCTATCTGGGTGTATATCAATATTTAAATCTCCAACAACAGAGATTGTTTTGAACCTTTTATTTGAGTTGAGTACACAGTCTAGAGAGTTCAGGAATGGCTCTATGTTGGAGAAAGAAGGCGATCTGTACAATGCTATTATCGCCGTGTGCCGGCTAATATTTATTACGAGACAGTTGGCTTCGTCAAAATATGGCTCTTCAACAATCACTCCAATGTTGGGTTTCGAATAGACGATAACTCCACCGTTTTTATTTATGCAGTTTTTGGTGTGCACTGAATTGTATTTGTCCAATATTGGAAACGGTTTGTCATTTTCAATCCAGCATTCAGTTAGGATTACCAGATCACATTCGAATCCGAGTCTCTGCAAGAGTACTTCCAGAGCCAAGAAATTCTTATTCACACTCCTGATGTTCATTGTGAATATGTTTAAAGATTTTTTATGTGTAGAGATAAGTGTTCTACAGGACTCAGGTGGGCATTTAAAATTACCACTAGTGGTGAAGTCATCGATTAAATTGCACAAGTTGTGTTGCGGGCTTTTATCCATATTTAGTTTTAAAATATAATTGGGTGTATAATAAGTTCACGTATAGCCTGTTATTTGGTACGCAATTATTATCTGTTTGGGTTTGGCTGCATTGCTTGTGTAATGAGGTGTACCTTATGGTATGTGTATGTGTGAGGGTGTGTGCGAAGATATATGAGGTAGTGTGTGATGATGTGTATGTATGTGGATGTGTAAGACTTGAATTGATATTACAATTACAGGTTAACATGGTAGTAGTTATAAGAAATTTTACACAGTTACTACGGCACGAAAAGATAAAATGGGCACTTTTTAAGCTTATTAGTTTTTTTGTTTTAGGTTTTCAAGTTGATGTTCGTTGATGACTACTATCGGCGCCGAACCTTCTGTCTTCCTTAGGAACACTTTTCCATTCGCCGTCCAACAGAAATCATATTTCTTGGTCTTCGCTACGTCGCGGGCCAAAAAATAGAGTCGCTTAGCCTTCGGGGTTAGAAACTCCGACACAAATATCGGGGCCTTCTTCCCCTCTATTTCTATGGTATTGGTGTTTAATCTGTTTGTAGTGTTAGAAGCATCAAATCTTTTAACAGCTTGAAGTACGTTTGATTTTGCGATGGAGCTGGTAAAGTCTACCACTATAGGCCGTTCTTCGTTCTGCCTGCCTTTAATGCGATAGACATCCTTTATGGTATGAGGTTGCGCTTCAATTTTAATCTTTTTTTGTAGTTTTTCTACTAGAGTACACAGATCTTGCTTAGTTTCCTTAGAATGTGAGGGGATGCCACGAATTTCCAGACATGTACTTCTGGCATGCCTTTCGTTTTCTTCTTGCTTACTCTCAAGGTGTAGTATGCGTATTTCATATGTGGCCTTCTCAGACTCAAGGGTGTTAACACGAGCTGTCAATTCTTCAAATAAAATTCTAAGGACTGCTTAATTTCAGAGTTTGTTTTGTTTGACTCAGTTACCTCTGTAAGTACTTTACTCAACATCGCCATCATTTCGTCTTGCTTGTCCAAATCCGTCACATAAACGTTCGGGGAGTCACTTTGCCGCTGGCGCTTAGATGATCGTGGAGCTGGACAAGGCGACGTTACTGTGGCGCCCTCCTCCGTTACTTGTTGTGGTGGAGTTCGATGCATTTTTGTACTATTCGGTTAACTAGGAGATAATAGCTAGCAAAGAGTAGTATATCCAACCCTTAACAGCAAATATGGCTTCTTGTGAGCAATGTATACAATATAATATACTATATAATATACCAAAAATATATTATATTTATATCCATATGTATACCGCTACAGTGACGGTGTTCCTAGTATGAAGTGAAGTACCAGGCGCTCATAAGCTGTGAGGTGTAGTGTCACACTAACCGGTAGGTAGATCGCAGTGATGGTGGGCGGTCCGACGCGTGATTCGTTGATCCACAAAGGAGGCGTCACTGGAGGTATGCGCCCACGCAGCTAGGGGGCGTGGCTTCGCTCTTCTTAAAGATGGCCGCAAGTGATGGGCGTTGACGTCACTCTTACTTGTATAATATCTCCTTTTACTTATGCAGTCCTATTTTTTTAAACTGAATAAAAGCTATTTAGTTAATGTTTAATAAAACTGATATAGATTTGGGACGCGTCTGCTCGTTGCCAAGGTCCGGGGGAAGAGGCTATAATTATTTGATATAAAACATTTTTGAGTTTTTTTTTTATGTTAGCAGCTAAAAAAACAAAAGAACGCTACCAGGGCAGGTATGGATTTTCATACAACATTCTTTCACTGCTACGGAGTGAAGGAATGAAAATCCGTAAAACTTTCCCCGCCGTACATTTATAAGGGAGAAATGACGAACTTTATAACATGTTTTTGAACGAGTAATGAGAGATTTCTGAGTGAGTGTGATAAAAAGATATGTACTCATTAATATTGAAAAAATAATCTGAAAGTGAACAGGGCCTCAATTCTATTAGCTATTGATCAAACGCCACACTACTGCGATGCTTCTGCGATCGAACTGCTGTTAATGTCAAATTCGGTAGTCAGCTCCTAATCGCAGTTGTATAGCAATCGCGTCGCTATCGTATGGCTTGCAAATATTATTACTGAAATAATAATGAAAACTTACATCAAACACGCGTCATTCGAAATATCAATACAGTGGTTTTCTAGCAAACAATACATTAAATAAATATTTTTAAATCATTATGTAAATTTTATATCTAAATCCTCCAAAATAATTTATGCCACTGTAGCAACGCAATCGCAACAAAATAGCTTACAGAATACCAAATATGTCAAAAACTATTGATAGCAAGCCTCTGACTTGCGATCGAACCTAAATAGCGGGCAGACTACGGATACTGTCAAAAACTGCAATTTTCATGCAATTAAGTTGCGTTAACGCCGTTCAATAGCTAAGAGAATCAGGCCTCAGCCATCCACTTAAACGGTGACAGTACAGGGAGAAATAAATACAGCAGAAGAGACCGATGACATAGAGGATGACTGGATATAGTTTAAAAAAAAATAACGTTATATATGATTTGTATTATTATTTCAAGGACTAAAATATATGGCAATCCATCACTATTTGATATGTCATATAGCAGCACCCATCTGTGGTATCGAGACTCGACGTATAAAAAAACTTTGTACGGTTATAATTTTAAGGGTGCTTACCATTTGAAGTTAGATTCGCTAAAAACGATCACACTCCCAAAAAGTTGTTCCACATGGGTCTTGGCGTTATTTTCGCCATATACGCTACCTCTAATGTCAAAAGTGACAGAAGTGGCAAATTTTAGTGGCATTCTTAGCGTTCTTATCCTAAATGGAACAGGGGATGACAGTTACAAACGATCACAGTGATCACAACCATAGACTCAGTTGTGATCAAAATTATCGAAAATAACGTTCTTAGCGACAAATGGAATATACCCTTAGTTATATATTCTATTTAATCTATGGTAATAATCTGTGATGGAAATCTGCCTTATCTAATTGTTTACTGTTGCTGTACCTTTAACTTTGGTAAATAATAATGGAACCTGATTCTACTACTCATGAAAAGAATCCAAAGGAATTATTAGACGAGTCAAATTTACCATTTAGCACATGTCCTGGGTGAGTAAATTTATTTTGAAGTTCTACCGAACGATCGATGGTTGATATCACAGAAAAAATGAATGTGAATGCAATAGGATGAATTATTATTGTTACATGTTTCAGCAACTTTAAACTTTACAAAGATTTCATTGCCGATAATGGAGACAAGAGCTTTGAATGTCAATTAGTGGAGAGAATGCAGCTATTTGGTTTGTTACCAAGTTGTGTAAATTGCCCTTCAAACAAACCTGACTGTAAAGTAATTTGCAGACCTGCAAGAGTTGTTGATAGGTAAGGACCTACTGTAATAACAGATTTCATGTTTCCACCTAGTTCATTGTATTTTATAATGTGCCACAGTAGTTTATAAATTATAAGTTATATGGACTAATCCTGACAATATGTAGAAAATTTAACTTAGTATCAAGTACTAACATTCTCAAACGTTTTATGAAATTTCTGGGTAACTGTTGGTGCCATATCAAAAGTGGTTAGCAAAGTTAGTTGGACACTAGTATGTAGGACAATAAATAAATGCAAAAATAATAGATTATGTACCATGGAACAAATTGTGTAGTTTAAAACCGTCTAGGTTAGCCTGAACAGCATCCTCAACTACATCATCACTGAATAATATTGATTCAGAAACAATCCAAAATTACAAAACTAAAAATAACATATGCATAACTTAGCTAAACTCATTTGGTTACAAAAATGTTATCTTTACAACATAGTATTCCTTATACAATAAATGGGTGTATGGTTACACTCATATAGAAGTAATAGCCTCATCACTAGTTACAGTATTGTCATAGTTCACATTACTATCCTAAGTTTACCTTATCGTTTGTTGAGTGGGCAGGGGGCGGTTGTTGAAACTGGACTCACCACCAGCTATCGCCACCACAGGCTCCTGCAGTTCATGCCTCATGTACCACCCATAGTTAGCTTTACATTTATTCCACATTATGTAAAGAATTTTAGTGGTGCAAATTAGTTTCAACTTGGTGCCCTAGAGGTAAAAACCAAAAAAGTGGCAGACAGTACAAAAGGGGGGACAACAAGATAGTAAAGATGGCTGGAAAGCAATGGACTAGACTAGCACAGGAAAGGGAATCCTGGAAGTTGATGGGGGAGGCCTTTGCCAAATGGCAAACAGACACAAAGTTATGTTACTTTTTTTGATGTCATAGTATTTCACTAATATTAATAATACTATAATGTTCCTCCTTACACATATTATTGTAACTGTAGTGTCACAATAATATGTGTAAGGAGGAACATAACTGTATAGCCCTTTATTTAGAATATAGGGCTTTATTATTATTATTATTTAGGTAAATAATAGCCAGTAAGATACGAAAGACTAAGGAAGGTAGAGATACATTCCATGTTGCTTGATAAATGAATCCTTTTTCCACTGCTGAGGCTGAGACGATTACCGTTTGCATATTATCTGCACCATTTTGTGAAATTATTATTTGCTCTTCATTATTTTGTTTTGATGTATTCCCATGATAATTATTATGCTTTACTGTGCTCACACATGCTTACAAAATGAACAACAGACTTGGAGTGTTAGGTCAGATATCAAATATTTTTGATAGGAAAAAAATTCAGTTATCTGAGTGTAACTCAAAAACGGCTTGGCCGATTTTGATAAAATTTAAATGGGACCACACAATCATAGTTTTTGCTAAATCTTGATTTTGTTTTAGTCTTTTTCTGGATAGACCATAATGTTCCTCCTTACACATATTATTGTAACTGTAGTGTCTAAATAAAGGGCTTTATTATTATTATTTATGTAAATAATAAGACACGAAAGACTAAGGAAGGTAGAGATACATTCCATGTTGCTTGATAAATGAATCCTTTTTCCACTGCTGAGGCTGAGGCGATTACCGTTTGCATATTATCTGCACCATTTTGTGAAATTATTATTTGCTCTTCATTATTTTGTTTTGATGTATTCCCATGATAATTATTATGCTTTACTGTGCTCACACATGCTTACAAAATGAACAACAGACTTGGAGTGTTTGGTCAGATATCAAATATTAGTGATAAGAAAAAAAAACAGTTATCTGAGTGTAACTCAAAAACGGCTTGACCGATTTTGATGAAATTTAAATGGGACCACACAATCATAGTTTTTGCTAAATCTTGATTTTGTTTTAGTCTTTTTCTGGAGCCCATGGGAGCCAATTTTCCTGAAGTATGGTATTATATGATTTCTGATATAATTACTCGTTAAACTCCTTATGAACATCGATGAATTTACTATTGATATACAGTAGTGTCATCTTTATAACTGCTGACAATGAACTTTTGAAATGCTCGTTGCGAGCTTTGCTTAGCTGTTCTTAACCAATCTGCAAAGTTAAGCAACGTCTGCCGCGGTCATGAGTTGAATGGGTGACCGCTAGTGACATTACTACTGAGCACTTCCGTGCTTCGGAGGGCACGTTAAGCCGTTGGTCCCGGTTGTCGTCTTAGGACGGCAGTCGTTCTAGCATGGTGGTAGGGCATTATGCGAGTGCCCGCCTGGCTAGCTACCACCCTCAAGTAGAAAATCTGCGCTAACCACATAACGGTGTGTTCCGGCAGCAGTCCTTGGGAGCTAGTAAAATTACAGGCACATGAGACCTAACAACTGTTTGTGTCAGTGTGACGGGGACAGTGCAATTCGTTGTCGACGAAATGCGTCTGTTATAGGCAGATCCACTTTATATCAGATGGGCCTCGGGATTGTTCCGTCACAATAACATAAATAAAAAACATTATTTGTTGAGATTGAAAAGTCTTTGTAATTGATAAGTAGTTGTATTAATTAAATGGCATTGCCATCGGGAATAAAACACTAACAACAATCTAAATCTTAGAAAATGCTGCTGAGTTTGTTTAATAAAACTGCATTTATTTATTTAGCTAGATATCTCAAAACTTTGTTAAAAAGTAATTTTAATAATATAATTTAACCTGTTACAAGGATTAAGAGTACATAATGTAATATTTTCAGAATGCAATGGTACTGTGATGGTTGTGGAAAGAGACAGCCAGTAAGAGATGGCTCCTTTTTCTTAAGACTGCAATGCTCGATCGTGCAAGCATTACAGATTATCTTGGCTTGGTGTGAGGATGCTGATTGCAATGTAGCTGTGGAACATTTCGGTAATAAATTAATAAATAATACATACATTAGGTTCACTCATAATATTGTGATAAGGTTATTCAACATAGAAATCGTTCGTTGTAATTTTTTAAGCTTGTTCGCTTTGCAAGTGTCAATGCAAAAACAACAATGTTAGAATAGAAAACTTGTTATAATAGGGTTACCTGTCATAGTATCGGCCCTTGCGTGATATCGGCTATATTATACAAAATTGAGAATCTCAACATTATCACATGGTGTGTTTGTGTTAAAATGGACCTTATACATTAAGCTATAGACAATAGTAGTTATATGGCGAAGATCATTTGACTGTCCAGTATCATCAGAGTGACGACGCGCACTCAGATCGTTTTGCCGCTTATTTGTAGATTTCCTGTTGGTGATGATGTTACAGGGATATGTGGATTTGGCAGACGGTATGCCAAACTATACACAACACTAAACCTACTACAAAGTAATCATTTAGGCAAACTTAAGGCCTTTGTAGGCCTATAGGCAGTCCAAATACTCCAGTCCACTAATTGTTGTCAGTATTCCCAGCATGCTGGCAGCTTTGTCCTATTGGATTGCCTTTTATTGTTTTTTCCTTGTTAAAATTCATTCAATGATAAGCACTTTATCCGACAAAACGATATTATTACAATAACTTATGATGAAACATTCTGTGCATGGAGAAACAGCTTCAGGCCTTTGCCGTCTTGTTTTGGCTCTTCTAATTCCTTTACGATGGAACAGTCTTTCAAAAACGAAAAACGTTTAAAATACATGTTTCCTGTACAGGAATTTTATTTCTAATTTTTCTCATAATAAATATTTGTTAGTCAATCCGCTATATAAATACATATTCTGTAAAAACATTTCAACTGCCTGCTTTATAGGGACAATGATTATAAAGGTTAAACAGATGGATGGACGGACATACGAACAGCCAAGGCTAGTAATAGAGTTCTGTGTTCCAGCATGAACCTGTACAAATATCTTAATGTGTGTACAATGGGCGAAGAGTGACAGGCATGCCCTATTGTTTGCTTATTGAATCTCTTAGGTAGGGTCACTATTTTCTTCTACTAATATTTTATATTTTTCATGCTGTCACATGAAATACAGTGAGGTGAGTATTATAATACGTTTGTAATATTTAGTTGTTAAAGCTTGTTATTGTTATATAGCATCTAATTATGGGTCAGCATGTATAAAAAAGAAGTGTGAAAGTTTGCTAATTTGTTACGTCCGAGACTTTAAGAGTTATCAATTGTTTAAACATAACAAAAATTCGGACATGAAATAGAAGATTTTATTACCAAAAAAACATAATAAAAAAGTTATTTTTCTTAATATTCTGTCATCTATGGTTGGATAAAATCAGACTCTAGACTAAAACTGTAGTCTATGATGCATAGATATCAAAAATTTAAATCATCAATACAAGATTATTTAAATTGTTGTTTTATATTTTATTTTGTGTAAACATTCATATTATGTATATAAAAACAATGTACTATATGGGTTTATGGCCTGAAATAAATAACTCTTCTATTTTTTTAGTTATTTTTAAAAGAATAATATTAAGGCCCAGTTTTCAATCATGATATAGTTACTATTCGTAAGAGCAAAATAACAAATATAAAAATAGTGAATATTGGTTGTAATAGAAAAGATAATTTGTTTCAAATTGAAATTGTATCAGTCTGATATGTTTTATTTGGTGATTGAATAACCCCAGACCTTAGAAAAATATTTAAGTGGGTACTCTGAATCCTTAACATGTACCACATAAATAAAGAACGGTATATAATTAAAGCTTCACTACTACACGCACAGCTATGTGTGCGTATCTAACCACTGACAAGACGGGCGGGGGCTGCAGCGGGCACAGCGGCCGGCTAAGTTTTCGTACATTTCATTCTGTTCCTTTGTTTATTAATGTGCATATACTATTGTCTTCACTACCTAGAAAAGAACTTGCTGCTCTATAAAAAATTGCTTCCATACACTATTTACATAAACGAAAATAATATTACAGGGGTAAAGCCAAAAGTAGCGAGTCAAATTTACGACAAGCTAGATGATCTGGCCATCAAAGAGTACAATAAACACCGTCTTGGTGGAGAAAACAGTGTTGTACTCGCGGAAATGTACCCGGACTGCATGAACAGGCTGTCACCTGACACCACGGACCAACCACACATGCATCGGATACTGATGCTGGCTGATACTAATGTAAGTTCTTAATGCTCTTAGCGGTCCGTACTTTTTATAAGGAGCAGGAGACAAGTGAGAAATCACAAAACTAGGTATACCTACATATAGATGAACAAATCGAAAAGCTATAAGCCCACTGCCAAATTAGTTTACCCAGATGGTGCTCAGTGTATTGTTTGTTACGAGTACATAGAAAGGTCAATATGTATAGAAATATATATGATATATTTTTGATTTAAATGTGTTTTATAAAAGAAGGTTTGCTGGACCTGAATGGTGAGAAATAGTAAACGTGAAATGAAAGTATGTAACAAACATACTTTAAAATGTTACAGTTCAAAACGTAGTTAATGGAATTTATTTATTGTAAGTGAGAGTTATAATATTGTGAGATTCCAATCTGCAAAGAATACTTCGCGTTGTCTGGATCAGTTGAAGTCATTTGTATGCATCTTAATAAATCTGTTGTCAGTATCAGTTAGGTATCATTAGAAGATTTATGTTTCGCAAAAGCTGGCGTGGCATACGTTTATAAAAAAACGAAACCCAGCTTGAAAAAGCTTGTATTATACTGAAATATGAATCTTTTGGGTTAGAATGCTGGAAATATAGACTATGTGGCTATATATTAACCAGTGATTCAAAAAAGTACAACTCGCATAATTTAGCCTGGAAATTATGGGTATATGTAACTAAAAAATTAGTAGATAAAAAAAAACTTAAACGTTGTGCATGGGAAATAAAAATTGGGTGCTATTATTGGCTGACCACACTGCTTAATGCTTACCTACCTTACCATACTTGGTCAAGGTGACAGTGACCAAATATAAAAAAAAATTGTAGAAATAAAAAAAAAAGTATTTTTCAGCACATACCAACATACTACCGCTTGCATGTCATCAAAGAAGACCCCAAGAAAGGCAACGTTGACACAGAACAAGTAAGTGAACATATTTAATAAATAAAAGAAAATCATCTTATATCAGGAAGAATTACACTAGTTGCTGTCAAAAAACCTTTAAAGCTTCAAACTTGCCCCTCCTACTATTCAATAATAAATGGGGACCCAATCTAAGAATAAATATGTAAAGAATTGTAATTCTCATACAGTTACCGTCTTGATTGAGAACTTTTCAAGTTCACAATTAATAAAACACGCACAATCCACCAAATCTAACTGGATTGGTTAATTGATTTGGCGCTTCCGCTGAAATTATCGCTTCCGATTGATTGCGTCAAGGTGTTAAACAAGTGCAAAAGTACAGTGCGACGCAAATGTTGTTGCGTCGCACTGTACTTTTAAACCATGCTCGCCGCGGTAAGTTTTGCGTTCTGCTGTCTTAGGACCTTAACTTAAATTTCTTCACATATTCATTCGTAGGTCCCGATACAATAAACGTGGTTTTTTAATGTTTTTCTTTTTGATCTGTCGTAAAAACAGTTATACATAAAAGCGTCGAATTCAGTATGACTATATTCTAATATCTAAAGTACAACAACAAATACTAAAACCCGGCAAACCGCCGGTCGGACGCCCGCTAAGGATCTAAATCTATATGAAAAAAAATATCATTTTTGGTACATTCTGTATAGGTACGGGACCATTGGTGTGTGAGTCCAACTCGCACTTGGCCGGTATTTTTTATTAAGGGGAGATAAGCGAGCTCTGTCACTATCCCACAACTTGAGCATTTTGTGGCCCCTTTTACAGAAAAACTATCACGCTTATAGATTTGTGCTTTAACATTGTAATTTAACTTCATATTTAAATGTGTTATCTGTCAAAACAATAATTATAACCATTAAAAAAAAATTAACATTAATAATTTTGTATTTTGTATTCATTGGATAGAATATTATTGTACTACTAATGCCATCTGTTAGAAAACCGAAGTGTTAACATCACTGCAACAGAACTAAACTCAATACTTAAATACATCGTAGTTAATCTACTTAATACTAGATGACACCACTAGAATCAGGTTGTAAAATAAAATCACAAAGCTCAGCTTTTTACTAGTGAATATCTAGTGGCAATCCGGAGTCTGTGAATGGTCCCGATAGATGGCAATAGCCGCGCATCATATAATATACATGCGACCGCAACATATCTGGCGAAACGTGATCTTCAAAGACATGATCATCACATCAACCGGAACGTCTACTGTTGAACAAAGCCATTGGGGAGGATTTGACATAATCCCCAAGCTTGGCAGGTTTCTTGGTGATCGTATTTGGCGGTCTTGAGGATCGGCGTAGTGTTGTCTGTACTTCAGAAGGCGCTGCTGTCCACCTTCCACAAAGTTTCCTTCAGTCGCCTCTTACGATACCCACGGGAAGAAAGGGCGAGGTGAAATTCTATCCTGGTACCCCACAGGGATTCAAAGTTAAGCGTGTGATAATTTTCTTAACAATTTATTATATTTGTTACTTTTTATGTTCCAGTTACTAAACGCACAAATAGAGAGCGTAGTATTAGAGTCTGTAGAACCCGGCTCGATGTTGGTGACTGGACACAACATGCCGCCGATTGACGGTGCTTCGTCGATACAGCAGCTGACGCAGCACTGTGACGTTGATATGGAGCATTTCTGTGAGTAAAATGTTTAATAGCTTATAGGCTAGCCTTTGACACTATCTCACCTGGTGGTAAGTGATGATGTGGTCGAAGATGTTGTTCAGGCAAACCTAGAATTACTGTCTCTCAAGGACAGCTGCCTGAACACACCGTTAGGTATTTGGCGACAGATTTTCTACTTGAAGGTGGTAGCTAGCCAGGTGCCCACCTGGCTAGCTCAACACTTATTACCATTAAATACTCTAAAAATCCGTAAATCCGTGGGGACCACCGGCAGGTGGTATGTTACCCGTGGGTTGCCGGGGTACAATATTAGCCTCCCATCTCTACCCGTGGGTGTCGTAAAAGGCGACTAGGGGTAGCCCCAAAAGGTGGGCAGCAGCGCATTCTGAGGAACTGATGTCTAACACTGCGATCCCCAAGACGCCTGCCAAGCGTGGGGATTATGGCAGATCCCCCATAATGGGGAAGACTGTGTTCAGCAGTGGACTATCCGGCTCATACAGTATACTCTAATAATTTTTAACTCAAAATGGAACTGACTTCAACACTCAAGAGCGTGAAATAGCTTGTTGAAGTCGGTTCCATTTGGAGGAATTTATTTTTTTCCTTTCTACTAAAGGGATCAATTGTCATTAACTATATCATCACAACTCACTGTCAATGACTATATAATCAAGATAGGAAAACTTGTTCAGTTATTGGTTCAGTTCTGTAAGTCAAAAACGGCTTGTCCGATTTTAACGAAATTTAAATGGGACCACACGGAAAGCACCAGCTTTCAAACAAAAAAAAAATCATCAAAATCGGTTCACACAGAGACTTGCAGCCCAGGTTGAGCTTTTGGTGACAAAAGCGTTGAGCGAGTTTTTTTTTTGTATGTTATTGTGACGGAACATGCTCGAGGCCTACCTGATGTTAAGAGGACTAACCTCTGCCTATAACATATGCATTTCGTCACAAGTCACGAATTGCACTGCGCCTATCACCTTGAGACATAGTTATTAAGTCTCATGTGCCTGTAATTTCACTGGCTCTCAAGGACTGCTGCCGGAACACACCGTTAGGTGCTTGTAGACAGATTTTCTACTTGAACTCTTGAAATAAATACTCAGTTGTTTAAAACTGTTAGGCTAGGCTTTGTCCTCTATCTCACGTGATGGTAAGTGACGATGCGGTCATAGATCTTGTTCGTGCTAACCAAGAATACCTGGACCTAGTCGGAACTAAATTTACGGTTCCATAGACGCCTATTACTGTCCAAAAATCTGCTGATGCGATAGACATTTGTATATCAGCGTATAGTCCAGCGTAAAATGCTAATATATATCAGGGGACTGTAAACTTTTTTGACATTTATTTTATATCCAATTCCATCGTATGTCAAGATATACTTATATCGCTTGTTTATTCAAAAAACGAAATAACTAAAAATTTACCTTTTTCGAGTTTGCATCATAAAGTGCATTAACTTAATTTGCCATGATACCGTATAGTCAATTAATTGAATGACATATTTCTGTTTTTCGAATGGACTAAATTCAAATATTTTATTTTTTATGATAAATTAAAGTCCTCTCCGTGACCATGCCAAACTTTGAAAGCGATTTCCCACAAAACTGTAATTTTGAATTATTTCTTTTTTTGATTAAATGAGCAATATGTTGTAAAATCTGTACACAAGTAGAAAAACTGTCGCCAAGCACCTAACGGTGTATTCCGGCAGCTATCAGTAATTCTAGGTTAGCCTGAACAACTTCTTAGACCACATCATCACTTACCATCAGGTGAGATAGTGGTCAAAGGCTAATCTATCAGGCATAAAAGAACAATAATAAAATACAATTTTAACGTCATTACAGTGAGCACTCGAATATGGCGGCAAGCGATCACTCTCTGCGCAGCGTCTCGAGATATCTGCGCCCGCGCAGCTCTGCCGGCCGCGTGCGCTACTAACGTGCAGCGCTACCTGCGCGCCTCACTTTACAGACTGAGGTTCGGGGACGGCTTCTACACACACATCCTCAGGAAACTAGCTATAGAGTACACCAGGTCTATGGATGACCGTGTCACTCCCTGTTCGGAACTGTAGCGAGTCAATTAAATTGATTGAAGCAATTTTGGTAATGGCTGTAATAGGCAGTATAGTACCACCAACTTAACTGTGCAGTTTTCGAGGGCGCTACTGGTCATGGAAATCAACTACAAACTGTCACAATTTGAAGGTATGTTGTAGTTCTTTTTTCTGCCGCCTGAACAGATAAGTTGGTGGGTCTGTACTTTCGTTTTTATATGATAGATAAGACGTTGAACAGTGACCACTATCTCACTTGGTGATGATACTCTATGATGTCACAGGCAAATCTAGAAGAAATTGGCTATCGAGGACTGCCCGAATATAAATACAAATACAGTGTGTCAATATATATACATATATGTATATATGATATAGACATAGGTAGAATATTAATAATAATTATAATACATATATGTATAAATATTGAACATTTACTAAGTTCGTGCGGCATTGCCTGCGATAATCTTGTAGGCAATTTTGCCTTGATGGAGAAGTGCTGTCGGTTTGGAATGTCGATATTTCGGGTTCGATCCCCGGGTCGGACGTTGGCTTAAACAAATTCTCTGTTGCATTACGGAGTACGAAACTATCTCCGGTAAAGGAAAATTAACTCGCCTTCCTTTAATAGGGACCAAAACATGTCAACGTGGATATTATGAAACCATTGCCTACCCTTTGGGGTGGGTAATACACCAGTTCTTGTATGTATTATGTTATGTTAACAAATTATAAATTCCTACATGATATTTTTAGTTATATTAGTTCTGGTTTACTAATAAATATGTAAAGAAATTTAAGTCAAGCTCAAAACAGCAGAACGCAAAACTTACCGTCGGCGGGCGTGGTTTAAAAAGTGCACCGTAGGGCGCAACGACATTATCTAGACGCGACCAATCGGATGCGATCATTTCTAATAAGATCTTTCTCGCCAAATCAATCAACCAATCCAATTGAATTTGGAAGATTGTGCATCATTTGTACATTTTTGAATTTCATCTTCCGAAATCAAAGCAGTAGTTACCGATTTAATTATATGACTGTTAAGCTTCTTTACATATTTATTGGTAGGTTATGTTATTAGAATTCATACCTCCAGTATTATGTTATAGTAACCCAAATGTTATTAGTTATGTTTTGTGTACCAATAAAATTATGTAAGAATTTTTAAACTCGTTATATTGATATTATTTTGAATTGAATCTGTGAATAAAGTGCCTTATTCATACTTTCGTCTTCCTTAATGCTGTATGAAAAAGTTTTGTTTCAAATGATATTAGTTTTGTTAATTTGTTTGACAACTGGTTGCTCTGATTGATCCAGCCGCTGACGTAATCCGGCTCGAAGCACCAGTTTTGTGGAACTTAAGTGTGTGTTAATATAGGAGGGATTAACTGTAACTACCAATTTTGTTAGAACAGCGGACGGTATTCGAACACTACACTGAACCATAGAACATATAATAATACTACGTATAGAATGGACACTCCTCTCCCCCCACCATAACGAGTCTTCGTCACCCCGCCATCGATTCTGAGCTGTCGCTGAGCTGACTTGAGTACGGGACGCGCAACTCACGCACGATGACGTGACGACGAAGCGTGACGATTGTACGAGTATTTTAGTTGTGCGAGTGTCCAGGCTGTGACTGAACCAACTTACCTACCGCAATATTGCGTCCAAGTTCTATTTTTTCCCTTAGGCTTAGTTGAATGTGTTTTTTTTATCACTAGTGCTTAGCGTTATTTAGATGTAAAATAACAATTGTTATTAAGAGCACATTGCCTTAGGTATAGCATTTATTGTTTAAAAATCTAGATATAACTAAGGCCCTACGAATAAATATGTAAAAGTCGAGCTCAAAAACATCATAAACCAAACATTACCGCGGCAGGAGTGATTTAAAAATGGTACACTGCGATGCAACAGCATTACCTTGATGCGACTACACAGATGCGATAATTTCTAAGCTCCAAATCAATTCACCAATCCAATTGAATTTGGTGGATTGTGCGTGTTTTGTTAATTGTGAACTTCAAGTCCGAAATCAAAGTAGTAACTGTATCAGGTTACACTTCTTTACATATTTATTCGTACCTTAAGCCCAATTTCACCAAACTTGGGTTTAATTAATTCGCGGATTACTTTATACTATAGATAAATTAGGCTTTTGCTATCATAGCATATAACCTAGAAGCAGATTTTGTATTGGTTGGAGAAAAGGAAACTACTGTCAAGAATGTGTCGTCATCGCAAAACGTTTCCGAATTATGTAGTGACAAACTGTTACCTATCTCTTTCTACTTATGACATTACTACTGAGTTAAAAAAAGACAGTGTTATTTGATACTGTGGCGTCGATATTGTATATGTTTGTATAATCTATTGTATGTATACGACAATAGTTCCTATCCATAAATTTCATAGATCCATGTAAAAATAGCGTATATTTTTTATCAGCTGTAGCAAAGTGGCCATATTTATTTTTAATTTATGGAGCTGTACTTCTAAATTTAATAAAAATCTATCACAATTATTTTTTAAATCTTGGTTAAGATTTCTTCCTTTGCTACAGTCGTTTGCCTGATGTTAATTAAAAAAAAAGTCAATACCACGGCAAATTCATAATGCTGCAACATTATTTGACGTCTTTGGTGATAAAGGTCTATCACATTTTGTCGGTTACAGAGATTAAAGTTATTCTCGTTTAGTTTTATCTTAGTTTGGTGATATTGGCCCTTAGCGTTTTAAACATTTCGTGATAATATGTTACTGATAGTTACTTTTTATGGTTACTAATAAGGTTGAATTTGTTGTATAGACTTAGTACATACAAATTATTTTGTTTATGTCGTACGTATTAAAAAACTGTTTTGGATTCTTTTTTTGTTACTACATAATTGTTAAGCTTATCATTAATATAAAAATTTTACGACTTCCCAATGTCATGATGGCACAAACATATTTTTTGTCAATACTAAAAATGTAGAAGAACGCATAAAAAGTGTCTTCGTTTCTGAAAATGTATAAAAAAATACTTCTGATCGCAACTTGTTCAATTTATGGAACTAACTGTCGGTCTAATTTTTTGTTCAATAAAAAAAGTTGCACAAAATATCTAAATAGTTTTATTGCAGTAATCCGATTGCTCCGTTCCGTTTCGCTTGACTAAGTATAATTCATGAGTTAACAAAGTATAATTCTTAATATATTTCGAAGCGTTGATGGCTTAGCCGTTCCTAACCGTCAGCTAAGTTAAGTAACGTCCGCCGCGGTCATGACTTGGATGGGTGACCGCTAGTGACATTACTACTGAGCGCTTCCGTGATTCGGAGGGCACGTTAAGCCGTCGGTCCCGGTTGTTGCCTTAGGATAGCAGATGTTATAGCATGGTGTTAGAGCATTTTGCGAATGCCTGACTGGCTAGCTACCACACTCAATTATAAAATCTGCCGCCAAGCACATAACGGTGTGTTGCGGCAGCTGTCTTTGAGAGCCAGTATTTTTACGTTAGCCTAAACAACATCTTCGACCACATCACTTAGCATCAGGTGAAATAGTTGGCAAAGGCGAACCTATCAAGTATTACAAAAATAATGAGAAACTTGGATTGATTATCAGATGGGATAAAGGTCCTATGGATTATCTTACAAAAAAAACTGGCTTCCAGTCCGAACTAAAAGAAGGAACACTAACTCTCCCTCAAGACCTAACTTTTTCAACAGCTGTAATGTCCATTAGCAAAGGCCACTCCCATTAGGAGGGGCTTGCTATAATCCCCACGATTGGCAGGCGTCTTGGGGCTCGCAGCGTAAGTTGGCAATTCTTTAAAACGCCCTGCTGGACGTCTGGTATTTAATCTTCGACGCCTCCTCTTGTCTGTCCGGTCTAAGCGGTCCCGGCAACGCGAAATGTTGTCCTGCGCTAACTGGCCGTATCAAAACAGGTGGCCCGTGACGGCGCATGTGCTAAGTTTGAAGCAGTGATGGCTCAGTTGCATTGGCTATGGACTGCCGCGCAGCAGGTCCATGGTTCCAATCCCGCCGCGGGCTTGAGCTTCACCGCATGGTGGAAGGGCATTTTTTGAATGTCTGGCTAGCGACCACCCACGAGTAGAAAATCTGTCGCCAAGCACTTAACGGTGTGTTCCGGCAGCTGTCCTTGAGAGCCAGTGAAATTACAGGCACATGAGACTTAACAACTATGTCTCAAAGTGTCGGGCGCAGTGCAACTCGTGACTTGTGATGAAATCCATCTGTTGTAGGAAGAGGTTAGTCCGCTTAACATCAGGTGGGTCTCGAGCTTGTTCCGTCACAATAACATAAAAAAAGTGGCCAACATGTTTGATGTCATCATCTTCAGCTCATTGAGTCAGTAACAAATGTTATATTATGTATTTATCTATAATATAAATAAATGGGAGCCGTCAAATGTGAACATTTTAGACCTAGATACAGGTCATATTTTTAATGGTGTTATGATTGCAATAACGCCTGCTCTGCGGATTAAATTCAGCCCAGTCGGTCAGAGCATACCCCGGTCAAGGGGTGGATGGACGAGGGTTCGAATCCCGCACATGACTATAATTTTTTCTCGCGTATATTTGTAATTTTTTAATACGGGGTCATATCTCAAAATTAGTTAGGAATCTGAAAGTTTCGATATGTTACATGTACCATATCCATGAAATTGAGCCGTATTTTATTTTAACGAATAAATGTAGTTTCGAAGATGTCATCAAAACCTACGAATAAATACTTATTATTTATTCGTAGATCAAAATCAACAATTTTGTTTTCTTTTACGGGCTATTGCGGTTTTGAACTCTAACAGAGCGAGGTCCGACTCGCATTTGGCCACATTTTTTTAAATAACACTGACGATTTGATATTTTTGTTTTATTTGCAATACTAGTGAGCCGATGAGTAAACTAACACTGTCAAAGTTGACATATCAAAGTATTCTCCTTTGATATGTCATTGGAAACCATGGAAACATTGAATAAATGCGTAATTCCCAGCAGGGAGGGGCGCATTTGATACATAACCTGACCTAGGCCTATGCAGGATTGCCGCCCTTATACCTGCAGCAAATCACGAAAATACCAGATAACGTCGCCCCCCTACTTTTCTGTTACTCTGTATTTATCTTCTTGTTTATTACCAAGCTTTATTATTTACTTGCTGAAGATAAAGCACGAAACATTTAATAATCTAAAGGAAAAAAAATAAGTTAGTATAATTTTTTTTTTATCTTTTGAATAAGTATAAGGTTATTTTTTTAGATGTAAGCGTCATCGAACCATCCGGCTTACGCAGCAGTGCTGATCCCATAAAGTAACTTAGTATATACTGAAAGAGCCTACCCCTATTTCCAGTTATATTAGATAGTCTTTTTTCCATTTTTTTGAAGCGCTCGTAGCGAAGTTTACTTAGCTGTTCTCAACCGATCAGCAAAGTTAAGCAACGTCGCGCGCGGTCATGAGTTGGATGGGTGACCGCTAGTGACATTACTACTGAGCGTTTCCGTGCTTCGGAGGGCACGTTAAGCCGTCGGTCCCGGTTGTTGTCTTAGGATGGCAGTCGTTATAGCATGGTGGTAGGGCATTTTGCGAATGCCCGCCTGGCTAGCTACCACCCTCAAGTAGAAAATCTGTCACCAAGCACCTAACGGTGTGTTCCGGCAGCTGTCCTTGAGAGCCAGTACTTCTAGGTTAGCCTGAACAACATCTTCGACCACATCATCACTTACCATCAGGTGAAATAGTGGTCAAAGGCTAACCTATCAGGCATAAAAAAAAAAAAAATATTTGGTCAATGTTAAATTGTGTTTTACTGGCAATAAATGTTATTCTATTCTATTGTAAATTTCTGTGGGGCTAGAGTTCCACCGCATCAATCTTCCTGTGGAGGCGTAAGAGGCGACGAAATGAAAAATACCAGAAAGTGGGCAGAAGCGCCTTTTGAAGACTGCCAAATTACACTGCATTTCCCCAAGACGTCTGCCACGCGTGGGGATCATAGCAAACCCCTTAATGGGGGAAGTTTTTTTGTACAACGATGAACGTTATGACTGTTGTGATGATGAATCTCGATACTTGTAAATTATTTTTTGCGGGATGCTATTGACACATTTTTGAGATAACGTGCGTGTGGGTTCACAGAGGGCGCGATTACTAAAAACCCACCAAGTTTTGGCTCTATGAAGGATCGGGCCTACAAAAGGACATCGGGCTATAGGGAAATACGCCCCGGCACACCAGTAGGAAAAACCTGATGGGGATTAGCTTTACAATAATCCAACATTTATTACTTTTAATCTAACACAAAAATTATAAGTAAGTACTTATACCTACTTATTATTATTTTTGGTTATATAACAAAGGAATTTTCAGTAGCAGTCAGGAGTCTGGAACTGTACCTGGAAGATAGCAATAGGCACGCCCTCTATTACTTCATCTTGGTCGTGTACTTCATTCCTGAAGGTCGTGTCCCTGAAAGGCCTTCATGACTCTATGCACAATATTTCTCCATTTGGTTCGGTTTTTGGCTTCTCTTAAGGCGGTCGAAACAGAGAGTCCAGTGAGGGCGGTCACTTGGTCCGACCAACGGCTAGGTGATCGGCCGCGAGGTCTTTTTCCCTCTACTTTGCCGACCACAACCAGCTTCTCTAAATTGTCTGGTTGCCTACGGGCAAATATCCTCTATTAATGCCTCTATTACATGGGACCCATATACATGTACCACCAGGCAATACATGTAAGTGCGTGACGATATGTTATGTACAATTTGTACTTAAACATGTTATACTTGAGTGATTTTCTTGTAGAGATCTAGCAATTTGGTTTCAAAGTAAACTAGACACTAACACGGTGAGAAGATGTCAAACCAGGCGTCAAATCAGGTCACTCTCGGACTGGTCTGCTCTTTAGAAAGGCGATCGAGGCACCAGTCCCGTTGCTTTACTACCTTCCTATGTCCGTGTTCGCATTGCATTTGCATAAACCAAATAGTTAAGCAGATAAGTATTGATGTTTCTAGAACAATGGCAGTCGAAATGTCCTTGACCTGACTAGGCGAAGACGCTCGATATACAATAATTTGTACTTTATTATTTGTAGATAATGTTGCGTCTAATATATATTTTAACGCATAGGTTTGTCTTGGTCAATGAGACAGAATACTGAGGTTGGAAAATATAATGTTTATTTAATTGGAATAAATTACGCACTGTGGTATTTATTTTCTTAAGGTCGTGTTTCTCGTTGCAATTTAGCTCTAAAGAGCCTGTGTGTAACTCTTTAATAAATTCACATAAGCAAATTTTTTTTTATTCCTCATAGGTGCCTTTCACCGCTATCTCACCTGATGGTAAGTGATGATGTGGGCGAAGATGTTGTTCAGGCTAACCTATAATTACTGGCTCTCAAGGACAGCTGCCGGAACACACCGTTAGGTGCTTGGCGACAGATTTTCTACTTGAGGGTGGTAGCTAGCGAGGTGGGCATTCGCATAATGCCCTACCACCATGCTAAAATGTTCCTAAATCGGATATAAGAAAGCTCTTTTTGTATTTCCTAGAAGGCTTTATATTTTACCCATTGGATAAACTTGATTAAAAGTTGTTACCGCGATAGAGGTTAATGACCCATCTCGTCACCTGCATAAGGGCATATAAAACATGGGTGCTACAACTGTACCTTTTACCGGTGCACGTGCATGAGCTTTGCGCCGTAACATACCAGTAGGATATCTCTGCCACCAACAATTAATCATTAGCTACCATCCTGACGAAACTTTAGCAGTCAAATGGATCTAGGCAAAAGTTCTGGTTAGCTTAGATAAGTTTTAGATCAAAATCTGGACATTGTTTTTAGGTGGCTTCTCGAGCAGGAGTCTGTCTTGGTTTGTACCGGCAGTGTCAAATATTCTGCCTCCAGGCGTCCGTGTACAAAAACTACTGCGTTAAGACTTGAAGGACATGGTAACAAGTGTAATTCCTGGTGGCCGAACACCACGTAGACTGCAGTGTCGAGTAGAACGGTGGCACTGTACTGTTATAGGCAGGCAACTGTAGCAGTGTTCCTTACCATCAGGCGGGTGCCTTGTCCGTCCAACTCGCTTCGTATCTTATGAAAAAAAATCAACGGACTCTAGAATATGTATAAGATATAAGATAACCTTTTTTACTGCAGATAGTCTTTGACCACAATTTTACCTGTTGGTAAGTAATGATGTGGTCGAAGGATGTAACAGGCATAATTTAGAATGAGAACTGGCTCTGAAGGACTGCTGCCGGAACACGTCTAAGCTGTTTTTTTTATAGGATAGGAGGGCAAACGAGCAAGCTGCTCATCTGGGGGTAATTGATAACTCTTGGACATCTCCAATACCACAGGGATACGTTGCCGGCCTTTGAGGAGGTAATATAGTTAGCCAGGCGGGCATTCGAAAAATGAGCTACCAATGCTACCATGCAGCAGATACCCAACTATTCTTTGAAGCACTTTGTGTGATGATCAAGGATTACGTACAGCGATTATTATTATTAATATTATATTAGGTCCTTACATATGAAATTGGCGTTTTTCGTACTGGCCACTTTAATCACGAATTTCTCCTCTTTGGTAAGGAATTCCAAATTCAAATTTGTACAGCTATAGACTCATGTATTTGTGCTTCGATGATCGTCATTCATTTGTTTTTTTTCTTCCGTTTTTTTCTGTTTGCGTCACTCATTTTACAAAATGGAAAACCTTAAATATCGCATTATTTACGAGTACGAGTTCCGCCGTGGCACTAGTGCTGCGGAAACAACTCGAAGGGTGAATGATGTGTATGGCGGTCGTGTTGCAAAAGAAAACACAGTTCGTTTTTGGTTCCAACGTTTTCGTTCTGGAAATTTCGACCTGCAGAACAAGCCCCGTGGACGGCCTGAGACTCAAGTTGATAATGATGAGTTGAAGGCTATTGTGGAAGCGGATCCATCGCAAACCACGTCCGAGTTAGCTGCAGGCTGCGATGTTAGTGATAAAACTGTTTTAATTCACTTGAAGCAAATTGGGAAGATTAAAAAGCTTGAAAGGTGGGTACCTCACGAATTGACTGAAACAAACCGGCAAACGCGCGTCGACTGCTGCGTTACATTACTAAACCGGCACAATAATGAAGGTATTTTAAACCGAATCATTACCTGTGATGAAAAATGGGTTCTTTACGATAATCGGAAGCGCTCAGCGCAATGGTTAGATCCTGGCCAGCCAGCCAAATCCTGCCCCAAGCGAAAATTAACCCCAAAAAAGTTACTTGTAAGCGTTTGGTGGACTAGTGCCGGTATTGTTCATTACAGTTTTATCAAATCTGGCCAGACTATTACGGCTGATGTCTATTGTCAGGAATTGCAAACCATGATGGAAAAGCTAGCGGCTAAACAACCTAGGCTGGTCAATCGCTCCACGCCACTGCTGCTTCACGACAACGCTAGACCACACACTGCGCTACAGACGGCTACTAAATTAGAAGAGCTTCAATTGGAAAGTCTAAGACATCCTCCGTACTCCCCGGACCTTGCTCCAACAGGTTACCATTTTTTTCGAAATTTGGATAACTTCTTGCAAGGGAAAAAATTCAACTCCGATGGGGCAGTCCAAATCGCCTTCAAAGATTTTATTGATTCCCGTCCGACTGGTTTTATTAGTAAAGGGATCAATGAACTATCTATGAGATGGCAAAAGTGCATAGAAAATAATGGTTCATACTTTGATTAATTAAATATATTATATTAAAAAATATTCGACTTTTTGTTCCTCCCATACAAAACGCCAATTTCATATGTAAGGACCTAATATTATATTATATTAAATATTAATTATTAATTTGTATAATTAATCATATGTATCATTATTCCTATCATTAGTGTAATTCGTGTTTGTGCGGTACTAATTGAATAAATAAATAAATAAATAATAAATAAATAAGGATTGATAGTTCCACTTTGTGCAGTTTCATATGTGCTATTTGTATCCATCTCCTAACATTCAAATTCATTATTTATCCACTTTACCATCTCATTGAAATTTTTGTCTGTATCCGTTACGTATACCAGTATTAAGTTTAGTATTAAGTAGTATTAGTAATTGGTTTAATAGTATGTAGTATGTTTATGTATTGTTAGCTTAGTATATTGTACCTGTAATATTACCTTATTAGTATTCTTTTGAAAGTAAGCATTTGATTTATGTAAGTAGATGTATATAATAAATTTATTGTGTTCGCCAACCTCTCTGACTGCTTAAACGATCTCCATCCAAAGGTTGACTGGAAGAGATCTCTTTAAGCAATAAGTCCACCCTTTGTACTTTAGTTTTAAGAATTTCTTCTTTATTGTATTTTTATATTGGTACAATAAAGTGTTTTGTATTGTATTGTACATTTGTTTACCTCCTCTGAGCAGCGGGGAGGTTTTTTAGACAAACAAATATCCAATCTGCCAAATAATGTATAAAAGAATGACTAGACTTTTAAAAATGTAAATTACTGTTTAAAATAGTTTAAATACTAAGTTGTGCAGCGGCTTATCCGCGTGTAGATACAGTTAGTCGAAAGCTGCGCCCGCGCATCGGCCCAACAGGTTGCTTGGACCGTTCCACAGCACAGAAGTGTGTCACGGTCCACGGATGTATATAACTTACCGCTCACTAATAGCAGAGTAATAGCTATTTAACTGGATAATTACAGGGCTGGGTTTGGCTGTTAACTTGCTAAGTGAAACCACTATAGTAGGTAGGTATGTAGTTAGAAAAATGATAGGTAAGTTTTGAAATTACTGTATTGTATAAAACAGAAGGGGTACCTATCTGATTATAAAAATGATAATTAATGCTTTCGTTGTAGTAGCTGTAGTTTTGTATATATCGTTTGCAGGGATTTATGATGTAGTTATTATTTTTTTTGTTTAAGGCATACTTACCTTCGGTTAAAAAAAATCATATCCACGTTTAAGTTCCCTAAGAGATCGGCAGAGGTGGTTGTTTCGCCCGAGATGTTTTTTTGAATGTTATATTGGGAGAGACTATTATGGATATATTTTGGCAGTTTTTGTATTATTTTTGACCTGGGAACTCGTGTTACAAGAGAAACCTTGCACGGGATTCCGAATCGACGGCTCTTTGCCACTTCTGACTCCACCAGTGATAGGTATAATCTGAAATATCTTTTTTAACTAATTTCCTACCTACAGTAACTAAACTAGTAAATATTTTGATAAAAGTTGAGGAAAATACCTTCCTTCCTTACTTTAAGGATTTATAAGGTTTGCTTTTGACCACTTTCTTACATGATACTAAGTGATGATGTGGTTGAAGTTGCTGTACCTCCCTATACAGGCTAACCGAGAATTACTGCTCTAAAGGACAGCTGCCGGAACACATCCTTAGGTGCTTGGCATTAGGAAAACTACCTATAAATGTTACGAACCATCGAGGATGTCTAAAAATAGAAGTAAGTTAGGTAGTAGTTACTTAGACTTATTCTAGAGGCGGCTAATTCGAGGAATTTGTTACTGCCCATTATTTCTTTGTGAATTAGGTACTCATGGCCCTTACAGTCCATAAATTGCAATCAAATCTTTCTTTAAAAGCAATCCACTTTAACAGAAGGTGTTAAAATGAAAAATAAAATATACTTACTCAGAATGGAATGAAATCCTTGACTACATTTCCAACATATAATTTCAGCAGCAAAGCCAAAACTTCTCGAGTTATTAATATGTTTCTGAAATTAAGTTTAATTATCTTTCGGATCAAAATTATCGCTTCCTAAACGACATTTTCTCGAAACTATAGATATATAGGTATGTCACGTTAGCATTGATATAATAGAATAATATAATATAACGATAAGAACATACCCCGGCTATAGGGTTGGATGGCGCGAGTTCGAATCCCGCACATGTAAATTTTCTTCTCGTACTTATGTGATTTTTAATAACTACTTACCTATTTTCAATAAGTAGATACTTACCTGCTTAAAATCATCTCAGCTATTCTATTATCTTGATCCCAAAACTCCTATTTATGTTGACTGTATTTTATTTGACTTGGATATCGCATAATCGAGTACCTAATAAAGCCTGGGAAGTGGTGGTTATAAAATTTTTAATCTTTTGTAATCAGTCTAGGTTGACCAACCTCCTTAGTCAAAAGTTCTTTTGATTTAAGCACTTTTGACTGGTTCTGTAAAAATTCATTTATTTAGGCCGAGTCTTCGGGTCATTAAGTTACAAATGGACATGTCTAGGTACCGTAAATAAAGTATACGTTTAAACTTGTTTCATTAATATTAAGTATTTTAGTGCTTTCTGTAACATTGGATGTACTTACTCCTAGAAGTATTGCTGGCTGAAGTTTACAAACAATCCTTTCTCCATAGAGTCCATAGACAACTATGGCTTTCACTACTTGTTATTTATTTTCTGGCGGCTGTGTCCCGCTCTACAGCTCGGCTCGTTTATTTCGCGTATTTCTACTGAAAGTAGGTATGGTCTTTTATGTTGTTATCTGGGAAGCTGAAATAGATACAATCCTTATCATACAAGAGAGTGCAATTTATAAAAATCAACGTTATGTATAACTGAAAACTTTTAAAAGTAATTGTTATTTTAACTTACCTGTGTCTGTTATATACTTCTGTATGCTATTTAAATAGTATTTAAAGTGTAGTTTAAGAGTGTATTTAAATTAAACAGTGATAACCACGATTATAACTGAAACCTAATATGTCTACAATTATAACACTATGAAAAAGATAAAATAGAATGTAGAATATAGATAAACATAGTTATTATACTTACTAGGATCCACTTTGTAGTATGAAAAATAAATCAATAGTTACCTAATTTAATCTATTATTGACCTGCGTAGAGCGTCGTAGACGCCTACCTATCGGTATATAATTCAGAACAACAGAAATGTATTGTTATCGTGTGAATATATTCACATCCGATCTTCAGCGGTTAATTGAATAAATGATTCTGATTTTGGTTTGACTTTGACAACGCCGCTAGTTTTGTAGAGTATGCAAGACACGTATCAAAAACATACGGATTATTAGTTTTCAAATCAAATTGTACTTACATACTTGTACTTATATTTAACTCTAATCTTTCCCGTTGGCTGTCGGTATCTATCTACTTATGTTTATTGGAAAGAAACGGTAACCTAGCCCAGTCAAGGTACATTTATTGAAAAGTCGTCTGCATCGATTCCAGTTTAGCTAGTGCGGTTACTTGGGAGTCGCTATACCGCTATACGGGCGAATAAATAAAAGATGCAGTGGAGAGTGGGTACATAGCGGGCCCCCGGACAGCGGCCGAGCTTCAGTGAGCTTAGAGACACCTTTCGCGATGGTCAACTACAGGCGAGTGGTGTGCGAGGTAGCGCTTCTCCTCACGGCGCTGTCATGCGCCGGCGCCGCACCAGCTCACGACTGCAAGGACGATCGGACCTATGATCAGCGCCAAAATGGAACTGAAAACTACAGACTGAACATCGATGGCGTCGTCATCGCCATCGCTCCGGCTGAATCTCTCCTGTCCGCCGTTTCCGACATAGATATCAGCGACCTTCTCACAGACTTCGACACTTTAAGCGATCTAGATTACAAACCGAAGCCTCCGGGTCAAACGACCGACATAACGATTAGTGATCTCAAGCCACCCGCTAAGCCTGATGAAAAGCCTGCACTGTCCAAGCCTGATGAGAAACCATCGGATGGGAAACCTCAAGAGAAACCTGAAGACGCAAAGCCGGAAGCTCCATTAAGCATCCCTGAAAAACCCCAAGAAAAAGGTCACAAGAAATCGGCTCAGCTAAGAAAACAGGAAAATGCACAAAGGTAATTTCCCACATTACAAACATATCATAACACACTCGTTTTAAAAAATGTATTTACCTATAAGTGTTATTATAAAAATACAGATAACAGCTTGGTTACGTTTGTAATATAAAGGAAGATACTAAATTTTATCGAACTAATTCGAGAATTTTTGTTTTGGTAGTTGTCATTAAATTTGACTAATGCCTGGTTTTGGCGGTTAGTGACGTATAATTCCATGAATAGCACCTAAAAATTTGTATAACTTTTATTTCAGACTGAAACACCGGCTTGCGAGCATTTTTCTTCCCTTCCTCCGGAAGAGGCGTCACCAGTAAACAAACTAAAGCTGCGAAATAAATGACCTATAACCTATGTATGTGCTAAATACGTAGGAGGTAATGTATTGTTGATGAGGACACATAGTTCGCGTGTGGCCACAAAAACTGTAAGATCTTATCAAATTAAAAGTGATGTCTCCACTATTATTCAGCAGTGATAAAAATGCATTTATTTAGGTTAAGATTGTATTTAAGTTTAAGTGTGTAAATTGTTTTGTTGAAAATAAAAATAAATTCTTATTGAAAAATTTAAATCTGCTACTTTGATTTGTATTGTTAGCATTTATTTATTTACTTAATTAGATACTTTTAACAAACATTAACAGTGGGTACCTCAATCATATATAAATAACTTTAAGGTATACCTATACATATATTCCTTGTTAATAATATAGTATATAGTAAATAAGGTAAGAACGCTCAATTGAATGTACGGAATAAAACGTTCAAATACCTTCAAAGTATCTAAGTATAGTACACCAGAATACACTGTTTGGTGCGTGGCGACAGATTTTCCACTTGAAGGTGGTGGCTCGTCGAGCATTCGCAAAATGGCCTTCCACCATGCAGTGAAGCTAAAGCCGGCGTCTGGGATTGAACCATGGACATCGAACATATAATACTTGTAATACTACCCATGAACATGCGAGACATCTCGACTTGCTCCGCATCTCGCTCGGCTATCATTGCTTAGCAAAGGTGTTGTTTATCATTCGAAATCTAAGAAGAAAAGTGCTTTTTAGCCCAATTTTCGTGTGACAAACTTATAGCAATGTATGTACTTATGAAGATATGATGGGGAGGACTTGTTCAACAGTCGTCTTCCGGCTGATGATGATCGCATAGCACCGATTACATGTTTACATACATGACATGTTATATACCTAAGCCCATCATGTCACACATGAGGGCTTCTGTGGGATCGCAGTTTTTCAGAAGACGCTGCTGCCCACCTTCGGGTATTTCCCCTTCGACACGTGTTACGCCTCCTACAGGAAGAAATGGGGGGCAGGGAGGGGACTCAGCCAGTTATCCAACGTGTAGGACCGTATCACACCGTGCCACGTACGGTGGTATAAATCACGTCATCATTATTTGAGACTAAGTACTTACTCACATTTAAAAGATAAGTAGGTACGCTATAGCCAAAGATAGCTTTAAAATATATACGATAACTAGCCTCGTGTCAGAAATAAAGAAGATACTGTATGCTGGGTCAAAAGCCATAATAACACTATAGAAATCTTTGTTTGATATACCAATCATACATATTTATAAGTTCGGCATTCCGCGAAACTCGGATATCGAGCATCGGCTGATGTGTGACCCGCGGTCACTGCCAGCCAGGTCAGATGGCACACGCTGGGATGTCCCAGTTCCATGACATTACACGGCACGAAGACAAATATATTAAAGAGGTTTTCTGTTTCATGCTGATAGCTTAGCTTTTTACCATAATATATTCTCATTCTGTTGGTAAATGATGATGTGCTCGACGATTTTTTTATTAACGGAAAGAGCACGAGGCCCACTTGATGTAAAGTGGATTAACCTCTGCCTATAACAGATGCATTTCATCACAAGTCACGAAATGCACTGCGCCCGTCACTTTTAGACATAATTGTTAAGTCTCTGTGCCTGTAATTTATATTGATTGCATTTTATTGATTAAAAAATTTAACCTGAATCAGAACTAGCTCTTTTCCGAAGCAGTGATGGCTCAGTGGCATTGGCTATGGACCGCCACCGCATGATTTTCACCGCATGGTGGAAGGGCATTTTGCGAATGCCCGCCTGGCTAGCGACCTCCCTCAAGTAGAAAATCTATCGCCAAGCACCTAACGGTGTGTTCCGGCAATTGCCCTTGAGAGCCTGTAATTCTAGGTTAAGTTAGTTAGAAACGTCGGGACAAAAATAATGATAAATATACGCGATTTAAACCGTTTAAAGTTGTTTAATTACTATAATTCTAGGTGCCTGTTAACACCATCGACCACATCATCACTTACCATCAGGTGAGATTGTGGTCAAAGGCTTATCAAATTAGAAATAAAAAAATAAGTACTGCGGTTTGAACAAACCGGTAGATGCTTGGCGACTAGTTTTCTACTTGAGGGTGGTGGGCATTGGCAAAATGTCCTACTACCAAGCACAGTGTTGGAGTTTTTGGATTACCTAAAGGTTTTTGAAATAGTCTAACGAGTGTTAACTTGTCGTGTCTTCCAAAGGATGGAAGCGCCCCAAGTAAAAGTAGTATGTAAATGCGACTAGCGGTCACCCATCCAAGTAGGTAGTGCCTGCTGAGAACGTTGCTCGGAAAAACTAGGCAAACTCCACTACGAACGCTTCAAAGGGGACCGAAACATAATAATAAATAAGAATAAATAAAAAATAATACATGAAAACGTAATGTGCCCTCGAAGAGTCAAACCCTGATTCTATACATGAAGCTATGTAGAATCGAAATTAGCCAAAAATTCTTCCGTTTGGGCTACTTCTGAAGTAACGTCAGCTTAGCAGAAAAAATGGCCGGAATTAACATTAGAATTTAGTGTTAATCGAAAATGTCAATTTAATGTTCTCTTAAATTATTTGTTGGTATTAAATTTAGATTTCCGCAAATTAACGCCTTAACCCATTGGCATCGGCGAGAATGATATATATAATAGAATTTCATTAATAACTAGGACGTAGTGGTCCTGACGATGCCAAATTATTAATGTCTAATTACTTAGCATTAGATATTAATAAGTTGGCATCGTCAGGACCACTACCTGCCATCTCTTCCAACATTCTATTAATATCAGAATAAACTATTACCTCGTCACAGTAGAGGCTCGTGTCAAGACGGAAAAGGGTGAACGAGACGCGAAACCAGCACAGTGGAGCATGCTACTTTACTGAGCTTTCGTAGGGCTATTCACGAGCGAGTCCGAAACAGGAGATCGTTTCCGCTCCCTCTTGTGTCACTTTACCCCCGTCCCTAGTTTGGGAACACAAGCCGTAGTAGTAGTTGGATACCACGTGAGCAATGCGTTTAATGGGTACCACTATAGCACTAAGTATATATAATTCATTATTTGACACCACCTCGTCTGAATTTACAATGTTGAGTGCTTCAAGATTGTAGCCAGATCACATTGGCTTCCTCTATTCTTCATTAATCGAAGAGGAGCAGATGAATGACATATCAATAAACGACATATCAGCATTACCAAATCTTGCCATATTATCATGTAATAGGATACATACCTTGTCCATACTAGTTACTACAGACGCCAAGCATGTAGTCAGTATCAGTATTTACATTATTCTGGAATGAAGGACTGTGTAATTACGTTTTTCATATCTCAGGTGGTGATGAATGCCATGGCAATTCCGCGCTGAATATTTCAAGGTTCCGAACCGCTTGTACTCGTCAAGGGTAGGAGTAAAAGCTCCAGCCACGACTTACTTCTATTCCATAAAAACAAGACGTCATCTCCTTATCCTTATTCCACGTATGTGGGGTCGGTACAATTATGTTTTAACATGTAAAGGAATACGCAAGAAAATATAACAAACCTACATATATGTTTTCTTTAGCAACACAAATGAATATTCAAGAACATATTGTAGAATGCTTTGGCTTCGGTTGTATGGCCTGCCGCCTTCCTGACGTTAAACCTCATCGGGAGTTTTATTGTTGGTAGAATACCCTAACGTTTTGGCTAAGATAAAGGGCACTGTTGTACGCACAACCACTTATCTGTATAGTAGGTACTTGTGTACATACATACTACAATATTGTCGTGAGTAGTCGAAAGCTGCTCATTAGGCATACTCCTTCCTCTAATCGTCATTTACGACAGCCAATTAGGATATGAATGTATTTCCTCATA
This sequence comes from Plagodis pulveraria, assembly GCA_963890685.1. Taxonomy (NCBI): domain Eukaryota; kingdom Metazoa; phylum Arthropoda; class Insecta; order Lepidoptera; family Geometridae; genus Plagodis; species Plagodis pulveraria. Next base: position 23,600,017 of record OY982957.1, read on the forward strand.
TTCGATACGCACAAGACATTTCAGTGAAATAAACAAGTCAAAACAACTTAGTCAATAGGTTGTACCTAGTCATTAATCAACGAAGTAAGTAAGCTAGGCCACCCATTGTCTTACTAATGAATCCACTAATCACCGCGGCTCCATCACAATCAATCCGACTATGAGAGCTTAGGATACGTACGTAGGTTAGTAGTGTATTCGTGCCGGACAAACCGTTACAGTGTGCTCGATTCGAGAGCCGGACTGGTTCGCGAGTAGACGGTAAAAGCGGCGCGGGATCAGCCGGCGCGCAGTCGCTGCACGGACCAATTGTCAGACACACGTGCACCATGCAGAGTATACTCTTCACTCTCGTTTGTCTAATCGCCGCCGCGGCATCCGCACCCGCTTCCTACGACCAGCGGCAAGATGGAGAGTTGAACGTCTCCGCGGATGTACAGAACGTGGTATTCGTCATCGCGTACCCGCAGAAAATGTCAATGCCGCTTGACATTCTTGACGACTTCCTCAAGAGCAACAAGCAGCAAAGTCACGACACTGAGGTGCAGGAGAGAGCTGATCACGTGATGGAAGCGTTCGTCGAACCCAACACGCCGTATCAGGTGGAGATTGGATCAGATCGCAGCGCGGAGGGTGACGGGCGGGCTGCGGAAGTGGTCATCGCTGGTCGTCGGCGGATGGGTCCTGAGCCCCAGAATGAAAGCGAGCTTGACGATGAGATCAAGTTGATTGGCGATCAAATTGAGCAGTGTGGACCGGAACGCGTACGTGACCCAGTCACCCTTATGTGCCGGTGGAGAACTGTTCCCACTGCCGCACCAGCTGCCTCCCAACCGGAACTGGAAAAGGAAAAAGTAATCCCCAAACCGTCATTGCCAGAAATTGAACCTCAAGTTGTATCCTCATAGTTTATTGATCTCTGACTGTTACTTTTAAGTTTTAGATTGTTTGTTTCCAAATAAGTCACTATTTAAATTATTTGTAAATTGTATTTAAGTAAAAGGTTGTAAATTAATATGTTTTGATTAATTTATTTTCTTATCCATTCATGAAAAGCAGATTTATGTATGCACCAAGTTTGGTGCAGCTAAGTTTTTTGCTATCCCATGTGATAGTGAACTCCTGACTGTCACTGAAAATTTGGCAGAAAAATCTAGATAAGTTTCAGAAGTAGGGATCGAACCTAAGACCTCTATATTGACATTTAGCGCCAATGACCAACGAGGTATATTTTCTCTCCCTAGTCAATTTTATAAATAAGATATAAAATCTGTAATATCTTATGTTAACATATCGTACCAACGGATGCTGTAGAGTCAATGATTAATCTTATCTTACTTCTTACTAATATTATAAATAGGAAAGATTTGATTTTTGTATGTAGGTTAAACTTAAAAACTACTGGACTGATTTGCAAAAATCTTTCACCATTAGAATCCTACACTATCCCTGATGAACATAGGCAGAATATATGGATGGGTATAAACATCTGATTCATTAAATTAGTCGCCAAGAAACATATAAACAACATCGCAGTGTTCCGCATGAAAGGTCATGGTACAGAGTACGAGGTATAACAAATCGACATGTGAAAATAAACTACAACTAAATATACAGTGGCGAATATGTTTGAAACATGGCAGTCTGTAAGAAGGTACTAATGCTAATACTTCTTTTGTAAGCATTATCATGGTCCAAGACAATGCTTCGGTGCACACCGCGAACAAGACAAAGTCATTTTGCCTTCGTAAAAGTTAGAGACATAATATAGTCCCAAACTAGCACCAGGCGCTTCCTTAGTTTTCCCAAAAAAAATATATATTAGATTAGAGGTTTCATATATACGACGCCAGAAGAGGCCGCTGAGGAGCTTTCAACCAGCACGTGAAAACATGCCCTCATGTTTTAATTTGAAATTTAAAGCATATACTTACCTCTATTATTACAAAATCACAAATATACGATAGGAAAAATTTAAGTCATGTGCTCCATCCCAATACGATGGTTAAAGAACGATAGGAAAGATTTGAGTCGTCATGTCATGTTAGCTCAATTGGTTAGAGCATACCCCGGCTCAAGCTCTGGATGGACGCGAGTTCGACTCCCGCATATGACTTAAAAAAAAAATCCTATCGTATATTTGTGATTTTGTAATGTAATCCGCATAGCAGGCGTTATTACAAACCTAACAAAATTAAAAATATACCTCTATTACTTTACATTTAATTATTTTATAATCAGGTGCAGATTAAAGAAAGAAACAAAGAAAGTATTTACTATACGTACTACTGTTAATAATCTATGCTACACCGATTATTTCTGTACACCGTCATCTGTTGAGGTAGCACAGTATTAATTAAGTATGATCACCAGCCAGCCGGCTTTAGTTCGACGTGAATTGTGGTTGAACCTAAGTAGTATTCTGCATCCTCAACAGATAGCGTGAGATTTATTATGTAAAAAAAGTCTGTGTCAATATCACCAGGGGGCCAAGTCTCCTAATTACATGTTCATATTCAGCATAGATTCATTCAAGATTCATACAAGACAGAATCGGTAGTCTGCTGATCCCTTATATGAATCTATGATCAATCTAGGCTGGTTTGGCAATATTGCCAACAAAAAATAAAAAGAGTAAAGGTAATTCAGAAAACAATGTCATTATTATTTATTATTATTTTATTCTTTCGTTTCGTTTTCATATGAAACCGAGATTGAATCAATATTGACTCAGTATGAACGATATGTAGTTAGTAGACTACCAAAACTGTCAAAATTTACCAGTCTGAGTCCATTATGGATTCATATTGATTAGCAGACTTGACGCCCAGTCCTCGAATTCAATCAGTACCTACAGTAATTTAGGATCCTATTGTATGCCAGATCATTCAAGTTTTCATTCTACAATTACTGCAATCGTTCAACTTATTTTTTAACAGACTTCTAATAAGGAGGTTTGCCTTTTTTATGTTATATATTTTGAAAATATTAAAAAGAACTTGGCAAATATCTTCATAATATCTATTTCTTATACTTTTGCAAAGAAAATTTCATGTTAAAAAGACATTAACGGTTCTAATAATTAGAGTTAAGTCAAAAATACTATTATGACTTTAATATCTGCGTAAATAAACTCATCTCTTATGCTAACAAGTGTCTAATAAGCTAATATTGCATTATGATTGTTGTTTTTTGGAGCGCTCGTAGCGAAGTTGACTTAGCTGTTCTCAACCGATCAGCAAAGTTAAGCAACGTCGCGCGCGGTCATGAGTTGGATGGGTGACCGCTAGTGACATTACTACTGAGCGTTTCCGTGCTTCGGAGGGCACGTTAAGCCGTCGGTCCCGGTTGTTGTCTTAGGATGGCAGTCGTTATAGCATGGTAGTAGGGCATTTTGAGATTGCCCGCCTGGCTAGCTACCACCCTCAAGTAGAAAATCTGTCGTCAAGCATCTAATGGTGTGTTCCGGCAGCTGTCCTTGAGAGCCAGTACTTCTAGGTTAGCCTGAACAACATCTTCGACCACATCATCACTTACCATCAGGTGAGATAGTGGTCAAAGGCTAACCTATGAGGCATAAAAAAAAAAAACTACTCCATAATCTTCTGGAGTAAATTGAAAGTTAATGGCATAATTATTTAGCCGTAAGGTGAATAGTTGCTGCAGACGAAATCAAAACCTGTCTTCATAAAGAAACATCAATTTAAAAAATAATGATATAATCTGATTTACTGTAACAGCCGACTCGCCCACTGCGGAACAATGCCTGCCCTACTACGGGGGTAATTGCCATAATCCCCACGCTTGGCAGGCGGCTTGGGAATCGCAGTGTAAGATGGCAGTGCTTTAGAAGGTGCTGCTGCCCACCTTCCGGTATTTTTCCATTAGTCGCCTCTTAGGACACCCACGGGATGATATGGGGAGGTGCAATTCTAACCCGGCACCCCACGGGGCAATCTGATTTATATAACCTGATTTATAACATATAATTAAAGAGACTTTGCTAATGTCGGAAATTTAGTTTCGTAAAACTTATTTTTGCCAATTACAAAAAGATCTATTGATAGATCGTATATATATATATCGTATAGATCGTATACATAGCCATTTTAACTGCCCATCGGTATCAACTTGCAACTATACATATCCCATTAACAAAAAAAATAACTTCATTACCTACGTATTGGAGAAGTGCACTGTCATAATTATCTAATATCAGGCTGATTTTTTATAAGGGCAATTTTATTAACTTGGTTTAGATTTCGTTTGCCAGAATGCCTTTGGATCACTGATAGAGTAGTCGAATAGTCAGGAGAACAACGTTTGTTTCACCCACTGTGTCCGGTAATTTTAATTTGTAGAGGAACTAATTTAATATTCAATTAGCGGGAGAGCTTCAATTTGTGCCTCTTTAAGTTATTTTAATACGATGCTTCTTTCCTAACGAAATCAAAATATTGGATGGTAACAAATTTAAAAGCTCATTGCCTCATTGGCTTCTCATCAATTCTTGTTACAGTGTTAAAAAAATTGTAAAGTGTAATATTTAAGTACTTAATACCTACACAAAAATTTGCACAACTGCTTGCAGACTAAATACATCCTAAACCACTATTATAAGATCTTATGCGACATGTATTTTAGCAATTAAATGGTATTCTTCGTACCTTCGATTCACCTTCTGGACCGTGCGTAACGTTACACCCAACATTCTTGCAGTACGACGCATACTGATGCCTAGTCATAGAACATATAATAATACTACTATGTAGCTGACATTGATGCCAAAACTGTATATTTTTTATTTTTGTCTGTCTGTTTGTTTGTATCCCGGCTGCGCATCACTCCAAAACTACTTAATGGGATTCAATGAAACTTAACACGATTTGAGTTCATATTACGAAGAAAGTTATTGTAGGTATACTTTTTTTTCCGAAATTCAGCACGGTTCCCTTGGGAGAGGGGATGAAAGTCAAAATGTCCACTTAGTTGTAATTTATTAATGCGTAGACAGATTTCAATTATTCTTTTTTTGTTAGAATAGTGAGCTCGGCACCCCTGCAACATTCGCAACAATCAGTCTTTTGACTATCTATCTTTTGCCGAATACATTTTGAAGGCTGCGCAATGGAAGTACACAATCTAATATATTTTCGTTCTACCGCCAAACAAGGAGAACCTCGGCAAAAAGATGCCGTTTTATAATCGAAATTCCAATGAAACGCACAAAGTACTTTGCTTCAACATTTATTGTGAGAACCGCGAAGGAAATCTCTGAGTTACTTAACTACTTCTTCTGGAAAATACAACCTGGGAGTTTTCAAACACAAAGTAAAAAGCTCCTTTCTGAGTTATGTTTTACTAAGAGTGCTTCACCGCAGACCACAGCGTTGCATAATATGAGATAAACAGTGCTCATATGTGTATAATAAGTTTGCAGGTACGGCAATCGCGAACGATGTCGCAGGTACAGCTAGTACATAATATAGGGATACGTTATTAACTTAAACATAGAAATTGAATTAAAAACAGGCTGGATTATTAGATTTGGTAAATATTAGTTGAATATATTTTTATTGTTCAAAATATACATGATCCCTAGGCACTTTTGATGTGTGTAGATGAACATAGAAATTATCATAATGTATGATGTGGTTCATACATTTTTAACCTTTATATTGTACTATAATGATATATTTACTACATACATATAAGATTTTATTAGGGCAAATTGTTTTAATAGTGGTTCAATCCTTTAGTTATGTAGTAAATATAGAGTCATATGGTTCCGCAGGTTTCATTCAATACAAGTAATTACTCAAATGACAACTCTACAACCTTGCCAACAACTATCAAAATTCGAACCTTGATAACAGTTCCCCAAAAGAATTACTTGCATCATTTGTAAATTTACTTTCAATGTTTAAAAATAAAACTAATTTACGTTATAGTATTATTTATTCATGCTGGGGAAGCGAAGGTCAGAGTCTTTAAGGTTATCCGCGATCCATCGCTCCGCATCGCGCTGCATCTCCTCGTCAAAGTACTCCCTCCACCCACCCGTTTTGCCTAACAACAGAAAACACATGTTATAGGTGTTAGGCCTCATGTCAGGCCTCGCTTAGTTAGGCATGATACAGAACTACTATGCTTTATGTAGAAGTTGTGAAACAAACGTTTTATATTAATACAAATTTTGTGTTCCGATAACTTGTAAAAATATGATATTCGCTTAGCACGCCATAGTACTTGTAATCATATTTAGAAATATAGGCCTACATCATACCGTGAGTTAAGTGTTTGAAAAAAGCACTTCTTTCGATCAGATGAAGTCTAGTAGTCTGGTTGATGGCCGCGCACCGTCCCCTAAGAGGGTTAAAGTAAAACAATTGGAGCACGAAAATTTGGCTAGAAATAGCGTGCCCAGGAGGCCGAGTGGTTTATTATGATTATGCGAACGTTGTTTCGTCATATTTTAAATTCCAAGTGTTAAAACTCGCTGAAGCCTAATATTTTGGTTTGTGGTTTGTCAATTTCCCGAAAAATTATGTACGATAAAAATTATTTGAAATAACGTTTTGTATGAGAATTCTTATTTCATCAATTAGAGATAAATTATATAATGAAACGTAAAAAACAAACCAGAAGCATTTATAGGCTCAAAGACATGTATGCAAAATTTCCGTGTTAGAACTGCACTGGGCTGGGTGTGTAAAATATGACGTAAGTACGTTTGTTACAATGTGCTATGAATACACTTCTCTTAAACAAATAATACTGAAAATGCCCATTTAATACAATGATTAAATTTTACGTCGTAACCAGAATTATAGATAGAAATATGAGCCCAATAGCTTACCTTTTCTAACGAAACTCTCGTTGGAATCCAAAAATCCAAACTCTCTGACATCTTCGTAATTGACAGATATGTTGTTTTTGAAGTTTTCGATGCTGAGGTGATTACTGAGACGCTCCATCTGGTCTGGAGTCAAATTCTTACCGAGGAACTCGGCGACGCGGCGGATTGATGCTGACAGATCCTGAAATATAATTGAGAGGGGTAGGTACTTATTGCTAAAATTAGAAAATGAACTCATCAAATTGATTACATACAATACAGTATTCATATAATACGTATATATACAAGACCGGTAAAAAATCGTTTGTTACCGATTTGGTACAATTGAAATTTATTGACCGAGCCAGAACTTAGTTCGAGCGAAGCGTCTTTGCTTCAACTTAGACAAAAAATGCTTTGGTATGACCGGTTGTTCTCCTCTACAGGTCGCATTTCTCAACCGATTATCACGAAATTTTGAGAGCAGATTTGATAAGTCCATAAAAAATTTTAGTAGATGCAGTTTTTGGAAATTTTTGAAAATGACGGAGATATGGATTATCAGTTGTTGAAAGTATGGACGCCTGCGCTGTATTTAATGGAAATATTCTGTAAGCTATAAATAACAGTTCAAAAACCTTCCAGAATAGCGCTGGTCTAGACAAAGGATATGGTATGAATGTAGCAATTGTAAACAAATTGAAGTATGCCGAGTTAATAAAAATAATATTATTGTCAGCTAAAGTAGTTACTTATTGAAAATTTCATCTACTTGCTCAATCCTACTCTAATCATATTTGGCGCTTCCTTTAAAATTTACCCTGATGCTTATGTGGCGCCACCCTAATGTAATGCATTTGGAGGGACACTTTTTCATCTACAGAGATGATTCTTCTTACAGAAAAACCTTTATGCCAATTACGAATACCTATGTCATGCCATCCGTATTAAGAATTCAAATGTATTTGGTTGGATTCTTAGTACTTAGTACCAGACTTAGTAATAGCAGAATACTATTTACCTTCTTCAAGTCTTCGTAAAATAGAAAGAGCATGTTAGGATGCTCCCGCAATGCCCACGCCTCTTTGACGTGTTCGAAGTATGGCGTCCATATATCTGTAAATAAATTAGCGTTACAAGTTGTACACATATAGATAAAATACAGACACAAATAAAGATTAAGCTATAATAATAACAAATATAAAAAAAAAATTATACCATTAAACATTTTAGAAACCCCTATAAATCATGGTCTATAGCGTAAATGATTATTTGAACCATTTTTAAGAGCGTTTTAACTTTGGTGTTTTGTACTGAATTTCTCTTCAAATATTGGTTGTTGGAGGTTTCTAAACTTTTAGCTTATTCACGTAAATCGGCGGTTTTGATGTCACCCTATAGCAGAATATCAAGATTGTCCAGATTAGGCGACCTTGCGGTACAATGAAAATTGCCATAGTGGATGATAACTCTATCAGTAAAAGGGTCATCGTCCTGTATCCCGTGTATAGAACCACGTGTTGGAGCACACGATCCTAACTCATTAGACTACTAGGTGACTACTAGCCCTTGTCAGCCTGTCTTGTCAGTTGTCAGCCAGTGAGTTAAAAGGTGTCGATCGTATATTTATGCTTATTTCTTCAGAAGTATGGCGCTCCTTTTTTGATCATTAAGTGTTTTACACAATACTATATACATAATATGTATCAATGCAACTGTTCACGTCAAAATCATCGGAACCATATAAAAATATATACAATTTATATTGTGTCATTATTTTTGTGCTTAGTTGTACTGACTGCTGGGTAGTACATTAACATCAATGACAATTATAAGAATAGACATTTAATTATATTTTTTCTCGCTGTAATAATTAGTAGACCTGGAACTGACTGCAGTTCTGTGGGAAAATTCGAGCATGGAGATTTTTTTTAGGAAAGTTTAGTCTTCTACTAAATCCTCTAGTAATTATCCTCTTTGTAAGTATTGTAGACTTGGGTTCGCCACCTGATAGATTTTCAATTTTTAATGTCATAACTTTTTTGTTTGTAAATCCTATTGGGTATCTATAATGAACGGGCTCTATGAGCTTATTCGAAAAATATACTACACCATTACATTTCAGTATTTGTTACGTATAATTAAACATTATTTTCATAAGACACCAAATATTCGCTAATCCAAGCCGGAAGAGGCAATTTTTTTTTTCTAAAATATACGCCGAATTTTTCAATATATTCTCATATCTAATATAATTAAGTAAATTTGCAAAAAAGTAAGGATTGGTATTTTTTTCGTTTTCTATAAAGAGCAACATATATGTAGGTATTATACATATATGTTTATCAAAACTCCCTTTTTATGGAACAGACGGTTCTTCGGTTGGTTTAACAGTCGGTTCCTTTGGATTTTTCATCATGGTGAATTTTTGTCAGGAATTAATATTTTCCAAATTCCAATTGTCACGTTAGATATTAGGAAATACTCCCTCGACATAAGTATATTTAGTGATAAGGCCGCCTTTTGTGACACTTTATTGAAATCTTTTTGTTACTTTTATGTTATTTTTGTATACTAGTGGTATAACAATAGTAGATTATGATACAAGTGAGCTAAGTTGCTCACTATATACGAGGCTATGTGTTACAGCCTGCGCCGTAGGCGAGGGCGTAAATCAGCCGAGTGTATAATGAGCAAAAAAAAGACTGGAAGACTGATAAGAATATTTTTTTTACAAAAAGTTATTGATGTCGTCATAACTGGAAAATGTATCATGTGCATCTCAGTCGATATTCTGCAGTAGACTTGTAGCACTAAAACAGTACTTGCCTGGTCTGGGCTGTGGCCCTTTAGGATCTGGTGAAAGTTACAGAATGAGCCATAAGCTCGAGCTACGGTTGGTAAGTACTTGAGGTTTGGTTTCTTGGAGTATCTTTGAGCAACAAAGTCAGAAACGTGGACATCCGCTAACGAACCAGAGTCACCTAAAGCCAAGCACCTAACGGTGTGTCCTGCCAGCTGCCCTTGAGAACCAGTTATTCTAGGTTAAGCCTGTTAAGATCTTCGATCACATAATCACTTAAGTACCATCAGGCGATAAGTCAAAAGCTTACCCATTAGCAATAAAAACAAATACCAAATTGAAGTGGCAGTGGGCAGGCCACATTAAAGAACCGATGACAAAGAAAGGTTTTAGAATAGTGCACCTGGAAAATATACCAATGACATAGATGCCCTGTTAGATGGAAGGATTACTCGTGTGATAGATGCAAAGGTCAAGGTCAAGGTCGCGCCCTCCCCCAGAAGTCCATGAAGCAACTCAACTCAAAGACCAGCTTCAAGGTCGCGGCCCCAAGAAGTCCATGAAGCAACTCAACCCAAAGACCAGCTTGCAAGAAGCAAGCTGCGTATGAACCCCGCGGTCATGGGCCACCAGTGCCCGATACCGCATCCGTACGATGCTCCAGTCGTGCGAAGAAGATGACGAGGAAGGTCGCATGGAGTTCAAAAGGACGTCTATGTTACGTCCTATGTTCAACTATTGTCGTTGACGCTTTCTGGATGATGATTATAAACTAAAGGTATCAGACTTATAACTATAAAAGTAATCTCCTTCGAGGTCGGGTTCATTATGAACCACGATCGCCATGATAAACTTAAATTGAATTATAATAGTGTAACACTCACACAGATCTTTGATAAAAGCGTTCCACAATTCTTTAAAGGATCCTTTAAAGCGAAGCACCTTGAACAGTCTGGCATGATGGAAGCTTGACACCGCTACGTCTCTGGGGTCCCGAGCCACGTACACCACCTGCAATTCGTTTTAGTCTTTATGCATCGCCAGAGCTGAAGGGATGTGAAGAAAGTGGACACAACTTTTCGCCCGACTTCCTGTAAAAGGGGCAAACCCGTTTCTATCTTTTGGAGACCGTACCGTACTCCAGATTGTCCAAATTCTTATAATTATTTTCTGAAGGAAGGAATTTAAGTTTGAAATTTCTCGTGAGTCCGTATAACATATTTTAATAATACTGAGTGCATTATTGCAGAGGCTGCGAAACAGGCAATTGCGGGTCGAGTATGAGGGCCCAGGCGCAGGCGAGGACATCAATAATACGCTCTGTTGGAGTAGCTCTGTTTACTCGCATATAATTTGCAGTTAGATACTAACTTAACTTTGTAGGGATAAATTACCCGATTAAATTGAAAATGCTCTGTTTACTCGCATATAATTTGCAGTTAGGTACTAACTTAACTTTGTAGGGATAATTCTATTACGCACTCGTGTATAATAGTATTATGCACAAGGGTGTTATAGTTCGGTGTATGGCCCTAAGAACGATATAATAAAGCTCACTTCACGAGCAATGGGTGTTGAAAAATAAATATTGCCAAGTAATCAGGTAGATCAAATCAAACACTGCAGTTCAAAAATATATAAGAGTGTGAATAAGGAATTATTAAAGGAAGAAAAAAAGGGAAAGAGCCCAACAGAAGATTATGTAAGGATTTACGAAAAATTGCTGAAGTTTTTTTTCTGGGAATATCTTTGTTAGAGTTGAGACTAATCGACACCGAGTATCGCACATACATTTTCAACACACTCGCTCGTAACGGGCCTTTAAATACACCGATTTTAGTGTCATAATATAGTGTATTATGCACTCGTGCCTTTTTTTTACTTTGCCTCACTAGTCTAGTGTTTTAATTGAAAAAAAATAGTACATTGTACATCGAGGGGAGAAAACGATCTTCTCTTTTTCTCCCCTCGATGTTCTCGAGTTGCCTTTAAGCCCTCCGCTGCGCGTCGGGCTTAAACAAACTCTCGAACAGAAATAGAACTTTCTCCCGAGTGATACATAGTGCTTTTTACTACACCTACGAGGAAAATAAAATCGTTATACGTTTTCTCGTACTTACCTCGAGACTTCTCAGGCGTTAAGTTCTTTATGACTTCATTTTGGTAAATTATATAGAATAATTAAAAGCGTATGTACTGTTAAAATATCAATTTAATAAAAAACAATATTTAACCAAACCTAACAAATTGCCGCGATTTTTTTCTCATAGTGTAAAAGAAGGTTGCCAACCTCCTATCATTGAAAATAAATTACACCTCTTTTTTCCAAGTATTTGCTGTAAAACCTTTTTGAGATTGACTTTTTTATGTAAGCAGCTAAAAACAAAAGAACGCTACCAGGGCAGGTATGGATTTTCATACAACATTCCTTCACTGCTACGGAGTGAAGGAATGAAAATCCATATAACTTTCCCCGTCGTACATTTATAAGGTAAAAATGACGAACTTTATAACATTTTATTGAACGAGTAATGAGACCTTTTCTGAGTGGGTGTGGTATAAACAACGTTTCCACACTTCTCACCAAGGAGATTGTAGTTTGTTTCGTTCGTTTTTCATATAAAAAGTTTTTTACCTACTGAAGTAGAACTTTATAAGATTTAATTATAAACCTTCTTAATCAGATTATTATTGCTATCAAAAAGATCAAGAAAATATTTTCGTATCGAAATTTTCGTATTCGTTCCTCGCAAGTGTGTTGAAAAACGTCGTAAGAAACTCGTGCGCGTTTATTACAATAGAGATTGTAATATCGTGTTTATTACAGTCTCTATTCCATTCTCAATTGTAATAAACAACTTCGCGCACTTGTTGCATAATGTATTGTATGATGACTTGCATACTAGACTACCGTTATTGGTTGACGATTTTAACTTACCCGAATACCTATATGAGGAAAGGTGTACACCATTTCATGTGCTGTAAACAAGCTCTACCTTAAGTATATGTTTTTATCAATGTATGGACGAAGCTAATGTTTTGTCTTTTTCTTTATACTTATGTCTATAAAAAAGTTAGAGTGCCAGCGCTTGATAAGGTATACTTATTGAGAGCGTACATCATCATCATCATCAGCCGGAAGACGTCCACTGTTGAACAAAGGCCTCCCCCATATAACGCCACAAAGAACGGCTATTAGCCACTTGTGACCACTGGCTACCCGCGACTTTCAAGATGTCGTCAGTCCAGAGAGCGTACATACCTTGGCTGTATCTAAGATAGCAGGTGAGAGCAATGACAGGGGCAGATGAGTCTTCACGAATCGTGGAGAAGGCATCGCAGAGAGAATTTTAGTAGCAGGTGTAGTTAAGAATCCTAATATTTCCTTAAATTTTTCATTGTTCTCGACTATCGGTAAGCAGGCTTTTAATGTATCTTCATCGTAAAAGCTGACTTGTCTGAAACCGAGGGTAATAATTTTATCATGACTAACGGCCTGATCTGGCTGTGCACGGGTATTTAACAAAAAATATAAATTGAAACACATAAAAAGTTTTTTTTTTAATATTGTTAGGTTTGCAATAACGCCTGCTATGCGGATTACATAACAAATTCACAAATTTACGATATTAAAAATTTAATCCCGCACATGACATAAATTTTTCCTATCGTTAATTTCCGATATTAAAAATTTAATCCCGCAAATGACTTAAATTTTTCCTATCGTAAATTTGTAATTTTGTATCATAAAAAGTAGTTATTGTGACATATTAAAATTGAAACACATAGTAATTTTGACATAACTGTAATAATTATTAGTAATATTGACCTGATGTATTTAGCAATATCCGGTAAATATTACGCGAGGCCTAGCCGGTTAAGTACTAAATAATAATTATGGACAAAACTCGCGAAAGTTTTTTAGCTCAAATAACTGTAATATTTAGACATATGGTTTTGCGTACTTTTTTGTAGACATTGATGTCCTCTATAAAATTGTAGTAGAATAATTTGCGAACCTTTTTTGTGTATACAACATTGTATCCTGTTAATAACGGTAATCAAGATGACTCACTCAAATTTACCTACTGCACTCACTGAGTACGCGACCAAATCAGTTGCTGAATTTTGCAGGGTCCTAATTAAATGGAGAAAATTTTTTGGAAGCTTTATAATGTTGAAAATTTTTGAAGTTGAACGGACTAATGATGGATTTAAAATTTTAATATTTTTATGTATGCAATAACGCCTGGTCGGCGGATTACATTACAAGATTATTACACATAGTAATTAAACAATTTTAAACGGTTTACATCGTAGTCACCCCGTGACCATGATCACTGCAAAGTTTGAAGCGTCGTCACAAAAATAAAGATAAATATACGCGATTTTTTTTTCTTTACGAAATCAACAAATGAAATTAGGAGTCACCCCGTGACCACGATCACTGCAAAGTGTTTGAAACGTCGGGACAAAAATAACGATAAATATACGCGATTTAAACCGTTTAAAGTTGTTTAATTACTATATAAATATAAGATGAACGTTTTTAACCGTCATGGAGCCGTCATTTGTGCGATTGCACTGTATTTTTCTCCCCAGTAGCAGGCCCGACAGGAATTCAGGGTCCAGCTCAGCAGCGCTTTTGATGTATTCAACAACAGTTCCAGCACAGCAGAACCTAAAACCGTATGGTCAGGCACGGATTCCAGCTTTGCGAAATAAACTGTTTACTTGACATTTGCACACCTCGTATGAGGTTGGTTATGGTGAAACTATTTGTACGTCCTACATATTTTATATCTTTTGTACCCGTATTCAAGCAAATAAATTAATTGAATTGAATTGAATTTTATGAAATATTCATTTATATAGATATTCCGGGGTGGATCTAGGAAGTCTTAAGTCGGCCGAAGTAATTACGATTTGACGATGTATTTTGACAGCTTTGAGCATTTAGTTAGTCGAACGATGATCGAGCGTGGGTGGTCAGAGTTTTTCTTATAATTTTTTAGGACCAACTCGTGTTTTGTTTTTTTTATGAGATAGGAGGGCAAACGAGCAGGCGGCTCACCTGGTGGTAAGTGATCACCGTCGCCAACGAACATCCGCAACACCAGAGGTATCGAGGATGCGTTGCCGGCCTTTGAGGAGGGAATATGCTCTCTTCTTGAAGGCCCCTAAGTCGTAGCCAGCTATAAGATTAGTGGGCCTATTGGTTAGCGTTAGTGTGGAGACGTTAGTGGTAAGTATGTAATACTCTCCAGACTCACAATGAACAATAATGAACATTTATCGCTCATCCGACCTTCAAATTGCACGCCTTCCCTTTCTACCCTTATCCTACTCAGGTCTCAGTCAGTGGGGTATCGAGTTGATACAGGGCCACTCCATGATACCGGAGCGCCTTCTGTATATCGTATATTACCTACCCTAACCGCGTTTGTGTAGATATATTAGTGGTAAGTATGGATTACTTCCCAAACTCACAATGAGTTGATCGCACCTCTGAGCCTCAAATTGCCTGCCTTGCCTACACTTAACTTATACTCTGTTTGTGGAGTTTATAATTGAAAGAGTGATACAATTTGCATTTTTTGGTAACCAGGTTTGTACTAAGTAATCTTATTTTATATCTGTCTATAACTCTATAGCATATGCATATCTGATTGACTTTTTCTACGTGTATTAGGAAAACTTACTCCAAAAATGGGTATCTATGTGTAAGAGGTACAGCTGCAGCCTTCTCGTAATCTAAGTTATTGGCGACCAACCACACCAGCTCCTGGGTCCACGTGGTGCCTGAAAGTAAAATATTCACTTTCACAGTACGTTTCGTATAGTAAATGTGCTCGATTTGAGCCGTATATAACTAAAGCACAGATCTGAGTCTACTGATGTCTACTACTGTCTACTGTCTACTGACTGAATTTTATTTATGTATGGGCCATTATTAAAAAGCGCAGAGCAAGCTCACAGCAATTAAGTAAGAAAGAGGGAATATATGAAAATTAAAAGTATATGCTGCACTTTGAATTCTATTTTTTCCGTTTATTTGAAGTCACATCAACTACCAAAGGGTTTTTCAATAAGAACTTTATTTTCTTAAACAAAGAATTAAGACGAAAATGATTCAAATTTTTATTGTATTACGAAGAAAAAAGTTTGGCAATTATGAATGAAGATGATATCTGGCAAATGTCCACCACGAGCACGCTGTAAGATGTCGAGTCTCACCAAAGTTTTTAATAACTTTTTGGAAAAATGGCGGATCTATTTCGTTAATCACATGACGGATTTTGAGTTTTAAGGCTGCAATCGATTCGATTGGTACCGTATAGACTCTGTTCCACAAAAAATAATCCAGTGATGTTAAATCACACGATCTGGCTAGCCATTTAACTGCTGAATTTCGTGAAATTAGGCGATCGGGAAATTACGTTTGCAATAAATTGATCGTTTCATTGGCTGTGTGACATGTGGCACCGTCCTGTTGAAACCACATGTCAGTGATATATATCCACGTTATCATTAATAGGCCAAAATTGAGTTGTTTTGGCTAATCCCAACTGTTGAGAACGATGAGGGATAGACAAATTTGGATCTTTTTTAACACTGTGTTCGAAGCAGTGATGGCTCAGTGGACTATGGACTGCCGCGCAGCAGGTTCATGGTTCTAATCCCGCCGCGGGCTTGTGTTTCAACGCATGGTGGAAGGACAAATGCCCGCCTGGGTAGCGACCACCCTCAAGTAGAAAATCTGTCGCCAAGCACCTAACGGTGTGTTTCGGCAGCTGTCCTTGAAAGCCAGTAACGCTACGTTAAGCCTGCTAACACCTTCGATCACATCATCACTTACCATCAGGTGAGATTGTGGTCAAAGGCTTACCTATCAGCAATAAAAAAAAACTGTCGAACACGCGTTGGTGTTGTACCATGTACCTACGTCAAAATTTTAATAGCGCGCTATTAAAATTTGGTGGCTAAATTTGAGTCGGTCTCAGAGGAACGAGTATGTTGTCCGAAAATATCACGAACTTTACGAAATGTGACTAACAGAACCACCATTTTCATAGTGGATTTTAATTATTTTAATGCAATTTCGAGTGAAATTGAATTCATTGTAACAATTGCCAAAGCATCTACTACGAATACGTCAAAAAACTAAATGTCAAAACTCTCACGCTGTTGCTGTTGCCCTATTGAGAAACAAAGTTCTTGTCGAAAAACCCGTTATATATTATAATATAGATTGGAGAGTTGATATTCGTCGAACTCATACTAATAGCTCAGAGCAATTACTCAGAGTAATTAAGTAAGCGCACAAGTCGCATTAGAATAAAATAAGTAATAGGATAAATGTATATATAAGTTTTTGACAAGGCGTCCGTTGTTGTGAACTTACGTTCTCTACGTGTAGATGTTAGCATTAGTTCAGTATACATTAAAATTTATTCTATAGTCCAGTTCAGTGGCACATGACTTGAGTGGCTGCGTGCAGACTGCAGCTAGGCTACAAATGAGTGATTATAAATGCAGCTCAATCTTGGGTATGTAAATTGAATGAAACAGCAACAACTTTTTTGTTATAATGGACTGTGTTTGTTGACGACGTAGCAGAGTCATTCAATAGATAAACATTAATATATATTGTCATAACAACAGACCAATATATAATAAGATACTAAGAACACGATTTAAAACGATTTTCGTGTAATCTA
Source organism: Plagodis pulveraria (assembly GCA_963890685.1). Lineage (NCBI taxonomy): Eukaryota > Metazoa > Arthropoda > Insecta > Lepidoptera > Geometridae > Plagodis > Plagodis pulveraria. The sequence goes on from OY982957.1 coordinate 23,617,379, forward strand.
ATCTTTTACTATCTTGAAATATGTTTTTTATGTGGGGGCAAAGGTGTGATAAAGGTAGCTATATAAATGATAAGCGTTCAATTGTCACTGTTTAACAAATCTACCTTATACTTAATATTGATTAATGAGTAAAATTACAGTAGTACAGTCCCACCAACTTATCTGTTCAGGTGGCAGAAAAATGAACTAAAACTTTCCCTCAAATTGTGACAGTTTGTAGTTGATTTCCTTGACCAGTAGCGCCCTCGAAAACTGCACAGTTAAGTTGGTGGTACTATATATACTTACATGAATTATAACAAAGGCGAAGGTTGTAGCGATTTCATGACTCTTAGAAAATTTCTAAGCAATTATAGCCGAGCGGTTATAGCTATTGACTGCGGTGCCGCAGGTCCATGGTTTGAATCCCACCGCCGCCCGGCTTGAGTTTCTTAAGGGCATTTTGCGAATGCTCGCCTGGCTAGCTACCACCCTCAAGTAGAAAATCTGTTATACCTAACCTAACAGTGTGTTCCGGCAGCAGTCCTTGAGAGCCAGTAAAATTACAGGCACATGAGACTGTATGTCTAAGGGTGCATTCCAGTTCGTCACTTGTGATGAAATGCATCTGTTATACATGTGGTTACCGCTTAACATCAGGTGGGTCTCGTGCGTGTTCCGTCACAACTTGTTATTTTAAATCTTTTCAAAAATACTCTTTTTTTTTCATACTGAATACACACGCATTTGACCGATCACACCTGATGGTAAGTGACGACGCGATCGACGATGGAGCATGCTTGCCTAGATATTTATTCACTCTATATTTGAAGACATCCAGATTGTAGCTTTCGGGGAACAAAGACGCTGGGAGGGTGTTCCATTCCTTCGCTGTGCGTATTATGAAGGTGGACGCAAATCGCTTTGTGCGGACAGGAGGAATGTCAACCATATACGGATGCCGTGTTTCCGTACTCCTCCACAATTTATGCGTCTTATATTATGTGTCTGAACCAATTTTCAAAACACTGTGCAATCCATCTCAGACACCTCCTCCACAGCCTGCTCAAACACCTTCCGGCGCGGCGGTGAAAACTGTATCCGTTTTTGTAGTTTGTTTTATTTAAGAAATGAAAAGAAGTCACTCGTTGTCAAATAAGGGATGTAAGAAAGATGATCCAGAAGTTTGACCAGTGTGGTGTCCAGGAAGTCCCCCATTTTAAGCGACGAGTGCGCGGGCGCGTTTTGTGGTGAAGCTGCAGACCACGGAGTTCTGTGTTCGGTCGCTTGCTGCTCACATCAGTGAACACATCTGGCAAGTATTTTGTAGTGTACCAATCGGCATTAATACTACTTTGATCACGTAATAAGTCGCATCACTTTAGTAGGCGTTGGTTTAGTTTGAAAGAAACAAACTATCGATTGACGCTTTGCTTCTGGATCGCCCTAATATACAATGTTGTAAACGCGCTTAGACAAATATACGTCAAACTCAGTATCAAATCATAACACCGTTTCACGCGAACCTGCCTTTGAGCAGCGGTGAGGTTGTACGGCACCAAACCCAGTTTAGGGCTCTTCCTCACGCAAAGAAGCTCTCTATTCATTTCAAATTCAAAGTTGCCTATTCTCATTCGGTACATCCATGAAAGAGTGACCACATGTTTCTTCATCGGCCAAAAAGGCCGACCCTGTTTAAATTCGTGGAACGATCGTACACAGTTGCCTTTGAAGAGTGCAATGCAATTAAGATTCTTCCAGATTTAGGCTACATTTGACATCATAACATATAATCGCTGGAAAACGTTTTTGAGACAGAAAATTTTTCACAATAATTACATATAGTTCGTCATAATTGTGAAGGGTAATTGAATTAAAATTTAATTTTAATTTTTTAATCTCTGGTGCCATCAACTTATATAAGTGTGATATTCTATTGGTTATTATAGGATCACACAGACCAAGTCGCGGCTAATAATTGGCGATGCACAGTTTCCACTCTTGCCCACTACCAGTTGGCAGCATGCTCAGCATGCTGGCAGCATTGCCCCGTTGAATTGTGCTATTTGCATGCTTATTCGTTGAGCCAAATAGGTGCCATCATTTTAATCACGCGTCACATTGACCAGGCGCTCTGATAAGTTTTGGAAAATACGTTGAGCTCCCGGTCCCCACGGACCCAACGTCTTTTTTTTCACACCTGGTGGTGTTTTGGTGGCCACCAAATTGTTGGCCACCGGAACAGGTTTGACTGAGCCGAATCTTGTGCTCTAATTTTATAATTTTTACCTAAATATTAGACGGTGCGGCCATCAACCTGCTAGATAGATAGACTACTAGATTTTCGGCTAGGGAAATCAAACTATGGCAATTATTCCTTCTTACCTTAAGACTCTACTGAAATCAGGCTCAGATTTTGAAATCAGGTACTCGATGCCCCGTTTGGTTATTCTTTGGTTCCTTACCTGATCTTTGATAACTGGTAACAAAAATATCTCCCTGCTTAATTTCCATATTATAAATATCGGCCGCATGCTTTTTGTACTCTTTCAACAAATAATACCCTCTTGGTCCGACGCGCACGTATTCCGGTGATTTTCCTAAAAAGTACAAACAATATTATTTTTAGAATACATTTCTTACCTGCTCCTAGTAAGCGGCCCTTTCAAGTATTCCTAGGCATAGCTCACAGGTAGCAAAGTGACGTCCTGCGACATTCTTACGATCAGTTATTGATAGTTTTATGTTCGGTCATTTCTTTGAACACGAATTACGTCTATAAGAGGTCCATAACAATAGATCGTTCTTAGATCGGTAATTTACTTATTTATAGTTATAACAGGTAAGGCTTATTTAGCCTTGAAAATTTCCGAGCTCCAGTTTATCAGTGAGAAGCAGTGATGGCTCAGTGGCATTGGCTATGGACTGCCGCGCAGCAGGTCCATGGTTCGAATCCCGCCCAGAGCTTGAGCTTCACCGCATGGTGGAAGGGCATTCTGCGAATGCCCGCCTGGCTAGCCACCACCCTCAAGTAGAAAATCTGTCGCCAAGCACCTAACGGTGTGTTCCGGCAGCAGTCCTTGAGAGCCAGTGAAATAACAGGTAAAATTAGACTTAACAGGTATGTCTCAAGGTGATGGGCGCAGTGCAGTTCGTCACTTGTGATGATATGCATCTGTTATAGGCAGAGGATACCGCTTAACATCAGGTGGGCCTCGCGCTTGTTCCTTCACAATAACATAAAAAAAAAAACATTGCAGTACCTACCACAGTATCACGATTGTAAAACTCTGGCAGTATCTACACTAGGTTAGGTCGAGGACTGGCCGTGTATGGATATATGATTTTTACCATATTTATAATAACATACCTTCGAATAATGATGAAAATTGCTCCAACTCCTCTGTGGTTAGATCTTTATATTCAAATATATCGTTATTATTAGCCATTGTAAGTGAAATGTGACTATTTGTTATGAGTATTAAAAATATAATCAATAACTGTTGGTTAACAAATAGATAGTCCTGCTTTGGGCAGTACCTATTACCGAACTGAAAATGTTTTGTTTTGATATATTAAAGAAAATTATCTATCAAAAGGCTTATAACAAGTTTTATCACTTGTTGAAATACCTGATACCTATATCTGTACCTGTCATTTTAGGTCTTGAAGGCTGTAACTCATGGACAATCTATGGAGTGGAAATACCTATAAAATAAATGTGTAAGTAGTAAGGACCTATATCTACAACATGAACGTAGCAAATTAAATGTCTGCGATCTTAAATTGAAGAGTTGCTCTCTTCATGTTATAACGTTTTATCGATATCGATGATTTATGATATTATTGTATATATAAACGGTCAAGCGCGTGTCGGGCCACGCACAATGTAGGGTTCCGTAGTAGGCCGTTATCATAATATAGAATAATTCTGTTGTTCTTTTTATTTTTATCTCTCTACCTATAACTTTCTCAGCAATTTGTTATTTTGTTTATAAATTGTGATTGCTTGCACGTGTAGAATGTTGTTGACCGTGACTATTAAGATGAATAATGGATTATCTATACGTTTCTTATTTGCTAACAAACTTTTTTCTTCTCTCCGTTTAACGACACCTCTCTATAACGCCATAATATGCACAGTCCCTTGAGTTTACACTGTATATGTATATATATCTATATATACTGTAAACTATATAACGACACTGAAGGGACTGTGCATATATATATATATATATATATATATTTTACAGTATATATAGATATATATACATATACAGTGTAATACAGTGTAAGCCGTCTCATAATTATTATTATAAATAAGAATATTTTTTCATTAGGAAAATATTGTGACTCTGTTTGTTGGTTCTTGAATATATATATATATATATATATATATATATATATATATTCAAGAACCAACAAACAGAGTCACAATATTTTCCTAATGAAAAAATATTCTTATTTATAATAATAATTATGAGACGTATATATATATTGACGTATACGTATATATACTTGAATATATATATATATATATATATATATATATATATATTCAAGAACCAACAAACAGAGTCACAATATTTTCCTAATGAAAAAATATTCTTATTTATAATAATAATTATGAGACGGCGAGGATGAGGTCTAAAAAGTACCTTATACCGAAGCTAATCGATCAACTCTGTACACTCATATCTGTTATGACTTATGATATAGGTCATACAGAAGCATAATATCTAATTGTTGCCTCCTAGAGTTTAATTGCAATAATTTATATTTGTTTAGCAGCTCTTCATAATGGTTTAATATTATGCAATAAATACGTTAATTCGTTGTTGAAGTTACTAGAGGACCTTATGACAAAATTAAATATTTTTAAACCACGTGCTATTATTATATTTTGAATATTTACATTAACGATTAATTTGCTATCAATATTATTCCTTAATCCTTTATGACTTGAACTTCATCAAAGTTAGAATCCCATAACACATATGTAAAATTACACATTACAAATCACATACCCTTCACATGCACGTATACTCAAACATACAGAAACACGCACCGACACATACACCTTTCAAATTCCTCACAAACATTCACTTAAACTCGTACACCAATACTACACCACAGAACAATAACTACACGTAAATATTAATTATTAAAAATATACAAAATGACGTTAATTCGAATAAAAACGATTTCGTTAAATATTTTTCCTATATGTATATATGTTTCAATGTATTGGTTAAATTTTGAATTGTTACTAAATAGTATATATAAAAGAAAAACTATAGATGTGTTACAGATTCTCTGAAGCCAGGAAGGACCTGGCTCTTGAGATACAGGCCACCAGCCTAGTTTTAGGGTCATAGACTCATCATAAATGTATCACAATAAGGAGGAACAAAATTAATTTGTATATGTATAAAATTATTAGTTTTTGTCTTAAGAGTAAAATTATTTTTAATAAAATACACTAAAAATCTGCCCAGATCCTTTTTAAATTATAAGTGGTCATGATAAGTATTTAAATAATGATACATTTTCAGGTCATCGGCATGTAATAGCAATCTAAAAAACTTAAAATATTTTTGAATATCATTTGACGATAAAAAGTAACGGGCTTAATAATGACCCTTGGGGGACCCCAGAACTAATTGGAACCACATCTGATTCAAAGCCAAAGCTTTCTGGTAATGTTTCGTGATATATGATTTGAACCAGCGCCATAAATTACCTTAAATAGCGTTATAAGCTCTTTTGTCTAGTGAAATCCTGTGATCCATTCTATAAAACACTCTTGAAAATCAATAAACACACTGTTTGTTTGTTATAGTCTATGTTATAAATATTTCAGTAAAGATTCGATAAGGTGGGTAAAATTGAGATTGGGCGATAGTTACAACTTTAAATAACCCTTAGGTTGAATATATGGTGGACTGGAAAACAAATGGTGTCAGCGGTGTATTTAAGAACTTATGGTGAAACATTATTAACTCCAGCGCCCTTAGTTGGATCGAGCCTACGTAGTTCCGATTTGATATACATTTGATTATAGTAAAACAAACATCACTGATAATTAAATCTGACGGGTGGTTATCTTCAGATATATAAAATTTATTATCTGCCTTATAACTCTCAAATCAAATACTGATTGGAAGTGATTCGAGTAAATGTTACTAATATCTACTGGGTCACTTGCTGTTTTTGGAGCACCCATCTGCCAAACAGTCTTGTCTGCTCTACCCCTAGAGTGTTTTTTATAAGCCAGAGACGCGGAGAGGGAGCGGCGCAAGTATACTGCGAAGGTGTACCGAGTACGCTGCCATAAGGTTGCGAGAAGACTAAAGCTGCGTACCCACAGCGCCGGAGTTATCATAGAATTACTTCACTTCTAATAAGACATTTGTCTCTAAGCCTAACCAGTTTTTGTTAACGTTTTCGTGCTTTCGTGCTTGTGATTTATAATTAATTATGTTCATGAAGAAGAAGCTAACTTTAAGAAATTTCATTAGAATTAAAAAAAAACTATAGGTTTCTATAACTCCCTCCCATCAATAGGGAATATTCTGCCCTCTCTCCCCCTCCCCATTGCACAAAATATATACATATATACCATACCTAAAGTCCTTCTAATGTATGTAGATACACATTTTTTTTATAATTATTTAAAAAAAACATGTTTTCGTTATCCCTCTCTGAGGGGATGCGACAACCCCCCCTCTCCCTCCTCCACCCCTTCCTATAGTACATAACTATCTATAACGATTCTAGTCCTTCCAGTACTTAATCTTAGTAACTTTAAAGGATTTATTCTAAGGATTTTGTATTTGGTGCAAAATTATCTAATACCCAAGTTCAACGACTATTACTGCTAAAGTAATAACGTTATCTTAACCGCTATAACTTTCCTTGAAAGTTTATGAACTGGACTATCATCATGAATTTTTTCAGACTTTTCAAGGCAGCAGTTTAGGTTTAAAAATAGTATTAGCAACCCTTCAATTATTTTAAAAGACCTATTCATTGATAATCCACACGATGGGATAGACGACCAAAAAAATCATACCTACACCACATGTATGGGAGCAACCCCAAAAAAAATATTTTTCAAAATTTTATTTTACTACTTTGTCGGCGTAGTAAGTTTACATACTCGTACAAAATTGCAGATTTCTAGTACAAACGGTCTCTTAGCAAAACCTACACAGACAGACGGACTAGACGAAACTATAAGGGTTCCTTGTAGGTACTACGGAACCCTAAAAAACGATGCGATAGTATACATGGATACATGTAGTGAATAAGCACACACCTTACGAGTAAATATGTAAAAAAGTGTAACTCTCATACAATTACCGCTTTCATTTCGGACTAATCAAGTTTACAATTTATAACAAAAGATACACAATCTTCCAAATTCAATTGTATTGGTTGATTTGATGCTTAGAAATGATCGCATCTGATTGGTCGCGTGAAGGTATTTAAAAAGTATACCTTATTGCGCCGCAAGGTATATACTTTTTAAAACACGCCCGCCGCAGTAAGATTTTCGTTCTGCTGTTTTTAAGCTTGCCTTAAATGTATTTATACCACACCCACTCGGAAAAGGTCTCATTACGCGTTCAAAAACATGTTATAAAGTTCGTCATTTTTCCCTTATAAATGTACGGCGTGGAAAGTTATACGGATTTTCATTCCTTCACTCCGTAGCAGTGAAGGAATGTTGTATGAAAATCCATACCTGCCCTGGTAGCGTTCTTTTGTTTTTAGCTGCTTACATAAAAAAATCAATCTCTAAAAGGTTTTATATCAAATACTTAGAAAAAGAGGTGTGATTTTTATTTATACTCGATTTTCAATGAAAGGAGGTTGGCAACCTTCTTTTGCACTACAAGAAAAAAAGCGCGGCAATTTGTTATGTTTGGTCAAAGAACATATAATAATACTACGGTTTGGTTAAATTTTGTTTTTTGATAATTTAACAGTACACTTTTAATAATTCTAAATAATTTTCCAAAATGTCATCTGATAGTGAAAGTGACGATTTTATAATGATGACGCCACCAGATATAAGAAATGCAGCTCAAGAAGTCTTAAAGAACTTGCCGCCTGAGAAGTCTCGAGGTAAGTACGAGAAAACGTATAATGATTTTATTTTCCTCGTAGGTGTAGTATAAAGCACTATGTATCACTCGGGAGAAAGTTCTATTTCTGTTCTCTGATGCCACAGAAAATCTACCTACAGAAACTTATTGAACGTGTAAGAAACGAGCCGCGTATTAGTGATGATACGTGATTAGTGATCACAGTCACGTGAAAAGAATTTTATACCTTCATGAATTGTAAAAAGAAATATATGCGCGGTGAAATAATCACAACCCAACCGAGAAACAAAATAGGAGTTCTGGTGTAAAATTTCACAGGTCAACCATTTGGTTTAGTAATCATTTATGTAATATGATAAGCCAAAATAAATAAAAATACCTAATTCCTAGTTCAAGCGCAATTATGCGAAGATATGTGACAGAAACAGTTTCCTTCGTAATTAGGTAATTTTTATCGTTTAATATAGTAAAGTCGTAGTTCCTAATTTTATCATAATCCGTACAGCCGTTACGGAAGTGAATGATAACAAACTTTAGAAATACTATAAGGATATATAAGCTCTTTAATCGGTCCGGAGGTTTCCTATACTTTACTGACAAAATAAATAAACAAACTGTCAATAAATTGTTAATACAAATAGTAAACTTTTTTAATACAATTTACTTTGATTACTTTTTCAGTTACAGATTGGCCGGCAATAGGCATCTATCTCATTTTGGTACCATAAGAGACGTGGGTAATGATGTTTTTCATGCAGAGCCTATAGAGAACTGGCACTCATAGACTACTTGAGAGTTAATAGCTAGCCATCACAAAATTGTGTAAAAATGTGTACTACAATGAAGAAAAGAAATCATCAGGCGGCTGTAGGAGTAGGAATTCCGAAGAAGCCCTAAAAGTTTTAGATGTATAGAAAACGCCTATGTTTAAATTATAAAAATGCATTGAAAAAATTACGATGCAATTACGATTTTAATACAATATCGATAAAAATCATCGATGTATTTTTTCAAATCCATTTCTCTAATACACGAAACCTAGCAAGTTAAATGGCAAAATGTGGTATGTGCCGTGAAGATTATGTCGTCATCGCAATAATTTTCTGAATTATGTACATAGTGACATACGTATCTCTATCTCTTTCTACTTAAAACATTACCTACTACTGAATTAAAAAACGGACTACTACGAAACCCTACATTGCGCGTGTCGGGCCACGCGCAATGTAGGGTTTCGTAGTAGTCCGTTATCATAATATAGAACCATTCTTTTGTTCTTTTTTATCTTTTCCATTTTCTACCTGCTAAAATTAAAAACAAGAGTACGATGCCTATAAAATGGGCTATCATACTGTTTATATGTTGGTTAACAGTAATACATATTATGTGGCATCCAGTCTTAGTATTTCTACGAGTAGGGTAGGGTTGTGTTGATTTACAAGGTACAACAAGGAGGATTGTCACGAATGATCATTGACGCTACCTTCAAGCAGATCCAACAAATTTCTCATAAAATAACTCACCCGCTCGTGGAATATGTATACAATTGAAGCGAGTATAATAAGATCGTTTCACACAGTGTCGTACCACACAGTGGTTATCGATGACCAGCCTTGTACGGCAAGGATGAGGTCTGAAAAGTACCTTATACCGAAGCTCATCGATCAACTCTGTTCAGTCATATCTATTAAGACATAGGTCATACAGAAGCATAACATCTAATTGTTGCCTGCTGGAGTTTGAATTGGTATATTTAGCAATATACAATACTTAAAACATTTTTCAAAATCATTGATGTATAAGATAAAAAGTAGCGGGTCTTATATTGACCCTTGGGGGACCCCATAACTAATTGGAACCATATCTGATTCAAAGCCATTGATCACCACTTTCTGGCACGGTTCGTGATATATGATATGAACTAGCGCAGGGCCATAAATGACAAATCCATGGTGCTGGGGAATAACAATGTTATGTAAGCTAGGATAAATATAATTGTGTATAAGAGTCTCGAAAAGGTTCAATAAGGCGGCCAAAATTAATATTGGGTGATAGTTTGCTACGTACGGAGCATTAAATCGAAAAATCTTATTAGTGACCACTAAGTAATTTTAGAAGACCTATTCAACGAAACCCCACACGATGAGATAGGCGACAAAAAAATAATTACATTACGGAGCTACGCAAAAAAAATAAAAAAAATTACCACTTTGTTGAAAAAAATTACAATCACGGACGTTCAAATGCTGTGTATATAATTATGACAGGAGATGAAACTTTATACTGATAAATGCTGGAATATGTATAAATATATTTTATTGTTAAATGCTGGAAAGCAACAGTCTGGCTGGAAAGCCACTGTATGGGGATGCGAAGGAAACAACAAACCGCCAAAATTGAGGCAAGCGAGAAGCGTAGGCAAAAATGTATTACGTTTTTATTACTGTTTGTAGACGGGTCCTGCCTGCACGATCCTACTTGAAGAACAAACTGAGTACTACGCCACTTTTATTGCAGCTTGACAATGCTTATGTGCACAACGCGAACAAGACAGTCATTTTTGGTTTCTGAAAAGGCTTGTGACATCACACACTAGGCCCCCACACCAGACCTTTTTCTTTCGATTAGATACTTTATTTTCCCAAAAATTAAATGACATGTTTTACATTTACGGGGCTCAAATTGGCCGTGATAACTTTTTACTGAAAAATATGCCTTGAGAATAGTTGGTTTTTATAACCAACTTTATAAAGTCATTATTCAAAATCGACTAAAAAGAAAGTTAAGATAACGTCAATGTTCTATCGAACGTCAATGTCCTTAAACATAAAGGTTTAGTTAAGTGTCAAGGTTTTTTTGGAATGGCCAGGTTCTTCAGAACGTCAAAGATGGAGGCATCTACGCTAGGATGACCTTTTGCGACCATAGAAGCGAAAGACTGAATATTAAAAAGAGCATTTCATAAAGGCTTTGAAATTTGGAAAACGCTTACAGAAGTGTGCACAGGATTATACATCCGACGTTGATTACATTACTAGGGCCATAATAATAAAAAGGGGTATATAAAAAAAGAGCTATTCCAATAATTCACTATATCCGTGTATTGTTGTATCAGCCTGTGTACATTTTATTTCTATCGACATTTACGCATAAAGGAGGCCATTTGTTTATGTGTATATGTAAAAGTAAAATCATTATTAGTAACATGTAGTGAGTTTGTAATGACTTAGCTTCCACCCGTGGCTTTGCGCAAGTAGAAATAGGTAATGAATAAACATGGATGACCGTACTTTTGCTCAAAATGTGCTAGATGGTATCCCAATAACTTCGAGCTAGTTTCTCGATGTCCAATAATCAATTTTTTATTTGAAAGTTTCACGTATCAATACCCACTAAGCGACCATCTACTCATGAAAACCATTATTGAAGTATATATTCTACTCTAGTTGAAGCATGAAATTGATTTCGTTAACGGTAATTCTGACTCTACGAACGGTAATCATAATATTTTTTACCAGTTATGATTTATGATAAGTTTTTGTTTTCATCTTGTAGTGATGAGATGAGATGTACTTTCGACTTTTAGAAATGCATCTGAGATGAGATGTAGTGTTGCCTTTTAACATAACCTACCTACAATAATGCTTTCTTCAAATTTTAATGCGTTTTATATTTAACTGACTTCAAAAAGGGGACTTTTAATATGGTTGTATTCATTTTTTAATGTTTCCTCAGCAATATTTTTTTAAGTTTAAACATTCAGATTGATACCATAAAAAAATCAGCACATTCGGTAATGTAGTTTGGTTTATAAATCAAAACAACTGGACAAATATGTCATCTAAGTAAACGGAATTGCGCATTTTGCTTTCCTGTGACTTTTAGTTGATGTTTCTGGGATATTATAATAGTCCCAATGAACTATCTCCCTTTTGGCTTAATATTTTCTTTATGTCTACTAAATAATTATGTGCCCTATGACTCCGCCAGTAAAAGTATCGATAGTATTACGCCAGTCATGACAACACTATGTCACACACACATTTATAATTCTTTTTTGTAACACCGTTGTTCATCTGCCACGGTTGGTGTACATCCTAAGCATATGGTAGATACAAAAACTTTATCACCACGTAAGCTTTTTTTTAATTTTATATAGAAATGACTACTAATTTACTATTTATTTTTTTGTTTTTTTGTCTCTAGTTGCCTTAGCGACCCTAAGGATTTTATATTTAATACGTATGTAGTAGGATTTACTAAGTAGGTATATAGGATTTAATTATGAGCGACCGATTCTATAGTGGTTCACTCCTTTAGATATGTACATGGTCGGTAAACAAAGGTAAACAATGCAGTCTGTTTCTGAGCGCGCGCGGACGCGAATCTTGTTCGTGTTATTTGCGATGGATTTAGTAAATGTGTGCGTGCGGCAGGCGTCGACGCATTCCTTTGGTGTTGAAGTTAGTACGAGTTCAAGCCGTGGGCGGTTCACACGTTGTTCGGGTGTGCGTGAGACAAATAATATATAGTATCCTGAGTTTCCGCAGGTTTCAATACATGAATCAAAATTCGAACCTTTATAACGGTTCCCCAAATAAACGACTTGCATCATTTGTAATTTTACATTCAATGTTTAAAAATAAAACTAATTTTCGTTATAGTATTATTTATTCATGCTGGGGAAGCGAAGGTCAGAGTCTTTAAGGTTATCCGCGATCCATCGCTCCGCATCGCGCTGCATCTCCTCATCAAAGTACTCCCTCCACCCACCCGTTTTGCCTAACAACAGAAAACACATGTTATACGTTAGCATACAATGTATGGTTTGCACGCAATCGATTTATATAAGTGTTCTGAAACAAACGTTTTATACATTCAAGGATTATTGCTATCTTAACTGGCGCTTGGCCGATTGTTTTATCTATAAAACCTTTTTTAATACGGAGTCTCTCTCAAAAAGTTAACTATTTACCTTATTTCTTCCTTTCTTTATGGGAAACGTGGTAATAGCGTTTTACATGCAGACGTTGTTTCGCATATTTTAAATTTCCAGTGTTAAAACTCTAATCTAAATTTGGAAAAACGTTTTGTATGAGAATTCTTATATTATCATTTAGAGATAAAATATATACTTAAACCAAAAACTGACAAACCAGAAGCATAAACATATAGGTAATATTCTCAAAGACATGCTTGCAAAACTTCACCATGTTAGAACACTGGGTATTTGAAATATGTCGAAAGTGTCTATACGATCTAGTTACGGCCATAATTCAACATTTAAAAACTTACTTAATCGACTTATTCCTGCTAGGAGGCTGTAAGGGAGGTTATTACCGATGAATTAGAACATTATGTCCCTAAGCAAAAGTTGACTATTTCTGAGGAAAAACGTTATTTTTTCTTTAATTTATCGAAGTAATTCATTTAAAAAATATTATTTGTTTTAATCAAAGTTTTATTTTTGTTTTATTTAGAGGACATACTCGTACTTAATAAGCATTAACAACACTATAACTAGAAATGTATGTTCACATTAGGAAATACCAGATGGATATATATTATCATAAAGGGCATAGTGCGTTACTGGCATAACTACTCTCCCCCACCAAAATGACATGTATTTTTCCTAAACGCGAATGAAACTCGTGCTAATCGATAGGGTTCGTGATTACAAACCATTCATACCTATTCTGGGCTAATATGGCCTAAATGACCTCCCCGCTGAGATAAATGGCTTTGAAAATCTGCGTATCTAACTACGCTATCTCGGAAACTATGTAATAACTTCAAGTGATTATTTTTGTGATATGTTTTGGAAACTCTTTTGGGAGTTGCTGAGGTTTGTTTTATCCAAACGGAACTAGAAATGCTGGAGCAGTACAACTTGAACTCCAGTATCAGTACAAATGTTCGTGGCCACTTCCCCTACAACCTCCTAGCAGGAAAAATTCCAATTATGAATAACACTGTATACCTCCACCCTACACTACTTACTAACGCAACCACAGTGTTGCCTGTAACAACAATAGAAATTTGAGACAATAGCTTACCTTTTCTAATAAAAGTCTCGTTGGGATCCAAAAATCCAAACTCTCTGATATCTTCGTAATTGACAGATATGTTGTTTTTGAAGTTTTCGATGCTGAGGTGATCACTGAGACGCTCCATCTGGTCCGGAGTCAAATTCTTACCGAGGAACTCGGCAACTCGGCGGATTGATGCTGACAGATCCTGAAATACCATTGAGAGGAGTAGGTACTTATTGCTGAAATTATAAAATGAACTTATCAAATTGTTATACATATTATACCTATATACAAGATCAGTAACAAATCGTGTGTAGCCGATTTGGCAATTGTAATTTATTTCATTTATGCCCCTATGAACCGAAAAGCTTGAAAGACGAGCTAAGCGTCTCCGTTACAGTTTCGGAGAAAATGCTATCGTATGTCTGTCTAGATGTCCGGATTTCCGGGTGTTCTCCTCTGCAAGTCGCATTTCTCAAGCAATTTCGTGATACTTTGTGAGCAGGTTCAATATATGGAAAACTTTTGTCGATTCAATTTTTAGATTTTTTCAAAGCAGCCCATTTATGGGGGTACAAGCTCAAAGATCCACTAGTTATTTTAGCTGGAATAGCTATCAGTCCTATTAGAAATATTTATTTTAATGTTACTTAAAGTAGTTGTTTAATTTAGTGATACTTTTAAAATTATGTTTATTATATTGATGCCAAAATAGTAGTTTTATTAGCCAAAATATTGTATTTAATATTACTTTTAAAATTATGTTTATTATATTGATGCCAAAATAGTAGTTTATGCAACTGTCATTATATAATAGAGGGTACTAAAACACGAGTGTAATCTTATTATCATAATAAGATTAGTAGTAGTAATCTTATTATTATAATAAGATTACACGAGTGTTTTAATACCTAATTATATGCAGTTGCATACACTACTTTATTTAATCTCATGGCTATAGGTAGCTACATTGAATAAAACATTTTTTCCAACAAAATATTACTCAAATTTGTATGTACGAAATAGCGCCAAAATGGAAAAAGTCTGTTATTGGTCTCTCACTCGGAACTCGGCTCGGAACCAGCGCGTTGCTGGTTCCGAGCCGAGTTGGAGCCGGCTGGAGCCGAGCGTTGTGTATTTAAATTGAATTGAAACCTCCTTGGTCGGGACACATTATACTTTAATAATTAAAAAATGTTTTAAGTATTGTTTTGTTTGGAGAATAATGCTTTAATTTAACTTTTTAATTTTCTTAAAGAAGTATGTAAATAAAATATGCCAATAAAAGTCTGTATTTCATTTCATAATTAGAATATTACCGAATGAGATTATATTTAATACATTAAACTAGGATCATGACGATGATCCCCCCGAAGGGTTCCCGCCTTGTCGTGGCGGTGGGGCTTAGTAGCCGTGGCTTCGTCACCCACGGTGAAGCGAAGAGGAACCAGGGGCCGTGCTGGCTTGGGCAGTCGGCCGGTCCCAAAGGGGCCGCTCCACTGGGCTTTGCCTCTAAGTCCAGACTGGAGCGGCAACGGGTAGGCTGCGGTGCTGTATGGGCAGCACCGCATCTGAGGCGGGCTGTGGTGTTGTATGGGCGACACCACAGCTGACGGTGAGGGGCCACGGCGGGAGAGGAGTGCCGGTATCACGGTGCGCCGCTCTCCCTACCTTCCGTGGCCACGGCGGGGCCGCCACCGTTTGATGGCGGACGCGGAGGGGCCGCAGGGGAGGAGGAGTGTTGGTATAGCGAGGCGCCGCTCTCCCTATCCTCTGCGGCCGAAGTAGCAGGCGACGGAGCTACTCATCTGACCCGTCGCAGGGGGACCTAGGGCGTCGGAAGCGGGGTCGTATGACGCCCATTAGCGGGCTTGGTCCCCGGGTGGTAGCGACGTGCCATGTGTTCTGGTGCGTCGTGAGGGGTAGCACCCCAGGAGGGGTCCGGCAACGGACAACCGTGGCGGGTTCGTGGTTGAGTGCTAAAGCGACCCTGCGATCCCGCCTAGAAGCGGTAGAGATGGAACACCGTGTGTTATTTAGTCGGTAGGGGCACTTGCTGCTGTGGGAGTAGTTGGTGTCGAGCCCGACATATCCCGGCCACCTTCCCCGGGGTGGACGGGAATGCGTAAATGCATTTTTCACACGTTAAAAAAAAAAAAAAAAAAGGGTCATGACGATGATACCAATATGTTCATATCATAACAACCATGCCACTGTAAGATTTTGCAGAAAAATCTTTATGCCAATTACGAGTATGTTATACCATCCGTATTAAGAATCCAAATACATAGTATTTGGATTCTTCACGAGTACTACTAAGAATCCAAATACATAGTATTTGGATTCTTAGTAGTACCAGACTTAGTAATAGCAGAATACTATTTACCTTCTTCAAGTCTTCGTAAAATAGAAAGAGCATGTTAGGATGCTCCCGCAACGCCCACGCCTCTTTGACGTGTTCGAAGTATGGCGTCAACGTAACTGTAAATAAATTAGCGTTACAAGTCGAAAACACATGTACATACACAAAGTGGCGCCTAAATTATGACGCAGTTTCATTTCGCTATAACTTTTCAAAATAGATTTAGTTATAAAAATTACAAATATACAGGGCGTCCCACGACGATGCCACATGGAGGAAAAGTACCTTGAATATTGTGGATGGAACATTTTACTGAAAGAAGACATTATTTAAATTAAAAAACAATTTAAACTGCATTCATAGATATTTAAATAATTACATGGTAAAACCGGGAATCGAACCCGTTACACGAGAAAAAAAACATTCTGTACTTTTATCATTAATATCATAAGTTTAAAAGCAACGACGAATTGCACTGTGCCCGTCATACTGAGACGTACAGTTGTTAGGTCTCATGTGTCTTTAATTCTACTGGCTCTCAAGGACTGCTGCCGGAAACAGCTGTTAGGTGCTTGGCGACAGATTTTCTACTTGAGGGTGGTCGCTAGCCAGGCGGGCATTCGCAAAATTCCCTTCCACCATGCGGTGAAGCTCAAGCCCGTGGTGGGATTGGAAACATGGACCTGCTGCACGGCAGTCCATAGCCAATGCCACTAAGCCATCACTGCTTCAACGTTAAAAATATATATAGTTAATACTAAAAAAAATAGTTCTACTGCTACTAACGATTCTGTAACATTCGCCGTAGCCGGCTTTATCTTCAAAAAAGTAGAGCCCAATCATTGTTTTAGCACAACAGCTGTAAAGGGATCATTTCCAGATTTTCTCCCTGAATGCTAGTGTTCGGTAAATCTTGAAATATGAAAATAAGCTTCACATATAATTATTTTAAAAGAGTGTAGACCTCATCACTGGTTTATTATGAACCCACTATATTGTGGACGAGATTTAAAGATCTCAGTTTTATACCAAACGTTGCAGAGAGAGACGGTCTGCAAATTCTTAATTGCGTACTCCGTCTCGTTATTGTTTCTAGATACTCTACCATAATGCAATATTCACTTCTAAACTAATTGTTCTTGGCCTACTTGACTACAAGCCGTCAGCCTGTCTTGTCAGTTGCCGGCCAGTGAGTTTAATGTGTTTGCGGCAAGGCATCGTGGTATTAAAAAATCGTAGACCTAATTATTCTTCGTTCTTCGGGAGTATGGTGCTACTCGATCGTTAAGTGTTTAACATAATACCATATGTACCAATACAACTGTTAAATAAATAGGTACCCAGCTGGGACTCGCGTTATATTTACCGGAAAGATTCCGACCAGTTTCGGGCAGTTTCGGAATCTTTCCGGTAAATATAACGCGAGTCCCAGCCGGGTACCTATCCTACTAATATTATAAACGCGAAAGTTTGTAAGGATGTATGGATGTTTGTTACTCTTTCACGCAAAAACTGCTGAATGGATTTTAATGAAACTTTACAGTAATATAGCTTATACATCAGAATAACACATAGGCTATAATTTATAAAGATATTGTGTGAATTGTCGAAAATCCTATCCTACTATCCTACTTCCTACTAATATTATAAACGCGAAAGTTTGTAAGGATGTATGGATGTTTGTTACTCTTTCACGCAAAAACTGCTGAATGGATTTTAATGAAACTTTACAGTAATATAGCTTATACATCAGAATAACACAAAAGCTATAATTTATAAAGATATTGTGTGAATTGTCGAAAATATAACGATAAGTGTCAAGTAAGTAAGAAAAAAATCAGCTATATGCGACCTATTCTGGCGTACGCTGCAAAAACCTTTAGTGTCACACGAACATAATGTATAAAGGAAATGTTTATCTTAAATTTTCCTACAAAAAACCTGCTATAGCATATATCTATGTTTTATGTGTAAGCCATTATCGCCAAAATAGTAAACCATATTATATACTTTTAAAAAAATATTTATTTCTTATGCATATTCGGTAGTAACAAATTTCCGATCCTTTTCAAACTAATATTATAAATTCAAACGTATGTGAGTGTGTTTGTATGTGTATTACTTCTTCAAGTTCAAACGGCTGGATCGAATTTGATGAAATTGGGTATGATATATTGGGATAGGTAGATCGATAACTCTTTATTGAAGATACTATAATAACAACAATAAACTTATTACTAAAAAAGTTATTTTTTAGACCGGCCATTGATACACTTGGTTTTAAGTTATTAAAACCAAGTGTATCAATGGCCGGTCTTATCGTTCAGAGTGATCTCTTCCAGACAACCCATCAATAAGAGATATAGTCAAAGTATTTTTAGTAATTCTATACATAACTATAACTGATGTTACCAAATTATTAACGAATTAACCAAAAACTAATATGTAAATAGGTTATTACACATATATAGAAATAAATTTTAACATAAATACTAATATTATTATAATAAATAGACAAAAACCACATACATACATATATTATATAAACATATAGATGTAATGGAATATATACACATATACAATTTTATACATATTAAACAATATTGAATATAGGATATAGGATGTTTGTACCACAGTGTCCATTATTATAGAAATTTAGAGCAAGACAATAGTTTTTGACTTGATCCTTAAAAGATTTCAATGCAAATTAATAGTGGTAGAAAGTAATTTTAGTAGCAGGTTGTTGTAGCTTTAAGTTTTCTAATGACCGTAACGACAGAGAATGGATAGAAAGAAGAAATTCAAATTGTTCCTTGATGTAGCGCGGGGATAAAGGGTTGAACAGAATACTGTAAAGGAGAGATAATATTATATGAGCATTCCGGCGACGACGAAAAGGGAGCCACTTGAGCTTATTACAAAAATCGGAGATATGATCATATTTGCGTAAGCTATGTATAAATCTTATACACAAATATATGGCATGGAGGTAGATAAGGATGCTGGATTAACACATATCATACTTTTTATCATCATCATCATCCATTACCACGCGGGTGAAACCGCGGGGCACAGCTAGTTTATTTATAATGAACAAAACTCGCGATAGTTTTCTAAGTGAAAATACAACTGTTCACATCAAAAGCATTGGAACCAACCATAAAAAAAAAACAGACAATTTATGTTGTTTACTTTCACGCAACCCAGTACATTAGCATCAATGGCAATTATAAAGGACATTTAATGATATTTATTCGCGCTGTAATAATTAGTATTATAAAAGTAGCGCGATGTCTCAACCAATATTCTGCAGAAGACTTATAGCACTAAAACAGTAATTGCTATGGCTGTGGCCCTTTTGGATCAGGTAGAAGTTAAAGAATCAGCCATAGGCTCATGCTATAGGTAGGTAGGTACTTGGGGTTTGATAACTTGGAGTTTTTTTGAGCCACAAAATCAGACACGTGGTAATTTCCTGCGAACCAGAGTCACTAATATAGTTATAAGATTTAGAATTACCAAATTGAAGGTGGAATGGGCTGGAACTTTAAGAACAGATGAGGAAGAAATGTTTTAGAATGGTCGACGAACTGGAACCTGTTGCGAAGATATAGAATTAGAGATTGACGCAAAGCTCAATAAGCCGTCGCATCGAGGTCAAACGTCTATGTAACGTCCTATATTCAACAAATGAAGTTTCTGGCTGACGTTTATACACTAATCACTACAAAAATAAGTTACTTCGAGGTCGGGTTTATTATGAACCACGATCACCATCGCGGTATGACATTTATATATTGTGTAACAAACTTACTTTGATGTGTAATAGTGTAACACTCACATAGATCTTTAATAAAAGCGTTCCACATTTCTTTGAAGGATCCTTTAAACTGAGCTACCTTGAACAGTCTGGCGTGATGGTAGCTTGACACCGCTACGTCTCTGGGGTCCCGAGCCACGTACACCATCTGCAATACGTTTTAGTCTTTATGCATCGCCAGAGCTGAAGGGATGTGAAGAAAGTGGACACAACTTTTCGTCCGACTTTTTGAGAACTCCTGTTAAAGGGGCATAACCATTTCTATCTATTGGAGACCATACCATACTCCAGACTGTCCGAGCTGAACTCTTTTTAGTATTTCCTGAACAAAAACAAATAACAGGTGTTCGACCCGGAGGTTGCCATGAACATTGCGGGCAATGTTAAATAATATTTTTGTTAGAAATTTCTCGTGATTATTTTTAACTATGAGACATTTTATTATTAGTGTATTATGCAAGGCTACAAAACAGGAGTTTTAATTTAAGTTCCGAGCTGCAGGTGAGGACATGAATGATATGAGACAGCCAATTGCATTTTCCGCCGAGGTATAATATAATGCTATCTCAAAATATGCAAGGAAATTAAAAAAATATAATTTACCTATATCGCTAAATATATATGATCCGGGGTTTTCAAGTAAAAACTGCTTCATGTTTTCACATAAAAAATTACATATATTTTTATATATTATCGTCTTATAGCGTCCAGGTTTGGTTATCTACAATTCAATGTATTCAATGTATACACTACAAGAATTGAACGCATTCAGAAAGGTTTTATAAGGTATTTATGCTTTCGTTCAAAATTTCCTTATAGTCCCGACGATTACCTGAGTCTATGCAAAAGAAGAGAAATTGCTGATTTTACTTTCCATTTAAATCTAACATCTAATTCAATCGATTGTCCTGAGCTTCCAAGTAAGGTACTTATAATTGAACTGTCCTAGCAAACAAATAAGGTCTAATCCCCTTATTAGCACCTCAGTAGTAGTAGTCGGAAATAATGTTAATTTACGTATAATATCAAAATAACAGAATCTCTGCTTTACCACTTGTGTTGCATCTTGGGCTATACAGCCACGTGAACGCAATTAATAAGTAATTGTCGGTCCAGGTATCCGATACGCTTCATCAGGTGAGATGAGCGGTGATGACTCTACGCAACTCATATACTTTAAAAGTTAAACGAACTGCGACAACAGCTTAGAGCATCAATTTAAAAAGCAGTTGCGTTTCCGTTATGCACACACGGCCGATATTGCGAAATAGTATCGCCAAGTAATCAGGTAGATCAAACGCTGCAGTAAAAACAATATAAGAGCGTGAATAGATTGTATAAAGAATTACAAAAGAAATAAAAATAAGAGAAAGAGCTCAACAGAAGGTTTTGTAAGGATTTACGAAAAATAAATGAAGTTTTTTCTGGGGATCCCTTTGTTCTGGTAAAACTCAAGCTAACCAGTAAACTCTATCGAAAAAATAACGACTTGCAGTGCATGGCTAATGCCGACATTAATGGATGGCATTGAAAGTTGCATATGGCAGAAGAAGGATCAAAGTCAAATTAATGCAGTTGTGATAAGAGTTTTGAGAAGTACTTTAAAGGACAAACGTGAGGAACAGCGTGGTAAGAAAGCAGTTTAGAGTGAATACGGATATATTGAAGAGAATAGATGAAAAGAGATTGATAAACTAAGTACCTATATTCAGCAAGTCTTCGATCCCCACTGCCGGCTTGACCTACATCACTTTGAGACGGGCATTCGCAAAATGCGAAAGGCATTATGCGTCTGGCTAGCTACGACCGTCAAGTAGAAAATCAAGAGCAAAAAATAGGCAGCTGCCTTTAAGAGCCGGTAATATAATAACAATTACTATTATATAATTAACAGGCTCTCTATAAAATAATAAGTGTGCCAGCGCTTGATAATATATATTTATAGAGAGCGTTCAAACCTTGGCTGTATCTAAGATAGCAGGTGAGAGCAATGACATGGGCAGATGAGTCTTTACGAATCGTGGAGAAGGCATCGCAGAAAGAATTTCAGTAGCAGGTGTAGTTAGGAATCCTATTATTTCCTTAATTTTTTCATTTTTTTCGGCCATCGATAAGCAGGATTTTATTGCATCTTCATCGAAAAAGCTGACTTGTCTGAAACCGAGAGTAATAAATTTATAACATTATAACTTATGAAAAATGGGACGGGATGCCGCTACCGCCAGAACTCGAATTATTAGATCTCAAATATCGTTTTGAGATCTAATATTACCTGATAAACTTCTATTAACATAAACTTTGCTCATTCCATAATATTTACACTATTCCAATCCATTACAATAGTACATTGTACATCGAGAGGAGAAAACGATCTATTTCTGTTCGAGAGCTTAAAGGCAACTCGAGAACAGAAATAGAACTTTCTCCCGAGTGATACATAGTGCTTTATACTACACCTACGAGGAAAATAAAATCATTATACGTCTCGTACTTACCTCGAGACTTCTCAGGCAGTACAATGCGATTAAAATAAGAATAGGATCGGCCTAGCGCCATGTTGTGACGTCAAATCTAGAACTTGGTACAGTGTGCAAAAAAAAAAGAAATAGTCATACAAGACTAAACGAAGACATACAAAGGTAAACGAAGTTGTAGGTGACTGTAGGTACAGCAAACACAGCAATAATTTGAACTGATTTTATTTGTTAGCAATATTTTGTACTTAGGTATCTTAATTTGAATCGCTTAGCTTTTTGATGCCGCATGTCCTGATGGCCAACTGAGTCAGACTCATCGTTATCATCGTAACGGGTAACAAAAACAAATATATCAATCACCAAAAACATATTAAACAGTCAACAACAATCAATAAACACTCGAAAACGTGTCGCGTAGTAGTACACTGTCGGAGAAATAACACCCTGACGCCCGCGTTGTCATCAAACCAAGATGGCGTCTGTGCTGTCAACCTTAAAAATATGAATTTATTAAAATTAACAATTTCGGGTTTACGTATAAATTTAAAATTACGTATAAATATATGACACAGCTCTATTTTTAAGTTTCTTTTGCTGATCGTAGGTACTTATTAGAGTGAATATGAGTGAAGTTAGCCGAGAGCCCGTCCTATTCTTATTTTAATCGCATTGTAAGTTCTTTATGACTTCTTGAGCTGCATTTCTTATTTCTGGTGGCGTAATATTTTTTTTTATCTTATTTATTTAGGGACTTTTTACAAAATTGCATGCCAGTCCCATCGTAACCTAAACACTAATAAACAAAATATTTACTTATATGCCCTCAAATAACTTGAACAATAGCTTTGCAGTGGTGGCGTCATCATTATAAAATTGTCACTTTCACTATCAGATGACATTTTGGAAAATTACTTAGAATACTTAAAAGCGTACTGTTAAAATATCAATTTAATAAAAAACAAAATCTAACCCAACATAATAAATTGCCGCGCTTTTTTTCTCCTAGTTCAAAAAGAGGTTGCCAACCTCCTTTCATTGAAAATCGAGTACAAATAAAAATCACACCTCTTTTTACTAATTCTTTGATATAAAACCTTTTTGAGATTGGATTTTTTTATGTAAGCAGCTAAAAACAAAAGAACGCTACCAGGGCAGGTATGCATTTCATACAACATTCCTTCACTGCTACGGAGTGAAGGAATGAAAATCCATATAACTTTCCCCGCCGTACGTTGATAAGGGAAAAATGACGAACTTTGTAACATGTTTTTGAACGAGTAATGAGACCTTTTCTGAGTGGGTGTGGTATAAATAATATTATTATACACACGTATAATTAAGACGATTATTCAACCCGTAGGGTGCCGGGTTACAATGTCACGTTATGTTATCCTTGACCCAGTTAACTTGTAATTCTACCGGGAGCGTCCCCAATTTGCGGCGTCTTCGGCACACACAGACGGTGAAGTAGAGCTATGGGGCGTTGTTATGGGGCCTTTCAACGCAAAGTTAGGTACACGGAGTGGCAACGAGTTTAGAGTGGGTCCATTTGGATGCCCTGAGGTAAGATACTGCTTTATCCCATTGGTGCATAATAGTATCCGGGCCTTATAATCTAAAGAGCTTTGTGCAGCAACACCCCACTCACATCACTCGCGTGAATGGTGGCATGATGTACATTGACAAATGTTTCCTTCCGTTGGTAGCATTTTATGACAACCAACAGTAGGATTTGGAACAGCCAGTGGCGTTTATTACGCACCTTATTTTCATATTATTATTTTGTATCACTTCATATGAGTAGTTAGAATAATTACCTAACATTTTTAGTTTTCATTTACAATGTAATATTTTTATATGTTTCAGAACGCAACATTTAAGTTAGCATTTAAGATATGTCAGCATTAGTGTAGGGACATTAGTAGGGAAAACTTACTCCAAAAATGGGTATCTATGTGTAAGAGGTACAGCTGCAGCCTTCTCGTAATCTAAGTTATTGGCGACCAACCACACCAGCTCCTGGGTCCACGTGGTGCCTGAAAGTAAAATATTCATTAACATAGCACGTTTCGGATAGTAAATTTAAAGCGCTTGATTTGAGCTGTTTTATTTGAGCCGTATATAACAAGAGCACAGATCTGAGTCTACTGATATCTAAATTGAACTACTCTAGAACACAGTATGGTCTGTGTTCTAGAGAAAATAAGGAACACGTCTATACCCATTGTAGGTATATGAAGAGCGACCGTGGACGTAAATCGTGAAAAAGGGGACCGACAAGGCGACCGCTCGATGTGCACTCCGAAGAAAGCGCTCAGTAATAATGCTACTAGCGGTCACCCATCCAATACATGACCGCAGGCGAGTTGATCGGTTACAAACGACTAATTAAGCTGTGCTGCGAGCGCTTTAATATTTGCCTAAAGACTGTCAAGTATTATTTAAAGTATATAATTTCGTAAGATACGTATTTTTTTAGATTTATAATAAAGTTATTATTTTATATCAGGTTTTTATTCCACTTTAATTCTAAATATTAGTTATAGTACATTTAAAATATGTTTGCATGACTTGCAGTGTGCTTGACGAACCAAATAAATACAGCACACAAGTCCCATCTTGGTAGCTAAAAACAACAAATACGTAATATAATATTAGTAAGTGTAAATATGAGTTCTTGACAAGGCGTCCGTTTTCTCTACGTATAGATGTTAGCATGTATTAGTTCCATCGATGTAATTAAAATTTAAATACAATATTTAATTACATCGATGATTAGTTCAGTATAATTTTGGTCAGTTCGTGGTTTTATGGTTCAGTGGCCCATGAGCGGCTGCATGCAGCTAGGTGGCTAGGGCTACAAAGGAGTGATTACGAATGCAGATCAAACTTAGATATTTTTATTGAAACAGCAACAACTTTTTTGTTGTAGTGGATCTACGTAGTGGATCGTGTTTGTTGGCGACGTAGCAGGGGCATTTTTAGTCATAATAATAAACTAAATAATAATAAGATTATTGAATACGATTCAACACTATTCGTATTATCATTTATCAGTCCATATCTTGAATTAGTTTTTGTTCGGGGGGCAACAATAATTATATATAGGTATATAAATGTTATGCTATAAGTTGTCGCTGTTAAATCTACCTTATTATGATGAAAGATTAAAATTACAGTAGTCTGTACTTAGTTACATGAACGATAACACAGGCGAAGGTTGTGGCGACTTCGTGAAAGCTGTGCCACACATTTGGCAACCATGGGTATCACCCATTAGCCTTGGCGGGCGGCTTGTTGCTCACCACCGTCGGGATTTGCTACTACACAGTTGCTCACCACAGTGTGTTTCGAACTTCCGCACCGACAACGCGCATCGTACGAAAACCAAACTACACACGATATCGCTCCTTACGTTTTAAAATTACAATCTTGGTGAGAAATTTGGAATAAAAATATGTCTTAAATAATGAGCATGATAAAGAAACATATAGTATATAGCCCGATTAGGAGTTGATCACTTACACCGGTGTTGAACACTCTTATTTTCATAGAGAATAAAAGGAAGGTGAAAAAACTTTTTTTTTAGAAATATTTATTAATAACGTGATTAGCACCTAATAGGCTGACTATAATAGTCAGAGAAGGAATTGATGATTTATACCCGTGTTATACCTCTGTAACAGGAAAGTATAAATAGTACTTTTTCTAAAAATATTTATTCATATTAGTTACGTGAGTAAGCCCTCCCTATTTAAAATTAATTGAACATTGAGAAGATA
Organism: Plagodis pulveraria; assembly: GCA_963890685.1. Classification (NCBI taxonomy): domain Eukaryota; kingdom Metazoa; phylum Arthropoda; class Insecta; order Lepidoptera; family Geometridae; genus Plagodis; species Plagodis pulveraria. The sequence continues at coordinate 23,643,945 of OY982957.1, forward strand.
GAACAATTGGTGAACTTTAAAATTGTATTCGTATATCTACATGAGGACGTTTCTAAAGTAAGTATTATATATGATACCTAGTAATACCTTAATACCACGCTAGCGAAGCCGCGGGCGTACATAATTAGAGCTAGATAATAGGGCATAATATGGAATGAATGTCGTACGTGCTACACAGTCGGCAACCAGCCTCCCACCATGGTTGCCAACCATCTATACAACTGTGTAGATGGTGGTTTGCCACCAAATTTTGTTTGATCATCCAACGCCCTTGGCGCCGGGTGAGCATGCGTTGGCGATCGTAGTGAGCAACGACTATATCCGACTATGTGGACGCTGCGCTGGTTGGCAGCCATGCCAACGCAGTTCGTCGCTGCTAAAAAGGAGTGATTACTTGCATCAGTGGATCATAAGACCAGATCAGTGGTCGCTGCCAATGGTGAGCACGTTCGCATAACGCGAGCGTTTGTCTCTTTGAGATATGTATAAAGACACCACCAAATAAAATGCATTGTTAATGTTTTAATTGTAAAACAAAAATTAATTATTCATAAACATGACAGTACATATTGACACAAAATAAGAGATTAATTGTCTTAGGCATTATGCAGGTACTATACAGAAAAATTAAAAAGGTATCTAGCCTATTTCCACAACAGTGGCAGTAGGTAATTTTGAATGTTATTAAAATAAAGGATATGAACAATATTTATATAAGTATACCTATATATATAAATGTAGTGCGTTCATTATTTTTTCAATATTTTTCATTATCTGGCCTATTTAATCTTGTTTTTAGCGTACTACCCGATTATACGCCCGCGGCTTCGCTGGCGTGATTTTACGTTATGTCATAATAAGAAACCTAATTCGGATCAAACGTACCTACTCTGTATTGTACACACACACTAATGGTAATATAATATTAGTGCACACTTGTATAACAATAGTGTGATGCGATGTTAATATTATTTATATGTATAAACCTACCAAGCTATTGTTTACGTAAATGAGTACCTACTTTAATGGCCGTATTCCACTTGACGCCACTATCGTTATTTTCGGTAATTTTGACCACATTGGGTATCTATGGTTATATGAAATGTTATAACCATAGACGCAAAATGTGGTCGAAATTATCGAAAATAAACGAAAGTGGCGTCAAATGGAATAGGGTCAATAAAGTCATAATGCATTCATTCCCTTATTACAAGGTTTTTAGGGATCCGCATAGGGACCTTACCTATAGTTTTTGTCTGTGGGTCGCTGTCTTTTGTTTGGTTTCTTTATTAATCACATACTTTTCTTCATCATATTAAAGAAATACCTAAAAAGCAACTAACAGTGTGTTCCGGCATTAGTCCTTGAGAGCCTTGAGAGTTAAATTAGAGGCACATGAGACCTAACTACTGTACGTCTCAGAGTGACGGGCACAGTGCAATTCTTCGTTGACGAAATGCACCTGTTTTAGGCAGAAGTTAGTCCACTTAACATCAGGTGGGCCTCGGGCTTGTCCGTCACAATAACATAAAAATAAAAACTGAAAATAACACGAGGTCAGTAGATAAGTATATCTTAAGTCGGTTACCAATAGGTACTTATTTAAGTCGGCCTAGTTGGTGCTTAGACAATTTTGGTTATACAACAAATTTGGTTGCTTTTAGTGTCTTTTTCAAACGTTGATTGATGGGCGCTGTTCGGTTAACTTGAAGGCTTATCTCTAGGCGTATAAGGTTCATATTCGTGCGGACACGGATATGTTTACTATGTAATTTCTGGAACGTTCTGGCTCGACAGGGTAGGCCAGATATAATTTATTTCTACAATACGCTCTTGACTAGTTCACGCGAGGTCGCGTCTTGCGTTCCAATTCGAGGGATTACGCGTGCGGACGTGCCTATAACTGTATGCCCTTGCTATAGCTGGCGTGAGGACGCGTCGAAAATTCTTGCTCCGTCATACTGTGCGCGTGTTCGATTATCAGTGATTTGAATTTTGAATGTGATATACTTAACATGAGGTCACGTTATAAAACTTCGTTCGTGTTGTGAATGTTAATTCGGATGCCTGGCATCAAGACTTGCATAGTGGAATTTTTGATGAACTTCGAGCCTACTGCACAGCTACGAGTTGCCGGTGGAGGCGGCCTTTTGGATAAAGGGAAGTGTATCTAAATAAACTAAAACCAGATTAGTGCTGCAGCCCTACGAGGTTAGGTGTTTTAGTTAATACTCCATTTGAGTACACGGGCCACTAGTAGGTGAGTGGATTATAATTGTTCCCCGTATTTAAATATATAAATCGGCTAGTTTCTTCCTGTGACTTCCAGGAACCCAGCCGAATACGCCACGACGTACGTGGTAAAGTTTGAGAACAAGGGGACTCTGGAAATACCCCACTGGTCACACGTTTCTAGTAGCAGTTAACGGCTTTCTCAAACAGGCTCGATTCGTCCTTTTCAACGATCGAATTTGGTTATCTTTTGACTTCATTCTCAATATCGATAGAGTTAAGTGTGATTTGATTACACAACGGAAATAGCAAAAGTTTAAACTGAATAAGTAAATACATTACTTACATATTAAATGCTAATAAATCCCCTCCTGGCGGCTGAACCAATTTTGATGCTCTGAAACTTGAAATCTAATTTAATATCAATACTTCTTATGCCAGAAAATATGTACGTTCACCACTTTGCTTCATACTAGCACTATTACATAGTAAAATATGTCAAAAAAGTGCAGCCGTTAATAAAATTATAAATTGTTTCATAATTGTATATTCGAATTTATCACTATATGAGAATAGCTAATAGCAGCAGACCATTTAACGATCCATGCTTTCTAGTAAGAATCTCTACTTATATCACAAACTTCACGTTAAGTGGTTATTCTGAATATTGATACTTAAGTACATTATTTTCGCGTCTGCTCCATAAACAATTGCCAAATTTCATGTTGAATATAAAATGAGAAATGGATGAGTATTGCTAATTTAGGTGCAACAGAGCATTTAATAAGAAAATCAAGGATCGTGTTACAGAACAGTTATCTTTTTGATCTTATTTTTATTAGCGATACTCTAATAATTATCACTATATATGTATATACACCTACCTATCTATCACTATTGATAGCGGCCCGGTGGCAACAGAAACCAACGAAATATCACATGTATACAGCTGGCAAAACAAACATGTGTTTGCTATCAGATTATTATACAGGTATTTACTGTGGAACTTTTCTTTTATCAGATGTCATATCTAATTCGCAAAAGTTAATAAACATTAAATATTAGCCGCAACTTCGTTCGTGTGGTCTTATAACCAATATGATAGTCTTATTCGTCAACTGGCGAGCGTGAAACTTGCGCGCGGGTTGGCACCTTCCGATTTAACCTATTTTTACTGTCGTCAACTCGCGCGCACATATATAGGTATTGACACACTTAGAAAAGTTGATGGCACCAAATGCAAAAAAAAACAAAAATATTAATTTTCAATTACCTTCAACAATTATTATTACCTACCAACTAAATGTAATTATCGTGTCTAGATAACCTGTATGATAATCTGAGAGCAAACATCTGTTTCACCTATGTCATTGACACTACGATTTTGGCGTGATATTGGTTGCCACCGCACCGGGTCGCTATCAATAGTGATAGGTAGGTAGGCATATAGAGTGTGTAACCTTAACAGATATCATTAATTTTTTTAGGTGGATTCTAGATCTTGATATGACTATTACTTATCTATTATCATATTAGGCAATTTTAATGTTGGGCGCCCGCATTTTCAGGAAACTACACGCAGGTGATTTCTGTTGATCTACAAATAAAATGTTAAAGATAGGTGTATAAGTAATTAATATTATTTTATTGAATATTTATCATATTTTAATGTTAATCAAAAAGTAATTCTTCCTCAGAATCAGAACACACTGATTGAATTTCTACGAATGAGGTAGGCCTTAACGCGCTCTATTTTTTTCAGGGTCTTTAATTCCGAACCTGTTCATACACTCAATCATGCTCGGTTTGGTATAAAATTAATTCAGCCGGTTTTTGCGCTACCACTGTCACAGCCTTCTACACCCTGATCAGCCAAAACTATGCCATTAACATTAGTTGTTATAAGACGGTTTTGGCTTTTTTATAACTTAATTTATGTATTTTGGAAATAACAATTCACATTCCACGTTCGACTGAAATATTACCTAAAGTTGCGTTCCGTTACAGATAGGTATCTGAATTTATCACAAAAATATCGTAGAAGTTAGAAAAAATATCATGCGAAATGTAATTTTATTTTAAATCGCATGATACTCAAATATATAGTGGATCTAGGATAATTATTGCATGTCTGGCAACACTGCATGGATCGTTAAATGGTTATATCTGCTGTTAGCTGGACTACGCACTCCATCATTTACTGCTAAGTGCCACAACACCGAACACTCATTAAAAACCGTGAGTGGAGTACCTATTATGCTTAGTTAGTTTAATTATTGCTAATCAGGCTATTCTCATCTACTGATAAGTTCAAATATATAAATATGATACAATACATAATTTTATTAACGGCTGTACTTTTGTTTACAGATTTTACTATGCAATAGTGATAGTATGAAGCAAAGTGGTGAACGTACATATTTTCTGGCATAAGAAGTATTGATATTAAATTAGATTTCAAGTTTCAGTGCATCAAAATTGGTTCAGCCGCCAGGGGGGATTTATTAGCATTTAATATGTAAGTAATGTATTTACTTAGTCAGTTTAAACTGTTGCTACTTCCATTGTGTAATCAAATCACACTTAGCTTTATCGTAATTGAGAATGAAGTCAAATGATCACTAAATTCGACCGTTGAAAAGGACGAATCGAGTCCATCAATCAACGTTTGAAAAAGACACTAAAAACAACCAAATTCGTTGTATACCCAAAATTGTCTAAGCATCAACCACACCGACTTAAATAAGTACCTATAGGTAACCGACAATATACTTATCTACTGACCTCGTATTACTTTTCTGGTTTTTTTTCAGTTCTTTTTATGTTATTGTGACGGAACAAGCCGGAGGCCCACCTGATATTAAGTGGACTAACCTCTGCCCTGCCTATAACAGATGCATTTCGTCAACGACGAATTGCACTGTGCCTGTCACTCTGAGACGTACAGTAGTTAGGTGTCTATTGGCTCTTAAGGACTGCTGCCGGAACATACTGTTAGGTGATTGGCGCCAGATTGTCTACTTGAGAGTGGTCGCTAGCCAGGCGGGCATTCGCAAAATGCCATTCCACCATGCAATGAAGCTCAAGCCCGCGGCGGGATTCGAACAATAGACCTGCTGCACGGCACTCCATAGCCAATGCCACTGAGCCATCACAGCTACAGAAGTTAGGAAATAAATAATAACACTACAGGTAGGGTAAAACACCCAGTAGTCAGCCTTTTATCACAAATTAAAACATGTGATAAAAGGCTGACCTGTAGTTTACATGTATATTTGTACTCATAAAGTTACATTTTATTATTTGGAAGATAATTCCCTAAATATTCTTATTAAATCAACAAAAACGTAAACAGTGTTTATAATCATTAAAAAAACCAACATAAAACAAAATATAGCACTTTTTACAGTTTTTACCAATAGTCAGCCTCATTTGACCAGAAATCAGCCTACTCTTGCCCTATACTCCGCCCTTCACTTACTCACACACATTTTTCACAAACAAATGGTTTATTGACGACATACTTCATCACCATTCAGACATCTTCGACAAGTTATTTCACACTTTTGAGTGTTGAAGAAGTTTCCATTTTTAATTTAAAAATAAAATAGAGCGGGATTCGAACCCGCGTCCCCCGATTTCACAGCGAGTGCCTACACCACTCGGCCACCGGAACATGCTCGACTGAGCCGAATCTTGTGCTCTAATTTTATAATTATTAACCTTCGTTGTAGACGGTGTGGTCATCAAACAGACTATTAATCTTCACCTGATCGAAAGAAGTGCTTTAGGTGTAGGTATACTATAATTGCTATTTTTATGTACGTGTAACACCAAAATGACTGTTTGGTTGTCGGCTAGGGAAATCAAACTATGTCAATTTTTTCTTTCTCCCTCTTTCCGCATGTGGTCTCGCACGTCTTGTGCATTTGCCAGTGTCATGTTTTTATTCTCGTTAGTGTTTCTTAGAGACGACTTTGGTTTTGTTGAGGTGTTACTTCGAGCATAGCTCGATGAGATATAAAAACGGGGAAACCTTATGTAATCTATAAATGGGAGGAGAAAAGACGGATCACGGGATGGCAATTATTCCTTCTTACCTTAAGACTCTGTTGGTAATTCTTTGGTTACTTACCTGATCTTTGATAACTGGCAACAAAAATATCTCCCTGCTTAATTTCCATATTATAAATATCGGCCGCATGCTTTTTGTACTCTTTCATCAAATAATACCCTCTTGGTCCCACGCGTACGTATTCTGGCGCTTTTCCTAAAAAGTACATTTAGTTGTAATAATTATTTTGAATAGTAGATTGTTTAACAAGGGACCCACTTCTCTATGAGAAAATAATTACCTAATAAGTGATTGATCTCTTTGGTGGTTGGAACTTTTACTAAAAATATCCATAGTCTAAATTCAAATCACGTTTTGTCCCTCAGGGATTAAAAAGCTATTTTAGTCCCTGTTTACGAGGAATAAACAAGCTCTTTTCGAATAGATGTGATAAAAATATATTTCTGTCTACATTTCTCACATCTTCCTAGTAAGCGGCCCTTTCAAGTATTCCTAGACATACCTCACAGGTAGCAAAGTGACGTCCTGCGACAATCTTACGATCAGTTTTTGATCGATATACTTATGTTCGTTAATATTTTTTTGTTTTGTTCATTTGCACACGAATAACGTCTACAAGAGGATATAATTAAAATTTTAAGAAAATAAAAACCGGCTTCGCACCTAAAATAGGTATGCATTATTGGGGATAACTCAAATACAACTCGTCAGATCTCATTAAACTTTAAATGGGACCACAAGACAATCACCAGCTTTCAAATGTAAAAAAAAATATCAGAAGTGGTACACCCTATACAAGAGATATGAGGTAACACACAAAAAAACAGCCTTAATGTAAACCTCCGCCTTTTTTGAAGTCGGTTAAACATAGATCGTTCTTAGATTGGTAATGTATAGTTATAATAGGTAAGAATAATTTAGCCTTCCCAATAATCAAAATTCAGAGCTCCTTGCATTCAGTTTATCATTGCAGTACTTACGAAAGTATCACAATTGTAAAACTGTGGCAGTATCTGTACTAGGTTAGGTCGAGGATTGGCACTGTATGGATTTATATGATTTTTACTATATTTATAATAACATACCTTCGTATAATGATGAAAATTGTTCCAGCTCCTCTGTGGTCAATTCCTTATATTCAAAATTATCGTTATTACTCGCCATTGTGTAAGTGAATATTTTATATAAATTTAAAATATAATCAATAACTGTCGCTTAACAAATAGATAGTCCTGCTTTGGCAGTACCTATTACCGAACTGAAAGTGTTTTGTTTTGATAGATTAAAGAAAATTACCTATCAAAAGGCTTAGAATAAGTTTTATCACTTGTTGAAATACTTGTCATCTATATCTGTACCTGTCCTTTCAGGTCTTGAAGGCTGTAACTACGCAACACAATAAGTAAAACATACCTATATCAATGCATAAGTGCTTTTCAAATACTGCTATCTATTATCTTTGGATTATAGTCTAAAGATCATGTAGAGATTGAGTATTTAGAGATTATTCACACATTGGCGGCGTAAACATAACTTATCTAAATATGAATTGAACACTATCACATGATAAGCAAACAATCATTTTGAAAATTAATTTCACAATCATTTTTTTATTTGAATGTGGACAAATTCTGCGTTTTACAAGCCGTTCCCGATGGCTGAGCGGTTAAGGCATCCTAAGCCTAAAGCCTCCGGTGATGCGGTTCCAATCCAACCCTACTAGAGACGAAAATGTTGAGCTCTAAAAATGTATAGATGTGATGTTTGTTAACAAGCGAAAGTGATTGATACTCGTATCATATAAATATAGAAGGGTAGCGAGCGACATCATTACGAGAGTTTGAGTTTTAAAAACCACTTCATTCTGTCTGAAGTCTAGTATAGTCTGTAATGTAATCGAAAATAAAGATTAAATAATATAATTTTATACCACACCCACTCAGAAAAGGTCTCATTACTCGTTCAAAAACATGTTATAAAGTTCGTAATTTTTCCCTTATAAATGTACGGCGGGGAAAGTTATATGGATTTTCATTCCTTCACTCCGTAGCAGTGAAGGAATGTTGTATGAAAATCCATACCTGCCCTGGTAGCGTTCTTTTGTTTTTAGCTGCTTACATAAAAAATTCAATCTCAAAAAAGGTTTTATATCAAATAATTATAAAAAAGCGGTGTGATTTATATTTGTACTCGATTTTCAATGAGAGGAGGTTGGCAACCTTTTTTTGCACTACGAGAAAAAACGCGCGGCAATTTGTTATATTTGGTTAAATTGTGTTTTTTATTAAATTGATATTTTAACAGTAAGCTTTTAATTATTCTAAATAATTTTCCAAAATTTCATCTGATAGTGAAAGTGACGATTTTATAATGATGACGCCAACAGAAATAAGAAATGCAGCTCAAGAAGTCATAAAAAACTTACTGCCTGAGAAGTCTCAAGGTAAGTACGAGAAAACGTATAATGATTTTATTTTCCTCGTAGGTGTAGTATAAAGCACTATGTATCACTCGGGAGAAAGTTATATTTCTGTTCTCGAGTTGCCTTTAAGCACACTCACGAACAGAAATAGATCGTTTTCTCCCCTCGATGTACTAATACGTACAATGTACTAATACGGTTGCGTCATCAGCTAATTGCAAAATTGGTCTTGTTTGTAGTACAACGTAAGTTGAACTATAGGTGTCGCTCCATCCCAATACGACGTTTAAAGAACGATCGTTGATGGTTAAAATGAGTGGTTAAGGAACTCAGTACGTAAAGGGCACGCGGGTTCGAACCCGCTTAGGAGTTGGCGACAGATTTTCTACTAATAGGATGGTAGCTTGCCAGGCGGGCAAGGTAGCAAAATGCCCTTGCGGTGAAGCTCAAGCCGGCAGCGGTGGGGATCAAACCAGGGACCTGCGGCACGGCAGTCAATAGCTATTACCGCTTGGCCATTATTGCTTCAAAAGTTTGGGATCAGTACTGCTGAGCTGGGATCGGTGTCGTGAAGATAATTTACGCAGTAGGCGTCTCCGAAGCCTTCTGCGGAATACCTTCGAAGTTTAGTGCATGAATTTCAGGTTTAATGGGGAATGATCAATAGATGTAATAATTACCGGCCGTTCATCCGATCGATTGACAATCAATGCCGGGGTTCATTTTAAAACGGAACGTACCTGGGTAGTTACATCACGTTCATATATATTTTTTGCTATTGCCCGCCTGGCTAGCTACCACCCCATTAGTAGAAAATCTGTCGCCAAGCTCCTAATGGTGTGTTCCGGCAGCAGTCTTTGAGAGCCAGTGAAATTACAAGCACATGAGTGCGTGGGCCTGAGCTTGTTCCGTCACAATAACTTAAAAAAATTAAAACAAACCGGCCAAGTGCGAGTGGGACTCGCGCACGAAGGGTTCCGCACCATTATCTGTAACCTAATCTTGCAAGTTACAGACACTTTTCGCAGTGTCTGATTGAGCTGAGTATGTACGGCGAAAACCTCTTTTATTGTATGGGAGCCCCTTGATTATTTATTTTATTTTAATACATTATATTTAAAGAGAACATTAAACCAAATATTCTGTAAATAGTTAAAGCGTCTACCTGTCACCGTTATTAGTATGGAGCAAGAAACGGTAAAAAAATCAAGTTTGTTGTATGGGAGCCCCCCTTAAATACTTTTTTTATTTTTAGTATTTGTTGTTATAGTGGCAATAGAAATACATCATCTGTGAAAATTTTAACTGTTTAGCTATCACCGTTCTTGAGATACAGCCTGGTGACAGACGGATGGACGGATGGACAGCGAAGTCAGTAATAGGTCCCGTTTTTACCCTTTGGGTACGGAACCCTAAAAACGACCTAGTGTACCGATAAAGTGGGATCTTCAAGACACTTTAAAGTGAGATCAAGACTTCAAGATCTTTTAAGACACACGAGCATACATGCCTCACTTGAATTGATTTTGGCATAGCCGAAAGCTGTATAACACGTCAGCCGGGCTTCAGATTTGTGTTGACAGGAACAATTTTAATGGGGCTTTGCTCTCGTGGTGGTGGTATCAATATTGGACTGTAATCCTGCAATACGCGTGAAGTACTCGTAGTCATCTATGTTTTCGTCACCCGCGTATGTTCCACCTCGAACTTTGCGTTCTACAAAGTAGAATAGTTGTTAGCCGAGTACTCAATTTAATTATCATTCTTTTTTATATGCTTGACCACTATCTCATATGTTGGTAAGTGATGATGTGGTTGGTAAGTGATGGTGTGTTCGAAGATGTTAAACAGCTAAGCTTAGAATATAGGAGCTGCCTGAACACTCTGTTTCGAACATTGACCTATATATTACCTCAATAGTTTCGAAAAGGTTTTAGGAAAGAGGTTTTATGGCGGTGCTCTACTTAGACGGTGGTACATAGCCAGACAAGCATAAATAAAATACCCCATGACTATATCAAGTTTAGTGTGTCGGTCTAGCGTACAATCGCTCTATGGTGAGTCGCAGTACGGTTTTGTCGCACAAGCGTTAATCGAGCATCTATTTGTCGCACTCACATAGTACTCTCTGCGGGATCCTTGGTTATAAGTTTCATCTTACAAGTAAGGATCCCGTGCATGACACCTGTTTTATTGTATGTAAGTATTGTACGTAGTAAAAGATAATGCCTACACCGAGCCAAGAGCGCCCACCGCAGCCGCCCGCGCTGCCGCGGCTACACTGGACAGCAGCGTCGCGCTCCCTTCGAATAGTTTTGAATATTTACATCAAGCAAAGTAATAAAAAATATAAAAATATTAAAATAAATTACAGGCACTACAGACTTTTAATATCAGGTGCTCCTCGTGCTTATTCCGTCATACAATTTTTTTTTTAAATTTAAGTGTTTGTTAGGACTATCAGGAGTCAACCCTAAGAGATTGTTAGCATTTTTACGTGGATCTAGGAGTAATATTACTTTTATTAAAATAATACCCGTGGTGTGTCGTGTTTGAGTTGCACCCCCCCATATCTTCCTGTGGGAATCATAAGAGACGACGAAAGGAAAAGGAAACACCAGAAAGTGTGCAGCGCCTTCCAGAATCTTGTACTACGATCCCCAAGACGTCTGCCAAGCGTGGAGATTATGTCAAACACCCATATGGGGACTATGGGACGCCGTTTGTTTGTCAACGGTGGATGGTTATGGCTCTTGATGTGATGTGCGGAATAAAACTATATTTAACCAACTTCAAAAAAGAAGGAGGCTCTCAATACGAATAGTTTTTATGTGTGTGTGTTACCTCATAACTCTATCGGATGTACCGATTTTAATGATATTTTGTTATATTTGAAAGCTGGTGCTAGTCATGTTGTCCCATTTAAATTTGAGTGAGATCTGACCAGTAGTATTTGAGTTATCCCTAATAATGTGTATTTTATGTAAGAAGTCTGTTGTTTTTTTGCTAATATTATACTAGTAATCACACACTTCTATTGCTCTCAACGAAGTTAGTGAAGAACTTTCTCTCAAGTATAAGAAGTTAAAGTAGGTATAGACCGTCATGAGCGATATAACGTTGACCTATTGGCCTATTGATATACTGACCTATTGCTGCATTGTATTGTTTAATGTTGGATTGCGATATGTTAGTTGCGAATGCAACTTAAACAAAATGCGTTTTAAATCGAAAATATACACACATCAAAAGTGCCTAGGGGTCAAGCTCGTTTTCGAGTATTGTCGCAATTGAGGATTTTATTCGTGTGCTTTTCTGATGAGTCTAGTTTCGGTGCGCGGCCTGATACAAGACGTACTCGAGTTTGGAGGAGCTCTGGACGTCAAGAACGTTTAAAATTCTGTCAAGAAGTTCACCCATATGGAGGGGGAACAATAATGATTTGGATCGGTGGAAGAACAGATCGGACGGATCAGGGGCAACCTCAGTGCTCAGATTTATGCGGAGAGTATTGTTTCAGAAGTGATCATCCCTTAGCGAAGCCGTTTGGTTAATTCATTTCGTCTAATGCACGATAATGCAAGTCCACACTCCACACACGGCTAATGTCGTAACTCGCACTCTTGCCGATGCTCGCATATTGTTGCGAAAAACATTGGTTTCCCCGTGCCCTACTCAATCGCCAGACCTCAACCCCATTGAACCTACATGGGATATGCTACAAAGAAGAGCTCTGCCAAGTGTGGATGCCGTGCATACCGTACAACAACTTGTTACAAAGAACGTGCGGGCGGCCATTCCGCAATGTTATTTTGATGAACTGATTTTAAGTATGCTAATTCGCTGTAGGTACTTGTGTGATTAGTGTAAATGGTAGAAACATATAAAATAAATTAATATAATTTTACAATAATCACAGCAAAAATCCTATCTTTTTCGTTTTTCTGCCATTGATTGACGACATTAACTTAGGTTACATATCTTCCAATTGCAAAGATATTTTTTTTCTTTATTAATACTTAATAAGGGTTTCGTCGTTAACTAAAACATAGGAATTAACTTAAAAAACCAGTCTGGATAATAAGATTTGGTAAATATTCATTGAATATTTTTTTATAGTTCAAAATATACATGATCCCCAAGCACTTTTGATGTGTGTATATATATAATTATTTTTGTCCCGACGTTTCTAACACTTTGCAGTAATGGTCACGGCGTGACGGAGTTTTATGTTTTTACTAGCGAAATTTATTGAAAGTTTGGCTTCAGTTTTGGCCGCGCCTACTGCCTGTAGGCAACCTTGGGGATGCTCTAGTTGGTAGTGTACCTTTATGGTAGTAGGGAATTGAGATCTTATTACCAGTATATTCATGAACAGTAGCCACTTAGCGCTACCTCAGTCTACGCGTCGAGCCGCGTGGAAGTGAAGTTCAAATCAACCCGTGAAAAAAAAAATACTACTGTTTTGAGAGTAACTATGAAATAGTCTTCTAAATTGCCTATTTTTGGGCACACTTTTTCAAGTAAAAGATTAATACGTACGACCTCAAAATCTATATCGAAATATCTCTCTTCTAGTGATTTTTTATGATCGAATGAACTTGTCGTGGTCCTGTTTTGAACCATAAAATAGGGCATAGGCAGGATGATGTATGGAACTACGACATAATTTTCTTATAATAATAATATAATTATTATAACATAATTTGCTGGGCACGCTGCCAACTGGTAGTGGGCTAGAGCATTTGGACTGCCTATGAGTCTGCAATGACTTATAAGGATCTAAATGCTTTTATTGTAGTAGCTGTAGTGTTATATATAGTTCGTAGGTACTATTTTGTATATTTATTATATCCCTAAATGTTAAGTCAATTTTCTTATCTGATCAAATATAATGAATATTTGATTGTTTACGGATGAATCAAAAATAGATTGATTTTGAATAACGAACCCTTTTTTGCAGCAACATCACACTTGAGTCATAGTAGAAAGAGTCACTCCTCTCTACCCACCATTACATACCCACTCCTTCTACTATGCTTGAGTGCATGCTGTTCGTTACGCGCATCTTTTATGTTAGACGCCTTTTACGTCATCCAAGGAAGATATTCACTTAAGATATGGAACAATTATCGGAAAACGAACAAAAGCGGGAATTTCGTAATTACCTGTAATAAAACTATAATCAAAGTCGTGTAAGATATTTAGGAAGGGTGGGGATGAGGCTAGTAGAAAGTGAAAGTTTAAAGTGAAACGCTAGGTCATTGAACTGATTCATATTTTTTCGAAGGTTGCAGATCGAGTTCTTGCAAAAGTAAAAGTTTCAATTATTCTTTATATTATGTTAAAATATTAATGAAATAAAAAAAACCGCCTAAGCGCGAATCGAACTCATGCAACGATGGTTCTGTAAATTTTTTTTGGATATTTATTTATTTATTTATTTATTTATTTATACATGACTTTTGGGTGGGCATTACAGTTTCCCAATTCGCCCACTCAAAGCTTAATGTTATTTTATATAAGCGAAGCACTGATGGCTCAGTAACATTGGAAAGCCGCGCAGGTCCATGGTTCTGTTATATCCCATTTCTAGTATGGAAACTCTACATGCTTACTGCGACATCAGCATTTTCTCCCTCTTGTTAGATTATTCAGTTCGAGACCTCAGTCAGTCTCAACCCATATTCGATACCAAACCCTTGCCTCTTTTAAAATAATTAATGTTCTATTTTTATAAATCCATTAAAATTTGTGTTGTAAATCAAATAGTTTTTTTTAAAGTGTTTTTTCGAGATTCTTATAACAGTTCGAATCCCGCCGCGGCTTGAGCTTGACCGCATGGTGGAAGGGCATTTTGCGAACGCCCGCCTGGCAAGCGACCAACCTCAAGTAGAAAATCTGTCGCCAAGCACCTAACGGTGTGTTCCAGCAGGCAAAATGAGACTTAACAAGTACGGGCAAGGTGATGGGCGCAGAGCAGTTCGTATCTTGTGATGAGATGCATCTGTTATAGGCAGAGGATACCGCTTAACATCAGGTGGGCCTCGTGCATAATCCGTCACAAAAACATAAAAAAAATATGGTCAACTACAAAAAGTAACACGAGCTGCCTACATAGTCAATAAATATTAAATTTAAAGTTTTGTGCTTACGAATAATATAAATTAAATACAGATAATCTTAGTTCAGAACGTTCACCTAGGCCTTCCCCTTCCAATACATCCGTTCACTTGTCCCAAGTAGACCTGTTTAGTCATTCTCTTCACATGTCCAAACCATCTTAACATGCCTTAACGGTTTTTGGTCACGATCCTCATTCACACCACATTATTCCCTTATCACACTACTCCTTATCCTGTCACTCCTATCATTTTTTTTTTAAATCTTATTTTTTATTTGGAGCTTGAGTCGATGTACGACTATGTCAGCTCCATTATGTACATTCGTTTGACACTCCTATCATGATTATTAATGCTCTCATCTCCACAGCATTTATTCTACTTTCATGCTTATCATATCTAGCCTAGCAGCTATTAAAAAAGAACATTTTATGAACCACTGTTAGAAAACGAATATCCACTATTCCAGCCAACAGTAATGACGTTTGGTACAAACCAAACATACAGTAAATATGTATACAAATTACAAGCTTAGAACGCATTCCGTTTTTAGTGACCCATGATATACAGACGGACAGATGGCACACTGATATTCATAGGACTATGCGTTTTGGTAACGGAACCCTAAAAATAAAAAGACCGAGCTCATGTTTCCAAGAGCTCCAACTATAGTATTCTTAGTCTACTTGGTAGTTTCTCTACGCCTACAATTCTACAGCTTTAGAACTTTGACTCCTTATTGAATTTGTCTATGGTTCCATTTTAGTAATCTCTAACGAAACAAGGACCGGTTGCGTAAAAATTATATTTTGATAGCAACCGGTCCGTACTTCATCCGACGGCGGCGGTGGTGGCGGTAAGTCGGTGTCCATTCGCGATGTCTATAACCGCGAGCCAAATTAATTACCTACCATTATTTTGTATAATTTCCGCGCATCCGCACACTTCGCCTATAATAGAACTATATAAAAGCCAAATGTAACATTTTACTCGCACGCTCCTCAATTGCAAGTAGCTACTCATGAGAATAAGCTTGATATTATAAAGAGAAATAAGAATAAAAAAAATATTACCCAGTTATTTGGATTCTGACTACCTACATAATGGCCAATCAAAAGTGTTTCTTAGAGTATCAGGATCTCACTACGGACGAAATAAAAATGATGTCGGAGTTATACTTTGATGGTGAGTAGGCAGTTACCCTATTCAAATGATTACCAACATTATTTTTTCCATCTGTCTGCCTAATTGAACTAATAAAAAACGGGAGAAATGACACCCGTACCTCGACAATGGCAATCAGGCGACAGGTCCTGATTTAGTTTGAGTAGTGGGCGTATATGTGCGTTTACTGCATACTTGTCTTCCTGTCTTTGCCATTGTTAAATGCACTGTAGCTGTGTGCAGCATTGCTTATGCTTGTGTTAAATTTTCTCCTCATTACCATGATACAATAGTATACTGGGCTTGGATCATGCTCATTACATTGTCGTGATAATAGAGCGTACGATTTCTTCCTTATTTTTTAAATTAATTATATATGTCTGCTCTGCAGTCTTGTTTCAATCATAGATCATAGATTACAGTCAATTTCCTGTAGTGTTGGTTTGTTGTTCATCATAACATTAGTGTTACCATAGACAAAATGTACCTACTTGAGGGAAATTGTCTCTGAAGAATTAGGTACAACCTCGTTTCGCTTGTGAGTGAGCGAAACAGAACTAGATAGTGATTTTTTTAAATACCTACATAATTATATAAAAATAGCTTTTTAAAAACTGATAACTTATTTCAAGTAGGTACGATATCACATAGTTGCTACATAATAATTATGGTAAATAATGAATGGCACGTGCGAATTGTTTAAGCGAAATTTTAGAGTTGTACCTATTGATATTTTTTTAAATCGAGAGAAATATATGGTATCGTGTTTTCGGCTTAGGCTTAGTATTTATCATATCCTCTAGAATATTAATATTATTCATAACTGTAAGACGAAGGCAAATTTTAACAAGTATTAAGATAGAATGACTCACATCACCAAGTATTACCAAATTTAAACAGAGTGCGATGTGCCACCAACGACATACGGTGAAGTAGGTAGGGCATTGCTGCTCATCACAGGTGCACATCAGGACTATTCTGCGAAACACTGGCCCGTTATGAGCAGGAAGAACTGTCATCTTACACCTTTGACCTATCTCGATTCTTTCACTGCGATCCCTTATAGACGCCTGACAAGCATGGGCATTATGGCAAAGCCACCCGTATTATTTGTTTAACGGTGGATCAACGTCATCCATTTGACGAACCGAGTTATGAAAATATGGGTTTTAAATTTAGATGTGATGGAATTGTTACACGTGGTAAATCGTTATCAAGTAATCAATAATCGTTTGTATACTTTGTAATTTTTTTAGTTTGACCACAATAGGTTTGCACCGTTAACGAGACCGAAAATAGCGAAACCTCTGCCTGCTATTTCTCCTCTCTGGAAATACAGTAGGGGTCAAGATATAAGTAGTATAAGTAGGCATATCAGTTGAAATGAATGTCCTAAGATTCTGCTCTATTTTCAGGAGAACAAAATGCAATCCGCGTGGGAAATAAGGGATATTATCTCCATAAGGGATACAAGGAACTCGCGGCGGATATCTACAACATGGAACTGAGGCAGGGAGATGTTTTCGTGGCGAGTGTACAAAGATCAGGTATGTAAGAGTTGTCGAAAAGGGGAAAATAATTAAAGTTGTGGACACGAAACTACCAAAAATATTATATAGTCCTATTTTAATCATTTTGGTAAAAGCAAAAAGCTGAGCTTTGTGAGGGCTCGCGTTTATTTTACAACCTGATACTAGTGGCCTTATCTAGTATTAAGTAGATTAACTACTATGTATATGAGTACCTATTGAGTTTATTTCTGTTGCAGAGATATTAACTCTTTGGTTTTCTAACAGATGGCGTTAGTAGTACAATAACATTCTATCCAATGAATACAAAATTGTAAATTTTCTTTTTTATTGTTATAAAGTTATATATTTTTTGACAGATAACACATCTAATTAAGAAGTTAAATAACTATGTTAAAGCACAGGTTTAAAGGCATGATATTTCATCAGTAAAGTGTGCCACAAATGTTAAAGTTTTGGGATAGAAAAAGGTAATTTAAGAAACAAGGAACGAAGGTATCTATTAAAGTAGTTCTCCCAAAGAAATTTTCGACGAAGAATTATTGGTCAGAATTTTTTTTCCTCAATTATACAGCTATTAAACAGTACGTGCTTATGTCGTCCTTCACAATGTTAGTGTTACATCTTTTTAGCCTAATTAAATCAGTGATAGCCGAGCGGCTATGGACTGCTGTGCAGCAGATCCATGGTTCGATCCCCACCGCTGGCTTGAACTTCACTGCGTGGGACAAGGGCATTTTGTCTTTAACTACCACCCGCTAGTTCTCACTAGTGACAAGTTTGTCAACAAGCATCTGACTGTGAGTTTTAGCAACAGTCCTTGAGAGCCAGTAATTCAAGGCCTGTGTACCTTCATAGGCCATCATCACTTATTAACAGGTGAGATCATGGTCAAGGGATAGCCTATCACCTGTAAAAAAACAACCTCACACAGACTTGGGATTAAATTGATGTTGTAGATGCAACATGCAGGTATTTACTAGATGAGCCTATTATACTTAATACAAGTTTAAATAGCTTATGCCACTCCGCTCCACGATATCGTGGACAGCGCTCCTCGACCAATTAGGGATTCTTACATTAGAAAATAAAAGCCATTACTAACAGTGTATTTTGTTTATTAGCGCTTGCGAAGCGAATAATTGCTCACTAGCAGCCGCTTGCCAAGCGTGACGATTATGACAACGAAACTCTTCCTCCGTCCTTGTCCATAATAATGAAAACAAAAGAGAGCAAGACTATGACACAACTCAACCTCACCACGGTAACTGAAATTGGCAGAGGGCCGAGGGACGAATGATACCGGGTTCGAGTCTCGCCTTTGGATAAAATTTTTCCTTCTGTTGTAATTTTATAAGTCAATACATTTGTCTGCTCCAAATGAAAACTATCAAGGACAACAAACTATTTTACCGTCAAAGCAATTATTGACTAGTAGTGGCTCTCGGAGCTGTAAACTACGCGAGTCTCCTCTTGCATAGCTTATTATAATAAAGGATCACTGCGCGCGCTGACGGGGGAATGGGTCTATATTCCGAAATCTGATGAAATTAATTTGATGTCACACAGGTAATTTGCGTTTCTTCATTATCCCTCCCCCTAACAAGGCTGTCCTAGGTATCCTCCTCCAACACCACATTTCGAAGGAATCAATCCGGTCTCGGTGTCCAAGTTACAGCGCCGTAGTAAAAGAAAAGACTAGGATGTTAACAAGTAGAATTTTTGTTTTTCTTGTGATGTTTCTATCCGCCCACAATTTTTGCAACTGAGTCATTGCGATTTTCGCCATTTCGGGCTCGCACGAACCGTTATAACTTATTACATATGGTGGAACCCAGATAGACAAAGTAGTCTATGATGTTCAATCTCAGAGCTCCGCTGAACTGCAATTTGTTGGAGCGATCCACCATCATGATCGGTCGGAGCGGTCTTCGATTTGTTTACCCCAGAGTCCCAGTTAAGCACTTTTTTGTTCCAACCCTTTATAGTAGAAATAGCATATCATCTTCATTGGTGGCTAGAAGCGTAGTGTCATCGGCGTACCGCAAATTACTAACCTTTTTACCGCCAATGACCACACGCCAGTCTTCGCAAGTGTGCCTTATAATAAACTCTCCGTATAAAGGTTGAATAATATCGGAGGGTATGCAGCCTTGTCTAACTCCTTTGCCGAAATTGAATGGCTTGGATGTTGTTCTATCGATTCTTACGCTACCTTGGTTGTTTTGGTCTAGAGCTTGTTACAGGGATATTAAGCATTGTGGGACGGCTAGTTCCACCAGTACCCTCTTAGGCTTGTCCAGTTCGCATTTTAATAAGAGTAACTAAAAGTTAAGTGAAATTTTTTAACACAAGAGATGGCTGTTTTTAAGGTTCCGTACCCATAGGGTATAAACGGATCTTTTTTCTAAGACTCCACTGTCCGTCTGTCTGTCTGTCACGAGACTGTATTTTAGTGTTAAACACCCATATCCCCGACGTTTTTAAACAAATCATTTTCAAATCTGCTCACAAAATTTCACGAGAATATGTTACGTATTACGTCATCGATCCACCTTAATGGGTCGGATAGGGTGTCGGGCTTATGCCCCTAACCCATGCGTAATCTCAAGGGGGCACTGCCCCTTGGTACTCTTTCTTCTCGTAGGCTTCTCTGTTATGTGCCACTCTACGTGAAGTCTGGCGTGCCTTCGTAAGTGATTAGGTCTGTACCTTTCTTCGAAAATGAAGATCAGATTAGTCTTTCGGAAGTTATCATCGAACAAACAACGTACAAATTCTAAGAGTCCCAAGTTTGCGCTGTTAACTCTACTAAACTTGTGGAACGCTATGGCTAAAAAATATTTTATTTTTGCTTTACTAGGGCGCTGTGAAATTGAAGTATAAAGTTAGATAAGCGTAGATCGCAGTGGCATAATCCGTTTGAATTTCTTTGCTTTTCAATGAAGACAATAGGTAATGAACCTATTATAATGTTTCAGGCACCACGTGGACACAGGAGCTGGTGTGGTTGGTCGCTAACGACTTGGATTATAAAAAAGCAGCAGCGGTGCCTCTTTCACAAAGATATCCATTTTTAGAGTAAGCAATAACGTTGTAATCTATACTTATATCATTTTATTACGTTATTGTTATAACACATATTATTATTATACCACACCCACTTTCTTTCTTCCTTCACTCCGTAGCAGTAAAGGAATGTTGTATGAAAATCCACACCTGCCCTGGTAGCAGTCTTTTGTTTTTTAGCTGCTAACATATAAAAATACAACCTCAAAAAGGTTTTATATTAAATAATTAGAAAAAAGAGGTGTGATTTTTATTTGTACTCGATTTTCAATGAAGGGGGTTGGCCACCTTTTTTTAAAATTACACTACGAGAAAAAAAGTGCGGCAATTTGTTTATATTTCGATAAATTTTGTTTATTATTTAATTGATATTTTAACAGTAGTACGCTTTTAATTATTCTAAATAATTTTCCAAAATGTCATCTGATAGTGAAAGTGACGATATTATAATGATGACGCCACCAGAAATAAGAAATGCAGCTCAAGAAGTCATAAAGAACTTACCGCCTGAGAAGTCCCGAGATAAAATTTTTGATTTTTAATGTAATAAGACATTTAATCTAATAATTATTGACATTTTAATTATACTTTCATACTTCGTTTTTTTATATGTAATATATATTGAAATCATATATTGCTTCCATATTTTTTATTTTTATACACTGAAATCATTCGTTTTTGTATCTTGAAATAATTAACATTTGATATTGAATTATATGCTTTTTTTTATATAACACATAAGTTGTATAAATACCATTTAAAATATATTTTTTTGCAAATTCACATGCCGAGTAACGGCAAAATAGGAGCACTAATATAAAAACCTAATACCAATGTAACACCCTATTTTAAGTGAATAAATTTCATTTCATTTTATTTCATTTCAAGTACTAGAAAACTTATAATGATTTTATTTTCCTCGTAGGTGTAGTATAACACTAGCACTATGTATCACTCGGGAGAAAGTTCTATTTCTGAACGAGAGTTTGTTTAAGCCCCACGCGCAGCGGAGGGCTTAAAGGCAACTCGAGTTTTCTCCCCTCATCCCATCGTTTTCTCCCCTCGATGTACAATGTACTATTCTGGTCAGACATCAGAAAGGAAAAATCCAGCCTTGTGCGAGTTACACTTTGCTCTTCAGGTTTTCGCATCACACGAACGCGTGAAGGTTTTTTGTCTGTTTTGATCAATGTTTGTATAGATTGTTTAAATTAAGTGTATTAATTTGAAACATAATACCAGATTAGCCCATGGGTATCGTATAACAATAGAAATTGACGATATCGTCCACTGCAAATGCTAAGAGGTCACTAAATATTTTACATTTTTGAGATATATCTACTCCATAATCAAATTAATCGAATAATTTGTAGGGAAACTTCACTCTATGAGTTTTTGACTATAACACCCCAAAAACCCTAGCATTTGGTAGTTATAATAGTGTCTAGTTATGTTACCATGGTACGAATATACCTTTTGGATCCCTCTAAACGTGTATTTCTTAAATATTTTAGGATGTACCTACATTTATTTACCCATACTTATTTTGGTGTTTTTTTTTATATTACTAAGTACTACTGTTATGGTTTATTAGGTTGGGTAGACGGATGGATTGACTGCGTAGGTTTAGTAATAGGGTCAAACAAATACAGAACTTGCAGTGAGGCCATATTATTATATGTTCTATGGTGAGGCGCAGCGTGAAGAACGTAGCGCGCCGCGCGCCGCGGCACCCTTTCGAACGCACCATAGAATAATGGGCTGCCATTATTCTACCGTTTGCAGTAGGTATCCGATATCAAAACGCCATGTAGCCTAGCTGGAATTCTTTTCGATGCGCTTTATTTCTACATGACCTCTACATATTATTACTTTCGTTGGTGGTTGATCTGATACCGCTCGGGTAATGAAATGGTTAGAAGTCCTGATATGCGTCCAATATGTATAGCAACATCCGCTCACATCAACGCGAGTAGTGACATATTGCTCATTTAGCGCATTCTCCCCCTTAGTCACCTTTTACGACGTCCAACAGGAGGGTATGTTGAATAGTCTTTAGTATCTTCAACGACATTCATCAGTAATAGCATGCAGGAACTTTAAATTCTGATTTATTTACTGTATCAGGTATAATACACACCGGGTCGCTCTTTGTGTAGTTAGAGAAAATAAGTTTATAGACCCCACATACGTAGGATAAGAGAAGGAAGGTGATGGGAGTATGAGGCAGCGTTTCCACCAGAAATGTGCGAGAAAGATGAGAGGTGTAAGAGAAAAAAAACCACCAATAGAATCTCTTCATTTTCTTTGCCTTGCTTAACGCAGCGATCTTATTGGACGATTTTTTTCCTTTAACACTTCGTCGCACATATAGAGTGGATACTCAGCCTTGACCAGCGAAAACGCTTTATTTTCAGATTTTCCATGTTCTTTGACGACGCAGCTGTTAAATGTTGCTTGGAGAACGCCAAAGACGTGGTTGGCGCGCGAAGAATTCTCAACATGCTCTCTACCCCGGCCACCAGAGTGCTGTCGAACACGCCGTCGCCGCGTTTCGTGAAGACGCATCTGCCGATGTCTTTACTCCCGGCTAACATTCTGGATACAGCAAAGGTTCATACTTATCCACAAATTATAAGAACATAAAATTCCTGTTCGAACGGGTTCATACATATTTGTGTGACATCACCTATTATTATACCTGATAGGTTAGCCTTTAATCACTTCTCATTAATCTTTTTGCTTTTTAGGTTTAATTTGAACAAATTAGGCACATAACATTGAATAGCTGAAAATGCAAGTGACACATGTGGCACAAAACGCAAAAATAAGTTTTATGGGTGTGACTGTATCCACAGGCAAGAAATTAGCAATTTTAGATTTTTTTTCACTTATGACTCCAAAATAGCCTAGCGCTAAGGACTATAAGTTATATACAATATTACAGCTTTGCGTAATACTGCACTGCGCTCGTAACTCGTTACACTACCCTTCAAGCCTATAAACAAAACAGTGTGTGCGTACTATTACTTCGTGGGAGAATATCTACTGCGAACCCAACCAGCCGTATTTACCAAGACGGAATCCTGGTGAAGAGCTACTTACCATACTCACGCCCGAAGCGAGCCCTTGGCGCGGGCTGCGGCAGATATCGGCAACGTGCGCTCAGGATCTATCATCCTGCATCTCTTGGGTCGTTCTGTGTTAGCACTGCACTCTTACCACAGAATAAATTGCTGTACCAACTTGTGTGGAGTTATTATCTCTAATGAAAAACTAACATATAAAACATTCGCAGGTGGTGTATGTAGCTCGAGATCCCAGAGATGTGGCAGTTTCGTGTTACTTCCACGCAAGATGGTTCAAACTTCTCCAGTTTAACGGAAACATAACATTCAAACAAATGTGGTACGCGTTTATGAATGACCTTTGTAAGTTAACTATATAACTTGTCTACGCTGCTAGAGTTGGCGCAAAAAAACTAACGATTATATTATAACAGTTATTATAGTTCGGCCGCTGAAAGAATGCGTTTGACAGTACGAGTTTCTACTGTCGTTGTGACTTGTAAATAGAGTAAAATATAAAATATACCCTATTTTTTGATACTTAAATGCCTGCCTAATACAATATTATGCAGTATTAATGTCTATATTACACAAAACGAACTGTCAAACGCATTCTTTCAGCGGCCAGACTTTAACATAAAACATTATCTATGATGCAATTTTAATGTGATGCCACGTTATGAAAATCGACTCTTTTATTGCGTGAACTCTATTTTATCTAGTATATTATAAGAAGTAGTTCTTGCGTAGTCAATCACTCAAAGATACTCCAAGCATATATGATAGCTCGCTCCTTGGCTCGTTGTTCTCGTGCGACTATGAGCTAGTTTGAAAGGGTACTGTTTGAACAATTTTAAGACTAATGCTGCCTGAAGCAGTGATGGCTCAGTGGCATTGGCTATGGACTGCCGCGCAGCAGGTCCATGGTTCGAATCCCGCCCAGAGCTTGAGCTTCACCGCATGGTGGAAGGGCATTTTGCGAATACCCGCCTGGCTAGCGTCCACCCTCAAGTAGAAAATCTGTCGCCAAGCACTTAACGGTGTTTTCCGGCAGCAGTCCTTGATAGCCAGTGAAATAACAGGCAAAATGAGACTTAACACAACAACACTTGTCTCAAGGTGATGGGCGCAGTGCAGTTCGTCACTTGTGATGAAATGCATCTGTAATAGGGCGAGGATACCGCTTAACATCAGGTGGGCCTCGTGCTAGTTCCTTCACAATATCATAACATAAAAAAAAAAAAAATGCTACGGGATAATTACAAGAGAGATATCGCACAATAATGAAGGGCGAACTCTTTGGTAAATTTGGGCCTGCCAAACTGGAGTTATTACCATCGGAGAAATAAAGATCCGATTATCCGATAACAAATTTCATTCTATAATAATAATTCATTGATAACTATTTACTTACAATGAATTGCTTAAAGATAAAAGATAAAGTTGTTAACAATAACGTATAATATTAACGTTTATTCCGTACTAAGTACTCGAAAACAATTTTCATATATTTACATCTCTACTCTTGTAATAATATGTCTAGTAGAAGGCGAGACCTCGACTTTAAGCGAGATCAACTTAAAGCAAGACCGCCTTCTAACATTAATTATAATTATGTAAACGGAATCCTAACGTGTGGTGTTTGTTACCGCACGTTTACCGCTAAAATCGGATATGTTAGTCATATAAGGGCTAAACATCAACGTCCCTAAATTTAATTTAAAAATCCAAAGCCCAAGTCACTGCAGCCGAAAACGGCTAGGTGGAATTATTATAATATGTCTATACGTCTTTCGTTTCATCGTTCCAGTTATGCCTTAATAACATAGTAAACGTTTAATTATTATTTATTAAGTCCCGTTAAATATCTACAGTTGTGTATTCAAGTCGCTAAAATCTTAAAGTAACAGTTTACGTGCCTTATACGTACACACTACTTTGTAGTAGTTATTATTTTACGAGTTAGGTATTATGAATACATCTATGTATATACTTAGAAGTAAGTGACAATAAGATTTGAAATGGTAAACTAGTAATTTAAATTAAAGATTCTCATCTACCCTCCGCAGTAGTTTGTACTGTACGACGGCAGGGCAGAGCGTTTCTGTGTATTATCAAGATCTATGCTTTCAAAATGTCATTCCGAATTCGGCCCCATTATATTTACAAGTTTCGCCTATGAAGAGTTTCACAGATGACAGCTATAATATATAAAGCTATATATTATAGCTCGATATATTTCAATACATCTCAATTCTCAACAAATTTTCCATAGAAATTGACAAGTGACAACACACGGCAGCTATAATATATACCTTTACATTTTCGTTTCTTCATACCGACAGTTATGCTATAATATATATTATAGCTACCGTCTGTGAACTGCTTAAGCTACAAATGCTGCATCTAAGGGCAAGACCAAGTTAAAAGATGACAAGGTATATAGAAAACCTACAAGCTATTGCGGACTCACAGGCAGTCCAAATTCTCCAGCCCAGTAACAGTTGGCAGAGTGCCCAGCATGCTGGCAGCATTGCCCCGTTGAATTGCAAAACTTATTATTTATTACATTTTGTTCGTAAAACATAACTACGGTTAAAAAAAACTTGTCAAAGTGATAATATGTAATTCAAACAACCCCTATAACCGCCTCAATGATCTTTACTTTGAATTTATGGGTCTTGAATTTATGCTTATTAATAACTAACTTTCCGGCCGCGTCTGCGCCCGCGTGTATATCGGTTATCGCACAAAACCATTAACCTCTTCTTGCACAATTGGATAAAACTATCCTATGTCCTTACCCGGGTCTCAAACTATTTCCATACCAAAATTCATCCAAATTGGCCCAGTAGTTTCAGAGCCTATTCAATGCACACAAACAAACAATCAAATCTTTCCTCTTTATTATATTAGTTTAGATGAGTAAAGTGTTACGTATACTTACTGTATCAGCCGGATCGTCCACTGCTGAACACAGCCTCCCCTATTAAGGGGGTATTTGCCATAATCCCCACGCTTGGCAGGCGGCTTGCGGATCGCAGGATAAGAAAGTTAGATAAGATAGTTCTTTAGAAGGCGCTGCTGCCCACCTTCCAGTATTTTTCCCTTAGTCGCCTCTTACGACACCCACGGGATGATATGGGGAGGTGCAATTCTAACCCGGCACCCCACGGGGAATATATACGTATACTTAAAGTATAATAATCAGAAATCATGTTGAATTTTGCAGTTGTACAATTACCGTACTTCGAGCACGTGAAGGAGGCGTGGGCGCTGCGGCACCACCCCAACATGCTCTTCCTGTTTTATGAAGAACTGTCCAAAGTAAGGTTTGAAGAAATTTGAATCAATTTTACGGCTTAAAATTTTAAAATCACAATATTAAAATATGGAAATCAAAAAGCTACTAAGTACGTAGTACTCGATCGTGCGCTCGTAGAGTCAAGACCTCCTGAGGATGCTTCGTGTAAAAGCGAAACGCGTCGAAAATTCTTCCAGTTTGGCTGCGTGGTGTTTGTGACGTCACGTCGGCTTAGCAGGAAAATTAGGCGGAATTGTCACTAGATATATTTTTATATTTTTTAAGTGTTTTATTAAAATATTAATTTGATGTTATCTTAAAATATTTTAAAAATATTTGTTATTATTAAGTACGTAGTTGTTTTTGATATTAAATTACAGGCACAAGAGACTTTTACCATCAGGCGGTCCTAATGCTTATTCCGTTAAATACACATAAACAAGCACAAAAAAAAATCACCTCAAATGGTTTGTTAGGACTAGCAGAAGTCAACCCTAAGAGGTTGTTAGCATTTTACCAATAACACTGTATAGGTAAATCCGAATAGATCGAACTTCGAGTAGGACTAGACGGAATGAACTACCAGTAGTTGATATGTTGGTCAATTGACTGACCTTAACGGAGTTGTGTTTTGCATGGTGGAAGGTGGAAGGGCATTTTGCGATTGCCCGCCTGGCTAGCTACCACCCTCAAGTAGAAAGTCTGTCGCCAAGCACCGAAAGCTGTGTTCCGGCAGTAGTCCTTGGGAGCCAGTGAAATTACAGGCACAATGAGACTTAACAACTTTGTCTCAATGTGACGGGCGCAGTGCAATTCGTGACTTGTGATGAATTGCAACTGTTATAGGCAGAGGTTAGTCCACTTAACATCAGGTGGGCCTCGAGATTGTTCCATCACAATAACATTTAATTTTTTATTTTTTTTAATCCTTGATTATGCAGGATTAGGCCGTCTGTCTTACTTTTACATTTTCACAGTATGCGGATAGTGGACTGACTACCAAATAATTATACATACACCAAAAAAGGTTCCATGTATCTGTGCCAATTTAAAGAAACTCAGTTCTGTGACTTATTTTTTTTATATCTGCTTGGCTAGTCTTTGACCACTACATCACCTGATGGTAAGTGATGATGTGGTCGAAGATGTTGTTCAAGCGAACCTATAATTACTGGCTCTCAAGGACAGATGCCGGAACACACCATTAGGCACTTGGCGACAGATTTTCTACTTAAATGTCGTAGTTTGAAGCGCTCGTAGCGAAGTTTACTTAGCTGTTCTCAACCGATCAGCAAAGTTAAGCAACGTCGCCCGCGGTCATAAGTTGGATGGGTGACCGCTAGTGACATTACTACTGAGCTCTTCCGTGCTTCGGGGGGCAAGTTAAGCCGTCGGTCCCGGTTGTCGTCTTAGGATGGCAGTCGTATCGCATGGTAGTAGGGCATTTTGCGAATGCCCGCCTGTTTAGCTACCACCCTCAAGTAGAAAATCTGTCGCCAAGCACCTAACGGTGTGTTCCGGCAGCTGTCCTTGAGAGCCAGTACTTCTTGGTTAGCCTGAACAACATCTTCGACCACATCATCACTTACGATCAGGTGAGATAGTGGTCAAAGGCTAACCTATCAGGCATAAAAAAAAAGCTAGCCAGTAGGCCATTGGCAAAATGCCCTACTACCATGCTGTAACGACTACCAACGTAAGAATACAAACGAGGCCGACAGCTTAACGTGCCCTCCGAGTCACCGAAGCGCTCAGTAGTAATGTCACTAGCGGTCACCCATCCAAGTCATGACCGCGGCTGATATGCTCGGTTAAGAACAGCTAAGCAAACTTCGCTATGACTGCTTAGGCGTGAAGTAGAAACAAACAGACATATTTACTTTCTCAGTGTCATAACTATAAGGATATGTAAGGAAAGGATATAATAATTAGATCACGCTGTTACTAGTGTGCTTATCTGCATATTGACCGATACTTATAATTATGTATGTATTGTGTATATTCTTCATTATCTCTAGTATTTGCTCTACCGATAGAGTGCTTGCAAGCTGTTTACATATCATGACTAGTTGTTTTATCTTATGTTGGTACTCGTATACAGTTTGATTTGAAATTATTTCCTCCTCCGGTTCTGCCTCGTTTTATTAATTTTCTATATAAATTTGTAAACATCACTTGTTAGATAAGTATGGGTGGGTGCTTACTTATTATATAGATAGGCACATTATCTCAAATCCCTGTATATACTGCCAGAATCTAGCCTTTAGGCACATGTGCGTGTGGACTGAGTGACCACAATTAAATATAAATTTAACTAAAGTGCCAAAAACGGTGCTCTTGTTTTACTTTTATAAATTCACCTGTAACTTTTACTAAAGTTAACAGTTAAAATGTAGTTTTTGTGGCATATATAATAAAGTATATGTGTTCTATGAGTAGTCTCTCAGTGACACCAGGAAGAAATTTGTAATTTTTTATTTTAGTTTCCACGTTGTGGTTTGTTACCTTGTAAACACTTTAGAATATGTTTTACTAAATATCTGTATACATTGTGTGACTACAAGTTATGTATTTACGCAGATTTGGAATTTGAGTGTGAGAACTGAGAGACCATAGTTTAGGAATCATAACTTCATTATTAATTTATTACAAATTACAATACGCATTTTACAAATTATTTTATGACTTTTACTAAATCTTAAAGTTACTAACTTAACCAAAATAAACAAAAAAAAATGTGGTCACTCAGTCCACACGCACGTCATATTAGGCACGGTTTGTATAACTTCAATAATACCTGCCTACACGTCATTTGAAATTAGAACTACATAAAAACAATATAGCTATTATGCTTATAACTGAATTCCAATAAGTTTTTAGATCGGAAAAGGTTGACGTCCGGTGGGAACTAAATCCGCAACCTCTGAATAATAACGTTGTATTACTTGCTCAGTGAGCATAATCTAATTGGTATATTGTATGTTGAACGAATATCGACTTTGCAACCTATAAATAAATAATTATACGTGCGTAACAATTGTGTATATGTGACTTCAAATAAAAAAAATCGACTGTCGAAAATCAGCTTCTATAGCATAATGGAATTGATTTTAATATTCTAGGGTTGCGGGTGCAAGTTCAGCTGGAATAAATTTACCATGCTCGGCTGGCTAGCTGAAGAAAATCTGTCGCCAAACACCTATCAGTGTGTTACGGTATCAGTCCTTGAGAGCCAGTAATTCTAGGGCTAATCCAATTAACCATCCTCAAACACATCATCACTTCAGGTAGATAGAAGTCAAGGGCTAGCCTATCAGCTATAAAATGATGTAAGTAGGTATAGGACACTATATGTAGGTATATATTTATATGTAACACATGGTACGATCCCCGCCACCACCGCGCATGCTTGTGCTTCACCGCATGGCGGAAGGGCATTTTGCGAATGCTTGCCTGGCTACACTCAAGTAGATAATAGTAGATTTCGTAGCGCTCGTAGCGAAGCTTACTTAGCTGTTCTCAACCGATCAGCAAAGTTAAGCAACGTGGCCCGCGGTCATGAGTTGGATGGGTGGCCGCTAGTGACATTACTACTGAGCGCTTCCGTGCTTCGGAGGGCACGGTCCCGGTTGTTGTCTTAGGATGGCAGTCGTTATAGCATGGTGGTTTGCGAATGCCCGCCTGGCTAGCTACCACCCTCAAGTAGAAAATCTGTCGCCAAGCACCTAACGGTGTGTTCCGGCAGCTGTCCTTGAGAGCCAGTACTTCTAGGTTAGCCTGAACAACATCTTCGATCACATCATCACTTACAATCAGGTGAGATAGTGGTCAAAGGCTAACCTATCAGGCATAAAAAAAAGATATTAATCTGTCGCAAAGCACCTAACAGTGTGTTCCGGTAACAGTCATTGAAAGCTAGTAAAATTACAGGCACATGAGACTTTACAATTGTATGCCGCAGTGTGGCGGGCTCAGTGCAATTCGTCACTTGTGATGAAATGCATCTGTTATAAGCAGAGGTTAGTCCACATAACTTAGACAGAGGTTAGTCCACATAACATCAGGTGGGACTCACGCTTGTTCCGTCAATATAAAATAAATAAAAAACAGAAGAAAATAGAGCTTTTTATCATTATTCTAACTTTATATTTCCAGGATATGCCCGGTGCTATCGGTCGCGTAGCTGATTTCTTCGGTAAAGAGATTACTCCTGAACAGACGCAGGGTCTCTGTGACCACCTCAGCTTCCACAACTTCAAGAACAACAAGTCGGTCAACCGCGATGATGTAAAAGAGTTCGGGTTTACAGCGCCTGATGAGAAATTCATCAGAAAAGGTTTGTCACACTGTGTGTTGACTGTTGACATATCTTCCTAAAAGATATTGCATTACAAGACAGTACAGACAGAAAATAGTTCCATGACTGTCGTTAAATACTGAAGTATATTTAGAAGAAGTACTTTTTCTTGTTCTTTGACATTGTTGCGTTTCTAAAAATACATGAAAGAAAATCAATACATAATAGAAGTACATATTCACTACGACAAACGAAAAAGTTTTGTATCAGTGGTTTTGGTCCAAACCAATCGAAGTTTCTATGTGTAACTTTCTGGCAATGGTCATAATTTTTTAGGAAGTATGTAGAGTTTCAAAAAAGCTCCATCTAGTACCAGTTTATTCAATAACTTTTTTTTTTTTTTGTAGTCTTATAGGTTAGGCTTTGACCACTATCTCACCTGATGGTAAGTGATGATGTGGTCGAAGATGTTGTTCAGGCTAACCTAGATGTACTGGCTCTCAAGGACAGCTGCCGGAACACACCGTTAGGTGCTTGGCGACCGATTTTCTAACGTGAGAGTGGTAGCTAGCCAGGCGGGCATTCGCTAAATGCCCTTCCACCATGCTATAACGATTGCCATCCTAAGACAACAACTGGGACCGACGGCTTAACGTGCCCTCCGAAGCACGGAAGCGCTCAGTAGTAATGTCACTAGCGGTCACCCATCCAACTCATGACTGCGCGCGACGTTGCTTAACTTTGCTGATCGGTTGAGAACAGCTAAGTAAACTTCGCTACGAGCGCTTCAAAAACTTATCGGACAGATAACTAACGGACCTCTTTGAAAGTATTCAAAAACAAGAAAAAAGTATTTTTGTAGCAGTGATGGCTCAGTGGCATTGGCTATGGACTGCCGCGCAGCAGATGCATGGTTCGATTCCTGCCGAAGGCTTAAGATTCACTGCATGGTGGTAGGGCATTGCCTGGTTAGCGACCACCCTAAAGTAGAAAATCTGTCGCCAAGCACCTAACGGTGTGTTCCGGCAGCTGTCCTTGAGAGCCAGTAATTCTAGGTTAAGCCTGTTAGCACCTTCGACCACATCATCACCTACCATCAGGTGAGATTGTGGTCAAAAGCTTAACTAAGTATATATAATTAAAAAAAAATGCACGAAGAGATAAATTTAGTTTATCCTACAGTTATATTTGATGAATCAATAGCTAATGAGTAGTTAATTAGGAACCTCAAAACTGGGCGTGATGAAGTTACAACAGAAACCTATGACTCATTATTCCATTGGAAGGGCCCAATTCCAAAAGCCCCCAAGACTACATAGGGACTTTTTGATTGACAAAATTTTCGAATTCTATGTTACAAACTAAAAAACTTTTTAGAAAAGAAGTATGTAATTAAGAAGATAAACATAGTCTATTTTTTTAATGTTATGTAGATTTCAAGATAAAATGTCCCTAAGTGCTAAAAGTACTTAAGTCCAAATTTTCTGATGATAAAGTCCCTTAATCTACAGTTTTTACTGTGAAACTGTATCGAAATGAAGTTATAACATATTTTTATGTTTCTTATCAAGAGAATGTAACTACGAGTAACTTGTATATTCCTTTCGTAAGGCAAAGCGGGAGGCTGGAGAGAGTTCTTCGACGAGGAGATGCAGCGTGACGCGGAACAATGGATCGCGGATAATCTGAGGGACTCTGATCTACGCTTCCCCAGCATGGACGACTGAACTTAAAATAGGGATATCTCAATGTAATACATTACTTGTCGTGCAATATACCTGACACCTACATTAATAAAATTGTTATGGGGCCTAGTCTGATACATTGTCTTTTCTTTAATTATTTATATTGCAAACGTTCTGTATACCTATAGTACACACCACACGCGTAATTTCCCTATATTGTCTTCCGTGAATTCCCTTATTTCTTCGGTGTCGTTAAAACTACTTCGAATGTAATTCTAACACCATGCTACCTACGTCGATGTGAGTGGGGTGTTGGTCTTATCAGAGCTCCCTTATTAAGGGAAGAGTATCAGATAAACTCACGGTAAAACCACGAGCAATCCCAAAGAGGGTGCCGTCCGGCAGGTAGCCGACCATCGAAGCAAAGCCAAATCTTTTTAGAATTATATCCTATGAGTAGGTAACGGAAACATACTCGTAGCTAAAAAAAAATGTTATTGTGTTATTCTTTGTTGTTAGAGAAGACATATTGTGCTGACCACATAAGTAAGATAAGGGAAGGAAGTTGATGAAGGTGAGTACATACCTATCAGGGGTAAAAAAACAAAACCCTACCTTGTTATTTACATGTATTATAAATTAGGAACATCATTAAAGGTTTGTTGAAACTACGAAATTAAAATCGTAGTAAGCTTTTGAAAATATGCAAATCGTCGAAATGTTACAGAGGTACTTATAGCCTTACCTCCACCTTGTCGATTAGACTACCTCCAGGACAAGAGCATGAAACCAATCCAACTACAACAAGGCGTGAAACAGGGAGATGTTATTTTTATGAAACTGTTCACGAACACGTTGAAGGGCTTTTTGAAATGAATTCGGCATCAACATCACGGCAAATATGTATATCATGTCACAGTCACTACGACAAAGTCGCTTGAGAAGGCTAACACCATGCTTAGCAACCTCTTTAGAGTTTACAGCAGGTGTGTCTTAAAAAGTAAAATAGACAAGTCACAAGATCAAAATTTAAATCTAATATCCATGTTACATACGTACCTGTAGCTGCTGGGAACGACATAGTTACGAAGTTGTTGACCATTATATTTACCTGGAACCAATTGTTCAGTTAGGTAGGTCCTACTTCGACGAAGAGGTCGACCGAAGAATCTAACTGTGATTTTGTTCATGTTGCCAGTGATGACTTATGGCACTGAGATTGTGGCCCTTATGGCCCTTATATACAAGCTCAGAGTTACTCAAACGAGCTATAGAGAGACCTTTGCTCGAAGTTTCTTTGGATATAAAATCCGAAACGTGAAAATTCACCGAAGAACTAAAGTCACCCACATCAGAATTTTCTAAATTGAAATTGTGATGGGCAGGCCAGGGTACTAACTCCTACCTCTTAAAAACTATTATGAAAAACAAACGTCATTATTTAAGAAAGGTTCTCGTTTGATTAACACATTACAACGGAGGACGACGAAGAGTACTTCCTATACTATAGGTGGACTAAAGACATAAAGAAAGTCGCGGCGAGCCGATGGATGCAAATGGCTAATAGTCATTTTTGTGGCGTTCAATGCGGAAGACCTTTGCTCAACGGTAAGCGAATTCCGGATGTTGTTGATGAGGAAAGTTAAATTATAAAAATATATATAACTAGATACTAAATACAAGAACACAAGAACGATAAACATACATGTGAACTCGATATTTCAATACTTGATTTGTTCATAAACACCAGTGTAACAATAAATGATAGACTTACGATTAGAATCTTATTGCGCACAAGAAATCGTAGGCGTGAAACTAGATATATAACCTATACCTACCTACTACCCAAGACGCATCTATATAGTTTGCTTGTTGCAACAGATAATATTGTGTGTTGTTACATTTTATTTAGTTGTTTGCTTTTCTAATGATAGGTATGCCTAGTAAGGCATACCTATCATATATATATATATAGTAATACCAATAGAGATAATATATGCTATTTACGTTAAATATACTAGTCTTATTAAGGTTCCATCTACTTTTATTATTGTATAAAATAAACAAGTAAAACAAGTAGTTCCCTAAAAGGGGGATATTAGGAACAATTTTCTGACAACAATGCTATTTTTTAACTTTAGTTTTGATAGGGTTACCAAACTTCTTGTATTTTATTGGACAAATCCTATTCAGAGGTAGGTATTTAACCATCTACATGTCAGACACTGGCGTTTCTTCAATTTCTGTTTTTATTTCTAAATAGCCTCTTTGTTGGGGTTATTTGGAAATCAATGGGAATGGCATACCTAAATTAAAAGTTTAGGAGGGTATATATGATGAGCAGACGGGGAGGAATCTTCACCAGTCGGCCTTTGAATAGAAAAACTACGGTCGACTAGGTACAGTATGTATTATATATTTGCACAATAATACTTATTACTTATATACAGCTAGCGATATACGCGTATTTCAGAGTCACTCGAACGACGACGGGCCACATAAGAGTGAAGTGAGCACAATACGGTGTATATATTATGTTATATGCTATATTAAGTTCTATACCATACACACGAAAGGTGAAGGTAAATAAAAAAATTCTATACGAACAGAAGTTGTAGTGAAGTTAACATTGCATGGTGGTAGGGCATTTTGCGAATGCCCGCCTGGCTAGCTACCACCCTCAAGTAGAAAATCTGTCGCCAAACACCATACGGTGTGTTCCGGCAGCTGTCCTTGAGAGCCAGTAATTCTAGGTTAGTCTGAACAACATCTTCGACCACATCATCACTTACCATCAGGTGAGATAGTGGTCAAAGGCTAAACTATCAAGAATAAAAAAAAAACATCGAAATGTCTTATGCGTGTTATATGAATGCATACCGCCATCTATCGGTGTCCGCGTGAAATAAATCTTAAGATAAGTAATGGCGGTGAACATATGGTATGAATCTCCGTAGGTGTCGTAAGATGGCGTTGCACATATTGTTTGAATGTTTGCGGGTTACTGCCTGTTAATTGTGCGGTGTTACAAAAGGAATTTAGAATAAAACATGCCCAACCTTACTTGGAACACTTTAAATGTAACAAATGCACACTTTACATCATTTATAGTCATGTATTACTGCTCTTATAATATTAAATATTAATTTAAAGTAACATTAATTTAAAATGTTTATTTCAAAATTAAAATTCCAAGTATATTATAGCACGTTCCACCGTCGACCGCGTCGTCACTTTCCATCAGTTGAGACTGCGGTCAAATGCTTACTTATAATAATAATAATAATAAAAAAACTTTCATTTATAATTAGAAACATACAAAAACCGTTAATTGTTAGCTTTTACCTAAGAATAAAAAGTTTTTAAGGTCAGAATTGGTCGTTTGACGGTAATCCGTTCTTGATGATTATTTTTCGATGGGTGGAATGCATACCCCTAAGTTAGTCCCATTTAAATTTTATCATCGTCGGTAAAGTATTTTTTTAGTTGCACTCAATTATCTCCAAAAAGTATTTGCTATAGATATATGATGCCCTCTTATAGCCTTTCACAACATGAAGCTCTCTGGCATAAGTATGACATCTGTAACAATTTTAATATAAACTTTTATTAAATTATTAATGTCCTATTTTTTCCTTGTAGGTATACTAAGCATACGAGTAAAGCAAGTATGTATAATGATTTCTGATACTTACATTTTTAGCTTTGATTATTAACTTAATTATCTAAGAATTTTAGTTACGAGACTCGTACATCAATATAGCTAAAAACTTAACTAGCGGTAACAGACGTCATTGTGTTGTTGGAGACTCCACGTAACTGGTACAGTAAGGTGACGACTTTAGGCATAATTTATTTCGTTCATTATTCACTTGACCCAATTTAATTAAGTTTATCGCTATCGACAGTCAAAGGTCAAATGCGGGAGAAAACAACATGTTTGAGATTTTTATTGTGAAATCAGTGAACTATCTAATAGCATCTATTAGATAACAAAATTACATCGAGAGAAAATAATTGACCGAGCGAGAACTTAGTTCGAGCGAAGCGTCTCTGCTTCAACTTACACTAAAACGCTTTCGTATAGTATATGTCCGATTGTTCTCCTCTACAGGTCGCATTTGTCAACCGATTCTCATGAAATTTTGTGAGCAAGTTTAATAAGTAGGTACTTATATTTTTTTGTCGATTCAGTTTTTGGATATTTTTCGAAACAACGGCGATTTTATACGAAATACATTATAAGGTATCGAGAGTATGGACGCCTGCCTAAATTTAACGGCAATGTTCCTGAAACCCCCGTGAGGTACCAGGTTAGAATTGCACCTCCCCATATCATCCCGTGGGTGTCGTAAGAGGCGACTAAGGGAAAAATACTGGAAGGTGGGCAGCAGCAACTTCTAAAGAACTACCATCTTACACTGCGATCCCCAAGCCGCCTGCCAAGTGTGGGGATTATAGCAAATACCCCCTTAATAGGGGAGGCTGTGTTCAGCAGTGGACGAGTCGGCTGTTACAGTACAGTACAGTTCCTGAAACGCACGTCCGTTGCCCATGAGTGGTAGAATCGGTCTCGTCTATACGTGTGTACAGTCATTATGATTGTAAAATACTTTTATTTAAATACATTGTTAAATTGTGTTCGATTGAAAGCTATGCAAGGGCAGACGCGCGAAGTTTACAGCTCGGAGAGCCACTAGTATAGTCATGTGCGGAATTCGAAACCCCGCTACCCATCCCGATAACCGGGGTATGCTCTAACCGCTTAGCCAACATGACATAATATGACGTGTGACCCTAAAATTGTTGTTTCGTATTTATTCGTAGTTTCATTATAACCATCGAATGGGGATGGAAAAAATCTATAATTCAACACACTTTGTACCTCTACAAATGAGACTAATTTTTGCAATTAGCTTATTATTTTTTTACGATGACGCTAACTGACTCACTAATACCTTTTTAATATTATTATTTGTGCAATGAGGCATGCTGCGCAGATTACATTAAAAATTACAACGAAAGAAAAAAAAATAGTCATGTGCGGGATTCGAACACACGCGATCCACCCCTATGGACTATAATGGGATTTTCCTACTATACATCTTGGACGATACGCAGCATGTATGAGACGAGGGAAGGAAAGGTTACGCAATCAGCTAGCTCGCTGTATACCGGGATTCTTCCGGGACATTCATTAGTTATTCGTTTGCTTTGTCACGCGTTATAATGAATAACATTTTACCACAAAAGTTGTAGATGCGCCTAGGCCCTAGGCAACCGTAATAAATGACCCTAGGCCCTAGGGTTATTGCATCCGATAACTTTCATTTAGTGGAACTTTAACATATGTTAAAATTCTATTAATCATATCTCTATTTATTGCTTGTACTAGTAATTAATTATTATGTTAAATTAATTATTATTAATCGCACATATTCGAGTTATAAATAACTTTTTTACCGACTTCAAAAAAAGTAGGAGGTACTCAATTCGCCTGTATTTTTTTTATGTTTGTTACCACATAACTTTTGACTGGATGAACCGATTTTGATGATTATCTTTTTATTTGAAAGCTGATGTTTGCCGTGTGGTCCCATTTAAATTTCATGAAAATCGGTCAAGCCTGTTTGAGTTACACTCCAATAACTGAAAAGTATTTTCCTATCTTGATGACAACGTCATTGACAGTGAATGACAATCGATCCCATAAGTAGCGAGGGTCACTAAAAAGACTGAAAAAAATAATGTTAACAAAAAATGGAACCGACTTCAACACTCAAATGTGTGAAATAACTTGTCGAAGTCGGTACCATGCGCACAATATTGTGATAATAGGTACTTTTGAAGCATTGTACCGAAACATGGTACAAACTTCAACAAGTTATTTCACACATTTGAGTGTTGAAATCGGTTTCGTCTTTAGGTAGTTTTTTTTTGTATTTAAATATTTAATTCAAACATGGATTGTTCATCCAAAAATGCCAGTTTTAGTCTAGATTAACGTTCAGCTAGGATTATGTTAAAAAAAGTATGCTTCAGAATATATAACACAGGAAGTTGTCTCATATTCTTACTCTTCGATAGGTACTATCCATCTCACGCAATTGGGGTCTTATGTATTTCATATTCCAGAACGTACAGAATACAGAAACTAAACTATGTCAAAATCAAAGTATAATTAACATACTACAAACTTTATCGTATGGATCAACTTGAAAAATAAAATATTAAATATACTTAGGCTGCATCTCCATGTCCTTCTACATTTACTCTGTTAATACGAATTATCTTTCTTTAAATGTGCTGGGTAGAGTAAATAATAAAGACGTAGGCAAGGTAACACAATCGCACCCACTTTAACGATGTCATATAACGTATGATCATGATTCCATAGTTTATTTCTTCAAATGCTTAATAAATTTTTGCCCTCGAGCTTTAAACCACGCAAGTCGGCTCTTGCATAGCTCACAATTGAATAAAGTTTCATTGCGCACGCTTCTGGGGAATGGGTCACAACATCCAAAAATCATAGTATATTCCGAAAACTGATGAAATTAGTTCACACAGGTAATTTGGTTTTCTTCATTGATGCGCGCCGCGCCCCTCCCCACTCCGATTGCATATATTATTATTACGGTCAACGACCAAGAACGTATGTATGAGACATTTATTTGTTTACCTATTTTTACTTATATACCTTACGCTTAAAATAGAAAAAGTAGCTAACAAAAGTTATATGGGTATTTGTAGTTGATGGGCATAGTATAGGTATAGCCAATAATATTGGTTTACGTCTTCTTTAGTACGGATCAACACAAATTGTTATCTAAGTATTTATTCCATAAGCTGATGAAATTCCCTTAAGATTTGATATACACATGAAATTTATGTTTTATTTTTCATTATTTTCCAATATTTTTTCCTTCTCTACTCGCCTGTTCAATTCTTTTGGTTTGCTCTCGTCGAACACCCGTACCGAAGCCTGCTGCTTTCTGTCATTTAATTATATATCCATGTTTTATCTCCAGTGACAATGTCATACACAGCATTTGCACGACCGTGATTGCTTTTTTTACACCAATCAAGTCGTTTTTGTTCTGAGATGAGTTCATGAAAAATCCAGCGGCAACTTTTCTAAAAACCTTTTCGCGTTTAAGTACGACGAAGTGAACTATACACGGGACTTCACGTTTAAAATTATTTACATCAATGAATAAACTTCAAATGAGTTTCAAAAGCTATATATCACTCGAAATTCAATCATTTAAGATCGGCCAGGAGCGCAGAAATTTCATTGTGCTCTACTGCTTCTATAATATATTCATTATAGTATAAGCGTAGTATTATTATATATTCTATGGTAAGTATAAGCAAAGGTGCTCTATATGTACGCGCAAACGCGTTGAGCCGTGTCCGTGGTAGCAGTCACGGTCGCGATCAGTACTTTTTAGAGTTCATTATTGATTTTAATTTATTTTACGTACCGTTAAGGTATAATCAAATAAACATTGTGTCAGTCAATAATAACTCCTCATAAAATCTGAAAAATATTAATGACAAGAACTGATCCCGTCTTGAACACAGCAGCTGATCGCGTTGGTTACCATAATTAATACATTGCGAAATATTTATGTAATTTTTTGTTCTTGCTGTATCGATAGGTATATAAATATACTGAGCACAACCTCTAAAGTTTAAACAACATAAAATAAGTCGGACTCGGAATAAAATATGTACATCGTTGTTTTTCGGTTCCGTACAAAAAAACCAGGACTATGACGGTTTTTGGGTGATCAATTGTTCAAACAATTAGGTATTATAAAATTATTGTACTTATGTTCAATTTGTACGCAAGGAAACATGTTATTCAACCACATGTAGGTTTTGGAACCGCTTCTTTGTAGTACTAAGTAC
The DNA here is from genome assembly GCA_963890685.1 of Plagodis pulveraria. NCBI lineage: Eukaryota > Metazoa > Arthropoda > Insecta > Lepidoptera > Geometridae > Plagodis > Plagodis pulveraria. The sequence goes on from OY982957.1 coordinate 23,684,829, forward strand.
CAATAATATGTTAGAGCTTACGATGTGCCAATTTCAGGTTTCCGTTCTAGAAAGCGGGACCCCATTACTAAGTCTCGGTTTTCTGTTCTTCCATCCTGCCGTCCGGCCTTTAAAGGTCTGTAGGTATGTTTGGAGCCGTAATAGGTACCCCAATGAAATAATTACAGAATAAATGTTGCTATTTCGGACCTAATAAATAAGAATAATAGCAAAAAGTTAAAAATAAAAAAGGTCCCCATACAAGAAACGTGTATTTTTTTTTTTTTTGTTGTTGTTCTATCGTAGAAACGGTAATACATAAAAGCGTCAAACTTTGTATGATTATAGTACAATTTCTATAGTATCTTTAATAAAAACCGGCCAAGCGCGGGTCGGACTTCCGCTAAGGATCTCAATCTATATTAAAAGTGTAACGATATTTTGGTTAATTCTGTGTCGGTACGGGGCCCTCGTTGTGTGAGTCCAACTTGCACTTAGCCAGTTTTATTACAATACGAGAGACTCCGCTGCCATCTCTCAGTCTTCATTTATGGTAGCTTGTAAACAAAGTGAGTTGATCCAGAAATTTTGATATTTTGTGTAGAACGTTGATCTTAAACTTTTTTTTACCGATGGTATGCCTTTATTAACAAAATACTACGAACTATATACAACGCTACAGCTACTACAATAAAATCATTTAGATCCCTATAAGTCATTGCAGACTCATGCACAGGCAGTCCAAATGCTCCAGCCCACTACCAACGTGCTAAGCGTGCTGGCACGCTGGTAGTGGGTGCATTGCCCCGTTGAATTGCAATGTATTTCGATCGTACGATCAAGAATATCTCGGAAAGTAATAAAAAATATGAAATATTAAATTACAGCCACAAGAGACTTTTAACATCAGGTGGTCCTCGTGCCTATTTCGTCATATACACATAAACTAATACAAAAAATAAAAAAATAAAAAATTCTAAAAAAATAAACCAAAAAAAAATTGTTTTCATCTTATAATATTTGTTAGGACTAGCAGAAGTCAACCCTAAGAGGTTGTTAGAATTTTACCAATAACCTGTATATATAATGTGGCGCGTAGACTCTTGCGTCTACGGCGCGTTTGTGTGCGTGGAACTTTAGGAGGAAAGACAGTTTAATTTATAGATTCATTCAGTAGATTTGTTATCAACAGGAGATGTAAAATTAAACGCATTCTATCTGTACTTACTCAAATTAGTACAAAAAAGGCGTGTAGAGACAAAATGAGTTTCATGGTAGGATAGCAAACTACTCTAGCATTACGAATTCGTAGCAATCTGAAAATTTACCTAGTGACAACTTGTGTTTTGATACGACGATCTTTAAAATGTACTCGTCTATACTTAGTACATTTATCCAATGGCTATGGCCAAAGCTAAGACATATCTACTCTTAGCACGTAAAACACTTGACTTTCCTTTAAAAGGCGCTGTACCTGTATATTAATAAATTTCGGGTGAACATTTCATGTCCTTCTAAAGCAGCAGGAAAAGCGTGATTGCGGAAATTTAAACTACCCAGTAAACTTACAACTTTATTATATTTTTAATTGACTACGTTCACTGCAGATTCGAGATCGCTAGTTTTTTTTTTATCTCCGTTGAGAATATAAGCACAAAGTGCATTGAATTATTATACAGATAAATGGTTAGTGCCTTGTTTATGTAAACCTTGGTAAGGTAAGTATTTGTATGCGTCCGGAGTCCACACAGAACGGACTACTCCGCAGTCGAGAACGCACACTTTCACTTAACCGCTCTTGACACGGATTGTTCCGATCGGCTGCTCAATTCATTCAACTATATTATTGTAAAGGGATTCTAGTGCGGAGTGTTTCTGACCGCTTCATATCGCATTACGATGGAGTTGGAAAACAACAACAATTTCCCGTTGGAAATGGTGGATGTTGAGCCAAAGTTGGCGAAGAAACTGATGGAGCAGTTTACTGGTGAGTGAAATCAATTTAATAAATTGTAATTTATAACGAAATGTATTTAAAATATATACTGAGTTAAGTTGTGAGTCGGTTTGAGTTTCCTGTTATTAGTTTAACAATAACGATAGCTTTACCTATTTGGGATTGGGAAATGTATGGAGTATTTTTTTACAGATGAAATAAAAGAATATTTTCAAAATAAATATAATACTGAAGTAAACGAGAAGAAATGCTGTGCAGGTTAAGAAAAAATGCGTTAGCGATGTAAACTGTATAATCTACCTATGGTAGGTAAATTTATTGAGAGTATAATAGGAAATTTTATTGCGAGCATAATTCTATATTACTGTGAGTAGTACTTAGGTATTGACACTACACAAATAAATATGACTAGATATCATCATTATTTACCAGCTACATAGTTATCTTTACCTACCAATTACTTAACTATGCGAGTAATGCGCGATAATGGTAATGCGCACTGCGATGCATTAGAACTAATGCAGATGAGATTTTTCTGGAGGGTTATGCCCTGATTATGGTTGGTTTAAAGCACTGTTTGGATTAAGAAAAAATGTGAAATGTACATTTAGACAACTAATCCGTGCTTTTGAAGGTTTTTTCTGTTGTTATTAGGATTAAAAAAATGTATACGAGTATATGTGTATAATGCAGTTGTTTTAATTGTCTTTTGGAACTGCTCAAACGTAATGTTTACTAATTTAAAATGTGACTAATTTTTAATCAAACAACCGATTCATGTGAAAAGTATTATTTTCTCTAATTTTGCGCTTTTTGGACGAACAAAAGGTCGTAGCCGCCACGCGCAGTTATTTTCCGTTACACGCTCCTTATTGATCGGCACAGCCCCCCTAGGTACCCGTAATACTAAACCAAATTCGAAATAAAGTACTTTTTTATATATAATGGTCTAGTAGGTAAGAAAAAAAGGACTGCTTCGTACATTATTATTTTTAAATAATGCGTTTTTGATTAATTATTAGCTAAATATAACTAAAAAACATAACTAAGTAAATAATTTAAATAAGATGGTGCGGGGTAAAATAAAATTCCAATTTTATTTAAATCGAAATGAATGTACCTAACTACCTATATTCAAAATCAAAGGAAAAGTTATCGTCATATAAAGTCATACTAATCATAATGCGAAATGAAGATCGGATTAGTTTCTAGTAATATATCAATATATTACTGTATACCGTAATAGTTAGTTGTAGAACAGCGCTACAACACTAAACACTTCCACAAAAAAAAAATCTAAGACCAAAATGTATTAGCCAGTTTCCTATTCTTTGCATACATTGTGAAATTGTGGTGTCGTGGTGGAAAAACATATCCCTACTTACGATGACTATAAAATTTTCTTGTCTAAAAAAATGATTAAGTCCGGAGGATCCGGAAGATGTGACAGGAACCCCAACCACATAAGTACGTACCTACATCGATAGGGAGGACCAATGCGGAAATTGTTTTTTTCGGCGATTTTGTAGAAGAATTAATAGCTTAAATTTAATTTCCAATTTTGGTTCAAGATAATAAAAATTAAAAGTAATTATGAAATAAATTGAAAATTTTCCTAAAAGTTGTAATAAACGTAGAGAACAAATGTTTGAATAATGATATCGTACATTTTACTATGATTGGTAGGTACCCAATAATGAAGTCGGCGTAATAACTGATTTCGTTTTATTCTTGAGACAAGATGATTCTTTGATCGCAATAACCTTACATACAATGTGTTAGGTAGATAATAACTAGTTACATACTTACCCATTGACATATATTAACCGATTCTTATTTATCGGTCAATGACTTCGTAAAGAGCGCGTTGACCGTTTCTGTAAATAAAAGAAACAAAAGGTAGGTACGAATAATTAAACTGTCGCGAGGTTTGTCCACAATTATTATTTAGCAACCGGCTAGGGCTCTTGTAATATTTACCTGATATTGCTCCGACCAGTTTCGAACCTATTTGAAGTCACGATTGTGCACAGTGTCAAGCATTTTCCTCGCTAAAATGAGGTGAAAATTGGTGTGTTGCGCTCAGCGGTAAAGCTTTTGCGTCTCGTACCTTTGAAACCTTCGGTACGCTCAGGATTCTATATTTTGAATACAGTGAAAGCTCCTTATTCGCGGGGGTTAGGTTCCGTAAACATGCCACGAATACGGAATCCGCGAATATGGAACGGTAATTTGTATGGGATTAGGGGGTTACGTTCCGAGGTGGCAAAAAATTTACAAAAAGCCATATAATTTTTTGATCATTTTAAGTATTTGACCATATTGATTAATTATTTTATAGTCAGGCCCTTAAAAAAAATATCTAAATTATGCTCTATAATTATTTGCTTGGGAGTTCTTAAACACTTCTCCAATTTCGCCGATATTCAGAAGTGGTATTAGCAATTTGCCTCTAAAAAAATTTCTGACAATTTTAGTCATTTTGCAATTCAAGCAACTTCTGAATAATTATGTATTCAAACCTGTCTTGTCCTATTCCATTCGCAATTTTGGCATTGTTTGCAGTTAAAGTTCGAATTTGTACAGATTTTTCGTCATTTATCATTAAATCCGCGAATACAGAACTTTTTTAATCGCGAATACGTAGAGTGGGTCACAAATGTATCACCCGCGAATGCTGAATCCGCGAATAACGAGCTTTCTCTGTACTAGAACGCTTAACTTCCTCAGATTTCAATGCGAGTACTCGCGCCAAATAACATCTTCACAGCCTTGCATAGACGTAGCGTGTAATGTACCTTATATGTAGAAGCCAGTAAAGCTTGTCTGTTTTTAAATTTTAATGAATAATTATACCTAAGATCATTAATATTACCGTTTAGCTATTTATTTTCCAAGAACGTAAATATAAAAATAAACACATACGTATGATTTTAAGCACTATCGCAAATTTTGCGAGTATTAAATTTTTTTAGAGTGTTGAATTTGTGCCTTGGGCTGGGTTTAAACCCTCATCTTGCAACTCTACGCGCCAACCAACGCGTTTCCATTTCCGCTACTGAGACCGAGATTGTTTTAAACCGTCATGGGGGGTTGGTGTTATTATCAATCAGACTATACCCTGACACCAACAGATACTAGACTAGATATGAATACCTACAAGAAGTGGTTTAATAAGTTTTAAGTTTTATTTTTCATTACATATGTATTGAAAATAGTATGTGTATGACATTCGTGCTACGTTATTTATGAAAATCTAAGTTTTATCTATTATTATTGCCCTCAGTTACCTCAAAACTTATTTTTCAGTACGCACTTACTTAACTATGCCGTATCTTAATTACCTTGAATCCTTTCACAGGTTGACGCCGTTCCTAAGTATTTGAATCATTATTTACGTATCTGACGTAATAATTGATGTACAAAAAGACGTCGAAGTCACTGTATAAATCGTAACTAAACGACGTCCTATTGACGTATTTTTAAGATGTTATATGAAAATAGACGTAAAATGTATAAAAATTGATATGTTTGCGTTTCAGCCTGCCAAGCTTGAAAGCATAATGACAAACAGCATTAATATTTAAGCGACTTATTAGCTATGTATGAAGACAATATACGTGGAAGTAGGTCACACACTGCACCACAAAACTATTAATTAACTGCGTGAACAAAGTATCTTACTACCAATATTGGACTTTTTTGTTCCTGATAGGTTAGCCTTTGGCCACTATCACACCTGAAGGTAAGTAATGATATGGTCGAAGACGTTGTTCAGGCTAACCTAGAAGCAGAATGTCCACACGACGTCACTGATAAACGAATGAAGTGCCGTTTTTTTATATTGTGAGAGTGATGGCTTAATCGGCTGGGCAGGAGGTCAAAGTCAAAATCATTTATTAAATTTAGGCGTCTCTTCGACGCTCTTATTAAGATCAATTACAAATTTTAGTATTGAAATATTCTTCATTGTACTGCCATGTATTTTTCGAATGTCCACCTGACTAACTACCACCATCTTGCTGCCCTTATCTTATGTATGCGAAGTCAGTACAATATGCTCTCTTCAACAACATGAACGTGAAAGAGAGAAAGCATACACGCAAGCACATGAACATATTGTAAAAAAAATAAGTACTTATGCTCTAATAATTGTAGATAAATGTGATTTTCACTTAGTACGATATAGTGCTTGTAGTCATATTTAGAAATAAAGAAAGGATAGCGACATCATTGCGAGAGTTAAGTGTTTGAAAAAGCATTTATTTCGATCAGATGAAGTCTAGTAGTCTGGTTGATGGCCGCGCCGTCCCCTATGACGGTTAAAAATAACAAAATTTGAGCACAAAATTCCATTTGGTCAAGCATGTTCAGCCGAGTGAGTGAGCCACCTAGTGCAGAATCGGGGGACGTAGGTTCGATTCCCGCTCAGGAAAAAAAAATATGCTCTTTTTAATTTGTAAATGTGATATTGTAAAAACTTTTGGTGCCTGATAACAATATAACCGGCAAGTGATCATGAGAGCCACCGCCTATTCTTAATTAAGTCTGTTTACTACTTCCGAGCTCCAACAAATCATCATTTAGCGAAACGGTGAAACTTATTCTACATATTTTGCTGTGAGGTATATCGATGAAAAATAACGCAATGAATAATTCGGTATGAGCGTGATGTATATTGACAAAGTATAACCTAATATTATATATTTTATATATTAAATTAGATTAAAATAAATGGTGCCGATGTTGGCATGTAGGTTTGGTACCGAAGACATGAAAAAGAAGTGACAGACGTCAAAAAGACGTCCGTGACTTCAACATCACGTCTGTTTTTGGTCGTTTTACAATTAGGCTATAATCATATTTTGACAGGTCCTTAAAATGGAGGGACACAAAAACTATTTAAACCTGAACGCGTATATTTGCGAGAGTTTTGCTCCGTATTATGATGCAATGTATTATTTCTTACACCTGCTGTGCCCTCACCCCCACTCCAATCTTGCTTCACTAAGCAAGAGATCCTTGTTGTCTCAGGTCTAGCTAACTAGCCAACTTATATTTGTACTTTGATACGACTTCACAGCTGCAGTAATAAAAGATTATTAACAATTGTCAAGTCAAAGGTGATAAGGAGAAAGATTATTCGTAGCTTAGATGTTGGTAAAATCGATCGGCCCTGATTTTGTTCAAAGGGCTTAATAAACATCCATCCGAGTGTCGCAATAAAGCAACCAAACCGGTATGATCAAGTATTGTCATTATCACAAGCTTTTAGGTTCAACTTGGGATTGAAGGTAGTCTCGAGATCATGTACCTACCCCACGGCCGTCACCCACAGGTATCTACCTAAAACCAGTTTTATGCATCTTATTTGATCATCAACCTTCAGTTCTTGACTGACCAAAACCTGAACTAAAATATTTAAGTGCCTAAAGTATGTAGTTAAAATAGCTTATCACGGAAACTCTCAAGGCTAAGAACCCAGGAAATTGGTTCTCTCGGGCCTATTCCTCCGATTTCAATAATAGTAACTGAATGTAATTGTTGCACCAAGGTTTCAAAGATAATGGCCTATCAATTGGTTTTGTTACCGTATTTATATTACCTATGTCTAATATAGTGACGAGGTTGATTGCATTCTATAATTGACTTTTGAAGTGTAACGTAATAGAAGGCTATACGATATACTATATATATCTACCTATACAATAATATTGATTTAAATAGCTGATAGGCTAGCTTTGACCACCTAACATGTAAGTGATGATGTGCACGAAGATATTGTTCAGGCTAATCCAGAATTACTGGCTCTCAAGGATAGTTCCCGGAAACCACCGGTAGGTGCTTGGTGACAGATTTTCTACTTGAGGATGGTAATTAGCCAAACCGGCATTCGATAAATGCCCTTCCAGGTTGATACAGATAGCGTGCGAATTACCAAACCTATATTAAGAGGAACGGGACACTTTTTTAACAAAGTGATGCTGTCTCGCCGCTAAACGCCCGAACAGAATAGTGCGATAAAGTCAATTGCAGCTTCTTCAAGTTTTGACTTGGAATTTGCGCATACTCGTAATTTGCGCTCTGGGAGAAAACTTTTCTCCTATAGTAAACATCAATCAAATCTAAAAATGTTGGTCTTATTTTATAACTGACAGAAGTTTATTCTCAGTTATATAGGTCAGGTTTATAGCTTTACCTTTTTCTTAATTTATCATTATTTTCCCTATAAATAATTCACAAACTAGAGTTACAAGTTTTGAGAAAATATCGGTATTTGAATACCCATTAATTCAAATTCCTTTAATATAATGATAAAAATCAAAACCTATAAACCTGGATATTGATAAAATTGATAAAATTTCCAAAAAATATCAAAATCAGTGATTGTCTAGAGGGGTAGACGTAAACGTTTTCTCTTTTTGTAGGAAATTCTAGACTTCCCTCCAGTCCTAATATAAGATTTTTAGTACGCAGTTACGCGCTGATGCCCTCTATCGTCGATTCGCGCAATCATGACTCCCAGACGAAGGACTTCAAAACAGTCCAAAACTGGTCGGAATCTTTCCGGTAAATATAAGAGTTACGCGCTGAGGCCCGTGCTCGTCGCTCCGTGCAATCGTGACTCCCAGACGAAGGACTTCAAAACAGTCCAAAACTGGTCGGAATCTTTTCGGTAAATATAAGAGTTACGCGCTGAGGCCCGTGCTCGTCGCTCCGCGCAATTATGACTCCCAGACGAAGGACTTCAAAACAGTGCGAAACTGCTCGGAATCTTTCCGGTAAATATAACGCGGGTCCTAGCCGGTTCCTAATAAGTTAAGATTTTTAGTGTTTATAATGAGAATAAATAGATTTTTTTATAGCTCTAAAGCGTAGGAAAAAATATAAAGGTTTTGGGAAAGTACCTAATTAATTACATATACGCTTAAAATTTGAGAAAATCTCCTTGAGAACTATCTTAAGTAAATTGGCTGTATGTAAATAGAATGGCTTTTTAATACGAAATTTACTAATAAACCTTTTGGATTTTGTACCGTTTCAAATACTGTTCTATATGTCCTTGGATTTTTTACCTAGCGTAGGGCTACAGATTTATATTTTCTATAGTAGGTAATAAAAAACCCCCATCGTACTGTCAAGATAGTTGGTAGTACAGTGGGTAAAAAAACTGTGTTGCTATTGGTAGGTACTACAGGATGTAAACGTATGAAAAATTGCCTTGTTTTTATACCCAAGCTCTTTAGGTGCTTTTGTTATTCCTTTGCAACAAACCTCATGCAAGTGCAAATAAGCCTTGACTATGACAAAACATACAGGTTAAGGCCAAGGTTGAGAACTTCCGTGAAAATGTTTATAATGAAATGGGTTGGTCTCTGGTATGGAATTCAGGCGTTACCTGTACATTGATCGAAAACAAACTAGAAACACGTCTTTTGTACTTCCTACGCTCATTTGAAAATTTGTTGCAAATTATCATCTAAGAACAACGTAACCTTCTCATAATGCTCCAGGTGTGCAGCTGGAGGGACAATTATTTGAAGTAGTGACGACGTAGTGCAAAATTGACTGCTACGCAGCTGACCCGTGGTACTAATCTCGATCAGCTTCTCCGCATGGCGGTAGGAAATTTTGGGAATGCTCACCCGGCTAGCTTGGTAGCTGAGGGTGGTCCCTCAAGTAGAAAATCTTTCCCCCAGCACTTAATGATGTATTCTGGCAGCTGTCGTGAAAAACCAGTACCCATTAACATCCTCGACCGAATCAGCACTTACCAAATGGCAAAATAGTAGTCAAAGGCTAACCTATAAACGAGAGTAACAATAGTATCTAAGTAATGTGTGTATACATTTTTAATTGCAGGGGAACACACTGGTTTCGTCCGCGTGGGTCCGAAGGGCTACTTCCTTCCTCACAAGTATCGACAAGAAGCTACCTACATCTACAACATGCCGCTGAGACCTGACGATGTGTTTGTTGCCAGTTATCCACGATCAGGTAAGTTCAATATTTCTAGCATGATAGGCACAAAAACTGCGAAATGTACGTATAACCTACATTAATAATATTAAGTAGTCAACGTTTTATTTTTCTTTTTTATTGGTAACAACTGTATTTAAGTATAGAAGTAAGATTCATTGTAAGTTTTATATGATGATGAATAAAGTTATTATTATTATTATATATTATTATTATATTATTAAAACAGCATCTATGGACTGATTTTTCCGTATCGTTTAACGATCACATTGGTATCCATATTTTTGCATGGTGGAAGGGCATTTTGCAATTGCCCGCCTGGCTAGCTACCACCAAGTAGAAAATCTGTCGCCAAGCACAACTATGTCTCAAAGTGACGGGAGCAGTGCAATTCGTGACTTGTGATGAAAGGCATCTGTTATAGGCAGAGGTAGTAGGAGTAGTCCGCTTAACATCAGGTGGGCCTCGAGCTTGTTCCGTCACAATAACATTAAAAAGAAAAAACCAGGCCAGATTATCAGATTATGTCTGTATTCTCATAAGTAAGCATACGTAATTAAATTAGTAGCATATATCACTGATTTGCATGTAGTGTATATCACATTAACCTTACCGGATCGATTACCCGTCTATCATTTTACGTTTGTGTTTTTTTCGAAGGGCTAATTGAAATTCTTATTTCTTATGCTCTTGCATATTTTGTTAAACATGGCAAGACTTACGGACGACGGTATTGATCATTAAGTAACTTTGTATACGTATTGATAAATATTTAGAAAACCTAGGCAATACAAGTTCTGATGGGGAATATTCTTCAAGAATATTCTTCTTCTTAGAGTGAACTGTCAGAAATTTGCCATAATCCGCTCGCTAGGAATATAGATAAAATAGCGGTGCCAGGTTTAAGATTAGCGAAGAGAAATAAAAGGTCCTTCTTAGGGAATTGGGTGCGGTTTTATAATAATGTTGCCAAAGATATTAGAATACTCACAGAAGGAAAATTCAAGTTCAATGTGGAAAATATTTTAATTAAGAAGAAATATACAGTTTGCAATTTCTTAAACGACAAAAAATAGTTATTTTTTTATATGTTGATCACTTAATGTTATTAGTTAAAACGCTAGATTCAGGTACACCTCATTTCTTGTGTCTTTCAAAGGGCACAAAGTGCACAAACCTATCGCGTTACGAAAACAGTTGGTAGATTTTTTCAATCGATTTTGTAAGCGATTGGTCTTAATATTTTTTCAATATTATACTATTTTATTATTATTACTACATGTTAAGTGATATTTTATTGACTTACAAATAATTAATGGAAAAGGTGATTAAAAGGTAACTAAAATTATAAATAAAATAAAATTTACCGAAAATATTCCCATTTCACAACTTTGGTAGGTTAATGAAGCTTTTATAAAATTTCTTCACTACGAAGTTGTAAAGCACATAAGGGTTGCAATGGATTTTTACAGGAAATAAATATAAAATGTACTTTTTCATACGAGCGAGTGTGAAATTTTAAATTCTGTATGTAATATTAATGGAGTGGGTCAGAGTTCCGAAGTATTTTTTATTATTTATTTATTGGCTATATATCTGACAACCTATAAATAAATTCTAAACATAGGGCCAACTATAGGACAATGCGTATAAAAAAGTAGCTCAGTTATAGTATTTTCTACATAATTTTCACAAGGTCTCTTATTGATGGGTTGTCTGGAAGAGATCGCTGTGAGCGATAATAACGCCATACACTTGGTTTAGAGTTATATATTTTATTTACCCATTATACGATAGCACATTTTGTTATACAATTAGGTAACAATCAACGTATCAATGACACGATAATCTAAGCTAAGTTATTCACAAAAGGCAGTTATGGCAAATATTATCAAAGAAATCAGTTTCACTACATTCCAAAGATTCTAAACATGCCTAATTTTTGAAAGCGGCGCATGTATCATGTCTTTGCCGAATTGTTTGCGAACTTAACACGATGAGCACACAGTGCGATTATTTCATGGTTTTAGAAACCGTTTAGTTTATTTAATAATTGCTTTCAATTCTGAAGAGGTCCTATCACCTTGACAATAAAAATTTCGTTTTTATATAAGGTAATATTTTAAATTCTATTCTTCATGTACTCTGTTCACACTCGTTTTTAAACACGTTTTCTGTTATTATAGACTAAAGCTTCAGTTCATGGAATATTAGACCTTGTGTTTCCAAAATGTTTACTTTTCTTATATTAGTATATAAACAATCTAAGGTCATCTATTATGAATGGGTCGTGTTCAGTTCATCATCAGGAATTAAAATTGTCTTGCTTATAAGTCTGAAAATATATAATGGTTCGGCATAATCCTCACGCTTGGCAGGCTGCTTGGGGATCACATTGTTTGATGGCAGTTCTGCTTCCCACCTTCTGGTATTTGTGCTTTAGTCTTTTATTTATTTATTTCTTCCCGTGGATGTCGTAAGAGGTGACTAAGGGAAAAGTACTAGAAGGTGGGAGCACCTTCAGAAGAAATAACAGCTTTTACTGCGATCCCCAAGACGCCTGCCAAGTGTGGGGATTATGGCCCCCAATTGGGGAGACCTCATTCAACGGTGGACGTTACGGTGGATGTAATGATGATGATTACCCCACAGGACCATTGAATTTGATTTGCTTAAATTTTGTTTAGAGTAATATTTTTTTTATTGTCTCTCTTAGGAGTAATAAAGCATTTTACTTTTTTTATAGCATAGTGACAAGACGGACAGGTCACCTACGTGATGGTAAGCGTCACGCCTGTCCTTTTCAGTAGCAGTATCACAATTTTCATTCTGCTTGACACTGCACTGCGCCCGTCACTCCGACACGTTATTTCTTATGTCTCGTTCGCCCAGTAATTTCAATTGCCACAGTACCCCTCACGTTAGGCACTGTTGTATTTTTAGTACTGCTTGGAGGCATAAAATCTGACACTAGGGACGAACTCTTGCTAAAGAGACCGAACTGATGCTTTTACAGCTGACCAATATTGTCACAAGCATCAGTGGCATTACTTGTCACGAGCACGACTTTATAACACTTGTCAATGGAGGACATGTCTAACAGCACCTCCAATAACATCTGCTACGCCTTGCCATATTCGTTCTACTCTACAATACTAAAAAGTACCATTTGCGAAATATATTTTCTACTTCTTGAATTTTGCTTTTTTAATTAATTTATTTATTTATTACATAAGAACGACATTGCCAGTTATACTTAGTACATATATAGAGTGAAACACTAATACAATGATGCATCGATTGATCAATCAACGTAATTATAACAATTTACATTCCAAAATAACACAAAAAAAAAATTTTTTTTCGGAATTTACAAATGGTTAATTACTGTCCTACAAATTATAATATAAAAAACATGTCAGAAATAAAATAAAATAAAATCTAGAAATATATGTAATTGCTGTCATACATACACATAACAACAATTTAACATGTCAAAAATACAAATTCGAAAATAACAATTTAACACTACTGTCATACCAGTTATAATCATTTTAAATGTCAAAAATAAGATAATTAATTAAGAAGGAATAGTTGATGTCATACAAATATCATAATTTTCAGAAAATGACAATAATAAATTCAAAATAGCACACAATTTGTCACTGAAAATATCACATTCAGTGCTGGCAGTCAGGAATGCATTGAGTCCGTCCAGGGCACGGTACAAAGGGGTTTTAGAGCGGCCACTGTGCTGCGGTCCAAGACAGCAAATAATTTATGTTTACAAGTAAGCCTGTGTCTGATATATTTATCAGGTACAAACAGACTGCACAGTGTGTTGCGTAATTCAGGACATTCAATAGCCCCTCTTAATATTTTACAAGCAGTTGCAAGCTGTTCGAACGACCTTCTAACCTCCAACGAATTAAAACCCAAATGACCCAAAAGAAAAGTGGTGGGGTAAAGGAATGGATAATAGCCATATTGCCTCTTGTATAAATACCGCAGAAAGGCTTTTTGAACCTTCTCTAGCATCAAGGTGTATGCGACATGGTGTGGGTTCCAGACAACCGCGCTATAGTCCAATTTACTTCTGAGAAGAGTTGTAAATAGCAGTTTGATGACGCGGGGGTCATAAGTATGGTATCATACAAATATCCTTTTTGTTCTTATGCATATGCTGTGAAAACTTAATTATTTATTGCTTATAAAATTCAAAATGCCTCTTTTCTTTAAAAAAAACTACAAATATTATATAGGTACATAGATACAGAACTGACGCGACAGTGGCTTGGCTGAGGTGGAATGACTTAACTCATTGACACAAACATTTTTGTCTTTTAAACAATCACCAAAGCGTACGTAGTATTAGGTATTGTATGTCCTATAACCAAAGTCAAAGGTCAAAGTCAAAATCATTTATTCAATTTAGGCGTCTACGACGCTCTTATGAAGGTCAGTTACAAATTTTAGTGTTGAAATATTCTACAATTCCACGTTCAGCAAATAAATTGTATAGAGCCACTGCGAGAAGAACGGGCAAGAAACTCGAGGCCACTCTTTTAAACATCTTTTATAACAATGTGTTACATACTTATTATAATAGAGTTATTACAATATTTGTTTAAATTATGTAGGTGACAGGCAATAGCTTTTCAGAGGCGGAATTGTCCGGCAGACAGTTTTGTCGTTTAAGTAATCAGAAGCTGTGTAGTAGGATTTTTTAATAAATCTGTTTTTCACGTGCAACTTGAATTTCCCTTCTGTGAGCGTTGTAATATGTTTGGGAAAACCGTACACAATTACCTAAGAAGGACCTTTTATTTGTCTTTGCTAATCTAAAACCTGGCACCGCTATTTTATCTTTATTCCTAGTATTGATATCGTGATGGTCACTGTTTAATTTAAATTTACTAAATTTTTTACGAACATACAGAATATTTTCAAATATATACAGACTTGGTAAAGTTAAAATATCAAATTCTTTAAAAAGATCCCTCACAGATTCCCTAGGACCCATTTTATATATAGCTCGAATTGCACGCTTTTGTACTTATGATAAAGATTGTGTCTATCTCAGTACCAATAGCTTATTACTCTTTTTAAATAAAATATTTTTTACATAATCATTATTATCATCACCAGGAAGACGTTCACTGTTGAACAAGTTTTGAAGCGCTCATAGCGAAGTTTACTTGGCTGTTCTCAACCGATCATCAAAGTTAAGCAGCGTCGCCCGCGGTCATGAGTTGGATTGGTGACCGCTAGTGACATTACTACTGAGCGATTCCGTGCTTCGGAGGGCACGTTAAGCCGTCGGTCCCGGTTGTTGTCTTATGATGGCAGTCGTTATAGCAAGGTGCTATCACCATGCTATGCATGCACCATGTATGGTATTTTGTGAATGCCCGCCTGGCTAGCTACCACCCTCAAGTAGAAAATCTGTCGCCAAGCACCAAACGGTGTGTTCCGGCAGCTGTTCTTGAGAGCCAGTACTTCTAGGTTCACCTAATCAACATCTTTGACCATCATCACTTACCATCAGGTGAGATAGTGGTCAAAGGCTAACCATAAAAAAAAGTATCTTCCCCATAGAACCCCAACGTATCGGCTATTAGTCACTTGTAACCATTGGCCTGCTACTCTTGTGATGTCGTCAACCTACCTAGTGGGAGCCTACCAACTCTACGTCTTCCGGTGTAAAACGGTAGCGACCACCGAACAATGTGGCTTTCCTATTGTCACTTCAACTTGCAAATTCTGAAAGCTATGTCGATGACTTTGGTTCTTCGACTAAGTTCCTCAGTCCGGATTTTATGGCCAAAAAACTCCGAGATAGCTCTCTCCGTAGCTCGATGAGAGACTCTCAGCTTGTCCATTAGGGCAGTGCCATAAGCCCTCACTAGCAACACATACTGGTTAAAAACTTTGGTCTTCAGGTCTGTGGGATGTTTTAGGGTTCCGTACTAAAAAACGTTACCTCGGATGTCCGTCCATCCGTCCAACCTTTAAAAAGCTGTATATTTAGAACCGTATTATGTAGCTCATTGAAATTATCACAGAACATGTGTGGTAAAGCGAATAAATAGTAATAAAGTACATTGATAGAAGTTAAAGAGGCCTCCATATGAAAAACGTATTTTTTAACGTTTATTGATTTTGCTTCATCGTAAAACCGGTAATACCTACATTATAAGCGTCGACCTTCGTATGGTTATAGTCGAATAGGTATCTACTGTATAGTAAAAAATTAATATTTTTTTTATTTTTTAACTTTTGCACTTCAGGTAGGATCTCGAACTCTATGAAAAAATAACGATTTTTTGTTCCATTCTGTGTTTGCACGGAAGTTACGGAACCCTCGGTGTGCGATTAAAACCCGCTCTTGGCAGATTTTTTTACATGCAGTTCGAATTTACTTTTATTATATATATATATATTTACATTTGTATGGGTTTTTTCTGATCCGAGTATGTCCTACACCCGACTATATATTATATTTTTTCTCGCAGGTACAACATGGACACAAGAATTGGTCTGGATGGTCGCGACAGATTTAGATTATGCTACATCAGATGCGGTGCCCCTCATAAACAGATATCCATTTTTGGAGTAAGTAAATAAATTACCTTTTATTTATTTGGCAACGTTGGGAATACACTTGTATGAAAAGTTTTCAGTAATTGCAAATACCAAAAATCTATTAAGTATTATACTATCGTAATGCATGATTTGCTAACACTAATACAATCAAAAACGCAGTTTTCTTTTTTTAAGGTTCCGTACCCAAAGGGTAAAAACGGGACCCTATTATTGAGATTTCACTGTCCGTCCGTCCGTCCGTCCGTCTGTCACCAGGCTGTATTTCAAGAACGGTGATAGCTAGACAGTTGTAATTTTCACAGATGATGTATTTATATTGCCGCTATAACAACAAATACTAAAAATAAAATAAAATAAATATTTTAGGGGGGCTCCCATACACTTGATTTTTTTACCGTTTCTTGCTCGATACTAATAACGGTGACAGGTAGACGCTTTAACTATTCACATAATATTTAGTTTTATATTCTCTTTAAATATAACAAATTAAAGTAAAATAAATAATTAAGGGGGCTCCCATACAATAAAAGAGGTTTTTACCGTTTATTTGCTAAAAATAATAATAATGGAAACGAGATAATGGTATGGAATCCGTCGTGTGCGAGTCCCACTCGCACTTGGCCGGTTTTATTATAGCTAGATATCTAGCCTTTAACCACTACCCCACCTTTATTAGCTATTCGTAAGGGTTGATTAAAGCAAAGATTCGGAATGGATAATACTTATTTTATGCCTAATAGGTAAGCTATTGACCACTATCTCACCCGATGGTAAGTGATGATGTGGTCGAAGATGTTGTTCAGGCTAACCTAGAAGTACTGGCTCTCAAGGACAACTGCCGGAACACACCGTTAGGTGCTTGGCGACAGATTTTCTACTTGAGGGTGGTAGTTAGCCAGGCGGGCATTCGCAAAATGCCCTACCACCATGCTATAACGACTGCCATCCTAAGACAACAACCGGGACCGACGGCATAACGTGCCCTCCGAAGCACGGAAACGCTCAGTAGTAATGTCACTAGCGGTCACCCATCCAACTCATGACCGCGCGCGACGTTGCTTAACTTTGCTGATCGGTTGAGAACAACTAAGTTAATTTCGCTACGAGCGCTTCAAAATAATAAAAACTAATAGCTTAGCTTTGACCAACATCTTGCCTGTTGGTGAGTGACGATGTGTCGACGGTGGAATACAGGTAACCTTACCTAGAAGGAAGCTCTCACTCGACAGCTTAACACTCAACTCACAAGACAGCTGGCGACATATTTTCTACTGGAGATTCATGAATATGCATTCTAGAAGAACATTCGCAAAAAGACTGAACCAAAATGCGGCGACTCAAACTCACGGCAGGATTTAAGATATGAATAATCAATTTATTCAGGCGTTACTTTGCGGAAATCCATATTTATTTAAAAATACTTAACAACATTAGTTAAATATTTTAGATATATACAAAAAAAAATATGAAAATACACATATTGTCAATTCCTACCAATTTTCCTGCGAAACCGACGTCAAAAGCCACGTACCACAACAGGAATTATTAAAAAATCACTCTTACTATGAACCCATAGCACGACAGTCCATAGCCATTGGCACTGGGGCCGTCATTGTAACTTTCTCTTGATCTTTATATAAGTTTATTTATGTGGTTTAGACAGGCAGGATCAAGCAAGACTCCAAGCAGCTCAGCGAGCATGGGCAAAATGACCTACCACCATGCAAAACTATAGTTAGTGTTTATACTACAAAAAATACACTGTATCTATTGACAATCTCTTGTTTCCAGATTTTCTGCTTTCGTCCACCCTGTTATGAAAGAGAGATTCACATTAGAGAACAGTGATTCCGAAGAGAAGCTCAAGCTCCTGGAGTGGGCAATACAGTCTGGCACCGACCAGTTGGCAGAGATGACCTGTCGACGCTTCATCAAGACTCATCTACCGATTTCTCTCCTACCGCCCAAATTACTTGAAACGTGTAAAATGGTGTACGTAGCGAGAGATCCTCGAGATGTTGTGGTGTCCTTCTATCACATGAACAGGCTATGCAGAACCCAGGGGTATGTCGGTGACTTCAAAACGTATTGGAACTACTTCATGAAAGATTTACGTAAGTTTTTAATATTGTTGTTTACAATAACGCCTGCTATGCATGTATATTTCTAATTTTGTTTACGTAAGTTGTCATTTGACTAATACCAAAAATAGTCCGTTTTTACCAATTGCATCTTAGATTAAACATACCTATCACAGTGATAATTAATTGTGGTTTAAATATGAAGTTGCCGTTTTAACGCACTGGCCTCTTTGAATTAAGAATAAACCTACATAGTGTCTGATTTAGCATGCAACTTTTTTCACGAGAAAATTATAACAGTAAAATAAGCGAACTTACATATTATTTTCGTAATTTTACTTTGATTTTTTCCTGTGAACTTTTGTAAATTATGTATTTAACCTATATTTCATGCACCTAGCATTTTCCTCGATAGAATGAGGTGAAAAATTGGGTTTTGCGCTCGGCAGAGAAGTTATTTTGTGCCTCATAACATTGAAACCTTCGCTTCCTCAGGTTTCAATAAAAATATATGTTCGCGCCAAATAACAACTTTGCAGACTTGCATATAACAAACATAAGTAGGTATAAAACTGTTTCTGGTACTTTTATAGAGGTTCTAATTTCAAAGTATTTTACCACGTTAGCGGACAAAAAGGACTTTTTCTTAAAAAAAATAATGATAAACTACACTTTTCCGATATTGTGAAGTAAATATTATTTTAGTTTTTATTACGAAACGCCAACTTCAAACTTTAAGCACTTGAAACCCATGGTAAGACGGACAGGTCATCTGCATGATGGTAAACGTCACTGCTAAAAAGTGTGGATTATGCCAAATCCCTCTTCAATGGGGGGAGGCTGTTTTCTACAGTTGACAATCCGGCGGATACAGTACCTACTGTACAAGTTAGGTAGATACGTTTTTAAAGCAAGTCATCATAACGAAGGTTCATCATTTGAACCACGAGCAGGACTACTGATCATGCGTCACTGGGGACGTGACATATTCTTGCAATCTAAGCTAACATGGTTTTGAGCCATAGATCGATATATATGATCTATGGCTTCCCTTCGTTCCCTTTTTTTAACCCACGGTATGTCTTTATTAACAGGAGACTATAAACTATACAGGGCGTCCCGCGAATATGCTACATGGAGGGAAAGTACCTTCAATATCGTAGATGGAACATTTTACTGAAAGAAAACATTATTTGAATTTAAAAAACAATTTAGTCGAAAGCCGTCAAGTGTCCTTCCTTTTATTTCTGACACTATGTTATTTAGCAAAAAAATAATCCTTATGATGAAGCCTTTCGATCGGTATGGTGATTATTTTTCTCGTGTAACGGGTTCGATTCCCGGTTCAACCATGTAATTATTTAGATATGAATGCAGTTTAAATTGTTTTTTAAATTCAAATAATGTCTTCTTTCAGTAAAATGCTCCATCTACAATATTCAAGGTATTTTCCCTCCATGTGGCATATCCGTGGGACGCCCACCTTATATTCGCTTAGCAGGCGTCAAACATGACATCGTCACATCATCACTTTTTTCATTCATCCGCTTTCAGATCATTGGACGCCATTTTTTGAGCATTTGAAGGAAGCGTGGGAAAAGAGACATCACCCTAATTTGCTGTTTCTATTTTATGAAGAGTTGTCTAAGGTGAGATTTTCAACTATATAGGTACAGGTAGATATAGGTACATTTTATGTACAAGTACATACTTGGTAAATAGGTACTTAGTTTTTGTTTATAAAGCACATAAATTAGGTAAGTACCAGATAATTAACTGTTCACAAAATGTGATTATCATCTTCCTACTCATATTCTACTCATGGGAAGTGGGTGTATGTCTTGTCTAACACAAAGATAAAGATATGTTTCCACTGACAACACATAGGAGAATACAAGGGCATGGTTGTATTACGATTTGGCTTTAGCTTCATGTCGGGCTGCCTTCCTGACGTCACATCTCATTGGGAATACTCTCGTTGGTAGTTTACCTGCTACCGCTCGGGTACGAGCCTATTGTGTGAGCCGGTGCGAGTGGTGCAGTGCTGCTCATTTGACTAATATTTTTCCTTCGTCACCTTTTAACAATATATAATAGTATTATATGGAACAGTCCTGATATCTTGAGCCGGTAACTGTACGGCATCAGTAGCAATAAAATTAATTATAAAGAATGTAAAAGTATAGAATAAAGGTGAGTATATATTTACATAGGTGTATTGTTTGTTTACTAGAAGCAAGATAATTGCCAAACCGTTCTCAAACGTTAGAAAGTGAGCGTGAGAAAAATATAACGATGTGTTGTATTATTTAGGATCTGCCAGCGGCCGTGCGGCGGGTTGCGGCTTTCTTCAACAAAGACTTCACGGAAGAACAAGTGGCCAAGCTATGTGACCATCTAAGCATTAAAAATTTCAAAAATAACAAGTCTGTCAATTACGATGTGATGCAGAAGCTGGGAATCCTGAAACCTGGCGAACAATCCTTTATTAGGAAAGGTAATATGATTCTTACTACATACAAGCAGCTGCCTTATTATGTGATCCCACATGGCGCGTAAATTATACAAGTAATGACATGTCAACAAACTACAAATGTAGTTAGTGTAAGTTAACAAGAGCGTTAATATTTTTTCGAGTTAACTTAAAAGTGAAGTTAAAATGGCTCTCAAACAGCTTAAGAAAAACAAGGCGCCAGGTGATGACGTAATCAAGACAGAACTTCTCTTAACGGGTGGAAAACCGGTACTCTCAACCCTCCCGAAGTTATTTAATTCCGTCATCCTTGAAGGTAAAACGCCAGAAGCATGGAGCAGAAGTGTAGTGGTACTGTTCTTCAAAAAAGGTGACAAGACCTTGTTTCAGTTTAGGCCCATTTCACTTCTGAGCCATGTTTATAAGATGTTCTCGAGTCATTACGAATCGTCATGGTCGTAGGTTTGATTACTTCCAGCCTCCCGAACAAGCCGAGTTCCGAAA
Organism: Plagodis pulveraria; assembly: GCA_963890685.1. Taxonomy (NCBI): domain Eukaryota; kingdom Metazoa; phylum Arthropoda; class Insecta; order Lepidoptera; family Geometridae; genus Plagodis; species Plagodis pulveraria. The sequence goes on from OY982957.1 coordinate 23,706,409, forward strand.
AGGCTTTAACATCATAGGCCACATCCATACGCTCCTCCAGATTATAGGTAGAGAAGAAGAGGTATAATCGGCCGTTATGTTTAGCGTTTGTAGACTATGAAAAAGCTTTCGATTCAATCGAAACCTGGACCGTACTGCAGTCTCTTCATGCCAAATTGACTATAGATACATCGAAGCGCTGAAATGCCACCATGTCGATTCGAGTACAGCACAAGAGCACGGAACCGATCCATCTGCAGCGAGGTGTGAGACAAGAAGACGTTATTTCTCCGAAACTGTTCACGAATGCGTTGGAGGACGAAGAAGACCAAAGTCTTCAACCAGTGTGTGTTGCCAGTGATGACTTATGGCACTGAGACGTGGTCATTAACTGTGGCCCTTATGGACAAGCTCAGAGAGTTCTTTGCGCGATAAAATCCGGAACGTGGATATTCGTCACCGACATAGCTCTCAGAATTTGCAAGTTGAAGTGCCAATGGGTGGGCCACATACTCGACGAACGGGTAGCGAATGGTTACAAGCGACCTATTAAGCGCCACAAAAAACGGCTTCTTTGTGGCGCTTTATAGGGGAGGCCTTTGTTCTATAGTGGACTTCTACCGGCTGATGACGATGAACTTAAAAGTTAATCCGTTAAGCATTTTCCTATGGATTTGGCTCACAGCTCTAGTTTGATTTGTAACTAATACCGCTTGAATATTTTTTTTTGTAATTTGGTTGCTGACAATTACATTCCTTAGTTCACATGTATTTAATTCATTATCATGGTAAATTTTAGCGAATACAATTTTGAAGACTATCGACCCAAAAAATAATGGTATTTAATTGCAACCCCCCAATATCTTCCTGTAGGAGTCGTAAGTGGCTTCGAAAGGAAAAACACCGTGCGCAGCAGCACCTTTTGAAGAATTGCCATCTTACACTGCGATCCCCAAGACGCCTACCAAGGGTGGCGATAGTGGCAAGCTCACTCTAATGGAGGCCTTTGTTCAACTGTGTACGTTAACTCAAATCATGACCTATTGCACCACTACGGAGATCATAGTTTCCTTTGCAATACTTTCAGTTGCTAACAAGTGTTGTCAGAAAGATAATTACAACAAAACAATGTTACGTAGCCGCCTTATGTGCTTTTTTCATTGAACTTTTTGGAATAGGTGCTTTGTATCAATAATACTTATATATACGGCTAAATATCGTACAAGCTTCTAATAACATCACTATATGTATTGTAGGTAAAACAGGCGGATGGCGAGACTACTTCGACGCGGACATGTCGCGGCAGGCGGATAACTGGATGGCTGAACATCTCAAGGACACGGACTTCCGGTTCCCTCATTTGCAAGCTCAATAGATATAAGCAGATGGTCATTAATTTTACTGTGTAAAGAAACAACGAAAGAGGGTGATAATCATTTATTAGATTAATTAATATTAATATGTCCTATTTTTAAGTATTTCTTTGTAACACCATATTTAAAGTTTACATAAAATATAATGAGTAATATATAAGATCTAGCCATTAAGTAAACAATATTATGTACTTCTAACGTGTTTCAAATTATCACTTCACCTACATTATACGTCATAATTTCAATTCCATATAAATAAAACAATGTATCAGTCCTTCCTCACATTTTTATTTAAATAATAATACGGTTATACAAAGAAAATAAATTAAAAGCCAGATTTAATCATCATTCGTTGGTAATATAAAATTCTAAAACAGACTTATAATAATGGATAATAACCGTTTCGGCCGAGAGGCTCGGCCACAGACCTCAATAATCCGTCTCGATTCGAGCCGCCTGCTGACGACTATAACAGCGCTTTACAGGATAGAACAAGCAAGCTTCCACAGTAAGCTAACACAACAAAACAAGGACGCGACGCAGGCCGTGGCCGCGCCTCTCGGCCCGTATCAACGAACCGGCAACATACACGTCTATAAAAAGCGACTCTATAATATAAAACTGGGAGAAGTCTCCCGCACCTAACGACTCGCCGCCCGAGCGACGTTTAAACTATCGTACACTTAGAGAAAATCACAAAATTCAAGCGGAAATAATAGGAATCGTAATCGTTGCGCCTACGCGATGACGTCGGGCAACAGCGCCGCGTCAGCCGCCGGCGAGGGCGGCGCCTTCTCCGGCTCACCGCCGTTCTGCAGCACGTTGCCGTTGGTGGCGGGTTGTTCCTTCGTGATGGAGTTGTCTACTGACTTCTTAGGGCCTACTTTAGTCACAGCGGTCTTCACTGCCTGCAAATAAACAAACATTTTAATTCTACTGTATCGGCCGGATAGTCCACTGCTGAACACAGCCTCCCCTAATATGGGGGGGGTTTGCAATAATCCCCACGCTTTCAGATCCTAGTGTGAGATATCAGTTCTCTTGCTGCTGCTGCCCACCTTCTAATGTGTTACCCTTAGTCGCCTCTTACTACACCCACGGGTAGAGATGGGAGGGTGACATTCTAGCCCGGCACTCCAAGGGCAGGCAGTTGGCTACCATTAATTCTACTACGAGGTTAAATAGATTTGTATATATATCCCCAAAAAGTAAGCACAATTGTATATAATCTCACATTCTCCAAACATTAGACAAGGTTGTTATCAAACAGATGTCTTTGTTACAGATTTCTAGTATAGACTTTATGTTGTATTTGACTCTCTCTTATAAATCAAGAGTTTCCAACTTCCCGATGCTGTATATTACCTGACATAACACCCGAATAAAAGAGCAATTGAGAAAAGGAGATGCTTGGCCAAACCAAATACTACTACTACAACTTATTTTCTTTAAACCTAAGACAATCTTATTTTGTGCCAATGCTTCATCAATCATTCAGCGGTGAGCTCTCAATTAACTTTATGAGGACCTATTCATTTTCGTTCCAGAATTTGACATGCATTATATTTGATTGCATTATATTTGATTCATACTCGTAAGGGCTATAGAAGGTCAAACTAAATTTGGTGTGAAGCCACCGTCTGCCCAGTTGTAAACTATGGTTGGTGGTTGTGGGAGGTTGGTTGCCGACTGTGTAGCACAGCTTTAAACCAAATCTTTTTCATTCCTTATCCCACCATCTTCAAGAAGTACCTACACATATTTGATTCAAATTTTAATACTTTATTCAATTTAGGCGTCTACGACGCTCTTATGAACGTCAATTACAAATTTTAATATCGAAATAATACGGGAAGGGATACAAAAAAAAATAGATCTTAGAATAAGTACAATCAGAAAAATATAAACATTTCTGTAAGTTTTAGTAAATAACACGGGATTACTCACTTGATAAAGTCAAATAGCTCCGGCTATAGTTTGTGGTTATAGGAGTGTAAAGAGAGACGTCAACGCGGGCGTTCCGAGCTTGGACGAAACTATATTTGGAGATATCCGACTTAATGACGTGAGTTATCCAGTATTATTAATTAAAATGGGAAAAAACCGAGTTTTAAAGTAAAACATTTCTGCCCTTCCTTTTCTATGACACAAACATTGAACGCCATTTGGCTGGGACTAAATTGACAGTGGGTTTCCATCTTTCCGGAAGACTGATAGGAATTAAAATAACATCAATTAGATTTATTATAAGGAACCCTAGGGATGACCAAATTTAAACTAATTGGAGCTAGCTCTGCAAGTCTGTGCAAGGTAGTGTAGCGGTGAGATTGGTCAAACTTCATCAATAGTGGACAGGTACTCTAATTTATCAGGGTCCAAGCACATATTCTAGGTGTGATTGAGAGCCAGTTACCAAGTCTGGAATAATCATCCATAATATTCTAACTTTGAACATTTACCAACAGTGAGATTGTGATCTAAGGCAAATCATCTCTATCGTAACTGAGGGATGTTAAGTGTTTCGGTGTCGTTTAGTGATAATAGCATACCTTGGTGGCGGCAGTCCTGGGCGGCGCGGCCTTGGCTGTGATACGTTTGTTGGCGAGGTCCTTGCTCTGCTTGTCGAGCGGCGCGCGGCTCGCTGGCCGAGGGGCTGCCACTCTGTCAACAATACTCACGTTACAATCCAATCGTTATCTAACACTACCTATGTTGCGATCTGCACAAATAGAGCTTCTTTTAATATTTAAGGAATTAGACCAAAAATAATGTTTGTTTTGCGCAGTGTACCAGAAGTCAAATAGTAAATACTGCTATTACGCTACATTCTATATGGCCGATAAAATTAAATAAGCCCATAATACACAACAAAGCACATACATAGCACAGATTATTGAAACTCACTTAGTGGGCGCGGGTGCTGCGGGTGGTGCCCGAGGGGCGGGGCGGGGGGCACCAGTAGGCCGCGTGATTGGCGGGGGGCGCGGTGCAGCCGGCTTCGTCTCCTTCACGTCGCCGTTCGTCAGCGGTTTCTTCTCTGGGAGTTTCTTGGTGCGGGCGGCAGCCATCGCTGGTGTGGGGCGAGGGGCTGGGGGCTTGGGGGCTGCTGTCGTAGGGCGCGGCGCCGGCCGGGTCGTACTTGTGGCGGTTAAGGGCGCGGCCGCGGGCTTGGCAGCCAGTCGGGCCGGCGCGGGGCGAGCTGTGAGGGGGGCACGAGGCACGGGAGCCGCGCGGGGTACGGGGGGCGCGCGGGCCGTCGTCGATGCCGGGGCCTTCGGGGCCGGTTTGGACGCGGGGGCGGTGGCAGGCCGCGCACTCGCTGCCGGCTTAGCTGCAGGAACTCGCGGCGCTGCAGGCGATTTCGTAACAGGAGCGGCCGGTTTAGCGGCAGCTAGCGTTGTGGTTTTAGCCGCGATCGATGTCCGCGCTGGGGCGGTTCGGGGCGCAGAAGCAGGCGTGCGCGGTGTGGCCGGCCCGGAGGCGGGTCGCTTGCTCGCTGAGGCGGGCGTGCGGCTCGTCGCTGTCGTTGACTTCAATGTAGTTTTCGCGGTTGGTGTCGTGGGAGATTTCTTTGCCGGAGTTGATTTTGATTTGGAGACGGCGGCGACAGCGGCGGTTGCAGCGACAGCGGCCGCGGCTGCGGCCGCGGTGGCACCTACGGCGGCAGCTAAAGGTTCCTGTGTCGCGAGTTCGACTGCGGGCGTAGGTGGCGGCGTGGCAGCGACATGTTGCTCGCCGTCCTCGGGCCGGATTTCGCTGGTTACGGGGACGCAGATCTCTTGTGCACGAGACTCTGCCACGCCGACATCTACGTCTGTGACGAGATCGGGCGCGGGGGCACTTGGCGGGGTGTCCGGCCGCGGGGAGGGAGGCGCCGCTGCCGCAAGAGGTGCCTCTTCCACCAATGCCACGGGGGGTTGTATCACACTAGCTGGCTCTTCAGCTTCGGGTACAAGCGACTGTCCTTTTTCGATCGCCGGAGTCGGTTCGGTTTCGGAATGAAGTTCGAATGCAGGTTTGTGCTCGGGTTCTGGTTCCGCGGGCGCTTCTTGCGGTGACAGGGCACGTGGCGCGGGGGAGGCAGGAGGCGCGGGAGACTCCCCGGGGAGCGGCACATCAGCCGGCAAGGGGAAGGGTGTCGTCTCTAGCTGGGCAGAGGGGACTACCTCGAAGAGAGACTCCACGACCGCGGGTTCTTCTATCTCGACCGGAATCTGAGTTTCGGTCGGAAGTGGCGATTCACTCGGTAGATGAGACTCGCTCGGCGGCTGGGATTCCAACGGTGCCAGGGTCTCAGTGTGCAAGGGGGATTCGGGTGGTGCAGACGCCTCCTGGTCTAGTTCCACATCCCGCACGAGCGGCGATTCCCTTTGCAGCGGGGAGTCTCGTGGAAGGGTGGCCTCGGTCGGTAGAGGAGAGTCCCCGCGCAGCTCTATTGGAAGAGGTGAATCTGTCGGGTGAGGCGGCTCAGAATCTCCGCGCAGTTCCACAGGAAGTGGAGAATCTCTCAGTTGACATGCCTCTGAACTTTTACACAATTCCACGGGAAGGGGAGAATACCTCGGGTGAGACGGTTCAGAATCTCCACGCAGTTCCACAGGAAGAGGAGAATCTCTTGGGTGAGACAGTTCAGAATCTCCACGTAGCTCCACAGGAAGAGGAGAATCTCTTGGTTGAGACGGCTCCCTGGATAGCGGAAGGTCCGCTGGGAGTGGGGAAGGAGCAGGAGAGGGCGAGGGCTGTAAGTCTTGCATCGCGGGAGAGGGAGAGGGCTGTAGGTCTTGCGGCGCGGGCGATGCACTCGTCGCGATCTGTTGTGGCGCGGGGGACTCGCATGGGAGAGGGGAGACAGTGGGGGGTGGGGAGGTAATTTCGGCTTCAGTTTGTTCTTCTTCGAATACAATGTGGGGCGCATCGGAAATCGGCTGCGGCGCATCGACGATTCCTTGCTGTACCTGCTCTATCTCGTTATAGTGCACGTCAACCGAGACATCAGTCAATCCGGCCGATGGTTCGGGCGTTACTGCCTCCTCAGTCTTATCGTCGGCAGGCGCGGGAGATGTGGCCAAGTTATCCACAGAAGCCGCTGGCTGGACTTCCAGAGCGGATACGGATTCAGGAGCCAGCTCGCTTTCCTTGTCGTCCAGGTGGATTGATTCGGGAGAGATCACGCGGTCGAATTCTGCATGTTCGTTTTGTGTCAACTCCGGTTGTAGCTCTTCTGAAGGTGAATCTTCAAGTTTACTCTCCATTTCAATATCGTGTGACGTTTCATCTTGAGGCGTGATCACTCTGAGATCTTTGTCACTCTCTGAAGCGTCTTGGTTGTCATCATTTGTGAATCCCAATTCAGAACTTTTTCCATCTGGTATTTCTGGTATTTGTTCAAACATTAGTTTGTGAGATTCCGGTGTGTCAGTTTGTTGTACTGTGTCTTGAGGAATGTTTGACGGTAGCTCGATGTTTGGATATGAAATGTTATTTGAACTGGAAATCATGTACTCCATGAAATTGTCACCCTGGCCAAAGCTTGCAATATTGTGTGACACATTCTCTGCTATTTCATCGAACCTCATTATATCATTATTTGGTTCATGGGCATCTATAGTCCCAAACAGATCTGTGTGGTGATCTGGGGAGATGTTTTCTTTGTCATTATCACAGGTGCCGTTCTGTTGGAGATCCTCATCGTCACTATCAGGTAATGTTTGGACGGCGTTTAGATCCACTTGAGGTTCATTTTTGCAAAGTCTCTCACATGTGTCATCGTCTTTCTCTTGATAGAAACTCATGCTCATTGGGTCTCTCTCCTTATTTTTGAGCCTTTCAAATAACTCATCATTCTCTTCAACGGTAAATGGATTTGTTTCACTTTGTGTTTGGAAAACCTGAAACAATTATAGTTCAATGTTTTAATCTATATTTTCATCAATCTATTCTATACTGAAGTCATATTTAATATTAAATTTGAGCTCTTTACAGTTCAGGCCAAAAAAACCAAGTTACCTAACCATGCAGCATTTATTTCTTTAATTGTTCCTATCTCCTACAAGTTCTATAAATACTATGTGGTTGAGTATTAATACTCAACCAAAAAGTATTTATAGTAGTCCTAAGCATAATTTTATTTTATTAAGAGATAATATACTGTGCTGTATCAGCCGGATTGTCCAGTGCTGAACACAGCCACTGCCATCAATCATGTGTGTGCCATAATTCTCAACTCTCGGCAGGCGGCTTGAGGAGCGCTGTATAAGATGGTAGTTATTCAGATGCTGCTGCCCACCATCACCTCTTACAACTCCCACAGGAAGATATGGAGTTGGTGCAATTCTAGCCTGGCACCCCATGGGAGAAGAGATATGAAGATCAATAATTCATTGTGTATTTTTTATTTTATGTTATGAAGTGATGAAATGGACAAGTTGCCTGCTTGATGGTAAGGCTCATGCAAGTCCATTATAGTTGAAGTGTCAACACCCTTTTCTACTTTTGACACTGCACTGTCCTCATCCCTCCGAGGTGACCATTCTTACTTAGTAATTACAATTACAATTGTGCACTATACACCTAACACTACTGCTGCTAATACTAATATGGATTCTCACTAAATATACTTAACACCCGGTAAAATGAATATTATAACATATACCCCGATAATATGTCTATTGTAGTAACAAACAATAGACATTTTAAAAATTCAATTCATTTATTTTTATAGTACAGGGGTTTAAAGGTGTTATTGGAGATTTCATATTGTTCACCACCCTCATTCCTAAAAACATATTAAATTACATTTAAATAATTTTATCAATAATAAATGCATAGAAATTAATTTGCTACTCAAAGTCATTCAAACCAAACCTTACAACAAACAAATCATTCATAGTAATAAAATAATACAATAAATATTGGGTCCTGCTAAAATTCTATAAGAGGCGTGGGGGGCAACTGTGTGCCCCACTATATAACTGCACTTTCGCAAGACATCTTCTTTTTAATTTAATATAAAGTGGTTATTATAATGCTGAAATCATTAATTACACAAAAGTTTTTAAATGACATGTGAATTATCATTTCATCTTCAAACGCCGAGATTGGTCATCAACTATATATCAATTACATTCATTGTTTATGCTATTTTGTTACATATTTAATCCTGGAGTAGTATGAGTTTTTCATTAGAAATTATTTCGAGTTCAATATACTTATTAATAATATGTGGTATGTAATTTATTAGTATTACAATTCCCATTTTAAAATACTATTACTATAGAGTCCTAGATTACCCTATACATAATTTATTCATATTATCTATTTATCATAAGTTTGATGTAATGATGGCCAAGTGGCAGTGAATAAATACTGCCCATCATGGGATCCAGGATTTGGATACTGTAGGAGATTTGAGCTTATCCGTAAGCAAGTGAACCTACTGGGTGAACAACATAAGAACTAATGTTCCGGAGTGCAGTATCAAGCTAAACATGAAAATGTCATTAAACACTAAGCATGAGGCTTGCCATCATAAGGCTGACTTGTCTGTGTCATCACTTCATATCATAGTATACAAAAAACCTTTCCTTTCTAGTAATATTATAAAGTATGTATATGTTTCTTAACAAATGTAGCTGTACATACTTGAGACGCTCACCTTCATAGACTAAGCTCTACCGATCCCTTCTGATGTCTAAGCAATAAAGTTTCACCAGATATATATTGGTCTATATGAGATAACACATTAGCATATGGGAAAAATAGGCAGCAGTTATTATAATAATATATACCTGAATGTTACAGAAGTCTGTTGTATCTTTCTGTATTCTTTCAAAGTCTTGTATGAGGCCACTTTCCTTGACCTTATCAGGTTCAATGCCCACATTGAACCCAAAGCCCAAACTATCCATAGTGCACTTGTCGTTGCCATTTAGGTGTTCCTTTACCGCATCATCTATTGATACATTCTGGAAATTAACAATATATACACATTAAGTTATATCAAAATTTTAATCTATTTTCTATAAATTGAATTCTGAAAAGTTAATAAAATTTCAACATTTCTCCTGATTCTCAAGGTGTTATTATTAAAATAGTGCTTATTTAATGTAAGTTTCTTTCCGTGGTTATTATTATCTACAGCAGGGATGCTCAGACTTACAGTGTTGGTGATGTATCACTAAATATTAGGACAGCAAGTGAATGGCTGCCAACTTATTAGGTGTTACAAAAGGAAAAAAAATAGGTTTATGAAATAACTTTCACTACATGTAAGAATAAAACATAAGGGGATAAAGAAAGGTACATATTCACAAATTTACTCTACATGTTGACACGTGACCTCTCATCCTCATACTTTTCATAGGATGGTATGTTATTACTGTTTGCCACTGCAAGCAAGATGGTATGTGTTCATCAGTTACCAGAGTGCAATATTTAGATTTAGATCATTTTCATTTCTGACAATACAAACTCACACAAATACACACATAAGCACAATCCAGAGATTTCATTGATTATCAAAAACCTTTTAAGTTTCCAGGAATAGTTTATATATGGACCACTTTCATTCTATTTTCAAAATGTATAAATAAAAACACACAGAACAAAAATTTCAATACAGTGGCAAATGTCTTAGTACTTGTCTATGAGGAAGAATATTAAAATTATTGTATTGAGTTATATTAAAATTGTTTTATTGATTTTAAAAATTAATTAGCCCCAAGAGGTTTTTCTTTTTTGAAACAACTGTCCGTATGAGCTTTTTAGCGCCATATTACGACGTCATTTAAGTCCAGATGAAATGTTACAAGCAGTGGGCTTGCTAGAAAATGTTGCTACTTAACGCGTCGATGCCGAGGTTCTAAATACCAGCCAAAACGTGATATCGAGGTTGTGGTTACGTTATCGCACTACTGGGGATGTGGCAGCACGGCACACGATAGATATCGTGTTCATACTCAGAAATTGGATCGATTTCTCCAAATTTGGATTTCGTAGGTGTAGGACAGCACAAAAATAGCATGAAGAGTCTACATAGTAGAATCAGTTATTGTCACGCACAGAATCCAAATGAGACACGAATTTCTACTCATGCGCCACAATGCACGTTCCAATACGGCGCGGCTGGTATCGGCCACTCTCCAACATGATATTTAGAGTTAAGGATTAGTCTGCACTTAAATCCAATCGAACATGCCTGGGATTTCCTGGCTTTGACGGATTGCCTGGCCAATTTGGCAATGGTACAACAACTTCTCGAACATTTACAAAGAACATGGGTCCTCATACTGCTCGAAGGCATTGAAAACCTAATTTTAAGTATGAACAATTATTGTCAATCTGTGAATGATGCCAAAGGGGATAATAATGGTTATTATAACTAACGTGATATTTACCGTGTTTTTGATTGTTTATGAGCTCTCGATATTTCGGCACTGTTATATTAAATATCGAGAGCTCATAAACAATCAAAAACACGGTAAATATCACGTTAGTTATAATAAGTATAGTGTTAATGACCGTGACAGTTTAAGAACTCATAATGGTTATTAGTACTTATATTTCATAAGATTTTTCTATTTTACTTCTATTTTAAGAACTTGCCCTTGCATTTTATTAGAAAAATTTAACACTCATTGAAAAAAGGAAAAAAAAAAGCGTGGTGTTGTTTATTTTTAAGGCAAAAAAATAACCTTTCATTTAACCTTTTACTATAACATAAATTTCTGCAGCTTTTTTTGACAATCGGTAAAATCTTAAAAATCCCTAGATTATGTTGATGCATATATTTTGATCCAAACAACCTGTTAACTGAAAAGCCATCTTCAAAACTCTTCATATACAGGGTTATTGGTAAAATGCTGACAACTTCTGAGGGTTGACTTCTTGCTAGTCCTAAGAAACATTTTGAGATGGTTTTTTTTATTTTTTATTTTCGTGTCTTTTTATATGTTTTTGACCGAATAAGCACGAGGACCACCTGATGTCAAAAGTCTCTTGTGCCTGGGAAGTATTATTTCATATTTTTTATTACTTTGCTCGATGTAAATATTCAAAACTCTATTCAAAGGGACCACGGTGCGGTCCAACGTTGCCGCTGCGGCTGCTATTGGCTAGGAGTAGGCATTAAAAAACAAAAAAAATTGTTTTTAAACAAAAAACAACCATCCCAAAATGTTTCTTAGGACTAGCAGAAGTCAACCCTAAGAGGTTGTTAGCATTTTACCAATAACCCTGTATAAAAAACCAAACATAAGATTAGATGCTTTAGCTATGAGCTGTAAATGAAAAATTATCTGCATATATAGCTGAATTGATGAAAAGAAGTCATTTACATTATGTTTGATATTTCAGTAGAAAATTGATCATTAAACATTTTTCAGTTTATCGAAATCAGAGAAGTGACTTTTAAGCTCGCCCAGAATGTTCTTAGCTCAGTCACATAAATACCACAAGTTGAATAAGCGCACTTGCATTCAATGCTGGATTTATTTACAGCCATACATACATACATAAAATCACGCTTCTTTCCCGTAGAGGTAGGCAGATACCACAGATTTCCATTTACTACGATCCTAACAAATCTCTTTCGCTTCATCTACACTCATCAATCCTTTCATACCTGTGCGCCGGTTTAGGGTACTCCTGACCCGGTCTTTTTCTTTTTTCAGAATGTCTACAATCTAATTTCGGGACGTTCGCCTAGGTCTTCCCCTTCAAACACTTCCTTTCGTCCCATGTATACCTGTTTAATTAATCTCAGTTCATTCATTCTCTCCACGTGTCCAAACCATCTTAACATACCATTCTCGATTTTTGTCACTACATCCTCATTCATTTATACCACATTGTTACCTTATCACTATATTCCTTATCCTGTCACTCCGTTTGACTGCTTAACAATGCTTCTCAATGCTCTCATCTCCACTGCATTTATTCTACTTTCATGCTTCTTGTGTCATACCCAACTTAAACAGCCAGACAAGCCTTCTTAGACACCTTCTGACTGTTCATAAACGCGTGCAATGCTCTTTTCACCATGTTGTCACACTACCTTTTGTAAACATAGATCCCAAGTATACAGACTATTTCCATAGTGTAACTTTTTCTCCTCAAATCACTATATCGAACAACAGTTTGAGCACCCCTGTTCTACAGTCTAAAGATACAAGGTATGTCAGGTTGTTGAGCCAAAAGTAGTTCAAGGTATGATTATAAACGGCACACTTTATGCCACATAAATAATACAAATTAACTATATTACTAGATCTTAATTTACTACTAGATAAAATTTCGGGTATAAAACACAAACTCCTTCTTCATAATACCTTTTTTTTTATGGGGTACAGTTACAAGGGACGAAGGTTAATAATATTTTGTGTCTTTTATACTAACTTTTGAATGAGAATATATGATGTTTAATACTAGGCAAATGTGAAGAGATATTAATGATTAAATTTTTTTAATTAAGTATAACTAATAATATTATCCATAGATATTATTATATTATAACCTATTGATTAGAGATAGATTTTCTTCTCATTTGATTTATATATATGAATTTAAAGTGTTAGAATTACTCATATATGCAGTTTTATGGGCATCTCAATTATTTACATTCATATCATTCACAATATATAAAATATTTTGAGTAATAATATTTAGGTACTTGAATTTTACTAACTCCTTTGTTGATATATATATATATATGTATATATAGTAAATCAATACAACACAATTGCAACCAGCCTTGCTACCACCCTTGCTATAATAATTAATTCCGAAAAAATACCTATTAAATGTAAAATGTGTGATAATAGTGAATAAACATCTATCTCTATAAAATATTTTTCTAAAATTTTCCAGTTCAGCTAACTTTAAGTACTTAAATTACTTTTATTTCAATTATCACATCAATAATTGATTTATTATCTAATACGATGACAGGTGACAAGGTATTACTCACATGATGGCCATTGAGTTGATCACAGTTATCCAAGTCTAACAGTTCAGCGGGTCTGACGACCGCTTCAGTCTCAAATTGAGCCACATCTGGTAGCTCTATATCATCCATTGGCAGTGGCTTTCGGGGAGACTCGGCTAAGAGTACATCCGAGCCAGCCACCGTGCCTGGGATGAACACTGGTGCGTCAGGATTCAGAGGTGAGCTGTTCATGTCGACAGAGCTTGTCTCCCAAGCTGACTGTAAATCAGAGAAAGATATGGTTAAATACAATGCTTAAATAATAAGTATGGCTTTAGAGTAGCGACCATAATTGCGTTCACACCTACATAATCACAATGTGCAGGGAAAATAATATCCAACATCAGACAGGCCACATAAATAAAAAGGTGATTAAAATTCTAGTACTAAACCATTTGACTCTTCGAATATGCTCAAATCAGTTGTCAATACTTTATTTTAACCAACAGCAAAAAACTTTTTAAATAATGTTACAAAATACATATTTTGTAACATACAATAATGTTACAAAATATGTATTTTGTAACATACAAGGAAATACACAAGGTACAAGGAAATACTGTATTTTGTCTCCTTTTAAATGAAAATAAATTTGTGTTACCTATATTACTCAGTTTAGGTATAGCAGCAGTAGATATAACAAAACTAAGTAACCTGACTTTTAAGAACACAATTTACAGCACAATGTTGACTCATATGTAAGGTGTGTCAGACTGGTTTTAGTCAGTTTTAGCACTAATTTGTTATAACTTAGAACATGTCAGACTAAAATGTGGATAGACATCTCATTGTTAGAACTGGTTCTTGTTTTAATACCCATTAAAATCAACGACCAGTTCTACCTACCCTAGATTGCATTTAGATTTTGTCTGTAAAAGAAACATTTAGTAAGTAGGAATTGTAAGTATTGCAACTAACCAAACCTCCTTAATAAAACAAACAAGTACCTATACATTCTTAAGTGCATTTTGCTAAATTTATATGTGCATGTGAAAGATGGTAAGTTAGGTTAGGATTTGTGAGATTTGATAACAGATGAGAAAAACAGAATGAAATCTATTAATGAGCACATTTGTATCTTTAAAATTTCCTTAATTTCATACACTTTCTCTATATTAAAAAAAACCATCAAATTTGCATATATCCACAAAAAGATGGTAATGAATAAAAACTTAAAAAGTCTGACCATTGTCATAAAAGGATTTAGTTATAGAGACCTTTAATAAAATATATAAATTCATATGCATGATGCAATAATAATAAAAATTGAAATTCATTAATTAATGGCCAAATTCGGAAGCATGTTTTATGTTTTTGACAAATCAAGTACATATTAAAGAAGTTAGATAACCAGAAATTTATATTCTATTTGACACAAATCTATCTTTAATTCACAGTATTTCAGATTTAGAGAATGCACTCAAATATTTATTTAAGTATACAACTCTATAGGTATATCATGTTTTAAGTACAAGACAATGGCCTTTTGTGCACTAAACTCTAAAAAGGTATGAACCTAAAGGTAATGCAATTTAGAAAATAGAACATTATATATTCTTTTGAATGATCTGTTTAGTTCAATGAAGTACAAACAGTGAAGTAGATAACACTGATAAAGTTATGCTACCTGTCTTCTGGTCAGCTGTTATGATGATATATTTGAATATACCTATGGACCCACCCTATGGTATTGTTTCAAAACAGCTGATGGATATGAAAGATGAGAACCTACTCTCTATCTTAACATTATTAAATTACCTATAATCTAACCACAGACCTAGGATTTTTTCGCTGTACATCCTAAGCCTATGAATCTAACACATTTGGTGTAGAGTCCACAACAATAAGTGTATATTGTAAAAAAATAAATACTTATAATGTATTATTTTGTACTGGCTGGCATAAAAATGTTAAAATAAAACAAATGAAAGGCTGTATTAATTTGCACAATGACTATGCTGTTAAGTAGATTAACATTCAAAACAATGTGCAAACAATTTGGTTACATTGGCTTATCAAACACTTAATGAACATCCTTGAACTGCGTTGTGTGGTTTATGACGTTTTGTAACACCAGTGCACTTATTACATACACATGAAATAAATAAGTAAAAGCTAAAATTAAGTTTTGAATTTAGGTATAGTTAGTCAACATACAGAAAAGATACAACCTATATTACCTAGGTTTTCAGTAGGTACCTATATTTACTATATCGCTGGGAATATGATAAACTTACATTATCCTGGCCAGGGGTATCAGAGCGCGGCGGCTCGTCGGGCTCCCCACTCGGGTTAAGTTCCTCGCGCTCTCCTTCACCCTTGAAGTAATTCCACTCGTCTTCTGACTCGTCACCACTCTCAGCTACATTATCCGCCAGTGATCCGTCGACGTGGCCCGCCTCCACTGTACAACCACACAAAATACAGCATTTAGTAGTTTCTCAATAACAGGAACACCTGGCGAGCACGCGATCACTGCCTTGCAAATAGCTTCACCCCTTCGCGCGTAACATTGCATATCAACAGGTGACACACCCTCGAAAGAAAATACGAATTTCTATCATTTTTACACGTGTACTTAACTTACTTACATAGAGCAAATACCTAACGAAGCCGGTCTATTTGTGACCGGCTTTCGGCCAACGATATTTTACCGGTCGCGAATTCAAACCCGCGAGAATGTCTCGGACGCCATTTCGATCATGACGGCCTGTAAAGACACGCCCGACGTTGGACACATCGGGATCTCGAGATATACGGGTTCTTACGGGAATCCTGCGCTGTTCGATGACGGGGGGATGCGCCTTCGGGCGAACTGATCTATTTCCAGAACACCGCTCCGCATGAATCAACACAGAAATAACCTTTCACAAAGCATTTGGTAGGTAGGTATGTGGATATAATCGACACAAGAATCACATACCGTGAACGATAATTTCACTACACAGATCACTATCTTCAATTTCTACACTGAGCTCGTAATATTCGAGTCGGTTTTATTGTAGTCAACGAGCGAATTCACACAATCACAATAGCAGCGGCAATATCGCGGAGAGAGGCACAGACCCGTCGGAACCGAAGTTCGATGAGCGACTGAGCGAGAGAGGGCGCACGGCGCGTGAACGGGATAGCCGCGCCCTCCGTACGCCTTATCGCACCCCCCTGTCCTGATAGGGTGCGTGCGTGCGTGCGTGTTATTTTTTTAAATCCCTTCCCTGTTCATTGCATCAAATAAACATAATTAGTTAGTTTAACATAACTACTCATTTTAATAATTATTTCTTGTATACTTTGTGCTGTTAAAAAAAATATTTTATATTACACGTATGACCTACCCAGGTGTTTTGTTTATACATAAGTTTCAGCTTTACTATAGTGAGATGTGTTGCGCTCCCTCAAAAGCTACTGAGTACAATTGACTTAAAATTTTTTTCGTAGAGAGACTTCGTGGAAACACATACCAACAATATATTATATATTTTTCATATTTTTGTTTAAAATCTTACTACGTAAGTAGTACTTTTAAAAAACACAGATACAATAGGTAAACAGCGAAACAATATAACTAAATATTCGCTGTATTTTTTTCTTTGGGAAATTTTGGTTTATGTTTATATCAACATAGATACTCGTAATAACGATATATTATTGATATCAACAATGTTTTTGCTGTCCATGGCCAGTAAAAGACTATTAAAGACTACTACTTTTTATTGCACGCTAGTTTTTGTGAAATTAATTGGAATAGACACAATTAATGAAACTATAGGTATAAAACGGAGCAAGTAATTTTTATATTCTGTGGTAATACTACGTTTCGTTAGGTACATTTTGATACAGTAAATAGGTTTATCCACGGAATTATTTCCATGGTTTTTTTATTAAGTTTATATTCTGTACATTAAAATATTATGTTTTGGGTATCTATTATTAGTTATCTTTCGTAATATGTACGTACTTTCCACTATTGTAAACATGAGAATTACATAAATAATTTAAAAACAACTTGTTCACTTTGATTCTAATTAAAATTTCATATTAATCATAACTAAATATACCTTGTAATGTCGGTATAAGATATGTTATGGAATATGTAAATAGTAAGAATATAATAAATATAATACATAGGTATTTACAAATTGTAATGTATAAGTAATAGTTGGCAAATAATATACAAAATCCCAACGAAAAAAAACGTCACACATGCATTATTCCTCTTTGTTTTTGATGGATGAATGATTTTCGGTAAAAATCATTTTGAATAACCTGTCCAACAAACTCATCTGACAACGAAACAGCTGTGAGCGCACCTGCAACGCGCTTAGCCACCCGTTGCCTCATGCATGGCCCAGAGGAAACTTTAAGCTTTTGGCTTCTTGATTATTTGGATCCTTCAAGAATGTTTGACTCGTCCGCTCCACCTACTCATTCGGGAAACGCGTGATAATTTATGCATGAATTACCTAAAGCTACCCTCGTCTCAGGCGTCATCTTATCTATTTTGACATATCTCATAGATAGAAGTATACTTATTTCCTTTTTTCTTTCTTCTCTACTTCTTGTGATTTCCTTTTTGCATAATTAACCTATTTATTCACCCCTTGATGCACATACACCTTCTCATACACCCTCGCTGGATGACTGGTAGATAATGCCTTAGCATTAAGTCCTTTTGTATTTTTTTTATGTGCAATAACGTATTAAATAAATAAATAAAATATATTCCACCCTCACGCATATGTTATAATCAGTATAGTTGTAATTACCAACATGTGAAGTACATCACTCGTTCATGGTTATGTATGTAGGTCATAACGGCGAGCCTGCTATGTCTGTTGCCACAAAAGGATGGATTCATTCTTCAAAACCAATTTAATTGAATAATTAGTTGCATTAGTGCAATATTTGGTCTTGGGATAACATACTATTAATATATGTACACAAAATATCGAAATTTCAACTCAGTCAGATTTTTTTCGAGCTATACTGGATGTCAAATGTGTTCCTGTTGTACCTTTATAAATATTATTTTTAGCAAAATACGAACTTGATGATCTAGCGAAAAAATAAATGCCCTACAAAAATCTAAATAACAAATGCAAAGAAAACGTTTGAAGACAAGGTTATAAAGACATTGCGACAGATGTGGATGAATGAAAGGATCGATAATCCTCTTGGCTTGGTCCAATTTTGGCAACCCGCCGCCGCCTACCACCCACCTCTGCCCTCTCGGACCAGACCCCAGTTTGCCTTGGAGCAAGCAATTGCATTCTAGAAAAGCCTATATTTAAAGAAATTATCGTACTTTTTTAACAGACCTCCAAAATAAGAGGTTTTCAAGAAGGTATTTGAGTAATATAGAATAATTAAACAGTACCCCGCGGTTTTACCCACATAGGCAACGATGAAAGTTATGAAAAGTATCCTATGTGTTAATCCAGGACCTAAATTATCCAAATTCCAAGTTGCACCCAAACCGGTTCAGCCACTTCAGCGTTAAAGAGTAAGAAACATACACGCTCACATCCTCCCACACAAACTTTTGTATTTGCACTACTAGCTGCGGCTGAAGAAAGAGCAATGATGAAAGGGATGATGATGACGAAAGTATCCTGTGTATTAATCCAAGACTTAAACTATCTTCATTCCAAGTTGCATCCAAATCAGTTGAGCCAATTCAGCGTGAATGAGTAACAAACATACACAGTAACATCCTCACTTACTCACATCCTCACTCACTCACACTTTAACATTTATAATATTAGTGTGTATCATAGTGTGGTAGAGTGATTAGTGTGATAATTATTCTGCCAGATATTACGTCTTCATTTTACTTCAATACTCGTCCAATTGTACAGTCGCCTGCAATAAGAAGTATACAATTCGTAATTTTTAAAATAATGTGATGTCGCTAAGTTATTAATAATCGAAGTTAACATGAACGTGAGTGAAAATATTCAATTTATTCTTTTATTTTAAGATACTTCTGATTACATAGAGAAAAATTTGAAAATTTGCCACAATTTTGAAAATTACAATGTGTATACTTCTTGTTGCAGGTGACTGTACATACAGTTAAGAATACCTACGTTACGTTACGTTCCACTTGAATCGTATCTAATATATCTTCATAGAGATGTAATCACTATTTCATATGCATACAATAGGCACCCTCTGATTACCACGTACTAAACTAAAGTAATCGCCTACCTACATTAAACCGGAAACCACTCGTGTCTCGGATGTGGGTGAATGTAACAATCGATAACCCGCCACAACTCACGTACTTTTTCTTTTGCTCTCTTAATCTCGTTTCGTCGTATGAGATTGTACGATTGTGGCTATCTGATTTGTTTGTTTTGATATTGGAATATCTTGACCTTGTCTCGATTGATCAATGGAATTTGCATAGCTAATGTTTCAATAAACCAAAATTATAAAGAATTGTTACGCGTTAGTGTATTATAGTGAAGTAGAAAATCTGCTAAGTCTCGTGCTAGTTCCGTAACAATAAAATAAAAAAAAATAAAAAAAAAAGTGAGATGTCAGTCAGTTCGATTAGAAAAATTAATAGATCTGTGAATGAAGTTTCCAGAAGACTGAACAGCTTTACCAGGATCGCTATTCAATTCATATTCATGTAGGAAGGAAGAATTAAATTTTCCAAAATCTGTTATATAACTTCACACCAAATTAAATGCTTGGCGACATATTTTCTACTTGAGGGTGGTAGCAAGCCAGGCGGGCATTCGCAAAATGCCCTACCACTAGGCTGTAACGACTGCCACCCTAAGACAAAGCCGGTATCGACGGCTTAACGTGACCTCAGAAGCAAGGAAGTGTTAGTAATAGTAATGGCACTAGCGGTCACCCATCCAAGTCAAGACCGCGGCAGACGTTGCTTAACTTAGCTGATCGGTTAAGAACGGCTAAGCAAACTTCGCTACGAGCGTTTCTAGCTTAAAATATAGGCAGAATAGGCCTGGATTAACACATATGATACTTCTCTCTTCTTCTCATCAAACTAGTATGAAATAAAATAAATAAATCTGAGTGAGTAGCATACAAAATATGGTACTGATAGCACAATAAGGAGAAAATTAACAATAACAAATATTTTTAAAATATTTTTTTAAAATAATATTTTAATGAAACACTTAAAAAATACAAAAATATATCTTGTGACAATTCCGCCTAATTTTCCTGTTAAGCCGACGTGACGTCACAAACGCCACGCAGCCAAACCGGAAGAATTTTCGACGCGTTTCGCTTCTACACGAAGCATCCTCAGGAGGTCTTGACTCTACGAGCGCACGATCGAGAAATATTTACTATCTTAAGGAGAAAATTCTTAAAATCCTGTGTAATTAAAGATGTTTATCGTTATAGTTGCAACGATACCCATCTAATGTAAATTATTCACTGTAAGTAAACAATTTATATAACATTTCACTTACCAGTGTGAGCAGGTGGCGTGGGTGGAGCTGGCTCGTGGTTCCTTTCAGCGTCGATGTCATCCGCATCTACAGCAGTCTCTGGTCCGAGATCTTCGCTGTCACTGTCGGAGTTGTCGACGCCGTTGTCGGCGGCTTCCGCATCTGCGTCGGTGCCGGTGGTCAGGGCTGCAGCCTCGGCCTGCCGCTTGCACGCCTCCGTCTCGCCGGCGAACGGGGGCGCGTTCGCCAGCGCGTTATCCAGCCTGACAAGGTAACAAACTTATTAGAAACTAATTTGAGATGCAAGTCTTGGAACGAAATCGATAGTTCCAATAAAAAACCTCTTCTGCGTCATCACCTAAAATGTATTATTAGACTTTGATGAGTTATTACATTTCGAATTGCCCATTAACAATAAAATTGTGTGGGATAAATAAGAATATGTATGTTACAAAGCTGCCCTGATAAAATCCACTTTTTCTCTTGCAATGATACTTGGTTTGAATAAAGAATAATACGTTGGTTATTATAACTTATGAGATAAGACAAGTATAAGGCAAAGTCCTCTTCATAGGTTTTAGTTGGGCTAAAGGACAGTTCAATGCACTTCACTGAATCTGGTATCCCTATAGCCAATGCTATAGGCTATGGCTAACCAAATCATAACTCCCATGTCAGCCATTGGGCTGTCACAGTTATGATTTGGTTAAATTAAACCCATGGCAATTCGTAGAATTCCTTAGGGTTCTGGGATAGAGTTGCAATCCCCCATACCTACCCGTGGAAGATGTAAGAGGCGACAAAGGGGTAAATACGAGAAGGTGCAGCAGCGCCTTCTGAACTATCTTAGACTGCAATCCCAAAGATACCTGCCAAGCGTAGGAATTATGGCAAACCCCTCTACAGGGTAGGCTTTTGTTGATTATGGTGCCGGGTTAGACCCCACCCCCTCTTCCCGTGTCATAAGAGGCGACTAAGGGTAACACACCAGAAGGTGGGCAGCAGCACTTTCTGAGGAACTGAAACCTATCTCACATTGCGATCCCCAAGCCGCCTGCCAAGCGTGGGAATTACGGCAAACCCGTAAATATTGGGGGAGGCTGTGTTCAGCAGTGGACTATCCAGCTGATACAATACAGTTATACAGTGTATCTTTTATATATCTTAAGTTTTATTTCTAAAATATTAGTTATTATTGATTTGATTATGTTTCCCGAGTATATCAATTTTAGTATACGCCTTAAAAATATAACAGATCTAGTTTTTATTTGTCGGTATGTATAGACTATAAACCGTGGGGTGCCGGGTTAGAATTGCACCTCCCTATATCATCCCGTGGGTGTCGTAAGAGGCGACTAAGGGAAAAATACTGGAAGGTGGGCAGCAGCGCTCTCTAAACAACTGCCATCTTACACTACGATCCCCAAGTCGCCTGCCAAGCGTGGGGATTATGGCAAATACCCCCTTAATAGGGAAGGCTGTGTTCAACAGTGGACGAGTCGGCTGTTAAAGTAAGTAAAGTATAGACTATAAACACAATTTCAAATGTGACAGCCCCTCTGAACGGGATCCCCAATATTCGAAAGCACTTAAGGCATCTCTAACAAGGTTAGCAAGGCTCGGTCCCAGACAAGGTTATATACGACGAAAGTTAACATAAAGACTATGACATCTATAGGACTTTCGTTTTCAGTCAGATATACAAATTAGGAGATACAGCCGGCTACAAGGTCGTCGGGTATATAAGATATTGTCACGTTTGTGGGGCTATATTTTTTACCCGCGCTCAAACCGGTTAAAGGCTTCGTCTATTTTGAACGCACATTATGTACGTGTAAAACAATCTAAACACTGCACAAGTTTTGACTTTTGGGTTTAGAAACATGATATTTTGCACAAGAGCTTGTTAAATCGCTAATAAGTGCTTGGACAGAATTTCTATTTGATGTTGGTAGCTAGCCAGACGGGCATTCGTAATGTATTTTCACAATGCAAAAGCATCTTATACAATATACAACGTAGGTAAGCACTAAGATGTACTTTTTGTATGTAATCGTTATGGAACAAGCACGAGGCGCAGTGCAGTTCATCACAAGTGGCGAACTGGACTGCGCCCATCACTCTGAGACAAAATTTATAATACTTAAGGTCTATAATTTCACCGGCACCCAAACCCTTCAAACAGGAACAAAGTTATGTGAACATTACTGCTTGTCGCTAGAAATGCATGGTGGTAGGGCATTTTGCGAATACCCGGCTGGCTAGCTACCACCCTAAAGTAGAAAATCTGTCGCCAAGCCCTAACAGTGTGTTTCGGCAGCTGTCCTTGAGAGCCAGAGCCATTCTAGGTTAGCCTGAACAACATCTTCGACCACATCATCACTTACTATCAGGTGAGATAGTGGTCAAAGGCTAACCTAACAAGCATAAAAAAAAAAGAAAAATAGTTATGGCAGTACTTCCGCGGACGAACTCGCTCAAAGAGCTGTGACAATATTAGGGATAAAAGTTTGTATTCTGGGTTAAGCCTGTGAACACCTTCGAGCACATCCATATTTAATCCTGTCAAAGGCTAACCTATTCACAACAAAAAAAATATATAGGAAAATCATTGATACTCACATAACTCATTTTTTTTTTTTTTATGTACTGTCGCCTGCAATAAGAAGTATACACTTCGTAATTTTCTAAATCGTGCCAAAAACTTCAGTTTCTCAGAAGTATCTTAAAATCAAAGAATAATTTTGAATATATTTACTCATGTGTATATTAACATCAATCATTAATAAATTTAGCGACACCACATTATTTTGAAAATAACGAAGTGTATACTAAATTTCTTATTGCAGGCGACTGTATATACGTTATAAAATATGAATTCAAGCACTATTGATCAATCACATGCTAAGCGAACACTACATTTTAATTTTTTTAGAGCACGTTTCCTTCTGCGGTATTCGAAGCCGCTGTACGAATTTAATAGTTAATCTGTGGTTCAGTACAAGTTTCTAATTAGTTGTCCACCACTGCAGATATTTGTATTTTGTATGGGACACTATCTATATAGCTATCGCCTTCAATTCAGTATGACATCACGATCACGCAATAAGTTCTTATTCCGTATTATTTCACTTCGTATTCCGAGTAGGTACATATTTTAGGCATTATAAATATAAATGAGTAATCGTTATTAAATTCGGCGAATGTTTCATGTTATCGCGAATTCTGGTAGATACAATATTGTCAGCTGATATGCATAACGCATATCAGCTGACAATATTGTATCTACTAAAATTGTAATGAATGTTGCTTTGTTCATTATACATTTACTCAAGAAACATATTCAATAATTCTTAGATTTCCAGGCTAAACAAAAGGTCTTATTACTAAGGGCCTGTTTCAGAATGTTCGAGTACGTTCCGGTTATACTACCCAAGTCTATGGTTCGATTCCCACCTCTAGCTTGAGCTACACCATATCGTGGACGGGCATTTTGCGAATGCTCGCTTGGCAAGCTCCTCCACCTTCCCCTGAAGTAGAAAATCTGTCACCAAGCACCTAACAGTGTGATCCGGCAGCAGTCCTTAAAAACTGTATGTCTCCCTGTATGGATCTGTTATGGGCAGAGGATACCGCTTAACATCAGGCGGGCGGGGCAGGCCTCGTACCTGTTCTGTCACAATCTCATAAAAAAATATATTTTCTATAAATTAGTTATATTGTTTCCACACATATAAAACCTAAGGGGTAAGAATGCTGTCGTTTAGCTGAAGCTTTCCTGTGTCCCTATTCCTACAGCAAGTATATGTAATCTCTTCACTACTATTTTTGGGGGAACACATGTGACAAAATTTTCTGTACTTTGAAACATAAAACGACTTCAAAAACACGAACTGTGTTGTATATATTGTTACCTGATACTTTCTTTAAAGCAGTGATGCCCAGCAATCTTTTTTTTTTATGTCTATCTCACCTGATGGTAAGTGATGTGATGACGTAGTCGAATATGTTGTTCAGGCTAACCTAGAAGTACTGGCTCTAAAGGACAGCTGCCGGAACACACCGTTAGGTGCTTGGCGACAGATTTTCTACTTGAGGGTGGTTGCTAGCCAGGCGGGCATTTGCAAAATGCCCTACCACCATGCTATAACGACTGCCATCCTAAGACGACAACCGGGACCGAGGGCTTAAAGTGCCCTCCGAAGCACGGAAACGCTCAGTAGTAATGTCACTATCGGTCACCCATCCAACTCATGACCGCGGGCGACGTTGCTTAACTTTGCTGATCGGTTGAGAACAGCTAAGTAAACTTCGCTACGGGCGCTGCGAAAGCTGACAATGGACTGCCGCGGAGCAGGTCCATTATACGAATCCAGTCATGGGCTTCACCGTATATTGGTAGTCCATTTTGCGAATGCTCGCGTCAAGTAAGAAAATCTGTCCCTGATAATCAGTTACTTGCAACAGATAATATAGTTTACTTACATAGTGCTCAAAGGCTAGCCAAGCAGCTGTGAACTGTGCCCGTGTCGTAAGAGGAGACTAAGGGTAACACACCAGAAAGTAGGCAGCAGCGCTTTCTGAGGAACTGACGATTCGAAGCAATGATGGCCGAGCGGTAATAGCTATGGACTGCCGCGCCGCAGTACCGTGGTTCGATCCCCATCGCCGGCTTGAGCTTCACCGCACGGTAGAAGGGCTTTTTGCGATTGCCCGCCCGGCTAGCTACCACCCTCAAGTAGAAAATCTGTCGCCAAGCACCTAACGGTGTGTTCCGGCAATAGTCCTTCAGAGCCAGTGAAATGACAGGCACACGAGACTTAACAACTATGTCTCAAGGTGACGGGCGCAGTGTAATTCGTGACTTGTGACGAAATGCATCTGTTATAGGCAGAGGTTAGTCCGCTTAACATCAGGCGGGCCTCGATATAGATCCGTCACAATAGCATTAAAAAAAAACTGATAACTCACACTGCGATCCCCAAGACGCCTGCCAAGCGTGGGGATTATAGCAAACCCCCTCATAATGGGGAAGGCTGTGTTCAGCAGTGGACAATCCGGCTTATACAGTATAAGTAGTTTCACTTACCCAACGTCCATGGGCGGGCGGTTATCAGCGGCGATGTCACGCGGGTCCTTGAGGAACACCACGATAATGGATATATTGTCCGCGGAGCCCTGCCGCTTGGCCTGCACGATCAAACGTTTCGTCACCGCCTTCAAGTCATCTGCACACACAACAATAAAACATCTCGTTATTAATCGGTCAACAGCTACATTTCAGGTACCCCACCCACTAAAAATCTAAAGTTTTTTTTTTCAATAGCGCATTTCCTCGTAGCGTATTTTACTTAGCTGTTCTTAACCGATCAGCAAAGTTAAGTTGGATGGTCACGAGTTGGATGGGTGACCGCTAGTATTATATAACTGATTTTGATGAAATTATATGAGAACAACTTGGAAGTTATAGATACTTTAAAATAGAATGAAGCGCTCGTAGCAAAGTTTACTTAGCTGTTCTCAAACGATCAGCAAAGTTAAGCAATGTCGCGCGCGGTCATGAGTTGGACGGGTGACCGCTAGTGACATTACTACTGAGCGCTTCCGTGCTTCGGAGGGCACGTTAAGCCGTCGGTCCCGGTTGTTGTCTCAGGATGGCAGTTGTTATAGCATGGTGGTACGGCATTTTGCGAATGCCCGCCTGGCTAGCTACCATCCTCAAGTAGAAAATCTATCGCCAAGCACCTAACGGTGTGTTCCGGCAGCTGTCCTTGAGAGCCAGTACTTCTAGGTTAGCCTGAACAATATATTAGACCACATCATCACTTACCATCAGGTGAGATAGTGGTCAAAGGCTAACCTAACAGGCATACAAAAAAATATCATTACAAAATTACGAGAAGAAAAAATATAGTTATGCGCAGGATTCGAACACGCGCCATCTACCTCTATAGCCGGGGTATGTTCTGACCATATTATGTATGATAATGTAAACATGCGTTATTGCTATAATAAAATAATATATATAGGGCTGCGTCATCGTTAACAAGGTTTAAAGCTAATTGCAAAAGTTAGTCTTGTTTGAAGTACAAAGTAAGTTGAAATATAGGTGTCGCTGATCTCCATACAATGGTTAAGACCGAGAGGATAAATTAGAGTTGAGTTATATGCCATGTTAGCTTAGCGGTCAGAGCATTACCCGGCTATAGGGGTGGATGGCGCGGGTTCGAACGAATACCGCACATGACTATAATTTTTCCTCTCGTAATTTTTGTAATGTAAGGTTTGTTTCATATCCTTCTATTGGATGATCGTAGTATTTAAAAAGTCGACTATAACATAACAAATACACCTAACAGCGTAGGGTGTTGCCACACGAGACATGCATGAGGCGCGCAACGGTTGCGAGATATACAAATACAAATGTTTTATTGTAAAACCTTAGTTATGTTACAAATTTTAATTAGTACTCTGCCTTTTGTTTTAGTTATAAAACTGTGTTCCAAAAGGCAGCGTCTTCCCAAAGTTTCCACATTGTTTACAGTTTTTAATATATTACACAATTGAAAAAAAAGGGTGATAGTAACTTAAACGTATTTGATTAAACTTCTGCTCTTTTCAATTATTTGTTGTGTGTGTGGGTATGTGTGTGTGTGTGTGTGTGTGTGTGTGTGTGTGTGTGTGTGTGTGTGTGTGTGTGTGTGTGTGTGTGTGTGTGTGTGTGTGTGTGTGTGTGCGTGCGTGTGTTATATGAAGATGTGTCTGTGAGGTGTGTGTAGAAAGAAGAAACCTATAGTAGTGAAGAAAGTTAATGTACCAATTATGTCTGGTAATTTTTATTGCATTTTTAATAATAATTCTTCCACTTCATCATAGTTCATTTTATTTAACCAGTCATTGATTATGATTTTTACGCTATGCCATACTTGTTTAATATCATTTAACTTATTGTAATATAGGGTATAACGTTGCTTAAAATGGGTAAAAAAAATAATGAAATCAAATCCAGTGTGTCAAAAACATTTGATTTGATTTTAGAAATAACGTTTTAAAATATTTTACACATACATAAAACGTAAAAATCTTATATACAAGTATATACAGCGTTGTTGGAACAATTATTTTACGGAATAATCACGAGTATCAACTCATGTTCGCTGTAAATATTCAAAACTCTATTCAAAGAGAGCGCAGCGCGGTCCAGTGTTGCCGCGGCTAAATTCATTATTATACCGATACGTACCCCAACTCAGGGGTGGGATGAAAGAACCCAGTGATATAGGTCATTAATGTTATAGTTTCATATGCGCTAACGACATGTCAATAACTTCGTAGATTTCTCAAAGGCTCTTAAGACATTTCTGCTTAAAAATATAATTAGAACCTTCCAGGAACTAGTTAGTTCTTAAATACTCTGAAGGCAGTTATTATCCTCGAAATATCAGTGTGTCATCTAGAACAGCAATGTTGGTGTTGCGAAGTGTATTATGTGTGCAATTTGTTGCGGCACAATAGTGAATAGCACCGACGGATATGGAGTAACTATGTTTATGTTTCAATTTGCTTCAGCGCCGCCGCGCGCCGGCTGTATGATGTCCTTGTTCTGTCTCAGGCCGGCGTGAGTCACTGCCCTAACATCGCACGCACCGCTATTGTGCCCGCAATATGCATGTGTACGTGATGTGCCAATAAACAAAACCTATCCTTAACAATTTAACATTGAAAACACACGCCACAAAACAATGAGGCCGACCTTGACTGACCGAATAACGCTATCAAACCCTTATAAAATATAACGCGTTGGTAAAAATAACGATAGGATTCGCACGTGATCGCGTTGACCTTTATGAAAGCATGGAAAATTAATTAAGGGCATGTGGGAGTGGTCGAAAGCTAACTGGGTTTTGGCTTTATTCAATATTAGCGTATGGGGAGTTGTTAAGTGTGGCGATGTTCATTATAGAGTAATGAAATTAATGTAGGAGTAGACGCTTACGTAGTGGTGCTGGTTAGTAGCGGCACACCCTGGCTTGTAGGGCGTGTCCGGTGCCGTCGGCTCTGAGCGTGTTATCTGGCATTTCAACAGCATAAACTTTACCATTTGCGCCCGTCTAAGTACACGCCTTGACTTTGCGCGCTATTTCGGGGCGCGGTCGTCGTCGCCGCCCTTGCTTTTTACCCTGTTTGGACTGGCTTCGAGCCAACCGCGCCCTGTCTACTCTTATATCCACCGGGAAAGTTATTAATTTGATTTACTGCTCACTGCGTTGAACCGTAAAGATGGCCTGTCTCAAATCAACGTTGAGTACTGTCATTATTTTAAGAGAAAATATGCTATACATCTTACTCAAACAAAGTCAAACACGCTGCATTTTAGAAAGTGTGATTTACGTTAAAAGAAAAAGAGAAAGAAAGTACCGACTAGCGGATAGAGATCTGAAATCTTGATGTATGTATTTTAATTAGCCACGGAACATTATGGTCACTATTACGATGCAGATTTCATCTTTCATTGATCATTAATTTTCATATTTTGACCAACTCATATAGGGTATTCTCTTTCGGTTTATGCAATTTTTAAGCTTGTATAAATCGAATTCTAATAATTTATGTGAGTATGTTTTCATTCGATTTTCAGTGTAGTGGCCGGCTGCGTTGGTGGAGCGATGATCGCCGCGATTGCAGTCGGCTAACGGTGATGGATGGTATGTACGCAGGCCATTGTTCCCTGCCCTACCACGACCGGCTATCATGCCATGCCGAGGCAAAAACGGATCACGGCTCGGCGACGCATACTAAGCCGCGATGACCGCGAAACACCTGCCGTTTGTCACTACCACTTCGCGCCACTTTAATGAGGAATTCCAAACGCGCAGCTACTCTACTTCTACGAGTAGATATCATCCGTATTAGTTCAGCGCAAGTTCAATGTGGAATTGCAACGCAATGGAGTGCTACCTAGTGATATATATAGTTGTGTTAGGTCAGGAATCGAATAAAGTGGAGTGGAGCGAGCAGACAGGGTGGTTGAGAGGAGGGGAGGCGGGCGGCGGCAGATTAAGTGCAATTTTCCAGCTAGTCGGCTAGGCCTGTCTGCCGACTGCCGACGACGACGGAAAAGATTATGTCCATGTCCGTTCTATAACTACTCCATCACTATTATATGCAAAGAGAGATCAAGCATTTGTTAACTTCGAGGTAGGAAATAGGTAATGATTTTCTTGCTGCTTAGGGATTTCTTCTGGATAATAAATCCTCAATGTCTAGGAAGAGGCAAAGGCACAAGTACATCCCAAGTGAAAAAAGTATTACATCGACGTCTTTGATAAGTACCAAATATTATTTCGTGTATTTATGTGCATACAATGCAAAGACTGATGCAAAATGATAAGATTAATTTATATTGATATCAATAATGATAGATACCTAACCTAATGAGTTCAAATTATCAATGTTTCATAAGATAAGTTACTATGTTCTTTTATATATTTTATGAAGCATTCAAATATATCAGAAAAGTAAAATTTAATATCTCACATTCAGTTCAATCCTTCCAAACTGACAATAGACATATATGAGTAACTTTATCCTAAGTACATCTTACACAGGAAATAATATACGTCCTGTTGGTAACAGGGTGTTTGTTAAGCCATGGGAGGAGAGAGGGATAGAAACAGCCTCCCAGTCGCCATTGCTGCCTTCAGAATCTGTTAGACGGAGCGCCTAATATATCATAGCTATGTAGAAAATCGGTACTTATAAGAATCTAGACGTCTCCAGAACCTAATATCATCCATGCGGCGAAAGGAATAAGCCTCAATACACAAGCGGGGTAATTTATTTTCAATTTTGTTAGCTCCAGCCAGACGTTCTTGTGCGAGAAAGTAGAGAATATAAAAGTTGAACATAAGATTGTCGCGACTGAGGTTCAATACTTGTATAAATGTGAATTACTGTGTGAATAAGAAAACAATAAATAACTAGGTACTCAACTCAGTTTAATACTTTACGTATTTTCTTCTATCACCTGATTGTGGTCAGACAGAACAGATTTTGCTAGTCTATTAGTTTAAAAACAAACAAGCGTATTTTTGTGCCATTGCCATATTCACAATTTTACCTTACAGTGCTACAAACACGGATTATAAGAGCCAGTATTTATATGTCTACAAAAAAAGAGAAAACCAAGTAACAAATATAAAGTTGCACAATTGAAATGGTGTCCAACATTAAAGTACACTTTCTATCCATCAAGTAGAAACAGACCTATCGATCAAATCATAGCATTCCATCAGATCCAATTGCGGCGAAGAATGCCGGCAACGCGTGAGGAATGCTCAATACAATACACGCTGCATTGTGCAACCGGGAACCAAACCCGCCACCACGTCTGCGGTCTAACAGTACATATGACTGTACTGTGAGACGCAATCGAAGCAGCACGCTGCGAACGGCACCTACACATTGCATCACAATTATTTATAGTGAATTTATTGCAAACCACTTTAGATAAGGCCTGGTAAAGCTATCAACAGCTGCTAAAGGCATATCTGCCGACTATATTCATATGCGGTGTTTGGTCCCACTCCAGACGTTGAAGTGTTAATTAAACGTATATACGTAAATAAGCTCTCGAAGCGTGAAGCTGAGAGGGGGAGGCCGGTATTTACAGACGCATTATCGTAGGAAAACAAACTCGACAGGAGTACTTAGGCACGCTCGCAGCGATCTACTCCCGTGTACGATTCGACGCGACAGACGACAAACATCACCCAAGGAAATCTCTAAAAGCTTCCATTAGGTTGGATACAACGTCACTGCGATATCCGAACGATATGCAATATACGAGCTAGTGACAACGCCTTAACTTGAATACGGCTTTCCCGTTTATAGTCCCTTCTAATTAATGCCTTGAGTTGTACAGAACGGTGCGGCATCTTTCAACGTTTTATCAGATTAAAACTCGGATTAGCTGACCGTGCGGGATTCGGCAAATAGAAGCAACATAATATCCTTTAATCAATGTATTAATAGCGATATATAGAAACCTCTCTAATTGTTAGCGCGCACAACGAAGCGTAATGAAATTGAGTGGGAACTTTCGTGCACGCTCGGCGTTCATCAGTTCGCCGGTAATTGGTTTACGAGCAGACAAGCATGGCTACGTACTCGCTTGTGCCTAGTAGTCGTGCGCCACCGGGAATCCTTCTAATTAACGCTTCCAGCAGCCGCGTGCGGTGCGAGCCCCACTGCTCTTAATTGGAAGACTGCCCGTCGTTCTGTCCTGTCGCACTGTCGCGTCGCGACATTTTACCCTCTCGTTGCGTTCTGATTCTACAACTTTTCTTCTACTAATTAAGGCGATCACCGTAGTGAAACGCGCACTTTTGGAATCTTTTTTTACTGAAACTATGAGCTCAAAATATGCGAAATAAATATATCGTAATCTTTAGTTCTTTATTTAGTGAGTTTGTTAATTCGTTTTTATTTGAACTTATTAGTTCTTCTGTAATAAATTGTAATCGGCTACCCGTTTTGGACTGTTTTTTATTTATTTAAGAGGATTAGTTAAAGTTAGGATAACAATTCTTTTTTTATAAAATAGCTTATACTATACTCTAATGAAATATGTACTTACTTGTGTTAAAAACATTTTTAAGAATTTTTGGCACAAAATTCCCTGGTGGCAAGAATAAATCGCAACAGAAATCAGTCTGCCCACAGCGCTCGGGCCGTTTGGACGTGGGATCTGTGCCGTTCGTTACGCCATCATTTTAGTGCATTTATTTTACGAATTAATGCAATATTTTTTACCATAGGTTAGTTTGCAAGTTATACATTATTGACCCCCAATCAAAAAAAATATTGTGTGAGTACTTTTCATTATATTGATTTATAAAATCTTTATAATAAGTTCTTTGAGCGAGATGATAAAAGTTTAGACACGGCATTGTTAATTCCTATTTTAGTAGGTACCTAGATTTTTAAACCCGTAGTACAATATTTCATTTTGTAATTTTTAGGGTACTGTTCGTGTGATACGGTGATTTTATAGTTATATGATATTGATTATAATTATATTACTAACTAGAAAATCTGCCGCCAAGCACTAAACGGCGTAAGCCGCTATGTGTTCTTGGGAACCAGTCATTTAGTATGATGATAGGCCATTTTGCGAATACCCGCGTGACTAGCTACCACCCTCAAGTAGAATAACTGTCGCCAAGCACTTAACGGCGTAAGCCACTATGTGTCCTTGAGAACCAGTAATTTGGCATGTTGGTAGGGCATTTTGCGAATATCCACCTGGCTAGCTACCTCCAAGTAAATAATCTGTCGCCAAGCACTTAACGGTAAATGCCGCTATGAGTCCTCCAGAACCAGTAGTTTTGCATGGTGGTAGGGGATTTTGCGATTACCCGCCTGGCTAGCTACCACCCTCAAGTACAAAATCTGTCGCCAAGCACTTAACGGTATGTGCCGCTATGAGTCCTCTAGAACCAGTCATTTGGCATGGTGGTAGGGCATTTTGCGATAACCCGCGTGGCTAGCTACCACCCTCAAGTACAAAATCTGTCGCCAAGCACTTAACGGTATGTGCCGCTGTGAGTCCTCTAGAACCAGTAATTTGGCATGGTGGTAGGGCATTTGGCAAATGCCCGCCTGGCTAGCTACCACTCTCAAGAATAACTGTCGCCAAGCACTTAACGGCGTAAGCCACTATGTGTCCTTGAGAACCAGTAATTTGGCATGTTGGAGGGCATTATGCGAATACTAGCCTGGCTAGCTACCACCCTCAAGTAGAAAATCTGTCGCCAAGCACTTAACGGTATGTGCCGCTATGCGTCCGTAAGAATCAGTATTTTGCATGGTTGTAGGGCTTTTTCGAATGCCTGCCTGGCTAGCTACCACCCTCAAGTAGAATAACTGTCGCCAAGCACTTAACGGCGTAAGCCACTATGTATCCTTGAGAACCAGTAATTTGGCATGTTGGTAGGGCATTTTGCGAATATCCACCTGGCTAGCTACCTCCCTCAAGTAAAAAATCTGTCGCCAAGCACTTAACGGTAAATGCCGCTATGAGTCCTCCAGAACCAGTAATTTTGCATGGTAATAGGGGATTTTGCGATTACCCGCCTGGCTAGCTACCACCCTCAAGTACAAAATCTGTCGCCAAGCACTTAATGGTATGTGCCGCTATGAGTCCTCTAGAACCAGTAATTTGGCATGGTGGTAGGGCATTTTGCGAAGGTGCTTGGCGACAGATTTTCCACTTGAGGGTGGTCGCTAGCCAGGTGGGCATTCGCAAAATGCCCTTCCACCATGTGGTGAAGCTCAAGCCCGTGGCGGGATTCGAACCATGGACCTGCGGCACGGCAGTATATATGCATAGCCAATGCCACTGAGCCATCACTGCTTCAACAAAATTGTTCACACTGTTCTCCCAGAAAGATTCGAGTAGGTAGAAAAAGATGTTTGGGAACAGTGTAAAGGGGATTTGGGTGAAAATGGTATGATTTTAGCTGTACCACTTTTAATAGCGGTTGGGTGAATCTTACATGGCGGTTTCAGTACGGTTATCTTTTGTATTGAGCGCATACCACGCACTACCACGTTCTCGCATTGTTACACACAAGCGTGTTTATCTCGATTCACACTCCAGTGTGGACAAATCACTTAAAACGATATTTATTGGGTGATCAAAACGAAGCTAGCCTTAAGTTCTTATACAACTAAACGGCAATGTTTGCGCTTCATGTTATATGTATAAGATGTACCTTGGTAATGGTCTAACTAAAATAATTCAAGCTATATTTGCGATTATTACTTTAAATATCTGAAATTTTAATACATACAAGTGATAGGTGACAACTTGGTTCTTGTAGTTTACATGTTGGCTTAGATTTTTGCAGACAATCACTGAACAATACGGCATTTTAATAAAAATAGTCTACTCGCACACTCGCACACGCAAATATTACTAAAAACCTGTTCGAGGTCGAACAGGTTTTTAGTAATATTTGCGGCGAATGCCGTGGACGCTGCATATAGGTGTCTCGCGTGCCGCGTAAGAGGACCTCTCTATAGAACTCTGTGGAACCGACTCATACTGAAAAGAGTGAAAGAACTTGTCGAAGTCTGTACCGTGAGCACAGTATTGAGATCATACTTTTGAATTGACACGGTACCAACTTTGAAAAGTAATTTCACCCTTTTCAGGAATAGAAGTCGGTTACATTTTAGTTTTTAAAATATAATTTTCACTTTTAAATTTAATCTCGTTTTAAGGACCCCATAATCTCAGCAATCCATCAACCAATTAAGCTCATACAGGTTCTTACTTGCAATTTATGTTACTATGAAAGAGGTATCTTTCTACAAAATTTCAAGAAGGTCTATCAGGTAATCAATATTTATTGACGGGGAAATATACAGTGCTCAGACCTCCACCTCGCTTCGCTTAGTCTATTAAATATTTCTATACCTACAAGTAATGATATTTTCTTACCCTACAGCGGTTCGCAGTAACTGCAGATAAAAATGTTGTTATATCTACACTTCTGTTCTGCCGCTTCTAATAGTTCACGAAGCTCTACAATTTTAGCGATACTACGCGTGGTACGGCGACTAGTGCCGCCGTGCGAATGAATATTTTTAGGAGTTAAAAGTTAACGCCCATTTCTTTTAGCTCCGCCCGAATAAGAAATTATTTTGATTACGGTCTTGGCCTTAAGTACTGAATTTTGTGCGAGGGCCACAAATTCATCGAAATTTCTTGAAGATGTATTAGATTATATTTTTTTTAATGTGATTGTAAAGGAACAAGCACGAAGCCCAACTGATGTTAAGCGGATTAGGCTCTCTCACAGACGCATTTCATCATAAGTCATTAATTGCACTGCGTCTGTCACACTGAGATATACAGTTGTTAAGTCTCATGTGCCTGTAATTTTTCTGGCTGACTGCTGTCGGAACACACTGTTAGGTTCTTGGCTACAGATTTTCTACTTGAGGGTGGTAGCTAGCCAGGTGAGCATTCGCAAAATACCCTTCCACGAAGTGAAGTTCAAGCCAGCGGTGGGGATCGAACCATGGACCTGCGGCACAGCAGTCCTATTACCGCTCGGCCATCATTGCTTCAATTACTATTCCATCAGTTGGGTATATCAATAAAACCCAAATTTCGTAAAAACTACTGTTATTTATGAAATGAGAACATCCAAATTTAAAAAATAGAATGATTGTTACACAATCTAAATGGAATTATAAGTATCAAGGACAGATGCATATTTCAGTTGCAGCCCTCTTTGGCACGCGGCGCGGGGAGGTATAATTTCGCCTCCAACACAAAAAGGAAATGAGGATAAACGGGCTTTACGGGCCGCATCCACCGTTCACATAGCGACCTAAATTTGGGACATACATATGAGTGTAAGTTATACTGTGAAATATGAGAATCGTGCCAATTGTAGAACGCAATTTTCCGGGAAATGACGCGATTGTTGCACAAGAGTTATCTGAAACACTTTCATTTGATAATTAAAACCGTATGAAGTCTGCAATGAGGTAACCCTAAACCATTACTGAAACTAGTCAAATATACTCGGAGACAACAGGGCGTTATCAATACCAAAGAAATAAAATTCTGATTCAGTGAAAGGTGCTTTATACAATAGATTATTAGTTATTACAAAACAGAACTTAAGAGAAAAATAGATGTTTGCAGACCACCCAACTAGTTTAGTTCTTTGAGTGTGATCCCTAACATTCAAAATACCATTCATGCAGAACTAGTACGCAATAACCACAAAACAGTAGTTGCGTAGGGTTGGCGGAGAGCAGATTTATTCCATTTGGCATTAAGCGCAGGCGAGTTGTTTTGCGACAAATCACGCCTGCGACACTCGTTTATATGCAAAGGCTTCGTACCCACGCAACAAGTGCCACTTGACAACACTTGATACCCTGCCCTGGGCTATGGGTGCTGGTGTGGTGGGTCTATAACAAAGCTCGAACTTTACTTACATAACAAGGCGCGATTCTGATGCATTTGAGTGCTCATAAAAGACATAACAAACCAAAATAGACATCAAATTTCTAAGAGAATCCCTAAACACTGAATATGTGTATAGTTAAATATTGAGTATATCATTGATTAAATAATATGTCTAAATATCCCAGACCATCCCACTTGTGCTCAAAACTTTATTTAGGGTCAAAGTACAGAAATAATGTGATATACTCAACTTAGGTACCTATTTACATAAATGTATGTACAGTATCTGATTCCCTAAAAACTACTACATCTACGATCCCCATTTGAAAAATCGGAAATACTCCCATGCAACCACAGGCAGCCTCAATACAAATATTTAATTCGGAAACAGGCGATTCCTTGTCACATTTTTACAAATACCCCCATACCTGAATAACAATGTAGACCATCTCGTAATCTACAAAACTATTAACCCTTTTTTTTTACGAAAAACCTTGCCAATCTGGAGTTCATTCCAAATAACCGATTTTGTTGATCAATTTCAAGCATGAATGGGATTGATACTTTGGAACATAATTCCAGTTTAAACGAATGACGTTATTTTTGTCTATATTGACCGGAGCATCACTCTGCATAACATACTAGTTGCATATGGTATTATACACAATGCAGTACGCAAAAAGTGCGGTGCAGACTAATAATATTTAAAAAATCCTATACTTATTATGGATGGCTTATCGTCCAGCATAAATCCAGCTTGTACGCTTTTAACGAGCTGAAGGCATCAGAGGTCAGATCACAAGTTGTTGATTGTTTGCGGGCTTGCACATATCTACTTCAGCCCAGTAGCTGAAGTAGATATGGGCAAGCCCGCAAACAATATGCTTAAAATATGCTTAGACACATATATGGACGAAAGCAGTTATTGAATAGCGTCCAGGTATAACTTCGGGAAATAACCCTATTCCCCAAGTGGTTACGACATTGTAAAGGGTGTCAGAGAAATATGTTGTGAGGTATTGTATTGAATCATCCGGATTGTCCACTGCTGAACATAGCCTTTCCTATTAAAAGGGGATTTGGCATAATCCCCACGCTGGGCAGGCGTCTTGGGGATCGCAGTTTAAGATATATGTCGCCTCAGAAGGCACTGTTGCCCACCTTCCGGTATTTAACTTTTAGTCGCCTCTTACGATACCCACAGGTAGTAATGGGGCGGTGACATTCTAGCCCGGCACCCCACGGACAATTTTGAGGTGATAAAATGTCTAAGTTAGAGAATACAGGTTGACATACTAATATTACCTCTATTCTACAAAAAATATTTTAATATCCACCTTGATAAATGACCACCAATTTATCATGATTAAATTCGATTTCGATGTAACAATGGCTCCAGAACATACTATCTATGATAAAAATTGATAACAGTTAAACTGCAAGAGAAAATTGCGTTTTGCCCAAACGTTATCACTTATCAGCTGTTATCGTGCATGAGCTATCTGAATTAGGTGTTAAAGTTGCACTGCATTAGCATCATAGCATTTTTATATAGGTAGGTAACCAGCAAAAATATACTGTCATAACTCAAATTGCTGAAGTAAATCAACATTTAACGTGTCATCACGGTATAGATTACACACGTAGTAACAAATTTGCTTCTAAACAACGTTAAAATGTTTTAGATTTTCGATTAGGATGCCAGTTTTATTTTCAATGTAGGTTATTAACCATTCCCCGTGGGGTACCGGGTTAGAATTGCACCTCTCTCTATCATCCCGTGGATGTCGTAAGAGGCGACTAAGGGAAAAATACTGGAAGGTGGGCAGCAGCGCCTTCTAAAGAACTGTCATCTTACACTGCGATCCCAAGCCGCCTGCCAAGCGTGGGGATTATGGCAAATACCCCCTTAATAGGGGAGGCTGTGTCCAGCAGTGGACGATCCGTCTGATACAGTACCAGTACAGTATTAACCAGATATAATTGAAGAGAGCTGCAGAGTAGTCCGTGAGCTAGCATGTGCATGGTGTCAGTGCTCCGGCAGCGGCGGATGTATGCGTGTTTTATATGCGACGCTGATCGAAACTACCCAAAATGTACCTGTCATTCAGAGTCTAATGACTTATGAGCAAATTTGGTACCTACTCGCCTTAATCCGATTAGACGATGAACTGTTGAACAAAAACTAATTTGATGGCATTGTACTTTGGACTATTTTCTTCAATTACCAAAGGACCATGTGGACTTATTGATGTTATGTTATGACCCATTATCACGTAAACTTTCGTTGTAGGGAGGAATTGTGACGCAATAGACCTAATATCAACGTAACTACAGGATAAGACATTATCTCACAACTTACAAGATAATTTGCTCAAACAATTGAAAGTGGTTATGAAAAACATTATAATCGGTCTCGATGATAACGTGTTTTCCTTTGAATAACTATTAAATTTAGACGGCGACGTTCAAAGATTTAACATAGTCCGTTAATATCAATATTTCACATCACCTGTACAATAGCCAGCTGTGTCGATGTCGATGAAATCGTGAATAATTTTAACGAGATCACGCACAGCCGCGGCGGCGATTTGGTGAAAATTGCACGAGCATCTAATCACGAGCATGGCAGCCGGTCAGTGACCTCTCACTTCAAGATAAACACGGATTTCTACTGAACAACGATTTATTTATAATCTTGTAAGCAACAGTCGACCGACAAATGTAAATGGAATAGATGTTGCGTTACGGACATTTCGGAGTTCAGACATTCATCATTAAGAAAAATATTATGAAGATCTTCATCAAATTTTTATTTTTCTTCATTATCTTTGAAGCGATCGTAGCGAAGTTTACTTATCTGTTCTTAACCGATCAGCAAATTTAAGCAACGTCCGCCGCGGTCATGAGTTGAATGGGTGACCGCTAGTGACATTACTACTGGGGGTTTCCGTGCTTCGGAGGGCACGTTAACCGTCGGTCCCTGTTGTCATTTTAGGATGGCAGTCATTATAGGATGCTGGTAGGGCATTTTACAAATGCCCGCCTGGTTAGCTACCACCCTCAAGTCGAAAATCTGTTACCAAGCACCTTACGACGCGTTCCGGCAGTTGCCCTTGAGAGCCAGTACCTAATTGTAGATTAGCCTGAACAATACCTTCAACCGCATCATCACTTACCATCAAGTGAGATTCAAAGGCTAACCTATCAAACATAAAAAAAACATTAATCCGATCCACACGACAATAGACAACCCAGAATTTTCTATAAAAATTTATTAGTCATTATCACATGACCTGAAATAATCCATTTACAGGATAAAAGGGACCGTAAGACTTTAGTGAGTCTAATTAATATTAAAACTTTACATTCCGTAGCATAAGAGCTGTGAAAGGTAACTAGTTGTACAAGATAATCTGCGGTCACTAGTATTACCGAGGCCATCTCTATTTACCGCCGTGTGATTCATGCCGTTATTAATAATAGTGCACGCCGTCTAGGATATCACGGCTTATTCCCTACATATCTTAGAATGGAATACGATTAAAAGTTCATTCGATTTAAGGATTCCAATTTATTTTTATTGATACCGATTCAGGGACGTATCCAGTTTGTAACGAATACCTTTACTTAGAATATTTGTAGGTACTTTCAAATACAGTTCAATAAACGTCGGAGTGGTCAGTCCAGTAGGTGTTAATGCAAAATCCATGTAGTATGGCAGCAAATATTTGTGAGGGCGGAGACTGGCGAGGGAGTGAGGCTGCGTTCGGGAGGGGAGGATTATAACCACTACCGTCTTCGATAAAAAATACCTTGATCGAAGACTACCGTTGACAATTTAATATAATTATTTCTC
This sequence comes from Plagodis pulveraria, assembly GCA_963890685.1. Lineage (NCBI taxonomy): Eukaryota > Metazoa > Arthropoda > Insecta > Lepidoptera > Geometridae > Plagodis > Plagodis pulveraria. The sequence goes on from OY982957.1 coordinate 23,747,036, forward strand.
GATTTAAGCAACAACAAAAAGTCTATCGCGATTACATCGCCAACAAAATGATACGTGCACTTTTGTTAAATAAATGCAAATATGATACTGTACTATACGGTACTGTATCAGTCGGATCATCCACTGCTGAACCCAGCCATTAAAGTGAGGTTTGACATAAACCCTACGCTTGGTCTGCCAAAGCTTGAGGATCGCAGTGTGAGATGGCAGTTCTTCTGAAGCCTACTGAGAAAGGTGGGCACCTTCTGGCATATTTCCTTTGGTCGCCTCTTAAGACTTCCACAGAAAAATATGCATAAGTGCAATGCAAGCCCGGCACCGCACGGGCATTGTTAGCCCTGATTATGTAAAATTTCGGCAAGAGAGATCAAGGTGCCAAATATGGAAACTTGTGTATTTTCGGGGCAACGAAATTGGAGAGATTGAAATCTTATTTGGAGAGCTGGAATAAATGGTTGGCAATATATTGTGCATGATAAAGTGTCACGCGGACAGCCCTGCGCCGCTCGGCGCGTTGGTAATTGCATCTCCGATACCGGGCCGGGAGCATGCGCGGACGGAACTCATCTGCCTGCGCTGCCGATACCCCACCGGCTTTAGAGCTACGAAGCAATTATTCACAATTTCCGAATGGCATTTGCGACACGGTTATTGGATTATTAGATTAGAAATGCAATCGAACGGCCAATCAATTTATCTTCGATCTCTAAGTTCGAGCGTAGGACGATCAGGTTAACCAATGTAGCGAGTGATATATTTGAGGCTAAATTAAATATAGCCCTAGTTGCTGCCCATGACCAGTATATCGTAAACTAATAGGTTTATTAATAAGTTTTTGATTTTAAAAATATTAAACAAATAAAGTTTTAGCTTCTGCGTTTTACAAATTGCTGAGATTTCATGGAAGAAAACATCACAACAGCCAAGCAAGTATAATGTGGGACGGAATTATTGTAAACTGTAAACGATATTACTTTGGTGATGTATAAAAAACACTCACGAAAAGTAAACACGGCTGGAAATAAACGGATGTGCAGCTTCGAAACATGATCCCTTTTAGACATCTTGGATATTTTTATAAACTTTATAAGACAGCAGTGAATGAAGAGGATGTAGGCATATGAATTATATTTTGAGATGCATAATATTCGGAATACAAGACAAGTACATTTTGTCTAGAAAAGGTGAAATTAAAATTATTTGATGTTGATTTAGTTAGAAATACTAGTTATTCGCGATGATGATTATAAATAGATTAGGAAAATAAGAAGCAAGCAGGCCCTAACTTCACAAATCGATCCTCTAGTTGTCGAATTACAAATACTTTACGAACCTATAACAGAAATATACAAATAAGTTGCAGAAGGAAGGTAACCTCAGCTAACGCCGACTTAAGGATAATACTTCGTCTCTAATAGGTATTGATTCATTATCAGCACACAAATTGAACAACTCATGGCGAAGGCAGTTGTGTCAATAGTTATTACGTATTTGAATTTTACATTATGTAGATAAGGTAACTTACATATTTTTTAAACTTTATCAAACCACCTCATTAATAAATGATCTATGCCTAAAGAAGGATGTATGTATATTATGTTCATGTTAAAAATAGTATTACGTGAAATTAAACTGTTTTGATTTCCTTGCTTAGTTCTTATTTAGACGGCAGTGCCCGGTGACTGGCAATAGGCTCGCACCCTATTACATGGAACCAAAACCCAATGAGCGAAACGTGGGTGTTTACACACCTCTGCCTACCCCTTCGGGGAATACAGACGTGATGATATGTATGCATGTAATATAATTTCTTCTCTCAGACATCAAACAACAAGCTTATTAAATTTAGTTCATCATCTATTTGAATTTAAATCCTGTTTAAAAATACTTTTCTCTAAATCATCACATGTACAAGATCCGAGAAATAAATTTATATCTTCACTGAACTGCATCGAAACTCGATAAGAAAAAAAATCGTATACAAAACTTTGAGTTTAGTCGCTAACACGTTTTGTGATAAAAACACAAGTGTGCGTGCAATCTTGCAGGAATAATCGCGCTGTCGGTTGATGACCTGCCGAGTTAAAAATAATCCGCGTCTCCCTCCCACGGCGGCGGGTCAAGGGTAATAAGCTATTTTATGGTGCATGATTCTTTAGCTCAATATACAGGTATGGTATTGGTACCTATGCTGTGATCTGCAGCCCGCTATATAAATAGGTTTATCTTATGATCCTTTTTATATTCATCTATTCTTTATATCTTTGTAAATTCATAGAAAACTTTATCCATTATCGAGAATTCTAGGCTCATGCCGATCCCGATAGGTTTGTTCCTGATGGCAAATGGGATCAATTTCTATGTTGAACAGAATTTTATTTTACAAATATCAATCTGTGTTAACGGGAATAGATTATAACTGAAAATCATTCAAAATTAGCTGTTAGAGTATATGAAATAGCAATTTCATCTCATAAGCTGATCAAGTTTATATACGGGAACAAAACTTGTCGATGTTCAGATAATTTGCAACCAATATAAACACTGATATGATAAGTCAGAAACGAAATTTTTTTTCATTATTTAGTTATGTTTGCAGAACACGATGAAGGAGTTTATATATTTACAGATGATGGTGAGAAAGAGAACATCTCAGGACCGTTACAACTAGCACAATCGAGAAAAGAACTTTATTCAAAAGTGCTTAGAGATTGGCTGGACGATGAGGGCGATATTTTTACATAGCTAGACTGTCTAAAAATATTTTTTAAATCTTTTTTAAAATGGTGGCATCAGTCTGGCTAACCTGACACAATAAACTTTTCCGACCATCTGGCTAATTGCAGATACTGTTCTGTGCTCAGACGCTAAAGTAAAGTGACGAGTCATGACCTGGCCAGTCAAATCTAACTCATCAAATATTAACCTCAATGCGACAATGGACCGAATCACCCGTCACGATTTGCAAAACTTGAGTCATAATTTGTGGCTGGACGTGACAGCAAAAACTGTCTGTTTGCTGTTAAAGAACTAATGTTCTTCAAATAACTGTTAGATCTTTGTGATTTCCATTTCGGCACTTCTGGTAACGTATGTACTTACTTTGGAATTAGTTTAAGTGCAAAATCAACAAAACTTTTTCTCTAATTCAGGTAGCAAATAAATATTTGTTCAAAACTGTTTTGCTTTCAAATGAATCATGTTGCATCGAGTTTCGCGAGCAATAAACTGAGGGGAAATCAATAAAATATGTTTGTTCCTGTCCGAGAGCGGAGTTAACATCGACTCACGAATAAGGAAATTTATCATTTCGTGAATCTACTGGAGTCTTCATCACGACATGAATCGTGGGAGAAAGACACAAGCCATTAGATAAACAAACAGTGCTGCTCTCGCAGCGATTAAAACCGAACTACCAGGAAGCTACACAGTATCTATTTGTAAAACCATCATAGGCAAATGGAACACGGTGGGAAATGGGATTGACAAATTGAGTGCAGTCGTTTAGATATGGAATCAGTCACAATGGTGGTGGAGGCGCTTTCTAGGGGATATGGCGTCGGGTGTGGTGGGCGACCGCCCGCGCAACCTTGCCTTCTTTACATACAATCGTAGAATGCAGAGCCTAGCTCGCGCCGCACAATGCCCTGAGTCGGCCCACATCACAATTGTCTGAGTCACCGGCGCGGCGCCGGCACTGGCATATGGGTTTGTTTACACTCTCCGCGATAAATTACTCTCGCCAAACTCGTCGAGCTGAATTGATACAATTACGAGGGACCAGCTACTGTAGTTACAGTTAAGATAATATCGCTTAAAATACAATGACCTTAATTTTTATCCAATATCCAAAATGGAGGATGTACTCAATCAACCACAAAGTTTTTTATACATTTTTGTATTATTCAGCCCTGGGCGGTTTTGTATGATATTAATGTTGGATTGGCTTAGGCTAACTTCCGTCCAAATTACAAAATTTACAATGCTCAAAATATGTTATAACTGTCACAATATTACGTTGTCAATTCCCTCACGTGTGGGAAACGAACTCGCAACCATCCGAGTCTGGGGCCTGGTACACGCATTTCTTCTTGGATCAAATAACTCATTTTTGCGTTAGTATTTATGTGTTAGCTTAGCAGTTTGAACATAAGAATAACAATGTTATAAATGTGTGTATTAAGTATAAATGTAAATTAACTTAAATTTAGTTTGAATTGAAAAGAAATGGCCTCTGTTTTTAAGAAAAGCTTATATGAAGGTGTCAAATAGATAATATTAACAAATTTTAAAGCACAAAAAATGTTATATGGAACGAGATTTGAACCCACGTCCACCGGCTTTACGCACGGTTAACTACGAATAAATATTATTCGTAGACGGTTAAGGAACTGTTCGACTATGGGTACTTGCTGGGCAGATGCGAATTGTGTGCTTTTATTCCATTACTGAAATGGTAGTGCTTTTCAAATGTTTGTCATATTTTAAATACTAAGTGTTCAAACAAGGTGAATTTTGCATCCATTTACTTGAGTCATATGAATACGGTGATTCATGTGCTTGAGTCTAATATCTATGCTTCTGGTTGGCCGGTAAAATTTGATATATTTAAAAATATTCGGGAAAATCGTTTTGTATGGGACTTCTTATTTTCACGTTTAGGGATAAAATAAAGGGATATTTTTGCAAACCAGAAAGATCAAGTACGTACAAATAAAATTTCACAAAATTTGAACATTTAGTACCTATTTAATATATATATATATATATATATTTATATACGTAGCGTTTTTCATACAAACTACGTGTGCACTTCTGGCCTTAACCATAAGGGGCGATGCGACCTTGAGGGCCAGTAATTCTAGGCTACCCTGAACATCATCTTTGACCACATCATCACTTACCACCAGAGATAGTAGTCAAAGGGTAGCCAATCAGCTATAAAAAAAATCAACGAGGCTACTAGACTTCTTCTGACTGAAACAAATTCTTTTACAAACACTTGTTACAAAAAAGAACAAAAGGTAAAAGGAGATTCCAATCTCTATGTCGAACGTTCTGAGCACAGGATTATTTTGAATGTACTGCATTAACTTATTTACAAAGTAATATCAGAAATGATAAAAAAAAATACGAGAATATGTTTTTCTATTTATTCTATTAGTATGCCAAGAACTTGAGTAATTTTTTTAACTATAAATAATTTAGTATATATTACTTTCAATAAACCACAATTCACGCTTGTTGAATAAGGTATGCTCTTTGAAATGGCTTTATCTACAGGTTCACCTAACTAAATCAATGTCTCAATTTTAACTAAGAACACTTCTTCACAGCCCAATGAAGCAAGCATTCTGTATTAAATGAGCCGCATCGACTCGAACAGGAGCCCTATTTGGTACGTGTACGTACGTACATTGTAAAGTTAAGTAACTTATTTAACCAATAATGTTCAACCTCAAATGCAAGTTACGCAGTAAACCGGTGATTATTAGAACACCAATACATAGATACGTATGTACAACAAAAGTGTGTGAAATAGCAAAGAAAACGTTACAGTTAAATTTATGCAGTGGGTACTTTGATTTGTCATGGTATCCCGTACCTTTATCTGTAATCGAACAGGAAACCAAAATGGCACCTGTTACAATGTTGCAGGCAATGACTCTAGTCAGCGGATGTAGTGCAATCGCAGACATGGCTTTTTGTTATATCCTGCATTCAGGTACCTGCTACATTTATTACATTTCCTTTTATTAAGTTCTTAGCCTGAATGTGAATGGTATCTCATTACATCGACAGTTATCCCTATAAAATCGACACCGGTTATAAAGTCTACAAACAGGGACTTCCGTAATAACTGGAGCGCTTTAGGGCCACTATTCCTCCTTATTGTTTCCTGGACGCACCATTAACGCCCACGTTCGGAATCCTTAAATTATTTATAGTCACTTTCTAGTCTAATGGTTGTGTCATGCTGAAACGTAGGTATTACCACAGCACGTTATAGATTTCGGTATATGTAACGATGTGGAAGATGTCCCGTGAGAATCTGCGGGATGTTTAAATAACATTTTGCGCAGGTGCACAAGTCATGAACGGTGTAATGAAAGATATATTGCGCTTGACGATGGTCTAGCTAGATAAGATCTGTAGAAAGGCTTGTAATTTCTAGATTGAAATTTATACGAAGACACCGTGCTGTTGAAGTCGATGCAGGAGATGTTAGAGTAGTAAATAACGAGCCGGAGGCAGAAAATATAAACTATGGTACAAGTAAAAGAGCGTGTAGCACGAATGAACATGTGCGTGTTTAATGGTAGAGGCCGAAGATAAGTGAAATCGAAATAATACATCTATAAGAACTTTATGGAGCCAATACAGTAAATCGGAGTCGAGAGATACATGCACTTATTCATATATGTCCATATTGTTACGGTACTATAGAACATCTCAAAGGTTCTTCCTAGACCGCAGATGATTGGAAACCCAACTTAACCCCAGAAATTAAAAATGTAATAAGCCATTACACATTTCTATTAAATGACTCATTGTCCAATAACAACATCGTCAGTGTATCGATTAGCAATTAATTTACCGCAACTCGGACAAAAGATAAAAGTAACTGTTCACCGCCTCTAGAGGGGAGACAAGATAATGGAAGTATTATTGCTCTGATGATAAAATCGAATGGCTCAATGGATACAAAGAGCCAATTTCAATTACCACGTAAACTTTATGATACTCACGAAAACAGCATGTACTTTAATGATCTTATATTCAGGTTTACAAATTCTCTTAATAATGATCTTATTTTGTTATCGTCCACAACTAAGATAAAAAATCGCAATTATTTGAATAAGCAAATCAATATTGTGGTACTGTCACAAATTGAGCATATTACTAAACATTTGATATATAATATGATGGACACCGTATTTCAATCAAAATCAATTATATTGCCGCCAATCTCACTAGTCATATACTGGCATTGAAATAGATTAAAGCTCACATGAAATAAAATGGTGGGACATAGAAATCTTAGAATTGTTATTATTGAAAATGTAATAAATCAATTCAATGTACTTGTATTTTAATGAATCGCACGGTACAGTGCTATAAAATAGTAATTAAAGTTAAATAGAAATATGAACGTAAGCCGATACGGGTCGTAACGTTTCAATAGCCAAAGAAAGTTTTCTCTCGAGATCTCGTCACATCCAATACGACAGAAATATTGTTATACGTTCAATATCATGGAGAGGATGCTTTAAAATAAAAAAGCATCAGCGGCCCAAACAGCGAAGTGCATTGGTAAAGCAATGACAGAATTATCGATGCGTTCGCCGTGTGGGGAGGTGGTTATTTCAGTATGTTTCGCGAGAAATGTCGTTAAACTGCACAAATATTACGGAACGCGGCGGCATAACTTGCGGAACATCAGCCGTGCTTGCACCGGACACGACTAATTCTATATGGCTGCCACGAAGTATCGTACTGACTCCAACATTAGGTAACTTAACTGTGCATTCCTATTGTGATATCAAAATTTTAACACAGGAAACAGACCAAAGAAACAGTAAAGAGAGTTCTGTTGGATCCACGGTAGATAGTCTACAGCAGGCAAAATAACAATCTCTTTTTAATATCAAACATCAGCTCCGAGGACATCAAAGAAACATTTTACGGCTCACTTTAAACGTTAAAGGAAGACGTCGTAAACGTTTCACGACTTCACTATATTTTCACATATTTGTACAATTGGAGAAATAAATGTTTTACTCTTAATAATTATGTTAAAATGACCGTTTTCTTTACAAACAATAAATGAAGTGAGAATGTGAGGAGAAGTGAATTTTACTCGATATCAACCGGTTTTGGGACTCTTCGGTTAACAATTATCAGAAATATGTAACCGAAATTTTTGTCAACGTCGTTACATAAATTCCGATAAGTTATTGCAAATTTCAAAAGAGGCTCAGTCGATGCACTGCACTTATGGTAATGCACGTTGCAAAACCTGAACACAGTCCACACAGTCGAGTGCACACAAAAACTTTCGTGCTTTCTGCCGAAAGCTGTAGAACTGGTAATGCTTAATCTGAGAAATTCGCGCCTTCTTGGGAAACCAATAATATAAGTCATGGAGTTTGATACATGCGGTACCAGAGAGAAAGTGTCAGGCAAATTAAAAAATATACTGCAGCCAACAGTGTTTACTTTTATATAAGTACATATGTTGCAAACAGAGGAAAGGGGCTAAGCAAATGGAGCGTGCCTCGATGCTCGCCTCCACTCGAGTATAAATAAATACGTGGAATGCAAAATGACCGCAAGAATCACGGAAGAATGCTCCGGCGCTACAGTCTATTCCATTTCGATGTAATTGACTGTCAATTTTTGTCCTCAAATCATGCATGGTAGTCAAAGGGCAATGCTCGCTGAACTATTAAAATAACGACGTATAAGCGAAGTGTTTAATCCCAGTTATTGGTTTAATTAAAGGAATTCGACAGTGCGAGAACGAAACAAGAACATCGTATTTCGTACAGACAGGCCACAGATGGGCTGAACATGAAGTAGGACAAAGCGTGCGCATACATAAAAACAAATTAAATACTGCAAGCACTGCTTGTCGCTGTCACACGAGTCCAGTCCCAAACAGGCTGTAAGCGAGAGCGTGAGAATTCATTACTGTATGTAATGAATACAATACATCTTTAATTACCCATTAAATCAAACACTCACAAGAAAGTTGGTAGAAACATTCGATTGTGACACCAAAAGATGAAAATAAACACGGTTCCTCTCACAATTATTATAAGTGACCCCCAAACGCATGAATCAGTCGTCAGGCGACTCTATTTGTTGATTCAGCGCCTCTGAATGATGCATTGTTCTCGATAAATTATGGTGGATAAAAACCCATTTGTTGTTTCGGGTGAGTAACGACACGAAATAAAAATCAATGTTGTTTCACCATTACCTTATACTGTTAGGAATATTGTTGCTATTGTGATTTGAGCTTGATTTATTTGAGTGCTTCTAAAATATAAATAATAGCAGCCGAGTGTTTTAAGGCACTGACAAGTGCCACATGCTTCACTTGAACACATTTTTAGTAAAATATGTTTAGTTTGTAGCTGTAAGAAAATTAAATGTTAATTTTGTTCATAATCTGAAAGGCCAAATTAATTCCAAAACACATTTCCTTAAAATTATCTCGATATATTAAAATAGCAAAGCTGACTCTAAATTAAGCTAGTAAAGTACTTAAATATCCTAATTGTTCATAATATGTCTGGTATAATAACCATACTACTTGTCAAAATATAACAATAAAATAGCAACACCCAATCAAACAAAAGGGACAAGTAACATTTTATATTTACTTTACCTACTAGTTTTGGATTTATAAGCTTTCTTTCGTTATTTTCCCAAACTGATCGAGCTTTCCCCATTGCTGCCTCTTTCACTCCTACGCATTCAAATAATGATAGAATTTCAATTTCAGCGTTAGTAAATTTAAGCAATATGACATTGCTAACTTATTATAGGAGTATCATAAACGCCTTAACTGTACTTGTATCAATGAGTTTGACTCGGAGCTTACAGTGATTACATAATTCTACAGATCAGTGATTAATGTTGCTTACAAATCTGCTACTACACTATTACAGTTATTTAAATTTCTTGAGAAAAAATCTACTTTAAAATAAGAGTCACATCAAAAACATATACATTTTTACTGTGGTATACATGTGCCTGCTAAAGGATAATATTGAAAATTACCAAGTAACCAGTATTGCTGTTAGGGTCAGGGGATGGCTGCGGCTGCGCGTGGCGTGGGCGTGAAACCTGCCCGTGCCTGCTACAGGAACCTGTTCAGGTCATGCAACTTATGCGATTCTATTTCAATCCTGTGCTGTTCCAAACACAACCACATAATCTTGACCTTCAACTATTTATAAACAATAATATACCTTGCAGCATTATGTTTAGTAACTGCGGAAGTCTTATGTTGCAAATTGTCCAATGTACCGAGAGGCCTGTATGAATGAGATGATCATAAGTACATATTTCATATGTATTTTTATTTTTGACCACTTACGGCTTGCTTAGTGTAAAATAATTTGACTAAAATACGAGTTCGTATAATGAAAAGGGCGATGTTCGCATTGCAAACAGCCTACAGGACCACTTTACAACTCGCCCCCGTGGGCGGAAGCCGTGAGTTATCCTGCTTCGCCAATGAACAAGATACCGCTTTACGTACAACCAGTACATTGCAATTAACTGACAATAAATGAACACTATTTCGTAAGTAAATGCATTCGAATTATTTATCGATTAAAATAAGGATCGAGGCAATCGGATATTATTCCCGTTACGTAGTTAAGTGCAGATAACATGGCTGCTTTACTGCGACTTTAGCTCGAGTTACGAGCTTTGCTTTAATATCATCGTACCTAACCGATCTCTTCTACATTACAATTACACCACCATTTAAACGACGAGAGGTATTTCGCAAGCCTTCAATGTGGTCTAGACATATTAATAAGATTTGTCATGTGGGCGCACATGTAGGAGTATCTCAGATACTTTCAGAAATCTGGTACCGTTACGAGATACAAAGAGCGCTGCTAAGTGGTCCATTGTTTTCTGTAAAAGCTTCATTGTTTTTATCGGGGCGGTAATCGAGAGGGTATCGATTGAGGGCGTGATTGCAAAATAACCACATTGTTTTATTTAATTAGTGTCAAGTACGACGTAAAGGCGCTTTCACGGACTGAAAATTAATCGAGAAGGCAGCGCCAGCGGACATAAAAGGGTCGCGATTTGTAAGAAAGCTCCGCATTACCTTTTAAGGATAGCGTTAACACAGTAACGTGGGGAAAAAATACAGCAACGTATGTGTACCTACGTAATGTACACAGACATACAAAATATATTAACATTCCTGCATACGCCGACCATTTCTATGATCCGTTTTTAGAACTTGAAAATTCCAACGCAAACGCATTGGATTCTTGACGCGGTTTGCCCACATACATGATATGTTGTATGTAGATATCTGCGGAATACACATTCCATCGGCCGTGTCGTTACGATGCTCTTGGTAATGCGTAAATATTTGCTATAAAATATAGAGACATTAACGTTTATAATAGACTATGTAAGAAATCCTATACACAGGAAATTCATTTCATCCAGACACTTGATATTTTGCATAATATCATCCTCACAGGTGTATATAAAAATACTGCTGACCGTCTTCCTTAGTCGCTTTATACGGTTTTAAAACAAGCCTTTGGCCACTGTCTTATCTGTTATGTGGTTAATTACTAATGATGTGATCTGAAATATTTTTTAGGTAAGAACGGAAACTGGTTTTTAAGGACGTAGTTGCTGAAACACGATTAAGGGCTTAGCGACAGATTTTCTACTTGAGGGTGGTGGGTACATGTTCGAGCATTGATCACCATTCGGTGATGCTAAAAAGTTACTAACTACGAAATCCCTGTGCACCAACCGCTATTTTACGTAATTAGTCTACGTGTACATTTATAATTTATAGGTGTTAAATTAAATAATAAGCCAGGTAAGATACCGTCCACCGAGAAGCAAGAGACAAGCAGGGCAAGAGAGCAGACACGCTGACTCATCCGACCTGCGCTCGCGCGTAACAGTACATGGAACTAGCCAAATGTCAAGAGAAACCTGCAAACTACTCATTGCATGTTGGCACGTCCACGACTGGGCCTGTTACGTGTATTGTCATGTTTCTAGGGATTTGTAATGCATTAAAGAGCCATATTACGACATGCCATTGTCTCACGTGGCCGCTATGAGAGAATGCGTTTGACAGTTCGTTTTATCAATTTTGTCCCCTCAGTTCAAAGTAACATAGACAGTCTGATTACATAATATTGTGTCAGTCGGGTATTTAAATGTATAAAAGTATTTTTAGTACATATTTTTCTCCATTAAAAAAGCCACAACAACATATATGAACACAGACTGTCAAACGCCAAACCTAAAGTCGACGTACGGCCGGTCTTTAGATAGGAGTCCGAAATTCCAGAATATTACGTACTGTACTTAGTAGTATATTACTTAATACCATACGTAAAACCAGGAAGTCTAGTTTAATATACAGGATATGTCCTCTCTTACTGAAAACCCCGATTCATAACGTAAAGCATTATAAGCTGTGACATTGAAAGATTATATTTCACGGATTGTTGCGATTTAGGACTCTAATAGAGGCAGGACTCATTTAAACTTTGCCATTTTTCTTTAAGCTTTTGTATACAAGACGACTTGAGAACGTGATCTCAGAGACATTCTATCTTAGACATTATCAGCCTGAACCTTCCTTTCATACTTTAGTAACGGAATAACGAATGTGGCATTCAAAAGTTCTCTCACGACTCATCTCCTCAATAATTCTACTAAAGGTCTCACACTGATCTCTGTGTCATATATAACATAAATTCCAACCTCAATTTGCGTTGCGTGACTCACGTTATGGCCTGCTGAAAAAGCAAATGATTCATTCTTCATACTAGGTACCTTTAAAATAGCATCACTAAACGAAACCATTTCGGCAAGCATGATATTATTATTTTTTTTTTGTTCTAAATTTCAATAACATTCAAGTGCATAGTCAACCTTGAGCACATAACAAGAAATCGTTATTCTCCGTTGGAAAAACAGAAACCTAGACTGGTAGCATTTTCACGCAATTAGCGGTTAGTCAGTCGGACCGATAATGGTTTTTGTCTTACTTCTTACGTTACTGACCGACCTCATTAGATCGGAAAATGACTGTTTTCCACCGTGTAACGATCTAGACGTGGAACTACGTCTAATTAACAATCGAAGGACGACCTTCAGCTGTTGCGAAAAATTTGAGTGTCGGAGCTGCTCGTCGCACGGCGACGGTGACCACAACAGAGCCGCTTGGCGGCGCCATTTCCGCTTCGAACGTTCTCGAACTGCACGGATTTTTCTATTCACTAAATGCAACGGAGCATAATAACCTTGTACGCTAGCGTTACCTACTCTAAATCACTTGGGTTTCTCCGGTTCTTTTTAAGATTGTATGTTCTGGCACGTGGCATTCTCGGAGACGGCAATGGGTATACCGCTCGTTGCCGTAATTGCTGGTATTAAGATGAGTCACGCTTAGCGACGTGCCGGAGGAGTTCCGCCTGTCGTATCAATCGCAATGGCTTCGTAGACACCTCTGTGCTCTTTCACAACGCCAACATAAAGTTTGGCGTTATATTGTTACGTTACAACACCGGTTACGAATTATAATAGGTGATTCATAGCTGATTGAACTAATGTCAGCTATGATCATAATTTGGCAATCGGTTTCAAAATCTGATATGACGTTCGTGATCCAGCTGTCATGTTTTTTTTTATTTTTTATTCCTGATAGTTTAGCCTTTGACCACTATCTCACCGAATGGTAAGTGATGATGTAGTGGAAGATGTTGTTCAGGCACTGGCTCTCAAGGACAGCTGCCGGAACACACCGTTAGGTGGGGGGTGGTAGCTAGCCAGGCGGACATTCGCAAAATGCCCTACCACCATGCTATAACGACTACCATCCTTAGACGACAACCGGGACCGACGGCTTAACGTGCCTCCGAAGCACGGAAGCGCTCAGTAGTAATGTCACTAGCAGTCACCCATCCAACACATGACCGCGGTGGATGTTGCTTAACTTTGCTGATCAGTTAAAGAACAGCTAAGTAAACTTAGCTACGAGCGCTTCAAATCAAAGATCATGTCATGGTGGTGAGGTATATTGATGACCTTGAAGGGCTGGTAGCAGCTCGCGGTTTTTATTGTCCGCTATCTGTTGTTGCAAGGCAGAGAAAGCGTCGGTCGTTGTCGTTTCCGCGCGAAGGCCCCCGGTAATGGTACGCGGACAGCTCGCTCCCCACGGTGACGTCAGCGCGGCTAATTAGCAGGCAGCAGGTACGCCAGCCAGCCACCAGCGCGAGCGCACCGCGAGCCCGCAGGAAATCGCCGCTTACATCATCTTCATATCCGATGTGACTCGCCGTTATCTATTGTTTATCCATACAGCCTAAAGCAAACATTACACTGAGGAGCACTGCCATTAAGCTGTATGAAGTTTGTACATGTGATTGTGGAGTATTTCATAATGTGTCTAACGTATCTTCGATGAAAAATATTTTCTAAAAACCAACAGGTCACCTAATAATTGACGAGTGTTGTATAAAAACTTGCTAGAGCAAAAAAAATTTTTTCTTCTTATGACCACAAGAACAAGGGTTCAAGAACAAGGTAATTAATACACGAATAACTTTATACTATAGATAGACCATAATTTTTTTTTATTTATAGGCGATATGTCGTGGAAAAATTAAACTCCTTAGTATGGACTTTTATGACATGTGATAGTAGCGTGGACATAAAAATAGGATATACCAACTGCTGTAGGTAATTGGCCACATTTGCCTTTAGCTTATGGAGCAATACTGACAAAACAGTATATTTTTTAAAATTTTGGATATTTTTCCTTCCTGCAGCCTTATTTACTCTATGAAAATTTTATAAAATACCAAAACAAATGTATAATACAGCAACATCATTGGAGGTCTATAGTGACAAAGGTTTATCATATTTTTTTTTTTTACAGATATTAAAGTTATATATCTTCGTATAGTTTCATTCTGGTTTGGTTAAATTGGCCCTTAGTATAATAAAAGTACACAATATTTTAATAAAAATATTGTGTGTGGTAAGTAATCATAGGTAACTTATGATATGACTCAACTATCGAAGTTACAAATAATTTGACAATATCGTCCAATTCCCGAGGTTATGAACCAAAACATGTGGATAACAGATCCATAAAAATTATAACGCATATTTTTTCCAGTGATAATTTTGACAAAATAATGATTATAAAATTACGTTTTTAGTACATAAATACCGAGGTAATCGGATTAAGTTAACTAAATCAAACTATGCTCAAAAGTTTGTCATCAAGACAATTATCAAATCAAAATTAATCTTCATTTACGCCAACTTTGAGGATATATGGTATAAGTTAATAAGAACGGTCTCGACGACAAATTACTACGTTGAAGGATATACGCATTGCGCTGCACAACATCTGTACTTAATTTAGTACTGCGATCATGTAAATAACAAAACGCATATGCATCGGAAGTTATAATTATTTTACCTTGAACCGCTTCTGTGGTTACTTACTTAGACGAAGATGCAGCAGCGCGTTGATGTCTTTTGTTAAAATGGTTTCGTGCTACATAATAATATACTTAGAAGTTGTTACTTTATTTTTATCTGCTGATGCATGCCATAAATCTTCATCATTCTTTAATACATCCAGTCACTTAGATTAAACATTCTATATGGCCGCCTTTATGATTTAATTTTGAAGGACATTTTAGTATGTAGCCCAACTTCTTACATGATTCATCAGGCGTTACCTACATCCAACTTATCATACTAGATATTTTCAGGCGTTACCTATGTCAAACCTATCATACTTGATGTTTTCAGGCGTTTCCTACGTCAAACCTATCTTACTTGATGTTTTCAGGCGTTACCTACGTCAAACCTATCATATACTTGATGTTTTCAGACTTTATCTACGTTAAACCTATCATACTAGATATTTTCAGGCGTTTCCTACGTCAAACCTATCTTACTAGAAGTTTTCAGGCGTTACCTACGTCAAACCTATCATACTAGAAGTTTTCATGCGTTACCTACGTCATACGTATCATACTAGAGGTTTTTATAGTCTGCGAGGAATTCTTGTCAAAAGTTTAGTTGACAGATTTTTCCAATGTCCGATATTCTTTTACACAATAGCGTTACTATAGGTAAAGACACTACTGAAGTGTCAAATATTGTTAGACATATTTGCATATTTTTTTTTACGATGTTTTAAAAACCAGTTTTTAACTTGTGTACTAACTTTACGCTAATTAATTTCGATAATTTACATGTTCGGTTTAATCACTCCGAATTCAGTTTATTTTACGCATATACGCAGAATCGCATAACAAATACGTACCTACCTATTATGCAACAACCAATTTTCACACATAACCAATATGGTCCTGGGTAGATTTTTTTTTCTCTATTTTAAAACATTGAAGTATTTTATGCTGGTCAATGAATATACGGAGAAACAGCACTTTTATATTACATCGGGGTTAAAAAGTGCATTTTAAAATGTGCTCTTTTAAAATATATCAAACCTTGTTTCGGTAATATAATATTAAATTGTGATATGATAATAGATCAAATGTTTTTTTTTTATTGATCGAAGGTGTTAGTCTAGAATTATAAACAAAACTAGAATTAATGGATCTCAATGAAAGCTGCCAGTGCATATCGTTAGGTGATATTCGACAGATTTTCTAATTGAGGGTGGTACCTAGCCAGGTAGGCATTCGCAAAATGCCCTACCACCATGCGATGGAGCTCAAGCCCTCTGCGGGATACAAGCCAACAGACCTTATGCAAGGCAGTCCATACACATTGCAGTTGGGTCACCACTGCTTCAAACAATATTCGACAATTATCAATTCGACAAGAGGTAACCATTACAAATAGTGCTCGGCGTATGACTATAATATACATATAAAAATATATCTAGTGACAATAAATTCCTAATGACTATATGATAGATGAGTAAGCAGAACATAACGTGTGGGAAGAGATTTATATATTACAATTACAGATGTCAGGCAATTAGTCTACGACAATGTCAATCTTCAACCTCACAAATTGGTTTCATTGGTTACGGTGAGCGCCGGTCGAGCTCTGGCTTTCGTCTGGGGGATACTACAGTATCAATCTCCCTCGTCTCTTTTGATGTGCCCCACACCCACGTCAGCTGACCGACACACCTAACTATCAATCTTGTCACTTCTCTTCTCCCCGAAGCATCGCGAGTGTCAAGCGAAATCAAATCAGGCCGCTTTTGACGTTAGCCAACGTTCTTTTAATACCAGACAGTGCTGTGAATGTTCCATGTCCATTTACGGCACGGAACATGTTGAACCACCCCGTGGCAGGACTAAAGAGCGTTAAGAAATGGATCTAAATAAGGCGTGTTCATAAATAGCCCGTGACGCGGTAAGAATGGTACATCGGACGGAATAAGACTCGAAGCCACTGGCCCGAGAGGAGAGAAACAAAATAAAATATCGTGCGACATATGACAGAGCACTAATTTAGTCCCCCGCGCCTAAAGTCGCAGAGGCAGTAAATCTTGCCGCTCCCGTGCACGAATGTAAATACGATATGAGCGCGCACGCCCGCCTGCCGCCGCCGCGTGCTCGTCATGCAGACACCACCGATGGCGTTAATAAACTCGACACATGAACATTAATATTTATAATTTTATGTCACGTTACATCGTCTGGTCTGGAAAAGTTTCAGCCGCAAAAATATTATTTTTAATTTGCTGTCACACACAACTAACAACCTCGTTTTTGGAAAAAGATGGATTTTTCTCCTAAATCTTTCAAGCTCAGCTTATGGTTAAATGGATCCTTTGATGATTTATAAACTTACAAGTTATAACTATACATACAATTATCTCATTAATAATTATGTTTGATTGACTCGATCGTTGTTGAAAGCTTTGGATTTCGAGGTCTTAGGTTCAGACAGATATTGGGTTTTTCTGCCAAAATTCTATAGTTATAAGTATTTAACGAGAATTATTCACTATAAAAAGATGTATATTATTTACCTCGCTTAAGTCCCATCATATATTTATATGTCCCCTATAACATTTGACTAATTTTTGTCTGGCCTTTTTTGGTGTGACAATATGTATGTAATATATAAAAATAAATTGTGATATGATAATAGATCACACGTTTTTAGTGTCAGTCAGTTATGTGAATTATGACATACAATTGTCAAATTCAATGTGAAAAAAATTACAATAATAATTACAGACAGAGTTGTCCTGTGGTTTGATATCATTTAAAATATGGAAAAAACAAATATAATCATATTTATATAGAGGCTCCTTCAGTAACTCGCAGATAGTATTACATATACTTGTCTTATCAACCTTTTTTTGTTACTGTGCGGTTATTCTTATTTTAGCAAAATTACGAATATATTATTATCAATTTACCAAGTCTTTTTTCCTTTGTTTTTTTTTTTAATATATTAGTATTGCTTATAACTTAAAATAAATAATAATAACAAAATATACGCTGCCCTAATAAAGTTATCTTAAACATAGCAAAGCACGCTAACATTATTTTAAATAATATATAGGTTAATAGTATCGTTGCGCTGGACTGAAAATCAATTCGTTAATTTGGTAAAACCAAAATTAATCACTACGTGTAAAAATATACTCCATCAATCGGTTCTTCCTTAAAATGTATGTTATTACAGTAGCAAATAATACACAACACTAGTTAGCTTTAATTTCCAATTATATAAACACATACACATAATAAAAGGACATAGGTACTAACGTACCTAAAACACACAATCGGAATGTATTTCAATATATCTATTAACTTATCTCAATTGAATAAAAAGACAAAACATACAAAAATATAAGCGAAGATACGGTACTAAACTAGCGAAAATATCTACAAGATCAATGCCCTTTGACGGTGTTACCTTAACACTGCCTGTTTAATTCATAAACAAATATACGCGCTATGCAACATTCTGCTCTGCACATACAACTTACAAGTAAACATAATACTGCAAAAAAACACGCGGTAAAAAACGCACGCAACCCTTACTATTACCACGCCACACACTTCCATTACGGTGTTGGTAAATGGAGAGGCGTTCTTTGAAGGGCCGTCATCATCCAGCTGCGCGAAGGCACGCGTGAAGCCATACTATTTTTATGAAACACCACTCGCAACCTGCCACACCCATGTAACTACACCTTACGATATTATTGAAACAAGTGTACTTTCTGATTTGAAGGAAAAGCTAACGCAACTGGCAATCTACCTTTCTCTGCTAACATAACCTTTTTAAACAGAAGAACTATTTCCTAGAACCATTCGGACTACTAATTCAAGAAGGCTCCAAAGTGTATACAGTTACAAGAGATCTACAGATTGTTGTAACGAAAATTCCGCTACACTAAAAGCAAATTTCGCACGCCGCTGGTAGCCAGGCCAAAAAACATAAAGCGAGGATAATGTTCAAACTCAGTAAATCAAAGTTATTGTCTGTTATTCTGGACTCGCGGCAGTCACGATCGAGCTTCAAAGATCATTACTCACACGCGTACCTACTGTTCTCTTTAAATGGACGTAAAAAGTTAGAATTTAAATTATGCGGCACTACATTTGACAATGATGGAATATCTGATCGATGACATTTCATTTTCACAGAATCGACATCAAACAGATGAGACATCTCTATTCAACTATATACGAACGGGTGGTAATGTTTGTTTTATTAATGGACACATTATTTTCTGTATAAACAAGACTATTAAACCCTTCCCCGGTAGGATCCATGCATGGCAGACGCTTACCCTTTTAGTTTATACACGAACTTCCTATAGCAATTAAAATTTCTGCGATCTAATCCAGTGACACTAATGAGTCGCACAGTCTCACTCCCTCCGGGATCGAAAAGCTCAAATGTTTATAATACAAAACCAATTAAATCGAAAACGGCATCCGTTTCGCAATTATTGCAGTACCACAGCCGGCGTAAAGAAAAGACTACACGGAGATATCAGAAATGTAGAACGTTCCGTTACTAGATCATACAAATAACTGGTACTTGGACAAGTGTTTCTTTTCAATACCGTACTGATTTTCTGGATCATGCATTATTTTGAGAAAAGTATTCTTACACATTCACAAATACATTCACAATTGTACAATGTTTACTTTTTACGTGCGTTGAATTTGTGTAAGCGACTAAAAATAAAGGTGAACGGAATGTCATTTGGTTAGATCTGATCGATAGAAATGGGTGTTGCGCTGAGGCGGAGGGACATTGGCTCACGCACCGAGCGCGAGGTACGCAGCCCTCATTGAGGGACTGCTGCCTACGTGAACAAAATGTACAAAGCTCAATCAGTGTACTGTTTCAATTTTTATACTGATATAAAACAATACATAGAATAGACGTAGAGACTGGTATGGAAATATACTACTTGCTTAATTACGTAAGACTACTAAGTAATATAGCAGTAATTCGAAGCAAGCTCAGATCTCGCATTGGACCGAGTGTTGTATATTAAACTGAATGGTTTTGATATAATGGAAATATTATAATAAAACATTTTATAAATACATACTATCAAAATTGACATATTTTTGTTGACATAAAAAAATTCAACACTCTTTTAGAAACGTATATCTCAAAACCCCCCATCCGATTTAGATCTTCCAGAAAGTGTCAAGATAAATACAGAACAAGTTCGCTCGCTCACTGTGATTGTGTATGTTTGTTTACTGATTTTAATATTAATCTACTCAAAGTAGATTCCCCGACCAATATACAAATTGAATAATATAACCTACCTAATTAAATTTCGTGACAATAATTATTAATTGAGAAGTATTCGAAAATTATCGCCGGACAAATACACAAATAGTCAAGTCTCCAACTTGGCGAGAGACCTTGCTTCGCTCCGGTTAAAAAACACGGGCAGGTTATCTCATAAGAAAGTATATAAATAACAGCGAACGAACACAAACACTGATAAAAACATAAAAAATACCTATTATATCTCGGAACGACCCATTGTGACATAACTAGGATCTATGAAATCATTCTACTCATGCTAACTACACAGAATCAAGTATTACCAAAATAAGTGCAATTTCAAAATTTATTGTTTCATGTTTCCTATTGTGAAATCTTATCAGATCATTTCACGCAGTGTCTGGCGTTATGAAATAGTTTAGTCTAGTGTTATACATTATGCATGCAATAATTTTAAATGTCATAATTTTCACTATTCGTTGTTTACGTGTTAAAGTGATTGACGAGGGAAAGTTTAACATTATGCTAAGTAGTAACAATTTAAAATATGTATGAAAGTATATAATTGGACAATGTAATATAAGCGGTCTCTCTTTACGAGTTCAACATGTTAAATTTAAAGATTAATACATGGAAAATGCGGAGTAGACGGTGCTCGTGCTGTTTCATATTACCAACAAGAAATTTTTAATAAGTATTTGTAAAGTAATATTTCTTATAATGCAGATAGATACACCTTAGTTTCTATAGTATCAAAGTACATAATGGCGTGAGCAAAGCAGCCAGACCAATGATTAGATCTATCAGCTCACCGTCGCCGGTAAGAATTAGAGAAATTGAGATAAACGCGATAATCTTGACGCTGGCGAGGAATCTTAAATATCTAATTATTGCCAACATTGATTGCTTTCAAATAATAGCGCTTTGCACATTTAAAGTAGGTAAGTGCTTAGAAATGTAGTTTAATGTTAAGGAAATTGTTACCTTTCACCAACGCCAACATTCATCTATATCGTTGAATTGAAGGGCAATAAGACTGTTATGCGTTATGAATATCGTAGTAACAACGCCCTCCACGTCATTCACGTAGTATTCTGTCCATAGGTCATCTAGAAGTTTCTATTACGGATATACAAGCAACAAGAATGTGTTTCATCGTACTTCTAGGTTAGCCTGAACAACATCTTCGACCACATCATCACTTACCATCAGGTGAGATAGTGGTCAAAGGCTAACCTATCAGCCATAAAAAAAAACGTTATTCAATGTCAATGGCTGTGAATTTTTAAAGCGCAGTAAGAGACAGCATACCTTAGTAAATTTTACAGGTGAAGGAGACTTTTGACAAATACTAGAATTCTAGGTAAGTGCACTATATTTATTTTGATTTCTGACCGGTATTATTACTGTTTTAGTTTTGCAGAAACCGGGGGGTTTGTCTCCTGGGCTTATTGATTCTTGAAAATGTCATAACATTTTGTTGTCTAATTTTGACTAAGTACAATGAAGTCTGCATTCATGCGTTTTCGTGTTCCATTCATTTATGATGTCTTTAATATGAAAATCGAGCTAAGTTTTGTTTTTGCATTGATGATTTAGCAAATACTGCCTTGTGTTGCCTATGCATTGTATATAAGTAGAACATAAATACGTTCGAAATCATTCGAATAAAAGTGATGCCATTTTCACACGTATTAACTGTAGTGTACAACTCCCACGAGAAATTCCGAAATCAGGTGGGGTGGCGAAATGCAGGGGTCGGAAATCGTGATATTCTTTATATTACACCAACGACACAAAAAGGTACTCGATTACAAAAATTGTCGTAAAAAACTAGGGTGGAGCTCGTCGATTTACTTAAATTATCGCAATTAGGTAGTGCTTACAAATGGTTAAGCAGCAGTAGCTAGCAGTAGCTTAACCATCCTAGTATTATTAATTCCAAGTCGGGTTAATCTGCGGGTCAAACGAGACTAAGCTCAGTCGTTGTAATTTTGCAGTAAACACAGCCTGAGTAATACTAATTTGCCTAAGTGCCTCGATCTGGTTAGTTTACTCTGCTGATCATTTGTGGCAAAGTTAGACACGAAGTTGTTTTGAATATTTCACTCCCAATTTGTTCATAAGTATGGAAGATCATCCCTATACGATGATTAAGAACGAGAGGACAAATTAGAGTTGTGAGTCATACGTCATGTAGGCTTAGAGGTCAGAGAATACCCCGGTTATAGGTGTGAATGGCGCGAGTTCGAATCCAGCCCATACTATAATTTTTCGTAATTTGGAAGATCAATAATATATTAGCTACTAATGTTATTAATACGCAAGTTTTTGTACTGAATGGATTTCGAAGTCATTAAGTAAATTACAGTTTTTAAAAATACAAAGGATATCGATGTACAAAGTAGTGGACTTACTACAGATGCTAAAAATGTATTAAACACAGTGTTTTATTAATGGGACAATGAGGACAAATGCAATTTATAATTAAAAAAATTATATACATGGATTATTTTACATTATTCGACTCAGTTTTTTTAGGATCATTTTGTTGTATAAAACATATTTTTATTTGAAACTTATAAAAATAACTTTGTAAAATATCTAAGTAAATAAACTTGAATCCCACACAAATTATAAGTAGCAGTAAATATTACATAAAAACATAATTAGTAGTATCGCAATACATTGTACAAAATTGAAATAAAGTACATATATTCGTTATTAAAAAAAATGGAACAAACACAAATTTTTAATAATATAACTATTTTTCACTACACACGCTCGTAAAGTTATTGTTTATGCCCTGTGTAAGCGGACTAAAACGGCATCTTATGCTTTAGTGCCCGAAAGCCTGTTTTTTTAAGCACAAGTGCACAAAAATGGTGTTTTTAAATTTTGTTTAATAAGATTCAGTTTTTTTTATGTTATTGTGACGGATCAAGCACGAGGCCCACCTGATGTTAAGCGGACTAACTTCTGCCTATGACAGATGCATTTCGTCACAAGTCACGAATTGCACTGCGCCCGTCACCTTGAGACATAGTTGTTAAGTCTCATGTGCCTGTTATTTCACTGGCTCTCAAGGACTGCTGCCGGAACACACCGTTAGGTGCTTGGCAACAGATTTTCTTCTTGAGGGTGGTCGCTAGCCAAGCGGGCATTCGCAAAATTCCCTTCCACGATGCAGTGAAGCTTAAACCCGCGGCGGGATTCGAACGATGGACCTGCGGCACGGCAGTCTACATATAGTCCATAGCCAATGCCACTGAGCCATCACTGCCTCAAAATCAGTTTGTAATTATCATGTACGGACGTCTTGATCTTTAACTAAACCCATACATCAGGGGTATTATGATAAGATGTTTTTTCCGAAATGATAATGAAACATATGTTTATTTTCTCGCAAATGAAGTGAAAATCCAAGTGAATAAATTAATAAGTGCATAAAACCCATTTTAGTCTCAACATAAATATCAGTTTCAGTTTAAAGGTCACGTCTAAAATGACTTGTTTTATGCCCTCGTACAATCTACTATTTTATAAAACCTACTTAAAAATATACGTAGGTACGTACACATTTCGTACCTAATTACTTTATAAATTTATCTGAATATCACATTTACGATTTCCATTGTCTAAAATTTAAAACGCAAGATATTTTTAATATGATGGTCTATCATTATAAATCTCTTTGTATGCAAACTACGATAAATATCATTTGCACGTTTTGTATAACGCCATTCAAGTTTATCTGCTTAATGCACCTGCATAGAGCTCGCATAAAAGGATTTTTTGCAAGCATATTTTACTAAAATATAAAATATTCAGGCAGGGGTTTATTTTAACTGTAGTGTTTCAAGCGCAGGTTGCCCCAGGTCGGGCTGTGTGCAGGTCGTAGGTACTTACCTATCATATAATAAGTTATTCATGATCGCTGGAGCAGTGTAGGCGCGGCAGCGGCGCGGAGGGTTGAAGAGGGTCGACGACCGCGGCAGACATGACGTCACCCGCCCTACAGCTGGCCATGACGTCACCTCCTCACCCCCACAACAAAGCGAGTCCTAATCCACTAAGTTAAGACTCAATCTCAATACGACCACCCAAATGTGGTCTCCACATGTCCTCATGTGATACTAAGATTTGATATCATGCGGTTTGATTGCCATTTGACGTAAATGTACACTTGTGTCTCAACAAGAACTTTGGTGGAATAAATTCCGACAGCTGATAAAATAAGCCCTGGTTTTTTTAGAAGTCATAATAATTTACGGAGAGCTCTAGAAATGTAATTATTCCAATTTTAATATATTTTTCCAATGTCCGGGAATATCGAACGCCGCAAAAATTCTCAAACACATTAAATATACCTTCAACAATGCAGAATCAAGTGGACAGAAAAGATGAGGCAATGACAAAACAATGTAGCTTTTTACGGACACAAGGCAGTTAACAATTTATAGCCTTTCGGCTGTCTGTCAGAGGCAAAGTAAATGGCACAACGAGAAAAGCCGAGCGAATGATTAATTGACCGCATTGGTAAGACAAAACGCATCAAGAGAAGCTCAAGAAAGTACCGTAGCGGTGAGTAGCGGGATTGCCGTGATTTCTCATCATAACTGCTAAGGCCGATCCCGGCCCGCCGCCGCCGCCGCCACCGACGTCTACGCCGTCGCGTCGGTAACACACCAAATAGTGTTCTCGAATAGCGCAAGAATATTTTACGTGAAACTGTATTTAATGACGGCACCAACGGTAATAGTCTGGGAATGAACATGCAGGTACAAGATTAGAACGGCGAGATAGTCCAAACAATGGATGCAACTATTCTAATATGCAAATAGACCGGAGATATTGCAAAAACCCTGTGCACCGTGGATCGTTCGCATGACTTGTGTTTTATGGGCGTTCTTAGTATCCCCTCTAATAAATAATCCTCCAAGATGTCGGTGGGATTCGTGGATGACTAATACTCCGTTTTTGTAATAGCTTCGTATCTATCTACATTGTGCGATGAGCAATATTTCGAGCGTTAACTCATGACATGAGGCTATCTTGATCATCGCAAAAACATATGTATGATACACATGGAAGTTAATTGACGTATTTATTATCTAGGTTAGAAGACACACGAGAAATAATACGTTGATGACCGATGAACTTCGTAATGATATCACATATAATAAAAGATGTTAATTTCGTTTTCTTTAAAAATATTTACATCTCTATCATAATCAGTAAAAAAATTGGGCAAGTTTTATATTTATTATCAAAAGTACTGACATTATATTTTAAAAGTAGATTGTGTCTACTTCAGAATGTATGCTTTCCAAACAAAATATATATATGAGCAGCAAGACCCTTCGTTTTGATTTATTTACTTTTCTACGAGCACGCTATTTTCAATAGAAAGAATTTCTAGTATTCCTTTAAACTACAATAAATCTGTAGTGGGAGGGGAGTGGAGTCCACAACCAGTTGAGAGTAAAAAAATAAATTAAATTTAGTAGTTTATTTAACCTTATAAGTTTAAAGCAATTCTGCAATGTCTGAAGTGGAATCAGACTTTATTATAAATATACTTAAAATTGTTCACGTTATGTAACTCCAAGTTCCATGGAATTGTCTCCCAACTTGGCCGACCGACAGGAGATTGACGCCATAGTGACGTAGGCGTCCAAAACAAACAGGAACTATTGATAAGTGCAGTGAGTGAAATCTGTTCATTCGGGAGTCAATTTCTGTTTTATAATACCGGAAGGTGGGCAGCAGCGCTTTATGAGGAACTGATATCTTAAACTGCGATCCTCAAGACGCCTGCCAAACCCCCGCCTAAATGGAGGAGGCTGTGTTCAGCAGTAGACCATCCAGCTGAATAGTAAGCTAGTACTCCAAGCTAGATATTTATGGTCAACTTCCTTAAAATATTAGACAAGTCATTGTTAGTTAAAATCTCAGACACATCGTATAGTGTAGTGCATAATATGAGTTCAACAGACTAATAGAATATACATCTGTCACAAAGTACCTGTCTGGACCCATATATCCCAGAGATGTTCCATTCAAAGCAGGTGTTCTCCAAACCGGATATATTTTGACTACTTTCGTACATAGTAAGAACTGTTTTTCATTTATGAAACCCTGGCCATATCAACATCAGGTATAACCTAGTACTTGACAATTCAATGGGACATTCATCTGTCACACAAGTCACAACGGCAAGTATTGCGTCAACTGTTTGGTCGGACTCTATATCACGGGAGAGAGCTGTTTCAATTTACTCTACATGGGATAAGTAATGTTTATTACATTTCTTTGTACACCCCGTTTTGGTAGAGAAATACGCAGTGATATATGTGAACCATCAGTCGTCACCAAGTTGATGGTTATAGTGCAATTATGAAAATTACTTTCCAAGTTGGTTGTAAGTGAGAAGAGCTAAAATATCGGTACTGTAACAGCCGACTCGCCCACTGCTGAACACAGCCTCCCCTATTAAGGGGGTATTTGCCATAATCCCCACGCTTGACAGGCGGCTTGGGATCGCAGTGTAAGATGGCAGTTCTTTAGAAGGTGGCGCTGCCCACCTTCCAGTATTATTCCCTTAGTTGCCTTTTACGACACCCATGGGATCATATGGAGAGGTGCAATTCTAACCCGGCACCCCACGGGATAAAAAATATAATAATAAAATATCGGTAATTGATTAAAATAATTGAATCTATTGAAATTCTGTGCGAATTATTCTATAATTATTTGGAGTGCTCGTAGCAAAGTTTGCTTGGCTGTTCTTAACTGATCACCTAAGTTAAGCAACGTCCGTCGCGGTCAGGACTAGGATGGGTACCGCTAGTGACATTACTACTGAGCGCTTCCGTGCATCGGAGGGCACGTTAAGCCGTCGCTTTTGACTTAGGATGGTAGTCGTTATATAATGGTGGTAGGGCATTTTCGAATGCTAGCCTGGCTAGCTACCACCCTCAAGTAGAAAATCTGTCGCCAAGCACCTAACGGTGTGTTCCGGAAGCTGTCCTTAAGAGCCAGTAATTCTAGGTTAGCTTGACCAACATCTTCAACCACATCATCACTTACCATCAGGTGAGATAGTGGTCAATGGATTTTAAGCAGGTAAATAGAAGAATATTTATTAAATACAACGCAGCTACTCATTTATAGGTAAGGACCAATTACGATACACACTAGGCAATAAGTATATAAAATATCTACGTTTTTTCAGGAACGTAATTTCAGGGACTACTTAGGGAAAATCTTTTTAACGGTATTTAGAATACTGTAATGTAATATAATTCGAATATATATATTGGTTTAATTCATATAATATGATATACAATATCGGGCTCCCTTGGGAAGTTAAATAAACCGACATTTTACGTATCTTATAAAAAGTTTCGACAATTTTTACTGTGGCGACCTTTTTTATTTCGGTTCTCTAAATAGTTCTTGATAGAATCGGATACAATTAAATTCTACGCGGGTGGGTCGGCACAGTATAAGAAGCGTGATTTTAAATTACAACATTACAATTAACAAATAAGTATATTTCAAAATATGTTCTCATCAAATGAACAAAGTTTCTAATGATTGTTTGTTTTTTGCCGAATGCAGAGTATAGTTTCATACAAAATGTATGTAACGTTTCAAATCCGTGCCCCGTACGGTCCGCGTGCACGGCACGCCCCGGGCACGGCCCGCTCTAATATAGATCTACCCTTATTGTTCACAATAAATTACACGTTTAAAATTTAAACAAGGATAGGATAACTTGAAAAAAAAAAGATGATATTTCAATAAGTATGTAGGTACCTACTTATAAAATTATTAATGAAATCCCTTGGATCACATCTTTCACTTCTTTTTAACTAAAAAATACCAGGTTTTACAAGTAATAAGCAACCGGACTTTTCATTATATGTACACATCCGTAAATATCCATAATAAGTCCAAATCTAAGTATTAAAGCAATGAATAACATCAAAAAGCCAGTAAACAAAGTCCAAGAACGACAAGTAAAGGGAATATCCAGGAACACCAAGTTATAACTGGATTATCCACCATCATCGCTATGTAGACGTCGCTTTATATTTTATTACTGAGGTAGGCAGTAAGAGCGAAAAACAGCGTTTAAGAGCATCGTGCAATAATCCCATTTCCACGGTACGGTTCGAAGACCTCCGGCGGTACCGTCCGGCAGCCGGACTGGCCGCGCTGCGCCGGCTGGCGGCGGCAACCGATGGCTAACGCTAGAATTACCGGCACAACCCAACTGGGAATTACTTTAATTGATTTGATTGAAAATTATGGAGTACCATTTAGTCACTTTGTTTCATCATAAATTCCAATGATCAGTGGGAATCTTTACTTTGTTAAAGCTTTACATTTTACCTACATTATAAAATTTGGAAAAACAACGTTTGTTTTGTCTTGAAAAACTGAGTAATTGTCCACTAGTAATACGCAAATCACCACATTCACTCAAACAAACATTCTTCTTTCACATTCACATCATGCACTGAAGCCCCATCGTTATGCATTTCATATAGCACGCGCTAGGTTAGTGTGAAAACGCCGGCCGGCTTTCGAGCAGGTGTCAGTCGGAGCCGGTGCAGGCAGACAGCGCAGCGCAGCATTGTGAGTGGAGCGGGGTGGTGTGGACTCACATGTATTCAGAGCGCAAGGGTGCAAGCGGTTCCGGGCGCCGGGAGGGTTCACTGGCTCAGTTCAGTATCACGGACGCGGTATCGCGATGGCCGTTCGCGCGGCCGGTGTCTCGGGGACTGGCGAGCGCCGCCAGCCCGGTGCAGCGCCCGAGCGCACCCCGCGGGCCGCGCGCCCCTCCGACGCCCGCGCAATGCGCCCTCCAGATGGTACCGCCTGTCGCCTACCGCAAAAACCTTCAGAATCCAGTCATTTTGCACTACTTTGAAGAACAGTGCGAATTTAATCGTCTATTTCAAAAGGGGTAGACATCCTGAAGTAGTTTGATTTGTGTCTCTTACTATTTTTCATAATTCCACCACTTTTATCGACTTTTTTGTATAAGGGTACACGTTTTAATTCAGTTTTGCAATGCTAAATTACAAATTGCAAAACGTGTGTATATGGCAGCCCGATACTCATCCGATCCGTCACGACGACGACGTCGTCGATGGCGGAGCCGACGACCCCGCGCGCCACGGTCCGCCGCGCGCGTTGCGCTCTCCGCCGCCGCCCGCCATGCGCCACCTCGCCGAAACTTCGCACTATACTTCACCACTAGGAACTGCTTTAAAACGCACCAGCCGTGAAATCGCCGTAAAACTCACGTAACCACCAGACACAAGCAACATCAAATTCCGAATTTGTTCAGAGCATGCAATTTTGCTGATCCTCGATCTGACACGCAAATAAAGTATCTAAATCCTTTATGATGTTCGGTGGGATGGTAATCCTACGTGACAATAATGGAAGGATAAAATCTCGATAAGATTGCGTAGGTAGGGTTTTATGAGAATGAAGCTTCGACTTGTGAGGCTTTCGAAAGCGTATATACTGAGAGAGGATTTGCAATTTTTTGTTCACCGTGAGATTACAAAACGAAGATGATTCATTCACTTTCTTTGGATGCACCGCGCGAAACGCAACATTTTACATTCAGCTCAGGTTTCTCAGGTATTCATACAAAATGTTGCAAACGAAATAGGTTCGTGTCAAGACAGCATCAACATGTAGACAACTCTCATTGAGCAATTAACCATTCATGCGCAACCTTGCTTTCGCCGAATTTAGAAACTTTAATAGGAACATTTTAAAGATTATTTTGGTAATGGCTGACGAGAATCACATTTTCACAGCAGACAAGAAATGATGGAAATGAAGGCTTGATTATAAGAAGTTGAATGACGCCAAATATTAGATAGTAATAAACCAATGGGCAAACAATGGAGACATTACAAAGTGGCCGGATAAGGTGAAGTTTGGCCGATGTTACTTCGTGGTGAATCCTAATGAAGCAGAAATGCTCACAGCTTATACAAGTCTAGTTGAGCCATTGTATTTAATGAATCATGCATGACTCACATCAGTTAAAATTGAAGATTTTCGCAACGTGTGATGTGTCTGTAATGAAAAAAACGTCTCTCCTCGCGTCATGGGGAACGTTTTCTTGTGATTGATAATTTAATTTTTTTTTTTTTTTTTTTTTTTTATGCATGATAGGTTAGCCTTTGACCACTATCTCACCTGATGGTAAGTGATGATGTGGTCGAAGATGTTGTTCAGGCTAACCTAGAAGTACTGGCTCTCAAGGATAGATGCCGGAACACACCGTTAGGTGCTTGGCGGCAGATTTTTCTACTTGAGGGTGGTAGCTAGCCAGGCGGGCATTCGCAAAATGCCCTACCACCATGCAAATTTAATTAGTTTGATGTTGAGTTAAAGAAGTTATTTTTACTAAAAACCAACAATGTATACAAAAAGAACCATTGAAACGATTATTAAAATCCAATGTATAGGTAGGCCCACTGTTTGAATCAAGTATCTTTTAGTTAGGTAACTACTTCAGTATTCTACTACCAGATACAATTTCGTGCGAAAGCAAATTTCTATATATACATTAACAGTAAGACAGCGGATGTCACGATGTCTTCATTCAATGGCGATAGCCTTTGCCACCAATTACGGACCATCATTCATATAATGACTCATACGCCTGATTAGAACTAATCACGTAAATTCAATAAGAATTATAAACATTTGCTGATCATGTCTTCAACGATACATTTTAAGATGACCATAAAAGTGCACACAGAAGAAGATAGAAAAGTTAGTGCCAAATAAAACATACACGATGTTGCAACATAAACAGAAATGATACTATAAATCATGATTATCTTCAGAACTTAGGTTCTTAACCCATTGATATCGGCGATAATTATAACAATAGAATTTCATTCATAAATTGGCCATATTGGGCCAGTCCGATTCCAAGAAGTTAATAGGATTCATGTGTGCTTATTTATTCTATTTTCTTTGCAAAACAAACAGTGATAAAATTATGTTTCCGCATATTGCAACTAGAATACAAACTTGTTTGCTAAATAATGTTGAAAGAGAAAACTACAAAAAAAAGTAAATACAGTGAGTAAACAGAGTGACGCTTAAAACTGTTAGGTTTTAAAACTATGAAATTGAGGGATTTGTATGCATATGAAATTCAGAGATTTATAGATATCATTGGCTCAGCAAGAGATTGCATCAAACCAGTTACAGGAGATAATTTTGTTTAATGTCTGTGGAGAAGAGTTTAAAAAATCTAGGTTAGAAAATAAATCCAGTTGATCTAGTCGGGCTGACCTAATAAAAAAATAGTTTAGCCGATAGTTAGTGACAGTATGATGTTTATTACATTATCAGCCTAGATATTTACCAGTCATATGGCCCGAAAGATGTGAAGAATGTTTACATTCAAACATAATCTTCCAAATTATACGCAACATATATTTATAGCTATGATAACGGAGTATTTGGACACAATTATTATTTTGGACTAGATAATTTCTATTCATAATAAATTGATACACTTATTGTAGCAACGTCTAAAAAACATCGTATCTAACAACTTTGAGATAGCTCTGTTCCTACCCAGACGTAATCTCAGTAAATAATGACTGTTTCATCTTAATAATTTGGAGGCCGGGTGCTCGAAAATTGCCCGGCCGTTGAACTAATGGCGCGGTGGCAAAAAACACAACAGTCTATTGTAGTAGTGCGTCGCATAAATCGAAACGGAAACACACACACATACACTCACACGTGCCTGTGCTTATAATAAAGCACACAATGCCAAGATTCTGATTTTAATTGCAGAGTAAATTGATAGGTCAATATTTCCAAAGGTGTGGTTATGCAGTCTTGGACTAGAGTGGAGGTATTTATTACACTTATGTAGGTATATGACTTTCACCCGTAATTATTGATTAGTGATCACTGACACTTGAACTATGGCTGATTATTCTGCAGACAAAGGCTTTCAACAAAAATACCGTAGTAATATCAGAAATGCGTCTCCGAAAAATGCCAGTACAGAGCAATGGTATGGCGACAGCGAGCAAACATTCATCAAGCCAAACATTGTCCGACAAACACCAACCGGATTTCGATTCACAATGTCTCCATGCAAATATATTCAACAAAAAGGATATTGCAAGCCAGATTTGAAAACCAAAATTGTTCGCCCGATATGGTTATGCTTCTTACCGGACTTATTCATAATCAATTTGTATGGGCATGACTACAGTCTGGCTGGAGTTGTATGTACAGGTTGTTACCAAGAAATTTGTAGCGTGCGAGAAGATTCACAAATTGGCGTTGGCTTGTTCAAAATCAATTGACATCTTGGAATAGACGTGACTGACCCGAAGTGCTATTCCACAGAATTAAATATACAGGGTTTGGCTATGAATTCCGAATCATCAAATTATTTAAATTGTGATGAAGGAAATCCCAAATTGTATCATCATTATAGTATCAATGAATATTATATATCAATAGTATCATTGAAATAAAGAATATCGATCCTTGTTGCACACATTGTTCTCTGCAAGTAGCATCTGATCGTGGGAACGGAATGTTAAATAAAAGATTTTAATTTAAAAGCTGTACAAAGGCATTATGGCACGGTGAATACGAAGCGAGTGTCCAAGTAGAATAATTAGATCATATCTAAACAGAAACTGTTATTGGAAATCATCAAATTGCTATGACAACAACTAATCTCGAAAGGAGAATATGAATATGTACTCTTAGCTTAAAGAAAATAATCTATTAACTCCCGCTTCAGCTCGTACCTGATGCAAAGATTAGCCGTGGCTATGGCTAATAAGATTGTCCATTGCACTGGCGGCATTGCAATGGGCACTTTTGCACCAGGTACAGTTAGGGGTGGGTTATTTGATTGACGATTACTTTTTCTGTAATTTTATTTTATTTTTGACATTGTATATCTACATATAAACAATTTAAAAATCTATATTTATATTTGAGTATGTCTCAGGTTTTCCCTTGTTTCCGTACATTACAATTGGTACATGTAGCAGTATTTTTATCAGTTATTTCCTATTTTGTGTGGTCTACGCTGCAGGATCGATTGTTTGAATCGGGCAAGTATATTATTTAGTTCCTATCCGGTAAAAATATATGCGTGGGCTCGTTAACCTTCGCATCGTTAAAAGTTGTCAAAAACTAATTATTATAATAATTGACTGTACTCTTTACGGTAATCAACTCAACGCGGTCATCATTATTCATCTCAAGAAGAAAAAGGATGACATTCATGATCAATTGCAACAATTGTTATGATTGATAGTATCAGGTGTTACTTTGCGGAACCCAGTCGCAAGTTTTGGGATAATGATAATTTGTTTTTCCTTTAGTTATTGTTAATATTAATACGCATTCAGTACTGCAGTCATTTCGGTTTTCGACTGCCTCTGTTAACTCTAGACAACTAGTATACAATACGAGAACGTGTGGATGCATGAGGGACGCAAATCACGATGCATTCTGCGCCACTGTTCATGTGTGAACTCAATTAAATAGTTTCGCCGGTGTCGTGACAGACGCCAGCATGTCCGCAATTTGTACCCGATGCTCGCGCCGATACGATTAATTGGCAAAGAAGAACTGACTAACATTACGATAATATTATCCGAACCCGGTGCCTATCATAAACTTTCCCTCATGAAAACCAACGTGCATATTATATTATAGGTACATGTTCCTAACTTGGTGTCGTTCACCTCTATACAAATGAGTTTACATTAGTTACCTGCATGCCTATATGTAAGATAGAGTGTTAACTAACGCTGAGCAGTCCACTTCACGCACGCTAGATGTAATACGTATGCAACATTTATATCTCAGAACTTTCACCAAAGATTTAATTTCATGACATTCACAGAGATGTAAAACATCTGAATAAAAGTAATGTATGTGCTACAGTCGTCATATCAAATCATTGGAAAGGATAGCAGAATTTGGATGAAATGTTGAATATAACCTATTCTTTATGTAAGTTCCGGAATAAAACTTGGATACTTTTATCCCGATTTATTAGGTATTATGGCGGCGAAATCGCTCGCAGAAGCTGTATAGTATAAAATAGTGACTACGTGCTAACTGAAAAACAGGGTAAAAGCGAATTTGATTTTGAACCTTGAATCCCTGACATAATAATGTCAAAAATTGGTTTCATAACAAACTTAGTAACAGCTAAATCAATAATTCCAATCTTGATGATAATGAAAATGTTTTATGAAAGGATGATGCTGAAATCGGTAGGGGCCCCAGTAAGCAAGGTATCATGTTATCTAAATTGAACACATTGGTCTCGGAGCACCTGGCATCATCCCTTAGGATAAAACGGTCGCATTACCGGATAACCGGACCCGGCTTGGGTCAGCGGTACACGAGCAGAAACTGATATGTTTTACATTATTTATGTCGAAAGGATTGAGGACATTGGATTCTATAAATAAAACGAGACGTAAAACAAACATTGTGTCCTCGCAGGCTCACCAGAAATAATTTTATAGATTATATTAACTGAAAATAAAGTATTCAATAATATCCGTTAGATAGAAACTAATATACATAAGACACTCTCGATCGTGCGCTCGAAGAGTCAAGACCTCCTGAGGATGCTTCGTATAGAATCGAAACGCGTCGAAAATTCTTCCGGTTTGGCTGCGTGGCGTTCGTCACGTCACGTCGGCTTAGCAGGAAAATTAAGCGGAATTGTCACTAGATATATTTTTATATTTTTTAAGTGTTTTATTAAAATATTAATTTGATGTTTTCTTAAAATATTTAAAAGTATTTGTTATTATTAAAAATGGATTTCCGCAAAGTAACGCCTGAATCTATTCATTATCTATTCATTACATAAGACACCATATATGGCGCATAACAAACCGGAACTGCTAGTAAATCCGACTATCGTTGACAAGTAGTACTCCTACATTCATGAAACGCCTGTACTTTATAGCAGCAGTTTCATAAACGCCTATCATAATGTTCAATCTTCTTGTCATTGTTATTGTAACGCTTAATTGGGTTCACCAGGGATCCAGACTTATTACCTTATCTGGATTCAAAAACAAAATTGTACACATTATCCTACAAATAATACATATTTAAAGTAATTCTGTCGTCATTTCTTCCTGTGACAATATAGCGAAGCAGGGCGGTAAATCTGGATGACTGATAATTTCTCCGACGCCTAAAATTTCCTCAAACATAAACATTAGCGAGTGTTGGGTACTTGGTAATGATACGCGAGATCACAACCGTCGGTATGGGAGCATGCCCACTATTGCCCTCCCACGTGGTCCCGGAACTGAACGATGAGGTAGACGAAACATCTGGACGGCATCCAATACACAATTTACGATGAGTTAAAATTAAAATATGCACTGACGTCGCGGCGTCATCGATGATCGCGCTACGTGATTCTGCATTTGTATTTTTATCGAAGGACCAAAAAGCGTCGGGCGATTGACGCATGCCGCGTACAAAATATATGTTTGTATATAAAACCGTAATACCGCAAAGGTAATATACAAAATTATATTTCTGAACAAGCATAGTAGCTATAGCAGGGACTCTTGCGGCAGTTGCGGCCAAAACGTAAACAGAAAATTATATTACTAAATACAACGAAAGGAAAAATTTTAACCACGAGGAGTATTCGAACCTTTTCTTTAATTTTGTGAGCTTTAAGCACTTAAAGGCGTTAATGAAAAAAAATGTGGTGAGAAAATAATATTTTTCAGGCCACATTGTATTCGGACCAATTTTTCGGGCCGCATGTAAAACATGGAATAAATAATGTGATTCTATATGTCTAAATTTAGTAATTTGAGCATTAATTCATATTTCACATAAATATCGCAATATACGTTTTTGTAGTCTCATTGGCCAAAGTGATTTCATAATGACGCATTAGTGTTTTAAATAAAGAACACCAATGCAATGAACACACTTTGGATGTTTGTTTTTCTGAGAGTGAGCAATGTTTTTTCTGTGGAATTTTCAAATTTCTAAACATCAACTTATAGCGGATGTGCAAAAGCCCGCATAAATTAAGCTTCTGTAATCCCCGTTATACGATTGAAAGGATTACGATGTTCGCAATCGGCCTCAAGAGGGGACCGGAGAATACAAATTTCGAATCGATGCTATGTTACCATTCAGACAAAGGTTTGTTTTCGAAATCGGGTTTCAATATCTTACATTCACTCATAGATATAAGAAAATATGACCAGGCGACGCCAACAGACCTAGGCATTTGAGTTGAGTAGACGGTCTCGTAAACCTGAAACGGGTGCCAGGATGGTGTCTTTTTTTATTACCTTATAGGCAATCTTCGTAGCTCTTTCGATACTAACGTAGTTACGGCATATTTCAAATACTAAGTGTTCAAACTCGTTGAAATTTTGATGACCTTAAGCCAGAGGAAACTACGCTATACCAGCGCCGCGAGCGCTTCAAATCAGTAGTTTTTACTACAATAAGAAAACGACCACACACGAACATTAATCACATACATTCAATATGAGCAGATGTATTAATGAATTTCATATACATTACACACAATAGCAATAATTCATAACTTTCCCGACGATATCATTGTAATTAGATTCGCCTATAAAACTTTAACGAGACCCAGAAACTTGTACAAAGAGCAAAACCAAGGAAGTTGCGGAAAGTTTTGTTACAAAATGAATTGAAAGATCACAAGTTCAGGGGGTACAAGGAGACAGGGGTGACGCAATAAATGTAATGATACCAAAGCGAGGCGGTCGAAGACGGGTGCGGTAACGAGCATCCCTCTTACACCCCAGCTACATTTTTATTGCAAACGCACCCCCTTGCGACTGGAGAGCAGAGGCCGCCCGACTGCAAAATGCATAATCACTACACGACTATCTCTATGCGGGATCGCTCAATAAACATACTGACTGATATGTTAACGTAGTCATTTTAAGATGTGTTTTGTAGTGGGACAGTTTATATCTGCATATTTAGAAGCGCTCGTAGCGAAGTTTGTTAACCCGTTCTTAACCTATCAGCTAAGTTAAGGAACGTCCGCCGCGGTTATGACTTGGATGGGTGACCGCTAGCGACATTACTACTGAGAGCTTCCGTGTTTCGGAGGGCACAATAAACCGTCGGTTCTGGTTGTTATCTTACGATATCAGTCGTTATAGCATAGGTAGTGGTGGGGCAATTTGAGAATGCCCGCCTGGCTAGCTAACACCCGCAAGTAGAATCTGTCGCCAAGGACCTAACGGTATCTTCCGGCAGCTGTCCTTGAAAGCCAGTAATTCTAGGTTAGCTTGAACAACAGCATTGAACACATAATCACTTACCATCAGGTGAGATATTGGTCAAAAGGTATCTTATCAGGTAAAAAAATAGTGTACGGGTACTTGGTAACTTGAAACATTCCTAAACAAACAAATCATCCGTAAGCAATTTTTTTTTTTGGATTTTTAAGGGTTCATCTTAAATTAATAGCCATGAAGTAAATTAAAGATGACCTTGAATTCAATGAATTCATATATATGTCATACACGCGCTATAAATATATTTCGGAAGCGCTAAGGTATTGTCAAAAAGATTTTCAAATGAATAATTCCTTTCAATGTATGTATTAAAAAAAAACTAAAGAGAAACAAACAAAAATCGTATTTAATCACAAAGAAAACTTTCGTGGAATAAAAAATATACAGGGATGAGATACGATTGAGTACAGCCGGCTTATTTCTACAAAACAATAAGTCAATTAACGGAATAAACAATAACAAGTAACAAAAAGTGTATAGCCTAGCAAATACAAATACTGGCCAAGTGCGAGTCAGCCTAACTTTAATACGGCAATGCACAACACCCCGTAGAAAAAAAATTCGTTGGTTTTGATCCCAGCTTCATATTTAGATTATTGAATTGTTTTTCCAGTATTCGTTGATTAAAACACGGATACTTATGGTACATAATATTAAGGAATTTCAGATTGCTATCTAGTTTAGTTTCTAATCTTAACCTGCCCCACACTATTTATTTTATATATAAAAAATATTTTTTGCAGTCAAGTCAATCAGCCTTAGACGATGACATATACTATGGAGCAAAAAAATTCTTTTCGACTAGTTATATTTTGTATGTATTGAATTATGAGAAGCCCCCTGTAAAATAATTCCTATATTCATCTGTGCGTCAAAGTTTGACAGACGTACAGATGGAGAGACAGAGCGGATTAATATGGTTCCATTTCGCACTTTGGGTATTGTGTAAAACAGACAAAATGCTTCAGTTTGAGTAGTTTACATCCATGTTAGTCAGACAGTCTTGACAAAATTGTTCACATATAGCAGATTGTTTACCAAAGGAGCAAAACCATTTTAAAAGCGTGATTGTTTCTTTGAATCCAGAGAGGAACGAAGGATTCTAGAGTAGAACCACGAGCATAGCGATGGATTCTAAAGGAGGAGGAGGGATTTAAAGTTAGGACGGACACTCAACTTTTTAACACCCTCTATGAGAAAATATGTAAGTGCAACTTATGAATAAGAATAGTACGTTTATTTATTTAGATATAATTAGGAAAAATAAGACATAGCATAGAAATAGTTTATGATTATTTGAACAATTATGGAAGTGCATCGTAACAAATTTACGACTACCAACCGTTACAGTTGTCGATTTATTTACAGCTTGAGAATTAGAAAGTCTCAGAAAACGTCATCTCAGGATGTAGTTTTTGAGAAACTATATTATTTTTGAAGATGTTATAAAATAAAAATAAATTATTAAAAAGAAACAGCCTGTAACTTGTTCATACAATATTTGTGATAGATCTCTTTGGTGATTGAAACTTTTACTAAACATTTCCACATTCTAAATTCAAATCATTTTTTGTCCGTCAGGAATTAAAAAGCTATTTTAATCTCTGTTTACGAGGATTTAACTATAGCTCTTTTCGAAAATATGTGATAAAAAAATATATTATTCTGATTACGCCTTTCACCTCGAGCTCAACGCGTGTACGAAATCTTTACTTATGAAGGGTTAAACAAAATTACAATGAGAGGAAAAATTATAGTCAGGTGATTTGAACCCGCGCCATGCACTCCTATAGCCGGGGTATGCTCTAACCACTAAGCCAACATGGTATATAACATATGACTCTAATTTATTATCTCGTTCTTTTTCGACTATGAGGATGGATGGCACGAGTTCGAAGCCCTCACATGACTATAATTTTTCCTCTCGTTGTAATTTTGGAATGATAAACGCGAAGGTCATTTAATTAAAAAGAAAAGCTCAAAATTTATTGGTTGGTAAATGGTAATAATTTTGCCCACTTGGTAGTTTGTCCAGGTCTGGGTGAAGTGAAGCATGCGCGCAGGCGTCATAGTATGTTTACAATGCAAATTGAACTAGCACGTTCTTCGTCGCGGAATCGACCGATATGTCATGTGGAGCGAGACTGGCCGTACTTTCGTAGGGAATCTCGGCACTTTCGACATAGCGCATGTTTTATTTACTTTTTAATATTGTGAGGTGAAGTCGGCGAGATGAATAATAATTATAATTAGACATACACTGTGATTTTTAACTAAAGACATTAAAACCACTGGTTCTATGATATTTATTGCATGGTAAGGCTTTTCGCGAATACCCACTTGCCGAAACACGGGGGTACAAATGAAATTTTATTTTTCCTACATAGCGATTTGATATATACTATCGTTTTTACAAAACGTTTCGTCTACCGCAGATCTGTGATCGTTTTTCGCGCAATTTATTTAGGTTTAGTATGGTCCAGTCCCAAATTCATCACACAAACTATTCCAGAAAAATGTAGGTCAAAAAGGATTAGGTAAGGACGGGGGTAAACCAAATGTCAGATTTCACAGAAAATCATTTCTTATCTCATCCCAGTAAACAAGATGTTTTCGCGCTATATGGTTTTGCAAGGCAGGTGTATTGATTATTTTTCACAAGACATTCAATTACTTCCTGTTATGAAACCAATTATTAGGTCCTTACATATGAAATTGGCGTTTTTCGTACTGGCCACTTTAATCACGAATTTCTCCTCTTTGGTAAGGAATTCCAAATTCAAATTTGTACAGCTATAGACTCATGTATTTATGCTTCGATGATCGTCATTCATTTGTTTTTTTTCTTCTGTTTTTTTCTGTTTGCGTCACTCATTTTACAAAATGGAAAACCTTAAATATCGCATTATTTACGAGTACGAGTTCCGCCGTGGCACTAGTGCTGCGGAAACAACTCGAAGGGTGAATGATGTGTATGGCGGTCGTGTTGCAAAAGAAAACACAGTTCGTTTTTGGTTCCAACGTTTTCGTTCTGGAAATTTCGACCTGCAGAACAAGCCCCGTGGACGGCCTGAGACTCAAGTTGATAATGAAGAGTTGAAGGCTATTGTGGAAGCGGATCCATCGCAAACCACGTCCGAGTTAGCTGCAGGCTGCGATGTTAGTGATAAAACTGTTTTAATTCACTTGAAGCAAATTGGGAAGATTAAAAAGCTTGAAAGGTGGGTACCTCACGAATTGACTGAAACAAACCGGCAAACGCGCGTCGACTGCTGCGTTACATTACTAAACCGGCACAATAATGAAGGTATTTTAAACCGAATCATTACCTGTGATGAAAAATGGGTTCTTTACGATAATCGGAAGCGCTCAGCGCAATGGTTAGATCCTGGCCAGCCAGCCAAATCCTGCCCCAAGCGAAAATTAACCCCAAAAAAGTTACTTGTAAGCGTTTGGTGGACTAGTGCCGGTATTGTTCATTACAGTTTTTTCAAATCTGGCCAGACTATTACGGCTGATGTCTATTGTCAGGAATTGCAAACCATGATGGAAAAGCTAGCGGCTAAACAACCTAGGCTGGTCAATCGCTCCACGCCACTGCTGCTTCACGACAACGCTAGACCACACACTGCGCTACAGACGGCTACTAAATTAGAAGAGCTTCAATTGGAAAGTCTAAGACATCCTCCGTACTCCCCGGACCTTGCTCCAACAGATTACCATTTTTTTTCGAAATTTGGATAACTTCTTGCAAGGGAAAAAATTCAACTCCGATGGGGCAGTCCAAATCGCCTTCAAAGATTTTATTGATTCCCGTCCGACTGGTTTTTTTAGTAAAGGGATCAATGAACTACCTATGAGATGGCAAAAGTGCATAGAAAATAATGGTTCATACTTTGATTAATTAAATATATTATATTAAAAAATATTCGACTTTTTGTTCCTCCCATACAAAACGCCAATTTCATATGTAAGGACCAATATATGCTATTTTTACATGCGTCTATGAAATCTATGAATAGGAACTATTGTCGTATACATACAATATATTATACAAACATATACAATATCGACGCCACAGTATCAAATAACACTATCTTTTTTAACTCACTAGTAATTTCATAAGTAGAAAGAGATAGGTAACAGTTTGTCACTACATAATTCGGAAACATTTTACGATGTTTCCTTTTCTCTGCATTCTTATTTCGAGCAAAATGATTTGAGTTCGCAAAAGGAACGTAGAAAACGTGTCAAATATAAAAAAAATAATAAAATGTTAAACAGTCAATGCAAAACGTAACTTTTTAATGTAATTCAAAAACCCCGTTAGACACACGTAAAATTAAAAGAACCCAAAAAACTACATAAATTACAGAAACTTCGTGAGTAATAGGCATATCTAAGACTATCAAATCCGTATATCTGCACTAGTTACAACTTACATCCCCGTTATTCGTACAGAGCCATGAACATCTCACGTTCTGCTGCGGCTAATAACATAATCTAATAGCTATCAGGAAGACAGGCCATTTGAATTCTGATTGCTAGACCTCTATCTACTATATCACATTAACATAAATAAAACGCAATACGGGACATTGGCAATTTTCTAGAAATCCAAGACAACGTTAACGTTAAAAAAAAACACCTTTTATTATATATTATATAGGCAGAAGACTTTCAACGCCCTACGAATACAGTATAACAATGGGTTTAGAATATTGTTGAAATTGTCTCGATTCTGTAGTGCATCAGCCATGTCCTCCCAGGCTCATACGGATTGTTTTAAAACAATAATTCGAAAACGTACGGCCTTACTGATGCACCGCGTGAGGGATAGTAGCAACAGCCTCTTAAATACCATATTGTGGAGATCTGACTGTTTAATAGTGCGTCATTGGAACAAGATACATGCGCCGATAGCTAAATTTAATATAAAATAATTTTGAAGTTTTCTGTTTTTGTAATGAAATAGTAATTTAGAAACTACTAATAATATATATTTGTATTACTAACACTATATGGATTGATTATCTGAAATAATGTGAAATAAAAAAAAAAAAACAATGAAGCAATGATGGCCGAGCGGTAATAGTTATAGACTGCCGTGCCGCAGGCCCACGTTCGATCCCCACCATCGGTTTGAGCTTCACCGCGTGGTGGAAGAGCATTTTGCGAATGCTCGCCTGGCTAGCTACCACCCTCAAGTAGGAAATCTGTCGCCAATCACGTATAACAGTGTGTTCCACAGCAGTCCTTGAGAGCCAGTAAAATTACAGGCACATGAGAATTAACAACTGTATGTCTTAGGGTTAGGTTCTCTTAACATCAGGTGGCCATCGTCCCTGTTCCGTCACAATAACAAAAAAAACTTTTTATTTTATTTGCATTTTTTATTTAATATTTTTTCATTAGCTGAGTAGTTCATAGCAGGTTAGACCTACAATGAAGCGAATCAAGTCTGGCTGGTTCGTGAGGCGTTTGCCGACTTTCCTACTTCATTCTGTGACTTTGGCGACTTTTTGATTAATAAATACGTAATTTAGAT
Organism: Plagodis pulveraria; assembly: GCA_963890685.1. NCBI lineage: Eukaryota > Metazoa > Arthropoda > Insecta > Lepidoptera > Geometridae > Plagodis > Plagodis pulveraria. The sequence goes on from OY982957.1 coordinate 23,790,524, forward strand.
ACAGTTTCGCCGATTTATTGATTTTGTACATTGTAACTTCTCATTTAGCCTTTCTAAACATTTTTTTTTCTGAATTTGCCGACTCTTACTAATTTTATGTGCCATGTATTTGTAGAATTTAACAGGAGTTTTTATTTTAAATACACATTATAAAAATATCAATACAAATGCAAACGTTTTTCAACCATTAATTACAATTTAATTTTAAAGGAAATATACAACCTTTTTCACCACAGATTTTGAACTTTTTATCACGAAGTGATGTAACATCGAAGTCGCCCGCTTGATAGTAAGCGTCACGCCTTTCCATTACAGTTGCGTCACCGTCCTAGTTCTACGTGCACTGCGCTCATCACTCTGAGACGTTAGTTCTTTTTTCTTATGTCTACTTACGAAAACAATATACCTACCATAGATGTGCCTGTAAAGCCAAAGACCCAGTAACGTCAATATATAAAACACTTTTCCTTAAATCAGAAAATTGCTTCCCACAGACGCTTTTATAGTTTTGAAAGCCCCATATATACCAGTAGACTTTACTTAACGGAATGCTGCATCATATAAGGACCTGAAGATTTTGTATCAAAGAATGTACAAGCCTTTGAAGATGTTGCGACAAACTTAGGAATGGAACAACCGGCCCGAGGCGAAGTAAGATTACAAAGGAGCTAAATAAAACTCCGTTCCAACTTGTTCGCTACAGACTCAAGGGCCATAAAAGAATTTCAGGGTGCTATTTCGGTGGCGCATTCGTGCTGGCCTGTCCCTTGTTGTGTTTGTCCATGTTTGTATTAAAGTTGTTATGAATGCCGGGGTATTTCGCAACCATGCTTTAAGAGGTTTGCTTTGAATGTAATATAATTTATATGATCATCCTATACTTTTATTAAGACAAATCTTTTTTCTGTTATGCCTGATTTGTTTACTTTTGACCACTATCCTGACCTAAGTGATGATGTGGTCGAGAGATGTTGTTCAGGCTAACCTAGAATTACTGGCTGTCAAGGACAGCTGCCGGAACACACAATTAGGTGCTTGGCGACAGATTTTCTACTTGAGGGTGGTAGCTACACTGAGAAAAATCTAAAGTCAAAAGCGCCCTATTGACGGCCAATTTATATGGTATAAGGCGAAAAACCGACCAAACGTAAATACGTACAAAAACGCCTTCCAACTAGAAGGCGTTAAACGAGGTCAGTGAAGGCGAATGTTTCTTTTCGTCTTCATTTAAGGTGTATTTTGTGGTCTTACTTAAATATTGACTTTTGATAAGGCTAATTAAGTCGTACGTTATAGTGATAATCACCGTATATAAACCGCCGTAAAAGTAAGGTATATTTTATGGTTAATACTGCAATTATTATCGTATAACAAGTTGCAATTCTGAAAATACTTTACGGAAGGCGTTTTTGACGGTTGTGTTTATTATAAAACATGGTACATTTTTATTGATTGGTGAAAATCATCTTAAGAGTTGTGAATTCATCTTACGTAGTTACAATTCAACGGTAAAAGGTCAAATTTGATTTAAGCTTTTAAGTCGGTTTTCTCAGTGTAGCCAGGCGGGCATTCGCAAAATGCCCTACCAGCATGATATAATGACTGTCATCCTAAGACGACAACCAGGACCGCCGACTTGACGTGTCCTCCGAATCACGGAAGCGCTCAGTAGTAATGTCACTAGCGGTCACCCGTCCAAGTCATGACCGCGGCAGACGTTGTTTCTTAAGTGATCGGTTAAGAACAGCAAATTTTGCTACAAGCGCATCATTCTATCTTGATGATTATTTTTTGTTGAATATAATATAATAATAATAACATAAAAAAAAATAAAGAAAAAAACGACTTATTAGGGGAACTCAAATACTACTCGTCAGAACTCACTCAAATTTAAATGAGATCACATGACAAGCACCACGCTTTCGAATACAAAAAAACATCAAAATCGATATACCCGTAATGAGTTATCAGGTAGCACACACAAAAAATACAGTAAGAATTGAAAACCTCATCCCTTTTTTGAAGTCATAGTAGATTATAGTTATAGCATGGTGGTAGGGCATTTTGCGAATGCCCGCCTGGCTAGCTACCACCCTCAAGTAGAAAATCTGTCGCCAAGCACCTAACGGTGTGTTGCGGCAGCTGTCCTTGAGAGCCAGTACATCTAGGTTAGCCTGAACAACATCTTCGACCACGTCATCACTTACCATCAGGTGAGATAGTGGTCAAAGGCTAACCTATGCTAACAAAGGCATATACATAAAAAAAAAAAAATAAAAAAAAAAAAATTGTAGATCTCCGATTTAGTCATTGTGTACGAAAAGGAAAATCTAACTTTTACATAAAAGAAAAAAAAATAAAAAAAATAAAAATAAAAAAATAATTGTAGATCTCCGATTTAGTCATTGTGTACGAAAAGGAAAATCTAACTTTTACATAAGACAGTGAACGAAAGGGCCACTCGTACAATCTCCCATAACGAGCCCACTAACGTCAGTCCACGGCTTGTTTAACAACCAGGGCCCCACTCTCATTTATCAATACGTAGACACGTTCTCTTATAAACTGTGCATTTATGTTTCTTAAATAATTGCTGCAATTTATTCAAAGTAGTTTTATGTTTAGCCATTTGTCACAGTTAACTTTTACTTTACTGTACTTAACTAAGCACTTATGTTCTAGTTATTTTTGTCTTTTAATTTTTTATGTTATTGTGACGGAACAAGCTCGAGGCCCACCTGATGTTAAGCAGACTAAGCTCTGCCTATAACTGAAGCATTTCGTCACAAGTCACGAATTGCAATGCGCCCGTCACCTTGAGACATAGTTAGTCTCATGTGCCTGTAATTTCACTGGCTCTCAAGGACTGCTGCCGGAACACACCGTTAGGTGCTTGGCGACATATTTTCTACTTGAGGGTGGTCGCTAGCCAGGCGACCATCCGGGGAAGCCCGCGGCGGGATTTGAACCATGGACCTGCTGCGCGGCAGTCCATAGCCAATGCCACTGAGCCATCACTGCTTCAACATTTTGACGGAACAAGCACGAGGCCCAACTGAATTTAAGCGATAACCTCTGTCTATAACATATGCATTTCGCCATAAGTGACGAACTGCACTGCGCCCATCACACTGATATATATTATATACAGCTTTTACGTCTCATGTGCTTGTAATTGTACTGGCTCTTAAGGACTGCAGCCTATACACAGTTAGGTGCTTGGCGACAGATGTTCTACTTGAGGGTGGTGGAGCTAGCTTTGCATGGTGGTAGGGCATTTAACTTTTGTAAATTGCACTACCACCATGCAAACTTCTAAGTGTCAGTTAAGTATTACCTACCCCTGTCATTGACTACATAATAATAATAAGACACGATTATAAACTTTCTCACAATATTCGTATTCAATATTATATATAAGATATGTAAAAGCCATATTTTAATAAGAAAATATGATTAAATACCTATATTTCATTGACAAAAAGAGGTTACTGTTCGTCTTTAAAACGAAAATAATGTATTCAATAATGATAATAAAATGTCAGTTGATGAACTTTACGAATATATCTAGTCAACATTTAGTGTATCTGGTTCATTATTTTCGTTTAAAGAAATTGTCCAATATTATTACATTATTGATAGGTATCTTACTTTTTTACTTACTTTTACTTTTTTGTAAACATATCGATAATATTTTCTACAAAAATCATAACTTGATCAGATTGTTAATAGAAACTTATATTAAAATCAACCTCATTACATTTAATCCATGCAGCTGTCTACATTATGAGTCAAGTTTTTGCCTACAATCGTATGCGCGAAGTGAAGCGTGGCCACACAACAGCATATCGATTTGTAGTTTATCGCTCTATCTGCACCACAACACAATGTTATCGGCGATCAAACGACACGAGACGCCACGAGTTTTGGCACTGTCGCTCTCAACAACCGTACATTTATTGGTAACTTTTTACACCACCTGCTCGGAAACTTTGCAATGCATGTCATGGAAATCATACCTCAAATACGTCATAAGCATTACAGACCTATGGGCTTGGCCGGGAAAAATGTTGTACTAATGTAGTACAGTTTTATTTTGTTATTTTTTATGTTCATCTACGTAACCCACTTGGTTTTACTATTGTTAGGTTTGCAATAACGCCTGCTATGCGGATTACATTACAAAATCTCAAATATACGATATGAATAATTTAAGTCATGCATGTCATGTTAGCTCATTTGGTTAGAGCATACCCTGGCTCAAGGGGTGGATGGACGGGGTTGTCACTGGTAAAAATGATAATATCAAGGTGGGAAAACATATTCGACATCCTTATTGTACAGATCAGAACCCAACAAAAGTAAAAAACAGCTAATTGATGAAAACAATACAAAACAATTATTGTGAAAACGCTCCGATACGAGTAGTGTGTACACGACGTTTATACCTTATAAAATTTTATACTAACATTATTACAAATTCTGATTACCAAGTGATTTAAATCTCGAAACGTATGTACTCTTACTATTACGAATAAGTAGAAACATAAAAGGGAACATTTAACATTTAAAATCAACTAAGCACTGAGCACATTCAAATAGACAAAATGTTATTGGAGAGGGTTCACCTGCTAAATGTCGTTCAGCATTTACCTGAATTGACTGAGCACGATTAACTATAACCTTTAACAGCTTCGTAATAAATATCAGAATTGAAGTAATCCAGAAATGTATACCGGCCCAAGGGCGCATTAGTGACGAGTGGCCACCCTCTTTGGAAGCCGAGTTTGAACACTCAAATCGCTTAATCCAATGAAAGGGGTCTAGTGTCCAGTGGAGCTTAGAGTTTTATTCGGCTAAAGGATTAACAAACGAAATGAATATTAAATTAACTTTTGATAGGCTGTGTCTGAAGCTTATGTAATTATTACACGACTTTCACCATTTATGGCAGAGCAACTTACGAAAATTCAAACACGGCAAATAAGTTACCGAAATTCTGATGTTTGCAAATGACAGAAATGAATATACAGTATAGTTATGAATTAATGGAACTCTTCATACATACTATCCTTATCCCATGCTAATTGGGATCGGCAAAGCGTGCATTACAGCATCTTCCACGGTGTTCTATTACTTGTCACAACCACTCATTCATATACTTCATCTGTACCTAATTCGGCTTTCTGCTTATTACGAGCGTTCCAAGATAATAGGAGCATCTGCCCCTATTCTTGAAAATATGCTCGTAGCAAAGCTTGCTAGTTCGTGCTTAAGAGAAGTATATTCATAGTGCCCACTGTACTGTAACTTAGTTTCTTCATATTTTAAATACCAAGTGTTCAAACAGGCTGACATTTTTAGATGCACGGCCATATGCCTAATATCTATGCTTCCGATTTGCTAGTTTTCCATCAAATGATGTATTTTCAAAATTCATTGGTAAATTCGTTTTATATTGGAAGTCTTATTTTCACTTTTAGAGTAAAAATTAATCATCAAAATTAAACTGTCAAACTAGAAGCATTATTATTATTAGCTTAAGGGTATGTGAGCAAATTTCATCGAGTTTGAACACACCTTATCCGATGAACTAAGTAAAGCGACATCCGCAGCGGTCATGACTCGGATTGGATGGGTGGCCGTTAGTGGCATTTACTACTGAGCGCTTCCGTGCTTCGGAGGGCACGTTTAGCCTTCAGTCCCGGGTACTATTATATTTAACTCCGCTACATTAGCAAAATACTGATTTGTCAGTTTTCACCCTACGACCTCAAAACCACTGGTTGTATTAAGAACCATACCGATTCTTAGGCTCGCATTTTGAATTCCTCCCCCATTCGGAAACAAATCATGAAAAAAAACTGTTTACGTGGAGTTTACAATGGTGATAAATTAGAAAGGCTTCGCGGCGGCTACAGAGAGGAGGGGGCGCAAGGGGGGGGGGAGTTATACAAAGTATCAAATTTCTCCATTTCCCCACTTACACAGTAATTACGACAGTGCTGTGGGGAGGCCTGACCACAACACAGATTATGTAACAGTCCTCGACTGAAATCTAGGCACCACAAGTCCGCGGCAATCTCGTTACGGTACATAAACTGTGTACTTATTGTTCGCCAGGTTTTTTCGCAAGACCTATTCGAACAAAGAGACCTGTGTTTCGAGGTTTTCTACAGGTGTTTTGTTCCGATTGAACGGGGAGAATTCGAATCAAGGCAAATATTTGTGCGATACTAGTCACGTTGCTTGTTACAAATTCATTGCTGTAACGTAATGTATACCTATGTCAAGAAACAAAGTCACGGATTTATTGCCCGCCAGTAAATTGTCGCTCTCAACCTTTACTTTAGTACGTGTCTACATTTCACTGCATTGATTCAAATAGATGTTCACGATATAAAATTATTCACACATTGTTACATTAATAACACCATTTATCTTTTCAATCTAACTGACAATTTAATTGCTTAACTGCAAATTACACCGTCCAATACATCCGAAATTTGATCCGTCATCTGTCAAAGTGCAACAATAGCGTCCTATGATGGATCCCTAACTGGCGACACTGAGGGGGAGACACGTCCCTTTTGTGCGATGTGTCAACAAGCCGGATTACAATATCTACGACTTAATTACATTTTACCCTACTTTAAATTATAATATAAATATGGAAGACCTCAAACAAGCTGTTGTAAAAGTGTGTTATCTCCCGTGCAAAAATGTCCCACTCCAGCCCTCATTTAGATGAGGGGCTTCAATAAAAAGAGCCTAATATTTACAAAACACGGAGGAAAACTTGTACGGTGTAAGAGCTCTTATCGCCCCGAGCAATGAGTTCCATTAGACACTCTACCGAGATTCGAGGGCGGTAAAGTTACTGTTTTAACTGAAGCACAAAGAGCCCCAAGTTCGGCGTGGTTCCATTTGGGGGTAATAATATGGGGAAGTTAATGTGTCAAAGGTTTCGCTTGAGCTGCTGTCAAGGGCGCTTAGTGACAGTGCTGAAAGAGCTTTATTATCATTGTGCCTGATTGAGGTCCGTGTGTCAATGTCAAACGCCTTTATTCAGAACAGACTAAATGCAACTAAATGTTTCCTTGTAGCTAATTACATTTTTTGCAAGTCAAGGCAATTTAGCAATATGACATGCCAGTGCTGCTGTCGTTCAATTCACCTTGTTTTGACGCCGTAATGCAATTTTCCGTCTACAAAACCTCGGTGAGTCATGTTATTGTACAGGCAAAGAATTATAAAATAACTATTACCTACTGTAGAACTGAAGGTCAATGGAGGAATGATAAAATACTTGTGATTTGTTCGTAAATACATAGAAATGAGATCATAGGAATTACCTGTGGTGGCGAAACGTAATTATTGATACCTATTTATGTTATAGTTTTTTCTCAAATTTTAACAAAATAATTATTGCAACTCAAATATTGAGCACTTCTCGATTAGATTTATTTTTTATAAAATATAAAACAATGCATAAAAATGTGGTGTTTAGATTGTTTTTTTTAATCTACTATATATACTAGTGTATGGATCATATACCCAACTTGGAAGTGTTTAATATGATAGATAGTGACGTCTGCGTTCTGATGTTATACTACTTCCCGTAACCCATTATAGCGTATGACGCATGCATTACAACTTTAGTGCTTTCGGCTGAAGCTGAAATATCTTACAAGAAATCTGGTAAACATTTGTTGTATTCATTCACAGTAATATAGATTTTAGTGAAGACTCTGTATCATATTGGAGACTCTGATCTGTGGTTTACTGTTTCAACCCAAATTAGACTACGAAAAGGTTTAGTATTATTTATTGGTCGCTAGTCAGGCTGGCATTCGCAAAATGCCCTTCCACCATCCGGTGAAGCACAAGCCCGCGGCGGGATTCTAACCACGGACCTGCTTCCCGGCAGTCCATAGCCAATGCCACTGAGCCATCACTGCTTCAATAACTCCTAACGATAATAATTCAAAGTGATCATTAGATTAGCAAGTAAATTATAATTGTGTACAGTTTGTTTTCTAAAACGAGATGTTTACAATACTGTTTAGAACATGTACCTCTCACGGTTATTAGCACATAACAACTTGTATCCGTAAAAAAATCTAGAGTCATTTTAGAAACTTTTCGTGATTCGGATCTTTTGTTAGAATTATTTACGGACGTTGAAAGCAGTATTTTACACTTGATGTTGATATGCATATCGGAAATCTATGCCAATTAACTAGTTACTGACGAGCGCCGACGCCGCCGCCGGTAGTATAAGAAGTAGAATTGGTTATCCGCACAAATTGAGCTATATGTTACGAACATGTTCAAATCGTTAACGTATTCGTTGGAGCTTTTGTTTGAGAAATAATCACCTTCACAGTTCGCACATGTTTTTTATACGGCACCGATTTTTTCATTTAAATATATGAAATAACTTGTTGAAGTCGATACCATTCTAATTCATATTTTGAGTTTGAACATCTTCATGTTCCGACTTCCACATGTTATTTCATACATTTTATTGTAAGAAGTCAGGTCCGTTCCTTATTAAAAATGATTTATTCGGCCTTTTCGTTTAATGGCACATACTGCTTACAAGATCGATTTTCACTCACCCATAACACACCATAGAATTCTGGTCACTATCGGTACGACTTTAAATTAACATTTCATCGAGGTATAGGCATATTGGCAAATACTTTTTTACCTCATAGGTTCGGAAAGGTATGGTCTACTATTCGAAATCTGCGTGGAAAAGTGCTTTTTATCCGCTAGCATGGAAAACGTTTTAGAAATTCGAACCTCTATAAAAGTTCCAGTTTTTTTTTCTTTTTTTTTATGTTATTGTGACGGAACAAGCTCGAGGCCCACCTGATGTTAAGTGGACTAACCTCTGCCTATAACAGTTGCAATTCATGACAACTCACGACATACACACATACTCACGCCACATTGAAACATAGTTGTTAAGTCTCATTGTGCCTGTAATTTCACTGGCTCTCAAGGACTACTGCCGGAACACACCTTTCCGTGCTTGGCGACAGACTTTCTACTTGAGGGTGGTCGCTAGCCAGGCGAGCATTCGCAAAATGCCCTTCCACCATGCGGTGAAGTTCAAGCTCTGGGCGGGATTCGAACCATGGACCTGCTGCGCGGCAGTCCATATCCAATGCCACTGAGCCATCACTGCTTCAAAACTTTACACACTTTATTTTAAATATGTTAGTTATTTAATTTTTACCACAAATTAATGCAAATTTACAGCATTATTTTAGCTGGTTTTCTAGCACCTAGCATTTTCCACCCTAAAATGAGGTATCGGGTAATCGGTACTCTACAAAAAAAAACAGAATCATAGAAATCAATTCTAAATAATTAGTCGAGTAATGAAATAACAAACATCCTTTCGAATTGAGTACCTCATCCTTAATGTAGGTACTAAAAATATCTAAAGATTCAATAGATCAAAGATTCAATTATAACACTGGAATGGTTATTGGTATAATAAAAATTTTGTCGTTAATACGAAAGATCCTGTCGAATTGAAAACCTCATCCTTTATATAATATCTATAAAGATTCAATAGATCAAAGATTCAATAATAAAACTGATTATATACTATAAAACAGTTAAAAGTATGATATAGTTTTTGTCATAAATACGAGGCAGACTAATAGCCACTTTCAAATCATTAAAATTGTGTAATGTATCTATAGTGCTACCGCCATGCCAGTCTCCTTCCATTTCTCGTGATAACAATAAAAGCATTAATTTAAAATTATATATTGTATGCACTATATATTGAAAATTATAATTACAATTTATTCTAGACATAATTTAATTTTACTATGAAGTGATACTTCGTACTTTTGACTGGTTGGTAGAGTGGCTTAATGCGTCGCTTTGCAAGAAGAATCGAAAATATTGTGACATAATTATTAACTTTACGTCCCTGGGTGATGGGCGCAGTGCAGTTCTGTATCTGTTATAGGCAGATATTACCACTTAACACCAAGAGGACTGTATGCTACCATGCTATGTACCATCAGACTAGTATAAAAAAAAAATGCAAACTTCGGTAATGAATGCCTCTCACATTAATTACCGGCGCGATTTTTGATTCGTTGTTTTTTTTTTTCTCTGACCGGGTAATAATAATAAAACTGCATTTTTATGGGATAGAGCAAATGAGCAGGCGGCTCATCTGATGGTAAGTGATCACCGTCGCCCAAATACATCCGCAACACTAGTAGTCTCCAGGATGTAATGCCGGCTTTCAAGAAGAAAGCTTTCAAAAAAAAAAACCTTGCATTTTTTTTCATAGAACCAAACATTTCTTCCAACTTTTTTCTAAATACGAGTATGATTACGAGCACTATCGTGTGCAGAGCTAAAATCACATTCACTAATTATTTGAGTACAATTTTATTTGTTCCGGACGGGTATTAACAAAAAATGTTGTACTCCAATTATTTGCAAATGTGATTTCTTCAACTCCTTAGTAGATCCTTAAATATGATGATATTTTTCAGCTGTTACATTGGGCTTATAAACAGCACATCATTTTTCAGCGTTCTTTAGTACCAAATGGTCCCGCTTCCTGTCAGATAGGAGACCGACGAATCGCAGTTGACAACCACGGAGTACATCTACGTCATCATCCAGATCTAAAACGAGGTGGCTTTTCCTGCCCGAGCCATCACTGTGGTAGACACTTGTACAAAGTAATCTGATGGATCACTTACCTGGGTCAGCCGCCAGCTGTCTGTACACTGCAAGCGCAACATCGTCTTCGCTGACAAAGTCCCAGAGACCGTCGCAGGCGACGACCACGAAGTCTTCATCACCGTCGAGGTCTACAGTTGCTATTTCTGGTCGTGCCGTTACATACGGCTTGTATTGGGCGTCACCTAAACAAAATAAATCAAGTTAAAATGCACAATTTCAATATATTATCTAAATCTAGAAAGCCTGGAAGCTGGAGATATGACAATGTTGATCCATAATGGCTAGTTTACCGTTGTCGTCTTATAAGCCCACGTTTCTCTATACTGTTTTTTTACACAGCACAAATAATTTTATCATAGTAATTAAACAACTTTAAACGGTTTAAATCGCATATATTTATCGTAGTTCAAAGTTGTTTAATTACTATGTGTAATAATCGCGAAAACCTAAGACAACAAAATTTTATCATGTTTTTTTTCAGGTTAACTGTACACACTACAACACTACATAACAAAGTTTTGGCCTCGGGCAGGGATCGAACTTGCATCTTTCGACTGTACAAACTAGTTCAAACGCCCCGGACACGTTTTCATTTTCGCTACCGGGACTGACTGTTATCAGAGGTGCAAATTTTGCACTCTATTGATTACTTACTACACTTTGTGTGAATGAAAAAAGTGTTCTTGCAAACTACAAGACACAAACTAGTTCACTCACAGAGGGTCACTAGTTCACTCCCTCCATATGTTATGAGTGCAGTTGCAACTAATACTGCCTATCCAAACGATCACATTTTACATTTTATTGTACCATAACCATTTACACCCACACTAAGACGCAGTGTAGAAACGAAGTCTAACCTTGCAAATTAACATAATTTACAACGGAGGCACGCGCCTTCGTGAGTGAACTATACTCTGGTTTTTAATTCGAGATCAAAAATGTAAACAAAGAAATGTCAATATATGTCATTGTCAAACGGACAGGTCAGGGGTATTCAATATTTTTTCTTCAAAAATATTCTTACGTGTACGGGCTGATGTCCTTACATTAAATTTTGATATGATATGATGAATGAAATACGTATTAACGGACCGGGGGTTTATTGCAGACTGATTATTGAATAAAGTTTACATAAAATTATAAGCAGACGCAGTCGCGCTAAGTCATCAAAATGTACGTAAACCGTACATTATGTAATCTGTAGTGGCGCCCCCTACTGCGCTAAGTTTCACACATTTTTATAACATTCTAATAATTGCATACCTATAATATATTTACCTTAGTAGCCTCTTACGACACCCACGGAAAGAAATAGGGGTGACATTGTAACCCGGCATCCCATGGGTTCTGGGCCACAAAAATACCGGAAGGTAACAGCGACTTCTAAAGAACTGACATCTTCTATATTGTCCGAATTACTTGAGAGTGGAAACTCAGACCTCTGTAGATAAGAGTTTGCTTACTATGCCAAATCCAAGACATATAGATATACAAGATCTGTGAAGTTAAAAACAAAAATGATAAAAAATCGAGATAGCACATATTTACCTCGATTAGTTTTTAAAAAAATGTTTTGCATTTCCAAAATGTACGATTCTCATATCAACAAAACATAAAAGTAAGGAAAAAATTTGGTCATACACAAATATTTCAGCTATGTCAAGTATATTCTGACAATGGACAATTCTTCTGACTGAAACTGACGATATCCCCAATATGTCAGCGGTTTTCTTAGCACATTACATTACTGACCAATGCTCGTCCAACGGCCGCAACAAAAACGTGTGCTTGTACGCGTAGGTACATAACCATCAGCTTTTCGGAAGCACTCAAAGACTTACGAGGACGTTTCTTAACGGGAGAAAATACGTGTTTCGTTGTTGGTAGGCCCGGTCCAGGCTGTGTTTCGGAGGTTCAAGCCTCCATATTACGAAAATAATATTTTCGTAACAATAAACAAAAACTAAACACAGCTCTAAGACAACAACTATAAACGACAAAATCAACAGCACGAAATTCAACAACAACAACAAGAAAAACAAAGCAATATTGGCGCAAGCTGGAAAATGTCGACGATCCCGCAAGTGTGGCTATTAAAAACAAAAAAATCAAACACACTTTTTTACAGGCTTGAATATATGCGTAAATATGTACGCGAATTAAAACGTGTTTTATTGTTTCATACTAATTTAATAAATTATAGCATTAAATAATGTTTTTACATTAAATGCTCCATCAGTTTCCGAAATTAGTATAATTACTATGTATACTTGTCATTTTTTTGCACGGTTAACCCCTTTGTTTACATTTTTGATCTCGAATTAAAAATCAGAGTATAGTTTGTCCCTGTTGTTATTACAAGTCAAATACATTGCATAATGTCAAAGACATATACATAAAAACTGCTTAATTCAAATTTCATCACATTTATGTTATAAAGTTACTATACGGCCTACATAATACACGCAACGTAAGTGAACGGGTTGAATTAATGTTTCCTAATTGTTTTACAGTCGTGGCTTTTATGACTAACGCTTGACACACATTGTGAAGTGTGGTGCAGGATAATGTCGGCGTTTCCACGTAATCTCATAATCTACACAAAATCTCGCAATTATATCAACTGCTGCAAGTGCAATAATAAACACGAGAGTATTATTATTATTTGAAGAAAAGATATTTAATTTTTTTTCTGTTATGTAAGCTACAATCTCACCTGATGTGATGATGTGGTCGAAGGTGTTATCAGGCTAAACCTAGCCTGATAGCCGGGTTAGAATTGCACCTCCCCATATCATCCCGTGGGTGTCGTAAAAGGCGACTAAGGGAATAATTATACTGGAAGGTGGGCAGCAGCGCCTTCCAAAGAACTACTATCTTACACTGCGATCCCCGAGCCGCCTGCCAAGCGTGGGCATTATGGCAAATACCCCCTTAATAGGGAAGGCTGTATTCAGCAGTGAACGATCCGGCTGATACAGTACAGTACAGTATATTTGTAATTTTGTAATGTAATCCACATAGCAGGCGTTATTGCAAACATAGCAATATTAAACCCAAAATTAGTGGCTCTCATGGACAGCTGCTTGAACACACCGTTAGGTGCTTGGCGACAGATTTTCTACTTGAGGGTGGTGGCTAGCCAGGCGGGCATTCGCAAAATGCCCTTGCTTGAGCTTCACCGCATGATGGAAGGAGCCCGCGGCGAGATTCGAACCATGGACATGTTGCGCGGCAGTCCATAGCCAATGCCACTGAGCCGTAACTGCTTCAAAATTCCTTCTTAATTTTCCTACTATACGTCAACAAGGTGATCCTAAAATATCTATTTTGGCAAGCCAAATACTTTCAACTTATGCTCAATATTCTGATACTAGCCAGACGAGAAGATACACTTATCAATCACAAAACGATTCATACTTTCGTAACATCAATCACGGTTTCAAAAGGGAGGGTACACCGAAAAAAGTGTACAAGACAGCCTGTGTTTGTGTAACCGCGAAAAGCTGAGGATATGGATGCTCGCATCTATATATTGATACCGATGCTGCTACTTAGGTACGAGCACGTACCTACTCGTAATATAATAAAGATTGTTACTGTTTAATTTAAGAGAGTAACTAATAAGGAATAGATTCAGGCGTTACTTTGCGGAAATCCATATTTAATAAAACAAATATTTTAAAAGTATTTTAAGAAAACATCAATTTAATGATTATTTATAAAGATTTTTTAAGTGTTTTATTAAATAATTAAATTGATGTTTTCTTAAAATACTTTTAAAATATTTGTTTTATTATTAGAGTAACTAATATTACAACGAGGAAAGATTTGTATTTTTGGATTTTTGTATGCAACGAATGAACTTAAAACTACTGGACCGATTTGGATGAAATTTGGTATGGAAATAGTTTAAGACCCGGGAAAGGACATATGATATTTTTTATCCAACTGCGCAAAAAGAGGTTAATGGTTATGCGTGACAACCGACATAGGCGCGGGCGGTGCCGCGGCTAGATAGCTAGTGGAAATTACTAATATAATATAGTAATTTCCGGTGGGGTGCCACAGGCTAGAATGTCACCCCTCACCCCTCATGTCTTCCATTGGGTGTCGTAAGAGGCGACTATGGGTAAAGCACCGGAAGGTGCCCACCTTCCGGTGCTTTTGAGGAACTGCTATCGTACAATGCGACCCCCATGATGCCTGCCAAGCGTGTGGATTATGACAACCCTCCCCTTAATGAGGGAGGCGGTATTCAGCAGTGAACTATCCGGGTGATACAGTACAGCAGTAACATAATGAATATTTGAAGAACATATTATAATATCATCTCTTTAGAGTCCCACAAGAAGATATGGTTGAGGTCCAATTCTAGCCGATCGAAGCATGCGCCCGCCAAAATCTCCTGAGAACCGTGTACTCAGCAGAAGCAAAACGTGTCGAAAGCGTTTCGAGTCACATTGGCTTAACAGGAAAAATTAGGAGGAATCGTCACTAAATCTGTAGGTATGTATTTTGAAATGTTTTCCAAAAACAATAATTTAATGTTTTCTTAAACAAATAAAATGTTACTGTTATGGATTTCCGTAGTAGTGTCTGTTCCTATTAAATATTGTCTGTATGAAAATTACTACGATGTATTTATGCGTACTTTTTACATCCTATAGCAAACAGAGAAGAGCCGCTCGGCCATCATTGCTTCAAAACTCGAAATAAGAATATTGATTGGCCATTCCGCGAATCTTCTTCTTACTGGCTACCACCCTCAAGTATATCTGTCACCAAGCGCTAAATCTGTGCAGCTGTTCTAAGTGCCAGTTTATAGCTCATAGGCTATCCTTTGACCACAATCTCATCTGATGGTAAGTGAAGATGCGGTCGAAGATGTTGTTCAGGCTGACCTAGAATTACTGGCTTTCGAAAGCCAGTTCCCGTTTTAGGCGAAGCCTGTTTATCACTCATGACAACATCATCACATACCCATACAAGTGAGATAGTGGTCAAAGGCTAACTTATCGGCTGTAAAAATATCGTTTTCAACGAAAACGGCGTGTAGTATTTTTCAACGTTTTAAAACCGCAATAAAACGTTACCGAAATTATAAAAAACACACTCGGTCACCAGAACATACTCTTTCGAGATGAAACTTTGTACTTCAATTGTGTTACTATAACCTTCACAAAGGATCGTACGCGGTGACGGCATCCGGCTTGAAATGGGAGTTCACGGGCTCGATTCCCGCCCAGGACAAAATGTGCTCCAATAATTTGTAAATGCGATTTTCTCTTAGAAGGCGATAGCACTTATAATCATATTTAGAAAAATAAACATATTTATTACCTTAAAAAAAATTACCTTATTACTAAATTATCTTTATTTAACATGATTATAGATAGACAGAAAGATAACAGTTTTTTGCACTTTTAAAATTATTAATACTTGCTATAAAAAAAACTTAAAATATCATATAAAAATTACAATCGGCGGCCTTATTGCTAGGCAGCAATCACTTACAGGCGAGTATAGGATATAGGGATTATGCTCAGCTCGTGCAGCAATGTTCCCTTTTTACAGGACCATCGCTACGCAAATTTTCAGCATATTTCTCATCTAATCGAGCCAGATGTTTGCCAAAATATATTTCAAATTTTAATATTGTTAGGTTTACAATAACGCCTGCTATGCGGATTACATTACAAAATCACAATTATACGATAGGAAAAATTTAAGTCATGTGCGGGATTCGAACCCAATTGATGTCAGCTCAATTGGTTAGAGCATACCCAGCTCAAGCGGTGGATGGACGCGGGTTCGAATCCCGCACATGACTTAAATTTTTCCTATCGTATAATTGTGATTTTGTAATATATTTCAAATAGTAAAAAAAAGTTATCAGAAGAGCTACAGTTTCGTATATAATTAGTTGTCGAGTTAATCTTAGACAGTATATTTCACCAAAACGAGAACTATGTATTCCCACATCGCCACTATCTATCTACAATCATGTACATAGTAACATTTGAGTGTAGTGCCCACTATCCACACCAAACTAATCTTGCATGAAAATCTGCGGATAGCTTTGTGTACCGAAGGGAGACAAAGTAAACGTTGGAGCTTGATCTCCCGTGGAACGCGATATCGATGAGTTTTGGTCTCCTCTTCCAATAGGGGGTGTCTCAATATTGTAGGGAGTTCGGTGCATGGAGCTGTGAAGAAAATGTCCACATAGGACGGTAAATTGTTACCTCCGGCGCGGCTGGTTGTATACGAATATTTTTAACCGACTTCAAAAAAAGAAGCAGGTTCTCATTTCAACATTTTTGTTACGCGATTACTCCGCCAATTATGAACTTAGTATGATGATTCTTTTTAAGTAAAAGTGGCTCCCTTTCAAATTTCATCTGTTGATGAAGTTAAGTTTTTAAGTTATAGCCAATTAGCTGTAACATGTATTTGCATATCGGAACGATTTAACGGAATTGTGACTGTTGCCAATGGCGAACAGTATTTTAGGCAAATGATCTTGTAAGCACAATGCATGTTAAAAGTAAAAGAGTGAAAAAACATTTTTGAAATAACGTAACTGAAACTGAATTCCAACACTGAAAAGTATGAAATAACTTGTGGAAGTCAGACCATGATAAAGTAAGGTCACTGTTTTGAATCATCTTGGTACCGACTTCAACATAGAAATATCGTAAATGAAGAAGGTACACGACTTGCTAGAGATGGGTTACAATGATAACGCATCGATGCTTTGTATTAAGATTCAAATTGCACGTGAAACACGTTTGGAATAAAAAAAGCCTGCTATACAGTTTGTGATTCTAATTTAAACAACAAAAATGCTTGGAACATTTCGCATTTGCCAAGCAATCACCTGCCACCTACGTAATTTATACAAATGCCTATTGTAATACTTTTTTAACATATTTTTAACATTGTTACAAGTCGTATAAGTATGGGCCCGAGTTTCACTAGCTCGTTCTTCTCGCAGTGGCTCTATAACACCTATAACACACTTTTTTGCTGAACGGGGCTGTAGAATGTAGACTAAATAATAAATTTGTAATTTACCTTCACAAGAGTATCGTAGAAAGCGTAAATTGAATAAATTATATTGACTTTTGATGAAGACATAAATAATTAATTTATAATTAACTAATTTCAATAACATTTCAGTGATAGTATACTTTTTTGTCATGGATGTCATTAGACATACATGACAAAAAATACATGGTGGAAGGGCATTTTGCGAATGCCCGCCTGGCTAGCGATCAAGTAGAAAATCTGTCGCCAATCACCTAACGGTGTGTTCCGGCAGCTGTCCTCGAGAGCCAGTAATTCTAGGTTTTACCTGTTAACACATTCGACCACATCATCACTTACCATCCGGTGAGATTGTGGTCAAAGGCTTACCTATTAACAATAAAAATAAACCTACAAATGAAGACAATTTACAGCAACTGGCTTGTACGAAGAAGGCTTAGATGGTCAATAAACAAAAAACGAGCGATTTACTCCAATTGCTGCAACTATTTAACAAAAACAATGACCTACTGGAAGTCCCTAGAATGCACCGCGTGTCCAAAACTGATCGATAGGTAAGCCCGCGTGCAACACAACTGGGGTCAGACGGCGAGGGACCGATGCCGAAGCACAAGCGAGGGGTGGCATTGGCATGACATGGCAGCGGCCGGCAGAACGTCGGCGCCCGGCGCGCGCACCTTGATTGAGTTACAAATGTTGCAGGCATTGCATCAAAATCAACTTTTCCAAGTTAATTCTGACTAGTTACATATCCCCTCGCGAGGTCCAAAACATGATGTTTAGGATTGCGTATTTGGAATGGAGCTTTCGTCTTATGTCTACACGTCGTACCTCTTATGAAAAAGATCGGTAAATTTGTGCAGTTCATATATTATGTGCACAAGAGCTTTAAGTAGATTTTATTATATTGACAATAATTATAACAACGTTAATTTTAATTCAGTAATGCATAAGTCTTATACCGATTTGGGTATAGAAAATCTCATTCACTTCGGTGAATGTGCTCAAGAGCTACATGATCTCATACCGTCTTCTCCATTTCACTTTAAGACTACCAGACGCGGAGAGAGCTTTCATCCCTTCACAGTCCATTTGCCGCATGTTCGTTCAAAGCGATTTCAGAGCTCGTTTATCTTGCGAACAGCGAAGCAATGGAACTCTCTCCCATCGTCAGTCTTCCAGGTGCGTATGATCCTATGGTGTTTTCAAAAAAAGAGTAAATAGGTTTCTTCTGGGCAAGCGTGATTCATCTTCGACTTCATCGTCGCTTACCATCAGGTGAGATGGACTCAAACGCAAACCCACCTAAGGTAAAAAAAATAAAAGATTATTAATTCCGCTATTTCTTTAACGCTTCCCCAGCTATGATCCTCTACTTATTTCAAACACTGCTAAACGAAATGTTAATATACACGAAACTTTACAATCACCGTGTCACATTTTGAAGGATCGATTTTTTAAGGAAACGTTTCAAACGCCAAAACTGCAATTCTAATATTAATATTGTAAAAAGTAGTTATATATTTTTTTCTTTTTATACTTGCTTATAGTCTAGCATTTGTCTATCTCACGGTAAGTAATTGTGCGTTCGAAGATGTTGTTCAGGCTAACGTCGAATTACTGGCTCTTAAAGACAGCTGCCGTTACGTGCTTGGCGAAAGATTTTCTACTTTGCTAGCCAGGCGGGCATTCAAAAATTGCCCCAGCATCCTACAAACTAATTTACAGCAAACATTGTGTATAACTAACTATAATATAATATACCTTAGGGTATACAAATTTGGCACTTAGCATACAAAAACATAGACAAATTCTGCAACGCCAAAGTTCCACGATAAGGTAACGTAAAAAGCCCGAGAGTAATAATTGGTCAAAGCGGATCCTGCCCTGTCGATCAATTTCGGATGTACAAATTTTGACTTTGCAAGTAACACAGACTCATGAAGTCCATTGTTTAAACATATTTCACACTCGCCGCTTTTAATATTCATTCGGCAGAATACATCTGTATGCAAATGGTCAATGGGATGTGACGATGTGTCAGACAATAATGTCATCATTTTATTCTCATCATAATAACAAAAGATTTTTTAAGGCCTCTGAACGAGGAAAAAGAAGATGTTTGTTTTGACCCTTTGTTTCTGTTGTCAAATAAAGCGTAAGTAAGTATATTTTTTGAAAAATCCAAACAATTGAATTTAGTTTATACATTGGCTCTGCGTATTACATTACAAAATTACAAATTTACGAGAGGAAAAATTGACACATAACTATAGTTTTTCCTATGGTAAATTTGTAATTTTGTTGTGTAATCCGCAATCATGCGTTATTGCAAAAATAAAATAGTATCATCATAATTTAACAAGATTAAAGCTAATTGCAAAATTGGTCTTGTTTGTAGTACAACGTAGGTGGAATTACATATAAGCCAATAGAAAACTAGTTTATAATAGTTTCCGAGAAATGCGTGAACAAACATACTACATATAGAATTTTGTATATTTGTTTGGACGCCGTAACATATTATCATAGTTTAGGTGGATATAATGTAGTTCCATTAATATTACATACTCACGTGTCGAATTGATAACCTAAATTTTGTAAGTAGGTAAAAACTTTACCGAATCTATTTTTTCTATGAAGGTGGTTTGTATCTTTAGGTAGTACGTTCGTAGTATATAACAAACCTACCCTCTATAACGTAAAAAATAACTTACTAAAACAACCCCCCATATCCCAAGTACTTATATCATCACTCTACCAACACTCTGTGGGTGTTCAATATGCCAACTTGTCTAAAGCTTAATAAGTCATTACTCAACCAAATGCCCAATCGATCCACACATAATTCCCCTGCTATAAAGAGCTTCCCCTAATTCATAACTATGAGAGCAGCAACCACAGGAAAGTTAACACATTATAAAGAATTATTATTTATAATAAAGATAGGACTAGATACTTATCCACAAGTATTTTATTTTATCTTTCGCTTTAGAACATATATTTACATTGTTGCCTAAAAACATTTCTGTTAAAATACTTATGAATTTTCTAGTCTTCTTCTTTTCTACCGACTTCAAAAAAGGAGGAGGTACTCAAATTGTCTGTATTTTTTTTTTTTTTTTTTTTTTTTTTTTTATGTTTGTTACCTCATATCTTCTGACTGGGTAAACTGATTTTAATAATTCTTTTTTTATTTGATAGCTGATGCTTGCCGTGTGGTCCCATTTAAATTTCATCAAAATCGATTTAGCCGTTTTTGAGTTACACTCCAAAAACTGAAAAAGTGTTTTCCTGTCCTGATATTATAATCAATGTTTAACCTTAGAACTTTTGACTGGGTGAACCGAATTTGATAACCTTGTTTTTATTTAAAAGCTGATGCTTGCCGTGTAGTCCCATTTAAATTTCATCAAAATCGGACAAGCCGTTTTTGAGTTACACCCCAATAACTGAAAAGTATTTTCCTATCATGATGAATTCTCATCGAAGCTCAAATTTGGTGGTAACACAGTAATATTTCCTCAACGGTATAAGATAGAAATAAAATTTTGGATAGGAAGATAAAACGTGTATTATGCTGCAAGCAAGTCTTATTTTGATAATTTAAGTCTGTTATATGTTACTATATCTGGTGGTAAGTTAAACATAAGCCCATAAGTAGCAAGGGTCACTAAAAAGGGCGAAATAAAAATTTTTACCAAAAAAATAGAACCGACTTCAACACTCAAATGTGTGAAATAACTTGTCGAAGTCGGTACCATGCGCACAATATTGTGATGATAGGTACTTTTGAACCGTCATGGTACCGACTTCAACAAGTTATTTCACACATTTGAGTGTTGAAGTCGGTTCTATTTTTTTGGTAAAAATTTTCTATAATATTTTTCGATAACCGGTGCTGCACGGAACCTTATGCGGTGCGCCTGAACCCTGAATATCTTGATAGGATTTCTTTTAAAACAACTGATCAGATTTCTTTCAAACATTGCTATTGCCTGCATCCATAAAAAAATAGCCGTCAAAATCGGATCAGCTGATTTATAGCTACTACGATGCCACGAGACAGACAGGCACATAGAAACACACATATACACTGCCTGGCAACACACATCCTTAAATAACACATACACACAAACGTGGTAAAATGTAAAAGAATGTGAAAACTTGTTGGAAAACCAAGACGTTAGTGACAATATTTCAGTTGTGCTAATTCCCTTACACATATATTCAGGATTTTGTATCGAATTCATAGTTTATGTTATTGTGACGGAACAAGTTCGAGGCCCACCTGATGTTAAGCGTACCTCTGCCTATAACAGATGCATTTCATCACAAGTCATGAAGAATTGCACTGTGCCCGTCACATTGAGACATAGTTGTTAAGCCTCATGTGCCTGTAATTTCACGGGCTCTCAAGGACAGCTGCCGGAACACACCGTTAGGTGCTTGGCGGCAGATTTTATATTTGAGGGTGGTCGCTAGCCAGGCGGGCATTCGTAAAATGCCCTTCCACCATGCAGTGAAGCTTCCACCGTGCAGCCCGCGGCGGGATTCAAACCATGGACTTGCTGCGCGGCAGTCCATAGCCAATGCCACTGAGCCATCACTGCTTCAAAATGCTTGGTATAGCTGAACTCAGCGAGGCTCTCATCCAGATATTATGTGGTAACCTTCAACAGAAATCGTATCACCTGTACGACCATATTCGAAACGAGGTACACATCAACAGATATTTTCGTTTGCAAACTTTTGCTCATGCTATCCTTGTACATGCTTTACACTCAATTTAGTTGACAGTGAGTGCGTGGTCTCGTGCAGTTTATCTTAATACTCTTATTAGAAAGGAAGGCAACAAGTTTAATGGTCGGCACACGCCGCCGCCGACAGCGGTGCGATGTGGTGGTACATTGTGAAAAATGACCGCGCACCCGCTACGATCAGCCCATTATAATAAAACAGTCGATTAACTCCGTCGCTTACGCCCTATAGGGTTCGTTATCGTTCATTGTATTTTGAGGGCCAATCAAAATATTTTGAATTGTGGTTACAAAACAATAACGTGTGCTCAGAAAAGGGAATTTAATAAAAAAGGTATAGAAGGTAAGAAAATTTAAGCTTTTTTATGAAAATTAGGTAAGCATTTGACTGCAGTCTCATCTGGAAGAGAGTGACAATTTCGACGTGGTCTACTTACGCTTACTTGAAGAAATTTATACTCACTCATTACTTGAGACTCCTATATAAGTAAACGACAGATTTTCTACTTGAGGATGGTTGTTAGACAGGCGGGAATAGGGTTTCAATCATTCTTATTCTCATCTTATTTCCAAAACATATTAGAGCGCTTGGTTGATGCGCCACGTGATCAAAATGCTGCCACTTATTTGGCCTAAGGAATAAGCATTGCAATCAAACGGGGCAATCCTGCCAGCATGCTGAGCATGCTTCTGCCAAGTGGGCAGGAGGAGTGGGCGGCAAAAAAAATGTTTAAATATTTAACATATCTGATATGTTCAAGTCTTTATATATATAATACCCTGAATATATTCAGCTGTTAACTATAGTGTAGGTATATTTTCATGTGCCTTTGAAATAAGGTAATCATTGTTGGTTGATCAGAAATAAATAAAATTAAATTGCTACTAAATTTCTATATGCAATCCACTGCTGTACACAGCCTCCACCTTTAAGAGGGGATTTGCCATAATCCCTACGCTTGGTAGGCGACTTGGGGATCACAGTTAAGATTGGAGTTCCGCAGAAGGCGCTGCTGCCCACCTCACGGTGTTTTACCTTAAAAAGCCTCTTACGACACCCACAGGTACTAATGGTGACATTCTTGCCCAGCACCCCACGGGGGTAATATGCAATTAATTAATATTAATATTTTTGAACGAATTTTTATATAAGTAAATGAGCACCAATTCCTGTAAATCCAGTTTCGAGGATAGGGCGTGAACACTAAAAACTTCATAAATGTTCTTTATAAAATTATCGCTCCTAGGTGCGTAAGCTTATAAAATAGCCAAAAATAACTGTAAGTAATCACAGAATGAATTAATAATAACCTAACTCACATAACTGTGCCTAGTATAAATCTTCTTAAAGCTATTAAAAAACGCCTCCGAATGTACACAACAGTAAAATTTTATAGTGTGACATAAAAGTTAAATTTCGTCCGTAATCCACATGGAAATATCGTTAGTTACGGAGAGTTGCCGTTGGGAACAAACGGTGCCACGATCTACGATCAGAATATTGAAAATTGACCGGTTATCAATACCAAACAAACAGTGACGGTATAGGAGCATTAGCTATGGACTGCCGCGATGGAGTTCTATGGTTCGATCCCGCGCCCGCGAGTGCTTGCGAGCGGTAAAGCTCAGATAGGGCATTTTGCGAATGCTCGCTCGGCTAAATTATACCACAATGAAGTAGACATTTTTTTACCAAAAAAAATGGAACCGACTTCAATACTAAAATTTGTGAAATACCTTATCGAAGTCGGTAGTACCATGCGCATAATATTGTTACTACTTATTTGATTGTCATTCACTGGCAATGACTATATCATCAAAATAGAAAAAAAAAAAAAGGTTATCGGAGTATAACTCAAAAGGGACTTGGCCGATTTTGATGAAATTTAAATGGGACCATACGACAAGCAACAGCAAATAAAAAAAGAAACATGAAAATCGGATCACCCAGTAAAATGTTCTGAGGTAACAAACATAAAAAAATACAGACGATTTCAGAACCTCCTCCTTTTTTTGAAGTCGGTAAAAGTATGTCACAAAGTACTTAAATAAAAGTGTGCTGTGCTCTGGCTGTACAGATTGCCGTACAGTAATTGTAAAGAAGTTTTGCGCGGTTTTCTCGATACCATATTTTTCATTTGCTACGTTTTAAGGACTGCTTGCCAAAGGAGAAGAATGTCTGACATTGCGGTGGTACCCACCAAGATGAACTCTTGCTTAAGATTCGCTTTTTGTATTTGTTTGATTGTAATTAAAGTTGATATATATTTTTAGTTTTTTAAACGAATTGTAACGAACGGCTGTAAAAATATGCGTAGTCATAGTTATCTCAGGCTAGACGAGGATGAGAATGAAGATGAAGTTGAGAAAGACATGTGCATTAGAGTAGGTAACAATAATGTAAATAACATTGCACAAATACCAACACTGAACTAGGTGAACACCCACACTTACATAGTCACTTTCGCTGTTTCTGCCCCATGTAATCGTAACGAGCCTAGTGCCAACAACCACGCGGGCACAATACCAGGCTGCGGACTGCTAAGTAGCTAAGTAGCTAGCCAGGCGGGCATTCGCAAAATGCCCTACCACCATGCTATAACGACTGCCATCCTAAGACAACAACCGGGACCGACGGCTTAACGTGCCCTCCGAAGCACGTAAACGCTCAGTAGTAATGTCACTAGCGGTCACCCATCCAACTCATGACCGCACGTGACGTTGCTTACCTTTGCTGATCGGTTGAGAACAGCTAAGTAAACTTCGCTACGAGCGCTTCAAAAATGTACATTTGTTTCACTTGTTCAGTGATTGGTTCAAATGTCCGTGCCCCGCCGCCCTTTACCAGCGCGGAGGTAAATGTTTACGATGCTTTCCGCAATTCACGGGAAGCATGAGAATAATTTGTTTCACCAGAGACAATAGTTCTATGTTTGTTTGTTGTATGTTGTTCAATGTTTCGAAAACATTGCCAAGAGACCCGCCTTTATCACAAATAAATAAGTAATGTACAGTCGCCTGCAATAAGAAGTATACATATTGTAATTTTCAAAATATTGGCAAAGAGCTCTGTTTTTCTCTATGTAAAAAATCAAAGAATAGTTTTACATATGTTAATGGTAGGTAACTTCGATTATTCATAACGTAGCGACATCACATTATTTAGAAAATTACGAAGTGTATACTTCTTATTGCAGGCGACTGTACGTATCTTAATTACTACCTACTGCAAATAGCAATGTATTTAAAGAGGAAAATGATATACGCATAAGATTATGACGTCACGCCTGTTTCCTGGTAATTGTTTATTATATATTTTTATATTATTTTATGTAGGTATCAATGCGATATAATTTACTGTAGATACTTGTATATGTAATAACTACTCAATGTAAGCAAAAGGGCAGATACCACGAATTTGTAATTGCTACGATACTGTCATATGTCTTTACCAGCGACTATTGCAATATACATTTTTTTTTACCGGCGGTATGCCTTTATTAACAAAATACTACGAACTATATACAACACTACAGCTACTACAATAAAAGCATTTGGATCCCTATAAGTCATTGCAGACTCATAGGCAGTCCAAATGCTCTAGCCCACTACCAGTTGGCAGCGTGCCCAGCATGCTGGCAGCATTGCCCCGTTGAATTGCAATGCTTATATATATCAAAGAGATTCGCCTCTGCTTGCAACAACCAAAGCATCCTTGAGACCTCTGGTGTTGTGGATGTCGTCCGTGGGGAACTGTGATCACTAACCACCAGGTGAGCCAACTGCTCGTTTGTAGTTCTATCCAACAAAAAACTTATTGAAGAACTAGCTTTCAGCCGCAGCTTCGCCCACATTTATTAAAACTTATAAAAAAATCACATGCATTCGTTATTTATGTGACATTCATATGACCTCTGTTTTAAATTTTTGTGTTACCTACCTTTACCTTTAATTCTACCTCCACCCCTACTACAAACCTTACTTTAAACTTCCGCCAAGCCCCACGCTTACCCTTTGAACTTTGTAAATGTAACAATTTTTTTGTATTTTTTTACGTTATTGTGACGGAACGATTTCGAGGCCGACCTGATGTTAAGCGTACCTCTGCCTATAACAGACGCATTTCACCACAAGTTATGAATTGCACTGCGCCCGTCACTTTGAGAGATAGTTGTTTAGGCGGGCATTCGCAAAATGCCCTTCCACCATGGGGTGAAGCTCAAGCCCGCGGCGGGATTCAAACCATGGACCTGCTGCGCGGCAGTCCATAGCCAATGCCACTGAGCCATTACTGCTTAGTTATGGACTTTAATCATATCAAGTTTGACGTTTGAATGTTGTACAGGTTTTACGATAAAACAAAAACATAATATAAGAACACGTTTCTTATATGAGACCATCATTAATTTTCAAATTTTATTTATTGACCGTGCGAGCGCTATACTCGAGGGAAGCGGCTCCGTTTCAAATTGGGCAAAAATTATTTCGTATTTCTGTCCGGCGGATTTCCGGCTTTTCTGGCATTTCTCAACTGATTCTAGTGAAATTTTGTGAGCAGGTGCGATAAATATATGGATGAATTTTTATACCGATAAACGAAAATAACATTAGAAATATAATATTATCCATTAAGTACTTATTATTCATGTTAGGCAATGCGCCATACTAAAACAAATTTTGTGAAATATTCAACCATTTAACAATTACGATTCCAAAGATCCTTTAAAGAGCGGACACACACACGGATGGACGGATGGACAGCTTTGTAATAGGGTCCCGTTCTATAGTACGGAACCCTAAAGACATAAGAAATTAAGTAAATCTTTAAAAAAACTTAAGTGCTTCGCGCACTGCCATCTCCGCCGCCTATCATACCACCACACAATACATTAATTGTTATGTATTCATTAATATTATATAAAATGAGTTTCTTTACTCCAAACTGGATTAAATGAAACATGGATATTTTATTGAGTCGGAAACAGTCGCGGATTTGTTGGCGAATATGCAAGCAAAGTTTTTTTAAACTACCCGCAACGTTTCACGAATGATGCTTCACATCACCGCCTCAAAGTCCTCAAACCAGTCAGCGAGTCGGCGGCCGCTGAGCGCGCCCGTGTCATACACTAAGATGGTGTCGCATTGCTAATTGAAATATAAGTTCAAATAATCTCTTATTATCGCGCCGCGTTTTCAATAACACGTATAAGGTGTTTAGTTTGGACTTGTGAGCTATCCCAACAAACAAAATTATACCATTATATATATATATATACACAATACCACGGTTGAGATGTGTGTTGTACGTGGATAGGACCGCGTCCGCGGTCTTCGCAAGGACAGAAAACTAACTACGGCAGTTTTTGGATAAAACTATGGTACGTACATATACATTTTAGTAGCTTAATTTAAGAATTTCACTGTGTTTTTACCAAGTAAAACCGGCATTGAAATGTTTTTCACAGATTTACTGAGTGATGTGTTCTCGCTGAGGTGAGCTCAGGTATATCCCATTGATATCTGCGATAATGATAACACTAGAATTTCATTCATAAATTGGCCATAGTGGGTCAGCCGATGCCAAAGGATTAATACAGCGATCATCGTCAACTTGTTCTACATATATTCACATATTTAACAATTACGCCTTCTTAAAACAGTTATACTTTACGCATTCCTTGAAATTATCAATAATATAACAGTGTGCATATTCTATTTATTATTAATAAATCGGAGATAAACCTGTTTGGTTCTGATTGTAGATGTGGATGTATATATTATATATGTATATACGAGGGTGAATCAAAAAATTCTTGGAATCAATATTAAAAAATGCAAAGATTTAAATAATAATATTTTATTTTTCTACATAATCTCCCTCCAATGCAATGCATTTAGAATAACGCGTTTCTAACTTCCTTATTCCTTGTGAAAAAAAATTATTTTCTTGACTCTCGAAAAAGTCCTCTACGGCAGCTATAACCGCGTCATTATCGTGAAATTTTGTTCCACGAATTTCCTCTTTTAATTTTGGAAACAAGTGAAAATCACTTGGGGCTAAGTCCGGAGAATATGGTGGGTGGTCAAGGAGATTGAAGCCAGCACAGCGGATTGCGTTGACCGCAACTTCCGATCGATGAGCAGGAGCGTTATCTTGAAGGAACAACACGCCCAACGACAGTTTTCCACGACGTTTTTCTTTAATCGCTTCACGCACTTTCGGGATTAAATTTGCGTAATAGGGTCCAGTAATCGTCTGGCCTTTTGGCATGTAATCAATAAAAAGGATTCCTTCACTATCCCAGAACACAGAGGCCATAACTTTGCCAACGGTAGGAGCAACTCGAAATTTTTTAATGGATGGAGAGGATGGTCGTTTCCAAGACATGCTTTGTCTTTTAGTTTCAGGATCAAAATGGTGGACCCACGTTTCATCCATGGTGACAAGACGACGGCAAAAATTATCCGGATCACGCTGGAACATTTCGAGATTACGCTTGGAAATTTCCAAACGTCGCTTTTTGTTTTCGTCGGTTAACATTCGTGGCACCCATCTTGCAGACACTTTTTTGAACCCCAGTGAATCAATTAAAATGGATTGAACGCTACCAAAAGATATCTTTAGGATCTCAGCTATATGTTTTATAGTCATTCTTCTGTCTTCCAAAACCAGATTCTCAACCTTTTTGACATTTTCTTCTGTAACGGAGGTTGAAGGCCGCCCAGAACGCGGGTCATCTTTACAGCTTGATCTACCTCTTTTAAATTCAGCCACCCAGTACGCAACCGTAGAATAGGGTACAGCATCACCCCCTAATGTCTGCTGAATGTCCAAAAAAATTTCCTTCGTAGACATTTTTTTCAAACTGAGATATTTTATCACCGCACGTAACTCACTTTTATCCATAATTTTGACTTTTTAGCAACTCGTTGCACAAAAAAATTTATTACATGCGAACGAACTGACAAAAATAAGTGACAGTCTGCATAAATATAGTGTGATAGACACTCTTTAATTTGAATATCGAACTTGATCCAAAAAGGTTTCATATATATGCACTTCTAAGAACTTTTTGATTCACCCTCGTATTAGATGTATATATTAGAATGACTAAACAGATATAAATGGGACAAGTGAACGGAAGTTTTGAAAGGGGAAGACTTAGGCGAACGTTCCGAAATCAGATTGAAGACGTTCTGAAAAAAGGCCAGGTAAAGAGTACCCTAAACCGACGCTTATGTATGAAAGGATTGATGAGTGTAGATGAAGCGAAAGAGATATGTAAGGATCGTAGTAAGTGGAAATCCGTGGTCTCTGCCTACCCCTACGGGAAAGAGGCGTGATTTTATGTATGTATGTATGTATATATTAGGTATAATTAGCATCCCTTATAGCTGTGTTTTCCCATATGTATGTAAGAATGTTCCTCATAGTAATATAATTGTTTACTTCAAAAATGGTAAGGACCCTGGAGTCTGTGGAAAATCCATAAATTCATATAAAATATATATATATAAATCGGAGGTTATTTTTTGTTAGCTTGGTATATGTACCGATCCGCGTTCCATCGCATGACTTTCAAGTCTACTATTACATACTACAAATCAGGGTATAAACGTGCTAACCGCGCCTATTGAACAGCATGGTAAACGGACAAACATAATAAAACATCATCACTATCCATAAAGGGGTAGGCCACGGTAGGTCGTTCACACAAGTTTTGGTCCCATGTCATAGAGGGCGAACTTATGGACATCTCCAGGTTCCCAGACTAACCTGAACTAATGAGATTGGAATTTAAAGAAAAAAAAGGAACCGAATTCAACACTCAAATGTGTGAAATTACTTGTTGAAGTCGGTACCATGATGGTTCAAAAGTACCTATTATCACAATATTGTGCGCATACTTCGAGAAACAAAACCTAATGTTAGCAAATCACAACGTCAAATACACTTATAAACTGCTGTATTGGCAGGATTGTCCACTTCCGAACACATCCTCCACCATTTAGGGAGAGTTTGCCATAATTCCCACGCTTGGCAGGCGTCTTGGGGATTGCAGTTTAAGATATCAGTTCCTCAGAAAGCGCTGCGTCCCACCTTTCGGTATTTTACCTTTAGTTACCTCTTACAACACCAATGACACCGATAGCAATGGTGGAGTAAAATTCTAGCACGGTACCCCACGGGATACTTATCAATTAACACTTATAAATTAACATGAGTCACTCACCGTGTCTATTCTACTAAGTCTATTTTTCATGAAGTCAGCGCATTTTAGCTAATCCACATAATGTAAGTTAATATTTTAGTTTTCACAGCTATCAATAAGAGAAAATAAAATACAGAAGAAATATGAAGCAGTGATGGCTGAGTGCCATTGGCTATGGACTGCCGTGCCGCATGTCCATGGTTCGAATCCCGCTGCGGGCTTGAGCTTCAAAGCATGGTGGAAGGGCATTTTGCGAATGCCCGCCAGGCTAGCGACCACCCTCAAGTAGAAAATCTGTCGCCAAGCACCTAACGCTGTGTTCCGGCAGCAGTCCTTGAGAACTAGTGAAATTACGGGCACATGAGAATTAACAACTATGTCTCAAGGTGACGGGCGCAGTGCAATTCGTGACTTGTGACGAAATGCATCTGTTATAGGCAGAGATTAGTCCGCTTAACATCAGGCGGGCCTCGTGCTTGATCTGTCACAATTACATAAAAAAAAGACTAAAACAACGGAAAAAATTGTAAGTTAGAATACTCATTCTAACTTATAATTTTACCAAACTCATTCTAGTTTACCAAATATTGTTTTATAAGCTTTAAGTTATATATATAGGTTATAAATAAAGTAATTACTATGATTCGCATCTCTTAAAATAAGTAAAATATTAAATGACTCCCTAAATAACCTAATCAAATATCAAACTACGACATTATTGAAAAAAATTAGATCGCTGAGTATTAAGAAATTCGGTATTTGAAAATATTAAAAATTGTTTATTATATAAGGCTTCCTTCGAAGTGTAACAGGTAAAGGTATAAAATAAGTATTTGAGTGTGTTTAGATATACATAAAACTAATTCAAACAAGTAAAATAAAGATCTTTTATACAATACATATAATAAACTGAATAATAATAATGGCTATATAATAAGTGTATAGGTGTATTAGATATTTTACTAACTATGTAAGACAAAACTATTTAAATAGAAATTAATAAGTTGTACGATATCTGTTTAAATTCCACTGTATCTTTTAGAAAGTAGTGATGGTCCAGATGACTATAAATCTCCGTGTAGAAATTCCATAGTTGGAATCAAAAATTGACCATAAGAAGGGTAACAT
The DNA here is from genome assembly GCA_963890685.1 of Plagodis pulveraria. Taxonomy (NCBI): domain Eukaryota; kingdom Metazoa; phylum Arthropoda; class Insecta; order Lepidoptera; family Geometridae; genus Plagodis; species Plagodis pulveraria. Next base: position 23,822,418 of record OY982957.1, read on the forward strand.
AATATCGACAATTATCTATGTAAAATCGATATACACCACCATAAGCACTGTAATCACAACACTAGAAGGAAGGATATTTTAAATTTGGAGTGTGTCCGATACAACACACTAGTTGCCAGATAGACCGAACCATAAATTCCACTCTCGAGGTTAGTTTCTCGATGTGCGCATAGTACAGACTTCGACAAGTTATTTCACACATTTGAGTGATGAAGTCGGTTCTAACTTTTTGGTAAAAAAAAATTGTTCAGTCTTTTTAGCGAACCTTGCTACTTTTTTTTTAATTTATTGTCCAATATTTTAACAATACAAAAGTTTTACTTAAATTAAGAGACTGCGTAAGCCCAAAGGGCTTATAAGCAGTCAATGGGGTGGGTAACTTATCTATACTTATAATAAAACTGTAACAGGTCCAATTCTGTACATTGAAGATATTAGGCAAAAAAAAAATTGAAGGCACTCTGTGGCTGATACTGATGCCCAAAACTGTATTTTATTATATTTTTGTCTGTCTGTCTGTATCCCGGCCGCGCATCACTCCAAAACTACTGAATGGAATTCAATGAAACTTAACACGATTTGAGTTCATACTACGAAGAAGGTTATTGTATACTTTTTATCCCGAAATTCAGCACGGTTCCTCGGGAAAGGGGATGAAAGTCAAAATATACACTTAGTTGTAATTTATTAACGCGTAGTCCGATTTCAATTATTCTTTTTATGTTAGAATAGTGTCGAGTGAGCTCGGAACCCCACGGGCAGCCCGGCAACCCACAGGCAGCCCAGCACCCCATGGGCTACTAAATGTAATTCAATGAAACTTAACACGATTTGAGTTCATACCACGAAGAACGTTATTGTATACTTTTTATCCCGAAATTCAGCAGGGTTCCCTCGGGAAACGGGCTGAAAGTCAAAATGTTACTTAGTTGTAATTTATGAACGCGAAGTCCGACTTCAGTTATTATTTTTTTGTTAGAATAGTGACGAGTGAGCTCGGAACCCCGCGGGCAGTTCAGTACCCCACGAGCCACCCGGCACCCCAAGGGCAGCCCGGCACCCCACGGGCATTCCGGCACCCCATGGGCATCCCGGCACCCCACGAGCAGTCTAGCGTTAAACTAGACTACTGCCCCGTGCCGAGCTGCCCCATGGGCAGCTCGGCACCCCACGGGCATCTCGGCTTCCTTATTTGCCAGCTTGCTAAGATAAAACTCTAAAATCTGGAACATTCGCCACAATAAATTTTTTAACTATCTATCTTTTGCCGGATACATTTTGGAGACTGCGTAATGGAAGTGTACAATCTAATATATTTTTGTTTTACCGCCAAACAAGGAGAACCTCGTCAAAAAGATACCGTTTTATAATCGAAATTCCAAAGAAACGCACAAAGTACCTACTTTGCACAACTTTATTGTGCGAACCGCGAAGGAACTCTCTGAGTTACTTAACTACTGTCTTCTGGAAAAACAAGCTGGGAGTAATCAAACCCACAGTAAAAAGCTCCTTTCTGAGTTATGCTTAACTAAGAGTGCTTCACCACAGACCACAGCGTTGCTTAATATGAAATAAACAGTGCTAAAATGTGAATAATTAGTTTGCAGGTACGGCAATCGCGAACGAAGTCGCAGGTACAGCTAGTATATTATAATATTAAAATATGAAATTACTTACATAAGAAATAGCTATTCAAAGTATATAAATCAGAGTTATTTAATGACATAAGTAACTTTTTTAGTATTTTGAAAGGGCGTGGAGTGTGGAGGTATATGTCCTGTATGTCTTTAGATAAAGTGTTAATTAATTTAGGTAGAAGGTAATTGTAGGTTCTCATACCATATGGCATTATTATACTAAAATGATTAAACTAGAACGAAGGCTATACGGCGACAGAACATAGAAGCTACAGCAGCAATGCCTCATTATTTTCCATTCCCTGATTTTAGGTTACATTAAAAGTGAACTCCTCGTCGCAGGATCATTATTAAGCTTCAGAAACAATAAGTCATATACGGATGTTATGACAACAAAAGAGAGAAGAAGGATAACTGCTCGAAAAAAAATAGTGAAGTGTGGCTGTATTAAAATTATTTTTGGAACTCTTTTTCCACGATAACGAAATGTCACATCTAATTTTCTCTCAAATGTGACCAATTATATCCTTAACCCATTCGCATCGGCGATAATGATAACAATAGAATTTCATTCATAAATAGGCCATAGTGGTCCAGGACGATGCCAACTTATTAACAAACACGATATGAAAATTTTCAAATTGGCCAATCGCATCCATATGAAAACTATTATGTTCTCTAATTTTCTCGAATTTCTGAGTCCTGACAAACCAAAGGTCGTAGCCACCACATACAGCGCGCATTGAGATTGAACTTTATTTTATTCATGTTTTTTCATTACAAGCTTCTAATTGATCTGCATCGCTACATAACAGAAAATTCTTGCTTCTTAATCCGAGAACTGTACTTCTGAAACCGGTAAATATACAAACAACTCTGACAAACTTCTAAGCTAAATCGATTATTAAACCACTACCTAATCAAAGCTTTAATATTTTATCAAATGTTTAGGGCCTGTTTCAGAATGTTTGAGTAAGTTCCGGTTATACTACCCAGAACATCTATCTATATATATAAGAATCAAAGTCCTGGCTCACTGACTGACAGACAACGCACAGCCGAAACCGCTGGTCGCAGAGACTTGAAATTTGGAGGGTGTATTTGTCTGTATGCATAGGGGTGTACTAAGAAAGGATTTTTCGAAGTTCAACCACTAAGGGGGTAAAAATGGGTGAAAACGTTTGTTTGAAAGTCCTTTGTTTTTGAACTTACAGTTCTGAAAATTAGTAATCGGATAGATCATTCAAAATAAAAATTACATGTTCTAATTTTTTTCGACAGGGATGACTTAAGACGTTTAAATTGGGGATGAAACTTTGTATGGAAAGGTCATTGTTTTTGAAGTGATAGTGATGAAAATTGGTATCCGGATGAAATTTTAAAACAAAAACATGCCACTATAATATTTTTTACTGGGGTTGATTAGAAGGATTGAAAATGGGAAAGAAAGTTTGTCATCTGAACCTAAACCGCTGGCGCTCATCCTATTCGTCCATCTATCATATTGACGTATGTTTTGAACCGTAACAGGCAAACAATTAAAATTGAAACAAGTAATATTTAAGAAAGAAAGAAAATACTAACTAGCTAACTAATAAAACTTTAGTGTAAAAATTAATAATAATATTGTATCTTTTAATTACGATAATTTTATTAAGATATTTTTCTAAATCAATTAACACTTATACGTTAGTTTTACAAAGCATGGAGGGAAAGCTACGCGCTGAGCATCGGAATCGGGTGAGACGACCGTCGCGCGTCAGTATGACAGGCAGGTCGAGTATATTGTTGCGATCCATAACGTGGTGTCTCACCACTAAGCTCGGACCAAGGTTACTTAAGCGATGAGCGCAGCCACTTTCAATACCTCTCCTATTTATTCCATGCAACTCAGGAAAGGACAAACCGTAAAGAGATTGCCAGCCATGTAGCCAAGACAGATGCTATGTGAACGGAGACAATTTCACCACTGCGGCTGAGTACTGTTTCGATATGTTACAACACTCGACATGGGGCACCACGTTTGAACTGGTATCCGCTGGGCAAGTATATGACTATGTTTTCGAAGTGTACCATAATGGAAAACTTTATGGAAAATGGGGTACTGTAGGTCCACCTATAAAACGATTACGATTTACGGGGCCAATTTAAAAACATTAAAAAGTAACCTATTTATATTTGATACGGCTCCCAAAAACCGGTAACGGTTCCTGAAGGATAGTCCACGTGGGCAAAGCCACGGGTTAAAGCTAGTATTTAATAAATGAAACACTATCTTTCCGTTTCACAGTCATCGATTTAGTCTATCCATCGGTTAAAGCTTGAAACGCGCTGCATGTTAACTGTCATTTTTATCATTCAGTTATTTTATATTCTGAGTAGTATAACCGGAACTTACTCGAACATTCTGAAACAGGGCCTTAATATAATAAAGTACTAAAGCCTTGATGAGGCTGTTTGTTTGTGTGTTGATGTTTCAACCTAAACACAGTGTTATGGGAATCTAAATAATACCTTTATTACTTGGACAGACTTTACGACTCGTTGAGATGGGAACAAGTGAAACAGTGAAAGGATTTTAGCAATCCTTGACCTTGAGTTTTGTTTTTGTTGCGTTGAGACATTATAAATACCTACGACATAAACAGCATTACATTAAAAATAAATAAAGATGCACAATGCCTAGCCTTGATCCGTGGCTGGCCTTTGAAATATTCACTTCCGCGTCATAAAGCAAATAATTGTCATCATCTCAAAAACCGCACTCTGGTGCCAAATCAGTAATTAACGTCGCGTTCTTTCAACAGACAAACAAATTAGAAAGAATACATTTATCCGACTTTAACGGCGACTCATAATTTGCCATTATATACCGTACTGTATCAGCCTAATCGTCCACTGCTGAACACAGCCTCCCCTGTTTAGGGGGTATTTGCCATAATCCCCACGCTTGGCAGGCGGCTTGGGGATCGCAGTGTAAGATGGCAGATCTTCAAAAGGCGCTGCTGCCCACCTTCCAGTATTTTTCCCTAACTCGCCTCTTACGACACCCACGGGATTATATGGAGAGGTGCAATTCTAACCCGGCACCCCACGGGGATAATTTTATAGGCTTTATACAATACAATACAAATAATTTTTATGGGCTGAAGTTATATAGGTACAGATTAAATAGGAATCCATAGGTTCCGGAACTAGCATCAGATGTGTTTCAGGAACCATGGGTTTCTCCCTTAAACTTCAACTGGCCGGTCACTTCTCCATACAAACGTCGCAGGGTGATCAGTCCCTTATTTGAGATTTTAGGTCCAGAACTAAGCATGATATCGACATATCTCTTCATTATCTAGGCTTGTGATGGCGCCGATTTGTAAAAAAAATCTTAACTTGAAAGTTATAAGCCTCGAAACATCCGTATAATGTCACGAATTTTAGCGCATGTTCAGACGTAAATAAACGACTAATAGAGTATGAAATCCTTAAAACTATGTACATAGAAGCGAGCACTATCTTCTTACTACTCATCACGGTGTCTTACCCTTTCCCACAAAGGTATAGGTGAAATAGCATGCTTTGTTGCCTCTTCCGCTGATAAGTTCGGGCCGTCGGCAAGTGCATCCTTAATGGTTATGACTCAAACGTAATCAAGGATTAGACGATTCTTAGTAAAAAAAAAATCACTTGACTAGTGTCTATTGTCGTCTGATCAATATAGATACATCATCGTCTAATAAGCCACCAGTCAAAATGGTTTCTCTGTTCAGTATAACTTATAATTCTCGCCCGCAAAACTCCCAAAATGTATTTTCCTCGCTAATATTACTCCGCTTCTTAAGTGAGAATCTTAATTGACAACTGTACTGTACCGTATCAGCCGGATTGTCCACTGCTAAACACAGCCTCCCCCATTGGGGGGATTTGCCGTAATCCCCACGCTTGGCAGGCGTCTTGGGGATCGCAGTCACAGATATCAGTTCCTCAGAAAGCGCTGCTGCCCACCTTCTGGTGTGTTACCCTTAGTTGCCTCTTACGACACCCACGGGTAGAGATGGAGGGTGACATTCTAGCCCGGCACTCCACGGGCAATGGACTTAATTGACAACGACTACCTATTTAAAACTATTATAGACATATTTACTCACCAATAGCTCTAGACACAGCCAGTTGTCCATTGACTCGCCACGTGCCCCAATACATGACAGACCCTCCGGATGACTCTATTCGAATCCTTTCATCCTAGAACAAACAATTCACACAATTTTTATTGTTATTATTATTTTTTTAATTTTATTTTGACGGAACAAGCTCGAGGCCCACTTGATGTTAAGCGGATTAACCTCTGCCTATAACAGATGCATTTCGTCACAAGTCACGAATTGCACTGCGCCCGTCCCCTTGTGTTGTAGTTATTAAGTCTCATGTGCCTGTAATTTCACTGGCTCTCAAGGACTGCTGCCGGAACACACCGTTAGGTGCTTGGCGACAGATGTTCTACTTGAGGGTAGTCGCTAGCCAGGCGGACATTCGCAAAATGCCCTTCCACCATGCGGTGAAGCTCAATCCCGCGGCGGGATTCGAACCATGGACCTGCTGCGCGGCAGTCCATAGCCAATGCCACTGAGCCATCACTGCTTCAAAATTATACGCAGATATAAAAGTATAGCCTCTGTAGGCTGTTAATATTCCTTAGGTTTTGGACATTCGATACTTTTTATAGGGTGCGTTTCGTTATGTATCAACATAAAATGTATCATAAAATCGTTGTTTTTCATACAGTTCGAGATTCTTATAGGGAGCCTTACACGCGTTTGGCAGGTTTTTAATCTTGGTAGATATTGAACTAAAATCACACCAAGTTTGAAGCTTGTATGTAGTACCGTTTTTACTATTGAGCAAAAATAAAAATCGTGAAATAAAACAGGTATTTTGCATGTTTTGCACCTTTATTTTAAACTTATTGTTATTATTATTATTTGTTAGGCTATCCACCATTTTTACCCATATTCTATGAAAATTTCAACGGGCTACCTATTACCGTTTCAAACAGGCAGTTCTTTAAAAGTCGGACGGACTGAAGGACAGTCGTGGCTTTGTAATAGGGTCCTGATTAGTACGGAACCCTAAAAATAAAAAAATAAAATTTCAATTGTTCACTTCAATATGTTCATTATTTTGATACCCATCTTCCCATCACTAAAATCCATAGACAAGATCGATTACTAAATGTCAAAACACTGTCATTTCTGTAAACAGATTTTGTGATCATTACGGTAATTGATTTATATTTCGGAAAAACATATACATTTTAATGATATTTGAATGCTATTCGAAGCGTGGTGTTTCTTATATTAGGTCTAGTCAGTTGTGAATGGCCATAATATAAGTGATTATGACGGAAACTTGTGATAAGGCAAGTAAGAATAAACAGACTTTAGAATACTAAATTCACACGCATCTTTTGCTGGGTTTCTTTCGTTAGTCTCCGCCGTTGTTAGGGGAACTTACTTCAAATTGGGATAGTGTTAAATGTTCTGTTTACACGTATGCAAAGAACTTCGTCTGCCCATTTAAAGATTTCATCAGCGTGATTGAGTTGTAAGCCTCAAATTCAAGAATAATGTACAGGAAAAAGTGACTGAAATATCTTAGCAAAACTACTTAATAAATTTATTACTGGACTTAATCTATCAGAGTACTATTTCTGTCGAAAGACAATTCAGTTGGATGACGTGAAAGCAGAGCACCAAGATAGTCAAAATACAGTGTAGATTTTGCAGAAAAAAACACGCCAAAGGTAATTAAGGTTGAACTGGCCGTACAGTCCTCCATACAAACGCCGTAGGGTGATCACTCCCTTATTTCAGATTTTAGGTATAGAATTATGCATAATATCGATTGAACTCGTCATTATCTAGGTTTGTATCGTAACGAAATTTTAAAAAGATAATTCAGTTGAAAGTTATGAGCCTTGAAACTTTATATGAAAATGTTTCGAGTCTCCATAACTCTCAACATAATTATCTTTTTAAAATTTCGTTATGATACAAACCTAGATAATGACGTGTTCAATCGATATCATGCTTTGTTTCGGACCTAAATCCTCAAATAAGGGAGTGATCACCCTACGACGTTTGTATGGAGAACTGACCGGCCAGTTCACCCTTAAGATCCACATCAATTCCCAGCTAATACCAAACTGAGTTTCTTGAGATTGAAGCACTCGTAGCGAAGTTTGCTTAGCCGTTCTTAACCAACCTAAGTTAAGCAACGGCCGCCGCGGTCATGACATGGATGGGTGACCGCTATTGACATTACTACTCATCGGTCGGTCCTGGTTGTGTAGGATGACAGTCGTTATAGTACGGTAGTAGGGTAGTTTCCCAATGCCCGCCTGGCAAGCAACTACCCTCAAGTAGAAAAGCTGCCGCCAAGCACCTAATAGTGTGTTCTGGCATCTGTCCTTAAGAGCCAGTTATTCGAGGTTAGCCTGAACAACATCATTGACCACATCATCACTTACCATCAGGCTATAGTGGTCAAAAGCTGGCCTATCAACTATAAATAAAATGAAACAAAAGTAATGTTCAGTTAACTCTTTTTTTTTCGGATAAGGCGAAAAATAAAAAAAGAAATGATTAGGATTAATGTTTCGGAGTTTCTTTGCGCGATAAAATCCGGAACGTGGATATTCGCCAAAGAACCAAAGTCACCGACATAGCTCTCAGAATTAGCAAGTTGAAGTGGCGATGGGCGGGCCACATTGCTCGACGAACTGATAACCGATGGGGAAGAAAGGTTCTCGAGTGGTTACCACACTACACCGGAAGACGTAGAGTTGGTAGGCCCCCCACCAGGTGGACTGACGACATCGTGAAAGTCGCGGGTAGCCAGTGGTCACAAGTGGCTAATAGCCGTTCTTTGTGGCGTTATATGGGGGAGGCCTTTGTTCAACAGTGGAAGTCTTCCGGCTGATGATGATGATGATGAGGATTAATGTATTATATAATATTATAGATTAATATTCATTAATTTTAATAATGTATTCATGATCGTCTATGTTCATAGGCGATATAATAGTTTCAAAAAACTTTTTTTTAGTTTTATTAACACCCGTGCGAATCCCGGCTTGGCCGCTAGTTTAGTTTGAAGTATAAAGTTATCCACGTATTAATTTAACCGTATATTGGTGAAATTAGGCCTGAAAAGTATAAAATGACTTGTGGAAGTCAGACCATGATAATGTGAGGTCAGTGGTTTGAATCAGCATGGTACCAACTTCAACAAGTTATTTTATATGTTTCAGTGTTGGAAGTCAGCTCCGTTTTTTTTAAATACTTTTTCCCCATACATTTTTTATCAGTGCCACTCGCGGAAACTTGAGCGAACTAAACATATGTATGGTAGAAAATGTAAAACTTTAATGAATACGTGAACAATAAAAAGTCATTAAAGAACTGTTTTTATGCTTTATAACTTAGCCTTTGACCTTTATCGCTCCTGATAGTAAGTGATGATGTGGTCGAAGATGTTGTTCAGGCTTACTTACAGTTACTGGCTCTCAAGGACAGCTGCTGGAACACACCGTTAGGTGCTTAGCGACAGATTTTCTACTTGAGAGTGGTAGCTAGCTAGGCGGGCATTCGCAAAATGCTCTACCACCATGCTATAACGATTGCCATCCTATGATGACAACCGGGACCGACGGCTTCACATGCCCTCCGAAGCACGTGCACGCTCAGTAGTAATGTCACTAGAGGTCACCCAACTCATGACCATGGCGGACGTTGCTTAACTTTGCTGATAACTTAAAAAAGGAGGAGGAACTTAAAGAGGCTATATAATTTAGCAGGTAATGTTTGGTACCTCTCTGCTGGGCTTATGCGGGCGAACAAGCTGCATGAGCCGCATCCGTTTGGCTAATAACGCGAGGGAGTCCCCTGCCCACGCCGCGAGTAGTTTCTTGCCGCGGACGGTGACCGCGACCGCTGTGCTGCCGCCGCACGCTCGCTAGAACATAAACACAAATTAACTATAACGTGATATAATAACAGATGGTAGGTCTTATGACGTACAGTTCCCGGCATGAGAATATAAGGACTGTTCCATATCTTCCTATTGGATGCTATAAAAGGCGACAACTCAAAAATATATACAGGGTTATTGGTAAGATGCCAACACCCTCTTAGGGTTGACTTCTGCTAGTCATAGAATATAAAATAATATATATTTAGATAATGTCAATTACCATACAACATAGCATCAGTTAAGTTTGAAATTTTATCATTCAAATATTAATTTATTGTATAATAACACTTCAATATAAGAAAATTGAACAATTTACTCTTAAATATATTTACACTTTCCGATTCCAGTATTATTTTTGGCAAATGATATCGTCGCGTTTCTTCAGTCAAGATTTCGATATAAAGACAAGGAATAAAACTTGTGTCACAGTAAAACAAAGTAAAAAACTATTAGATCAATACCATCATTAATCATAAGACATGTCATTTAATGGATTTGCATGTTGTGCAACAAAAGAGGTAGGTCAAAAGAGATTGCTTAAAGCAGCGATGCTAGTTTTAGAATGCATGTGAGGGTGTAACAAGAATGGGCAAGGTATAAGAATGAGAAGAACAGTGGAAGTTAGCACCAGTGGGTGCATCTTTCAAGTTTCTGTCAGGTCAGGACCAGAGGATAGGTAATATCAGAAAAGTTTTTTTTAACGTTATTTTGACGGAACAAGTCCGAGACCCACCTGATATTAAGTCGACTAACCTCTGCCTATAACAGATGCATTTCGTAAACCACGAATTGCACTGTGCCCGTCACACTGAGACGTACAGTTGTTAGGTCAGATGTGCCTGTAATTTTACTGGCCCTCAAGGACTGCTGCTGGAACATACTGTTATGTGCTTGGCGACAGATTTTCTACTTGAGGGTGGTCGCTAGCCAGCGCTAGCGGGCATTCGCAAAATGTCCTTCTACCATGCGGTGAGGCTCAATCCCGCGGCGGGATTCTCACCATAGACCTGCTGCACGGCAGTCCATAGCCAATGCCACTGAGCCATCACTGCTTCAAAAGCTAAGAATAGACTGGCGTGGTGAGACTATTTTATTGGAATAGACAAGAAGCCTTTTTGTTTATAACTCACCTCTTGGTTAGATTTTCTTATGAATTCAGCGTCTGTCCTGAGGAAAGCGTCTCTCATGGCTTTCTTCAAGTCAGAGGTGAAGTGTGGACTCTCCACCATGTATTGATGCAGGTGAGCGGCGCAATACGTGGCAGCGGCAGAACCGGCGTGGCCATCGTATACCGCATAGAAACTGGTTGGTTCTGTCGTCTGGAAAAATAATATTCTGGCTTTAGTATAGAAAATATGGGATAAAAAATTAATTGCAAACATATGAGGGGCACTTAATGTCGTAAAATAGTTAATTAATCGGAACTAAATGATAAATTTGAGCTGAGACTCACTTACCACGACAACATAATTAGCAGAGCATCTCCCGACTCTAGGAACGGATGTTCGGGGTACGAATTCCGCTCGTACCACCTGCTTACCCTACCGCCAAAAACTAATATCTCGAATAAAATGTAACTACAAAATAATAACATAAAATTTATTTTCACAAGTCATTTCTGCTTTATTGTTGTTTAACAAAAAATGTTCTGCATTTAACCATTGGCTAACCTAATGATAGGTAATGAAGTGGACAATACAGGCTAACCTCTAGGTTATAGGCTTTCAAGGGCGGCTGCCGAAACACCATCAGGTTTATATGACAAATTTACTACTCGGAGGTAGCTAGCTAGCCAAGCATTCGCAAAAAGCCCTACCGCTATCCTAAAACAAAAACAGGGACCGACGCGACGGCTTAATGTGCCCCTTGAAGCACGGAGGCCTTCGTTAGTAAAAACCAGTAGCGGTCACCCATCCAAGTAATAACCACAGCGGACGTTGCCTAACCTAGTTGATTGATTACTAGGCAAGCTCCGCTATGAGTACTTCGAAATACTGTACAATGCAGATTCTATATACCTGCATCTGTAATACCTATTAATAGGTATATGTATGTATCTATAATATATGTATCTATAATGCCTATTAATAGGTATATTGAAGAGAAACGATGATAATATTGTATTATTAATATGTTAAATATAAGTAGAAATAATTGTATACATTTTCAAGACAATGCGAAGTGTTTTTCAGTATTCAATTCACAATAAAATGTTTACTTGTAGAAAATGTAAATTGAACGTTCACAAGGAGAAAATGTCAAGACTGCTTTATATTATCGTTTATTATTGGCGCAGAGTCAAAATGCAAAGCCGAGATGTGTATATTGGATTATTATGCATCTGATTATTGCGATATCGCTTACGTTTATAGTTCTGTGACCTATGCTATTTGAGACTAGACTTGACTATGCATTTTAATAAGCTAACTTTATTATTTCTATCAAACGAGGTGACACCAAGTCATTTGGTATCTGGAGAATCAATGTCTTTAAGAGACAGTTTTCATTGTATTAGGCTTAGACTGACTTATACCATTGCCGGCCATATCATCACTATATTGTTACTTAAATTTAAAGGAAGTCTGAAGTAACAATAATAGCAAAGTAAACCTTTTGTTGTTAACTGGAGGAACGTAATTTAAATGCCTACTACTCCGAATTCCTTTTTTCTGAAGCTTCGCACAAAATTTCCGTCGCCCCTAACCCATCGGGCCTTCCCCTATTACGGTTAATATAATAAAACGATTGCACAAAATGTGTCTTTCCCGCCAGTCTCGACGGAGGAGCGGTTAAGGCACTCGGTGCGTAAAGCTGGAGGATGACGCGGGTTTGAATCCCACTCGAGATGAAAACTAAGTGTTCTAAAAATTTTAAATATGCTGAATATTTTTGTTAATAAAAGTTACTAATTCAACTAAACTTCAAAGAAAAAAATGAACAAGAAACACAACTTCTACCAGAAAATATACTAAAACGAAATGCACCAAAAAGTAAATTAACCAACATCGTATGTAATGTTTTATGTTCATTTTACATTGACAAGTGAAAATGAGAACATCATAAATATAGTCGAAGCCAAATACGCATTACTCGGGATCACTCAAATTACTACTCATCAGATCACACTGAAATTTAAATGGAACCATATGACCAGCACCAGATTATAAAAAAAATATCGAAATCGTAAACCCGATACAAAGAAATGAGGTAACACACACAAAAAATACATTCTAATAGAGAACCTCCTCCTTTTTTAAATCGGTTAAAACTGAGCCAGCACTTCGTTCGACCCAGTGTGTCGAGTGCCCTTAGCAAGTTCAAGGGAAAACTAAAGAGGCATCCGGCGTGCGTATCGACACGGTCGCACACTCTTGACTCTCTCAGTGCCCTTCGTTCGAATAATACCCATTTGCCTACATTCAAACTTATATAATTTTCTTGTATGATAACTTGTGTTTCAATACTTTTAAACGCCTTTAAAGGTTTAAACTAAGGCTGAAACATATCTAGTTCAGCGTTTTTTGTCATCTCAGTGAATATATAAATTCGTACCTTGTGATTGTGACCTACGTGTACTTATGTCTCATTTTTGGTCCCTTGTCAAACACACTTACGTTGACAGAACCTATATATAATGACCGATTAGGAAGACGCGTTTAAGAATAAAGACAGCAAAAAACACAAACAGTTTAAAGTATTTACGAATTTGAAAATTACTTCATACTATGCTTAGCTATCGTGTCAAGACCTTTAATTTAAATTCGTAGATATTTAGTTGATAAGATGCTGTCTCAATAAGAATGCGTGTTAAAGGACTACCTTTAATTATTTTTGCAGTTTGAGCGTATACATGCCTGAATCCCGACGCTTGGCAGGCGTCTCTTGGAAAGCGCAGTGTAAGACGGCAATTATTTAGAAGACACTGCTGCCAAATCTGGTATTTTCCCTTAGTCAACTTTTAAGACTCCTACAAGAAGATATGAGGGACTGCGATTCTATCCCGGCACCCCACGGGGTGTATAATAGAATAACTTACATCAATGCCAAATAATGCTTCTAAATTTCCAATCTCGACATGTCGGTCTTCCATAACTCTTCGGGAATTCTTGATGGCACATGAGACTGTCTTGAGATCACGCTGCGCAAGCGGCGGCGGGGGCGGGAGCGAGTCTAATCGCGAGTTGTCGAGGTACCGGAGGCAGACGTCGTTCACTCGCGCTGTGACCGCTTGCATCAACCGTAGGGCTATGTATACTGAAACGTACAAATAAAACATTACGTAAAAAAAATATTGAAAAATAAGTTCCAGATAATCTAAGAATGGAAAAAGATTGCTACATTTCCCGACCCGAACCACTTCGCCTCCCTCAAACACAAACAAAATTATACATAATTGATTTAGCATTCCTTAGTAGTTGAAAAGTCAAGCAAGGAAAAAAAACATTTATAAATGAAGTCAGAAGCAAGAATTTAGTACGAGTGTGGACGTGGGAGGATCCTCGTTGCACCTAAAATTGATATATTCCGATTAACTATCAACTTTCAGGATGTATCGTAGACCCGCTATATATAATATCTTGTAACTTCACCATGAATTTAAGTTTTTTTTTTTCATCACTAGTATCTCTTTATACTGAGATTAATTATTAAGACACACCCTAACACAAAAACTATTGGGTACTATAAAAATGATTGAGCTCACGTAATCCGCGTCAGAATAAATCCTCCAGACACAAGAATGTAATTTTTTGTCTAACTTTATAATAATGTACCTAGTGCTGGTTATTATCAAATTTTCAGATTGCTTTCAAAATCATAATTAAAGCGAATTCAAATCAGAAGTAGAAATAGCTACCTACTAGCTTTCCGACCGCAGTTTCCGCCCACGCGTATGTCGGTTATCGAGCAAAACCAATAACCTCTTTTTGCGCAGTTGTATAAAAACTATCCTATGTCCTTTCCCGGGTCTCAAACTATTTCCATACCAAATTTCATCCAAATCGGTCCAGTACTTTTTAAGTTAATTCGTTGCATACTAAAATCCAAAAATACCTACAAAACTTTCCTCTTTAGATTACCGCGTATGAAAATTGTGTGAATGCGGAACATTTTGAAATTAAACATTTGTAATGTTAGTGAATTAAACAATAATGGACAAAAACGCTACTTGCCTAAAACTAAGCAATAACGTGAATCGTAATAGTCTGACCATGGAGCCATTAAGAATATAATATACCACAATATAATGACGAAATCTACATTTTTTTTAAATTTTTAATCAACTGATTTGTTGGTTACATAAACGTTTTAATTATTTAGCAATTTCCGAGGTTCAAAACGTTCCTAGCCAATTATGTAGATCGTTAAGTAGTCTTACGTCACACTGTGATGTTCAACATAAGACATGCTTTATCGATGAAAACAATGAAGAATGAATACTTACATTATAAATATTATAATATGCTACTAGATGCTATACATCCGAGTGCTATGTATACATGGGAACAGCAGTCGAGATACGTATATAGGTACCTATGTTTTATATATATATTGTTTATCTTAACAACATCCTCGCATTACATGAGGTCCTTCGCACAATACACAGATTGAGCTGTATATATCTGTATTATCTGTGTCCTTGGTGCATATAAATCACACAGATTCAAAATGCCGATTTATTTGACTAACTTTTATTGAACATAAAGTTATTTGGAGAACTTGTTTCTTTATCTCACACAGAAGAAAATACCTTTGGATAATATTGTATGTAGTGCAGAGAGACCTCAAAGGCGCAAGGACTTTCCAATTACGATAAATATGAAGTTTCAAGATACCTTAATTTAAGCTTACTTAAGCTTTCTTTAGAGTCTATCGGTCTCCGACTATTTGTATATTTTACAGCCGTCAATAAATATGACATGAAATAAGTATGAGGCCATTTTTATCCGCTTAGTAGAGATATCGTAAGGTGGTGGTGGCAAGAGAATGCATGTAATACTGAATCTAGCCTTTGACCACTCTCTCATCAGATTGTAAGTGATAATACCGTCGAAATTGATGTTCAGGAGTACTCGAATAAATAATTGGCTCACAAAAATATCATCTATTTCCCACGCCGATTCTAATGAATTTCATGCAAACACAGACCCATCAAAAATGCATGAAATAAATGACAACCATTAGCTTTAAAGAATATATATTAGAGGTAGATGGTCACTACCTATTATGGTACATTTATCTATGAGATAAAACTAGACAAAGCAAATGTCAGTAACCGCCAGCGTGCGATGATCTAACAAAATAAACAAGCAGAGATAGATGATATCATGTGTCTATGTCCTAGATCGGACACCACTATATGCCCTAATGGGTAAATATAGGTATGTCTAGACGCTTAAGTAGTAATCCCCGAAAACAAAGGATGTTTGCGTGGAATTAGGTTACGTCGCGATCCTGTGGAATCGATAGTTTCCGTTCATAACAAAAGTGGTAGAGATATTTATTATAAAATATTGATGCGCTCGCTATGAGCCTTGCTTAGTCGTCCTTAACCGATCAATAATGTTTAGCAACGTTCGCTGTGGTCATGAGTCATGACATGGATGGGTGACGTTAATGCCATGAGCGCCATTGGATCAGTGAAGCACTGAACGCTTCCGTGCTTGGAGGGCACGTAAAGCCGTTCGGTCCCGGTTGTCTTATAGGATGGCAATCGTTGTAGCTTGGTAATACCTACCTAACTATACCCTCTGTAGAAACAAGTACAAAATCTGTCGCCAAGCATCTAGTGGTCAAAGGCTAGTCTATCAGCTACATATAAAATTAAAGTACCTACTGCATAAAAAGGATCTCAAGTCTTTCCATATCGAGGTTATTATGTATCTTTCAGCCTTTGAATAAAACCAGGTGAGGAGTTGACACACGTAGTGCTTTGGTTTAAACCATGCATAAATCAATAAAAAACAAAGAAACAATAATGATCACAAAATCACAAATATACGGTAGGAAAAATTTAAGTTATGTGCGGGATTCGAACCCGCGTCCATCCACCCCTTGAGCCGGGGTATGCTCTAAAACCGTACTTGATTAAGTGCCTAAATATATTAAAGAGTAGGTGGGATCAGAACGGAATAGTAAAATAATTAAAAATAAACGGATCCCACTCTAAATTATAAGTGGGATCAGAAGGGAATAAAAACTTAATAGAAAATAAAACTGATACCATGTGGTATCTCTTCGTGGGATCGGAACGGAATACACCAACCAATTGAGTTAACATGGCATGACGTCATAACTCAAATCTTTCCTATCGTTCTTTAACCATCGTATTGTGATGGACGATTTGAGTTATGACGTCATGTCATGTTAGCTCAATTGGCTAGTGCATACCCCGGCTCAAGGGGTGGGTAGACGCGGGTTGGAATCCCGCACATGGCTTAAATTTTTCCTATCGTTAATTTGTGATTTTGTTATGTAATCCGCGTAGCAGGCGTTATTGCAAACTTAACAATATTAAAACTGTAATGATTGATAACCTGCGTAATTAAGTATCCTAATATTATACAATAATGCACGCAATACTAAAACACGATCATATACTCATAAATTAGAACCTCGTGCGTGCATCATCTGTCAAGTTTGATAATAAATTATGTTAAGTGTATTCTAATAATCCTCATCCTTGGCTTTAGCGTGCAAGCATCCGTTCAAGCGTTCAAGGTTAAATACCGGACCTCACGAAACACTAACTTGGTACTAGTGATTTTAGCCCAACAGCCATTACAGGCCCCTAAATCGATCGGACAGTTCCACAAAATATAATAAAACTGATAGTTTCTGATACGCCTAAGATTGATTCATTAACATTAATAATGCTGTAAAGCATCAGCACAATGTAGCCAGACGCCGGATTACATTAACCAAATTCAAGGATGTGATATTTTAATTACGGATTATAGCCCACATAATATCTCCTTGAGAGGAAACCGTATAGCCGTGGAAACTATATTAGGAGACAACGATGTCGTAAACTGGGGACTGCATTATTCGTAGGTCTTTTTTTTTATTGCTGGTATGTAAACCTTTCACCACAATCTCACCTGATGGAAGTGATGATATGGTCGAAGGTGTTAACAGGCTTAACCTAGAATTACTGGCTCTCAAGGACAGCTGCCGGAACACACCGTGAAGTGCTTGGCGGCAGATTTTCTACTTGAGGGTGGTAGCTAGCCAGGCGGGCATTCGCAAAATGCCCTACCACCATGCTATAACGACTGCCATCCTAAGACAACAACCGGGACCGACGGCTTAACATGCCCTCCGAAGCACGGAAACGCACGGTAGTAATGTCAATAGCGGTCACCCATCCAACTCATGACCGCGCGCGACGTTGCTTAACTTTGCTGTTCGGTTGAGAACAGCTAAGTAAACTTCGCTACGAGCGCTTCAAAATTATTGCTGATATGTAAGCCTTTGACCACAATCTCACCTGATGGTAAGTAATGATGGGGTCGAAGATGTTAACAGGCTTAACCTAGAATTACTGGCTCTCAAGGACAGCTGTCGGAACACACCGTGAAGTGCTTGGCGGCAGATTTTCTACTTGAGAGTGGTTGCTAGCCAGGCGGGCATTCGCAAAATGCCCTTCCACCATGCGGTGAAGCTCAAGCTCACGGCGGGGATCGAAGCACTGAGCCATCACTGCTTCAAAAACGTTAGGAGTTGGGAGGAAAGTAATGGAAACTTATAGAAAAGTAGGTTCTACAAATAAATATGTAAAGAAATGTAAGTCAGCTCAAAACAGTAGAACGTGCAAACCTTACCGCGGCGTGGTTTATAAAGTGTACCGTGCGGCACAACAACATTACCTTGATGCGACCAATCGGACGCGATTATTTCTAAGCGCCAAAAATGTAATTTGGAACATTGTGCGTGTTTTGTTAATTATTTTTTGTGAAGGATCAAGCGCGAGTCGTACCTGATGTTAAGCGGTATCCTCTGCCTATAACAGATACATTTCATCACAAGTGACGAACTGCACTGCGGCCAACACATTGAGACATAATTGTTAAGTCTGATTTTTGCCTGTTATTTCACTGGCTCTCAAGGACTGCTGCCGGAACACACCGTTAGGTGCTTGGCGACAGATTTTCTACTTGAGGGTGGTCGCTAGCCAGGCGGGCATTCGCAAAATGGCCTTCCACCATGCGGTGAAGCTCAAGCTCTGGGCGGGAATCGAACCATGGACCTGCTGCGAGACAGTCCATAGCCAATGCCACTGAGCCATCTCTGCTAATTGTAAAAAATTTGATGAGTCCGAAATCAAAGCGGTAACTGTACGAGACTTACACTTCTTATTTATTTGTAGGTTTTAGTTCTAAAAGTGTAAGATCATGCCTAAGATCACATTGTTAACAAGATACAGATTAAAATCGTTTGCGTCAGCAAGCCCCTCAATTGGAAGCTGTGTGTCAATTTAGCAATAATTATTGAAGGACGTTGCAGCAAAATGGCATTGAGTATACAAATTGATTCAAATAAATTCAACTGAGGTACGATAGCAATTGCAAACGTTCATAATAATATGTATGTGCAAGTGCATAAATGTATGTTTGCACGGTAATTTATCAATGTTGCGTTTTTATAATCTGATTTTTAAATATTATGTTTGTCATTTTGAGAACTGGACATTTTGTTATACGGACGGAAGATACCCTCAGTCTTAAAATTTAGATGTATAGTATTTTACTTTGATATGGTAAAAAACATTTGCGTTTGTGCAATAGTGAGTCCTAAGATATATGTTTTAGTGGAGTTCCCGAGTACTCACTTGAGAAACATAAATAAAACGGATCCAATTTGGTTTTTTTATTATTGATATGTAAGCCTTTGACTACAATCTCACCTGATGGTAAGTGATGATGTGGTCGAAGGTTAACAGGCTTAACCTAGAATTACTGGCTCTCAAGGACAGCTGCCGGAACACACCGTTATATGCCTGGCGACATATTATCTACATGAGGGTGGTCGCTATTCAGGCGGGCATTCGCTATTAATCTACTACCATGCGCTGAAGCTCAAGCGCGCGGCGGGAACAAACCATGGACCTGCTGCGCGGCAGTCCGTAGCCAATGCCACTGAACCATCACTGCAATATATAGAAGCTGTTTTTATGTGATTGTGACGGAACAAGCACGAGGCCCATCTTATGTTAAGCGGACTAATTTCTGCCTATAACAGATGCATTTCGCACGAACGAACCGTCACACTGACACATACAGTTGTTAAGTTTCATGCACCTGTATTTTTTTCTGGCTCTCAAGGACTGCTGCCGGAACACACGGTTATGTGCTTGGCGACATATTTTCTACATGAGGTTGGTAGCTAGGCGAGCATTCGCAAAATGCCCTTCCACCATGCGGTGAATCTCAAGGGGCGATGGGGATCGAACCATGCACCTGCAGCACGGCAGTCCATAGCTGTTACCGCTCGGCCATCATTGTTTCAGAATGAGACGACATACATTATCTGGTTTTCATTGGTTACACTGGACGGGTTTCATTTAATAAATATAGGTTTTTAATTATGTAGTCTATATACGATTCAAAACGAGCTTTTTCTTTCAGTAATCAACATTAGTATAATTTCAAGTTTGACAGTTATTGAATTTTATATATCCAACGTTATTGGTACGCCGCCAAAGAAATTTCATCCTTGACTTTATTTTTTAACATTTTCATAATTTCTGGTATCTATAATAACTTCTAACTGACAGTGGCGGACATTACACGGACATAACTTAGCTAACTAATAATAATTTATTTCTGTAATACATAAAAAAAAACTGTCCTAACTCCTATCATATTATGATTTAACTTTCTTATTTTCACGCCTCCCTAAATCAAGTTTCTTCAATTTAGGAAAGTATGATAGGCACTACGCTGAGAGCGTACGATTAGTTCGCGCGCCAAAATTAAAAAATCGTGAACCATTTTTATTCCGAGAATTCGGTTTGGTTTTCTGTTTCGGTATAATCTTAATCACCATTCAGCGCATCACTAGTCATTATAATTCTCATAAGTAATCATAGTAAAATTACAAATCATAGGTTTTCCCAATTCTTGTTGTGCACCGGCAAAATATTATAAGCGGACATAAACACATGACAAGTTTTTGGTCTTCATTGTGGGTAGTAGATAAATTATTAATATGGTATATCATGATTTATAGACAAACTAGACAGAATATATCGTCCGAAACTAATTTTTACTGTGCTACATTAAGTTGTTTCTTTGAAGCTTTTCGCAGATTCAAGCATGAGCTACTCGTACACAGAAAAAAAAGACTTCTTTAGCCAAGAATATACATTGTCTTAATAAATTCAAGACAATGCTGTATTACAACAAGAATATATTCTGAACTGAAAAATAATCGAGTCTTGATATTACACTCGAATATTCTTAGGAATATTGTTTTGACCCAAGAAATATTTCTTCACATAAAGTATTCAAATTATTATTTCAAGATAACGAAAATATTCTTCTAACAATAAAACAGGAATTCTTCTGTTAACATTTTATTCTCTAAATAAAATTTCCATATTCTTTATTGAAATATTTTTAAATATTCTTGTTGAATATAATTTAGGTGCTTCACTTACGAATATTTATGGTAAGATTCTGGGATTCAAAACTAATCATATTCGTATTTAAACACTTTAACGATTTCTCCAAAGAAGAATGCAATATATACTTTGATTCAAGAATATATTCCTGAGAATATTGTGTTCTGTTTTCAAGAATATATTGTTTTCAATATATATGAATCACAAATATTCTTGAATAAAAACACACTGCGTTGGCTCAAGTATTCCTTTTTTTCTGTGTAGCATATGCTTTTCTAAAACATAATAAAATACAAATCAGAGTAGTTTACGCTAGCTGTACTTTTTTCAAAAGATCGAGAGACTCAAATCTCATTATGGAATACTAGCTACGCCCCGTGGTTTCACCCGCGTAGTCATCCGGGATCCAAATATCTATATTCTTAGTTTCATCCAAATCAGTTCAGCCATTTCAGCGTAAAGGAGTAACAAACACATACTCAGCCACAAACTATAGCAATTCATAATCTTGGTGTGTGATACCCTAGCTAACGACTCATATATTACAAAACAAAACACTCGAACTTAAAAAAACTGTTTTCTTTTTACTCCTGATAGGTAAGCCTTTGACCACAATTTCACCTAATGGTAGGTGATGATGTGGTCGAAGGTGTTAACAGGCTTAACCTAGAACTACTGGTAAGGACACCTGCCATAGCCAATGCCACTGAGCCATCACTGCTCAAAAGGCCACAACGTATGCAAATTTCAACAAAAATGAAAAGCATGAATAGCAATTTGATTTTGATTACTTAGAAGTTGGATTACACGTAAATTTTCATTATTTTGATTAAAAAAATGTATATATAGTATAAAAATGTGTTCAGAGTTAATCGCATGTAATAAAACTATATGGGATTAACTCTGAACTTACCAAAACAAAAATCTTTAAAATCAATTCAAAATTGGCGGAGTAATCGCGTAACAAATATACAAAAAAATAAACACAGTCAGATACAGTCAGATCGAGAACCTCCTCCTTTTTGAAAGGTGGTTAAAAACAATCATAAATAGACGCGAGTTTATACCATTTAAAATTGTTTAATTACTAGGTTTTACTCTATTTTTGTTCCTTTATACAATCTTAAAAATTAAAATTAATCTTATAAAGAATTCATTACCTATTGCATTAAATTGCATCCCCGAAATAATATTGCTGTTTAATCAGCTATAAAAAAATAATAATAATAATATAAAAAAATCATATTGCAGTATTTGCAGTGCTTTGAAATATTACGAGGCATGACAAAACTATACCTAGAATGACTTAAGAAATGACCTACCTGAATCATCCGATTTGTATCCAAATTCATTTGGGTATTTCTTGCATGTGACTCGCACCTCGTCCAGTATTATCCGCAGCAACGGTGTCATCAATGTGGGTGGGCATTGTCTGAAAACATAAATTCATTACGTTCAACCATTGAACTTATGAAAAACGGGAGAAGCGGCACCCGTACCTCGACTATGGCAATGCCAAATCAGGCGACGTCTCCTGATGGAGTCTCAGTAGTTTGCGTCTACTGCATACATGTCTTCCTGACTTTAGTTTAGACATTCATTAAAACGTATTGAAGCGCTCGTAGCGAAGTTTACTTAGCTGTTCTCAACCGATCAGCAAAGTTAAGCAACGTCGCCCGCGGTCATGAGTTGGATGGGTGACCGCTAGTGACATTACTATGAGCGTTTCCGTGCTTCGGAGGGCACGTTAAGCCGTCGGTCCCGGTTGTTGTCTTAGGATGGCAGTCGTTACAGCATATTGGTAGGGCATTTTGCGAATGCCCGCCTGGCTAGCTACCACCCTCAAGTAGAAAATCTGTCGCCAAGCACCTAATGGTGTGTTCCGGCAGCTGTCCTTGAGAGCCGGTACTTCTAGGTTAGCCTGAACAACATCTTCGACCACATCATCACTTACCATCAGGTGAGATAGTGATCAAAGGCTAACTTATCAAGCATAAAAAAAAAAGAAAAAAGTATCATATACCTACAGTGGAAGTTGTAGCGGTGTGCATTAAATTCTTGTGTACAATTTCGCCACATTATATTGTCGTGGCATTAGAGAGTACCCTGTCCTTTTTACACGACTGACGAAAAAAAGGAGTGTTTTGTTTCAGGTGTTTTGTGTGTATGTTTGTGAATTTCTTTATATCACTATAACTTCTAAACGGCTCAACTAATTTAATGTATGAGCTATCGTTAGATTCGTCTTGGTAGCGCAAGTGACAATAGGTACATAAAAAATCTGGCGGATTTTATACGCCATATTGTGGAAGATAATTTTTTTGTTTGACATGGACGTCTTCCAACTGAAGATGATGATAATACTTTTTTTACCTCGGCAGCTCAAACATGGAGGTTTTGCTACTGAATAATAGAGAGCAAAATGCGATTTTGCTGCGAGAGAGATATTGAGATTTGAATTTAGAATACATCGGATCTCATAAAAACCAAATAACGAACATTCCAAAAAGCATAAAACCATATAATTTGAAAACATATGCGTACTTTTTGCATAATAATTATATATTAAAATATGAAACAAATTTACCCAACACCTACTTAGTTTATCATGTACATAATTATTTATAGTTTACCAATGTTTAATGTCGAAATAGTATAATAATAATGTATAATATCAAGGTGGCACTTTCAGAACGTACCCTTAAAAAAGTAGCAGCAATCAAAGTAACGTGTAAAGTGAATACGAATATATACAAAATAATTACATTATATGAGTGAGTCAGTCACAAAGACACCAATTTAACACCAGAGGAATTGAAACAGCAAGTTAATAATTCTAAAATAAAATGCCTTGCACACAAGTTAAATGAGAAATAGGTAGCGAAAAGCCTACGATTACCTTCTATATATTTAGTTTATTTTTTATTCTATATGTAATCAATGCTGAGGTGAAAAGTTGTCTGATCAACACATAGGCTTAGGATGTACGTAGCGAAAAAATCGTAAGTCTATGGATCAACACGAGACCAGTTTGTACATCTCGTGCTTTACAATCCCTCGATACGCTCAGGATTCTAACTTACACAGAAAAAAAGGAATACTTGAGCCAACGCAGTGTGTTTTGTTTCAAGAATATTTGTGATTCATATATATTGAAAACAATATATTCTTGAAAACAGAACACAATATTCTCAGGAATATATTCTTGGATCAAAGTATAAATTGCGTTCTTGTTTGAAGAAATCGATAAAGTGTTTAAATAAGAATATGGTTAGTTTTGAATCCAAGAAATCCTTAATTTTGGATCAAGCTTAACATGAAAATAAATACTTGATTCAAAAAACCATACGTGTTTGAAGCAAGAACCGATTTCTTGAGTAAGAATAACGTTAGTTCTGAATCCAAGAAAACGTGATTTTTAGAACAATTATATAAATACTTGATTTAAAAAACCTTGCGCGTTTAAAACAAGAATCTTGTTCTTGATTAAAAAATATGTTTAACTTAGTTAAAAATATTTAAGTCATGAATTAAGAAAAAAAAATATTTAAAACAAATATCGATATCTTGGTTCTAAAAATGAATATTTCCTTAATTAAGAATTTGTATTTTTGATTTAAAAAAGACTTTATTTGAACGAAGCATTCGGTATTTCACTTTCAAGATATAGCCATATTTGTAAGTAAAATAAGAATCTTTAATTAAGAATGCGATTGTTCAAATCAAAGAAAAAATATTTTATATTCAAGTATTAGTATTTTATACTCATCCTTATTGGAAGAAAAATGTTTACTTGAATTGAGATCTTGTTATTACTGACATTCTTTAGTGAATTTAATTAAGTTTCAGATGAAAACGTTTTTGGTTTTCAAATTATACATACCAATATTTTGATATAAGATCATATTCTTATATGAAATATAGGAAAGTTTTCTTTCTAGATTACTAATAACAATATAATTCTTCAATGAGGATTTACATTGTTTTGACTGTAGAATTTATTATCTTCTGGTTAATCATTTTGATTATCTTGATTCAAAATATTATTTATTCTCGAATCAAAAATCCGAAGCATAAGCCAGGTTGCGATGCTGTAGGCACAAACAATGAATTTCAAAACAAATACTTCTCATATTAAAAAGTAAATCTAAACATAAAGCAGTTTAAACTTTTAATGATTGTATTTGTTTTGAAATTAATTGTTTGTGCCTACAGCATCGCAACCTGGCTTATGCTTCGGATTTTTGCTTCGAGAATAAATAATATAATAATTAACAACATACATAATATATTAATGACCACATGCATGTCTAACTGAAAATTAGCAACAAATTTGAATCCAGATTTAACACTAATTAAACATTAGTCAATACAATGTATCTTTGGTTCACTACCTATAACTTGTTAAATAAAACACTATTGGTATCTGTAAGACTATTATATTTATTGAATTAAACTTCAGACTAAATCTAAGGATACAGTCGTATTACGTAACTATTTGTTATATTTTGCGTTTAATTATAAGATACAAGTGTTACGCAGCCGGTGGATAACACGCGTTAAAAACACGATACAGTTTAGATACCATGGCAAAAAAAAAACTTAATCACTCACGAAAACTGATACTTCACGGTGTCCACAACTATGTATAATGTTGTCCAGTCTGACCATCAGGATATAAGATTGAACAGATAATTTTGTCTGTGCCGCTTTTGTTTTGAGATTATTAATTTTCTGCTCAACTTCACCAGGAGACTGAAAAGTAAATATAGAAATCACTAATCTACAAAATGAAATTCAGATGCTAATGAAATAGTTTAGAAAATATCATTTTAATTACCTTTTCTTTAACAATGATCCCTTCTATTGATTCGACTGTTGAAAACTTGACCTTTCTGTTCAGTCTGCTTTTAGGTGGGAGCAGGTAACCAAATATTTCCATTTGAGATATATAAAATCATGAACGCTAGTGTTTTAATGGGCCGCCGCTCTTCGTAAGTATCCTCCTCAAAGCCTTTGGACTGGCCTGGTCACTCTCACTAGTGGATAAATCTTAAAGAAAAAACAAGCACGATATAACATTATACACAGCATATTACACAGCTTAATATTATAATTCCTCCGTTACACAGAGCACGACAATATGACATCCTACTTAATATAATTACTTAACCCTGATTCACCCTCATCTCGAGTGTTGCAGTAGTGGATGCTTGTGTGTAAACAGTGGCTTTACCTTACAGAGAAAATATAAAAAATACTGTTTTGATTTAAACATTAATTTGAACAGCATTGAAAGATTTTAAACTTCACCGCAGCACTCGTTTCAGATTCTATAATACACATGATACTCATGCTAAAAATGCGTCGCGCGCGGTCATGAGTTGGATGGGCGACCGCTAGTGACATTACTATTGA
Source organism: Plagodis pulveraria (assembly GCA_963890685.1). NCBI lineage: Eukaryota > Metazoa > Arthropoda > Insecta > Lepidoptera > Geometridae > Plagodis > Plagodis pulveraria. The sequence goes on from OY982957.1 coordinate 23,849,121, forward strand.
GCGTGCACGTGTTTCGGAGGGCACGTTAAGCCGTCGGTCCCGGTTTTTGTCTAAGGATGGCAGTCGTTATAGCATGGTGGTAGGGCATTTTGCGAATGTCCGCCTGGCTAGCTACCACCCTCAAATAGAAAATCTGTCGCCAAGCACCTAACGGTGTGTTCCGGCAGCTGTCCTTGAGAGCCAGTACTTCTAGGTTAGCCAGAACAACATCTTCGACCACATCATCACTTACCATCAGGTGAGATAGTGGTCCATGGCTAACCTATTAGGAATAAAAAAAGAAAAGAAAAAAGGTAGGTATAGTAGAGTCCATGTTCGAAGCTTAGGTACTTACCACGGAAGTTTTGTATTCTGACATCATCAACGCCATTGCTTTGAAGAAACTGTATTGTTTCTTCCATTATAATGTACACGAACACTTCTAAATCTGCATGAAACTACCTAATAGTTAAGATTATAACGTACAAGAAGTCGCCGCAATAAATAAGAATAGGTTTCCTCCGGTCTGATTTAACGACTTCACAGAACACTTGTTGACCTATTTGAGGATCAAGGAGACTAACACTAATTACAAATTTACAATTAACTCAATGGGATTTACAAATTTTTGAAGCGCTTGCTATGCACGACATTTGCGGAACTTTCGCCCACTCAGTGTTGCCAATTCCAATTCAAAAAAAGAACTCAAACTGTTACAGAAAAAAAATATTATGATTGCTGGAAATAATATATTATGATATTGAAATTAAATCATTAATATTGAAATATATATATATATTGCCGTTGTGTGATTGAGCATTTTATTACATATTGGGAAGTCACATGAATTTATTATAATTTTTCTGGTTATTTTGTTTATTGTCTGATATGAGTGTAGAGTTTACTGCGTAAAGAGTGATTTAGTTTATGTTATGAAGTTTGTTCTAGAAAATTAGTACCGCCGCAGTTGGTAAATAAACATTACTTTAAAAAGCAATTTAAAAAAAGTTAATTACTAAGAACTGAAATTGTAAATTTCCCCTATATTAGGCATACCGAAAGAGGTCGTGTGGTACGTAAAGTTCCACCAACTTAACTGCAGTTCTCGAGGGCGCTATTGGTCAAGGAAATCAACTACCAACTGTCACAGTACTCTAGGTTAGCCTGAACAACATCTTCGACCACATCATCACTTACCATCAGGTGAGATCGTGGTCAAAGGCTAACCTATCAGGCACATAAAAAAAAAAAAAAAAAAAAAAAACTATTTGAGGGAATTTTGTAGTTCTTTTTTCTGCCGCCTGAACAGATAAGTTGGTCGAACTATACCTACCTTTCAGCGCTAACTTATCATTTTCGATTTTTCAATAGAAATTCCGTAGTAAAAAACTCAATAGCTGAGTGTTTTAGCTAATAATAAGTAGCCCTTTTAATTAATTTAATTGAAATTTGTTTCATACAAGTATGAAACAAATTAAAACGGGTTATTAAGTTCAGAATAGAATAGAATAGAAGCACACGATATCCCTCCTAAATATTTCTTCGCGCCTTCTGGTTTGACTGCAACGCTCCTGCTACCATTTCGAACACGTTTTTGCATCATCTTAGCATTTTTTTATCAACCTGGCAGCACATTATTAAAATAGGTTCTGGAATATGATTTTTTGGTCCAAGAAAATATTCTCAAAAGAAATGTTTCTGATCAAAACATTTCTTTTCAGATAATATTTTAATCCAAGAAAATATTCTTATCTTAGATATTTTAACTTTTAACCCTGGAAAATAAGCTTTCTTTTTTTATTATCATCCATGATATACGGGCTAAAGATCTAGGCCTCACTTGAAAGCAATAATAGCCGAGCGTTAACAGCTATGGACTGCCGTGCCGCAGGTCCCTGGTTCGATCCCCACTGCCGGCTTGAGCTTCACCGCATGGTGGAAGGGCATTTCCCTTAAGTACAAAAGCTGTCGCCAAGCACCTAACTAAGTTGCGGCAGCAGTCCTTGAGAGCCAGAAAAATTACTTAAAAGTGTGAAATAACTTGTCGCAGTCGGTACCATGCGCACAATATTGTGATAATTGGTATATTTAAACCGGAACTTTAACAAATTATTTCACACTTTTGAGTGTTGCAGTCGTTACCATTTTTTGGTAAATAATTAAGGTCCAATATGAGCTAAACCAGCCAAATGCGTGTCAAGATATCGCGGTTTCCAGTGCGAGGCGAACTAATTGTTAATTTCGTAAGATTATAGAGATCTTAATTCATATATATGAAGAGGTCTTCATTTAATACTCAATTTGTTTCGTATTAAGACTTCTTAAATAGCTATGAAATAACTTTATCTCCACGAAATATTTTCAACAACTTTAATGTGATACCTACATATTATTGTAAATTTTTGCTTAAGTTATTGAAAATCTTTCGTAAAGATAAGGTTATTTCAAAGCAAGATAAAGAAATCTTACACCTACACATACAAGAATAATTTATTTTTACAATGACAATACAATATTCAAGAACATGGAGAGAGTTTTTACAAGAGTTTTTATCTAACACATCAATAGTTTCATTATAAGACTTTTTATTATTTCGTTAAAACTGCTTCGTCTTTACGGATGGTTTTCTTTAGTTTTAATTAGATTAAATTAAAGTTCTTGCGTTAAAAATTACTTGTTTCGTATATAGAGATCGTAATTAAAATTTTGAATTAAGAATCCATTTTTTCCGTATTAAGATTTTTTTATATTGCTTTGAAATAACTTTATCTTTACGAAAAGGTAAAGTAAATTACAATAATACAATATCGCATTGAAAACCTTTCGTGAAGATAAAATTATTTCCAAGCCAGTTAAGAAGTTTTAATACAAAACAAATGGGTTCTTATATCAAAACTGTTTCATATTTTCAATTAAGTTCTCTATATTCTTAATACGAAACAAATTCTTTTTTACACAAGAACTCTAATTTAATCTAATTAAAACTATTGTTTAGCCGTACGTAAAGACGAAGCAATTTTAAAGAAAGAATAAAAGTCTTCTAATTTCGTGGCTTATAATGAAACTATTGATGTGTGGAATAAAAACTCTTCATGTTCTTGAACTATGATATTGTATTCTCTTTGTAAAAATAAATTATTCTTAAATGAAGAATTGTAATGTATCCCGATGAATTTAATGAAAACCGTTCCGTAAAGAATAAATTATTTTTCAGGAAGAAAAGGTAGTCTTAAAATAACACAACTCGTATTTGAAATCGTGCATGTTTTTCAATAAAGAATGTAACTTCTTAGCTTACCGTAAATATTCGTAACTGAAGAACCTTATTTACATTCGAACAAGAATATTTAAAAATATTACAAGAAAGAATATAGAAATTTTATTTTGAAAATAAAATGTTAACAGAAGAATTCCTATTTTATTGTAAGAAGAATGTTTTCGCTGTCTTGAAATAATAATTTGAATACTTTATGTGAAGAAAATATTTTTGGGTCGAAACAATATTCCTAAGAATATTCGAGTGTAATATCAAGTTTCGATTATTTTTCAGTTCAGAATATATTCTTGTTGTAAGACAGCATCGTCTTGAATTAATTAAGACAATATTTATTCTTGGCTAAAGAAGTCTTTTTTTTCTGTGTAGAATAAAACAATAATAGCATCCTTCGCTTGCTAGGGATTTAAATTCAGTATTCTCAGAAAAAAATAACTGCTCTCTTGTTCAACAATTAAGTATAATGTTGCAAAAGCAATAATATATTCCTAACAAATAGAGAAAATCATTTGCACAATAAAATTAATTGATTAACGGTTGACTCGCGCTAATCCGGTCTCTTCCTAATCCGGAACCTCCTATAATCCGACATGCTCATAAAAATACATACAAAGCTAATTTATCACGGGAAATATTCTTCAATACATTCTTATTTTTTTACTTGTGGCTAGACTACAAGAAAACACTCGCAAAGACGGGCATATCAAACACCAAACTACACAAAAACATTATATCAATCATATATTTTTGGAATCAGCCATTGGCTACATCGTCAAGGAAAATATGGCTGGAAATTATATGTTTACATGTATCATTATGTAGTAGGTACCATAGATTTAATCTTACTTTTTTTATGGGTGTGTTGTTTGTATGACAAATACGAGTTTGTTGGATTAAAAGCTGCTTGAAAATGTTCCGGATTACAAGAGGAGAGTCTACAGACTCTACAGTCCGAAAAATTCGATTATCCGACACCGACTTGAAACGATTGTCGGATTACCGCAGGTCTACTGTATATATACATATATTTTCATTCCACCTATTCGAAAAAGTTTGTTTTGTTCCAGACATAGATTGACTTGTTTCTAAGTCGCAGATAAAAATAACTATTTTTTCTACATTTTTATTTTATCACCTAATATTTTTAAATCTGAAGCACAACTCAGCACTTTTGTTGAGGTTACATTTCCAGGAACTTTTATTACAATACCCTGAACGGGCATACGCTTTTACAAACAATGAAAGTTACACACCAAAATCAGTTCACATGTACATAAAAATCTAGCATGTTGTGTTAGCCTTTAAGAGATTATACATTAAGCAGTGTACTATATTACCTAGAAAAATAGTCATGTATGTAAAAATTTAATAATTGTTGGCTGACCAGAAATAAATAAATAAAAATCATATATTCGATCAACTCAAGAACCTCCTCTTTTTTTAATCAATCAAAAACAATGACATACTAACGCACAAAAAGGTATCATTGACAATATCGTGCAAACAAGCAATAAAAAATAATTATGTTTGGCGGCAGATTGTGGACGCCAAGGCGGGTTCAACGTAACTTCGATCAATGAAGTACGGCCACGGTGGGAAATCCAATCGTGTACTACAAACATTCCCGCGCGCTTTGACACCATGACACAATAAACAGTGACGTATCTATAGTAATGAAAACAATAAAACAGGAACATTTTGATGACAAATGAACGCTTCACACTTGCTCAACTACAGGGGTCACATCACACCGGAAAACGATAGTATGCAAACGATACATCTTTTATAAATATTATTTACCATTTTAAGGTTAAGAGTTCTCGTAACGCTCTCCATGACGTAGTTTCGTCTTATTTTATATATCAAGTGTACAAACTCAGTGAAATTGTGTATGCATGTCCTAATATATATAGTTCTGGTTTCCAAGATTTCCGTAAAATTTGGTATTTTCTAAAATATTCAAAAAAAAACCTTTTATACCACACCCACTCAGAAAAGGTCTCTTTACTCGTTCAAAAACATTTCATTGCTTCAGTCCGTAGCAGTGAAGGAATGTTGTATGAAAATCCATACCTGCCCTGGTAGCGTTCTTTTATTTTTAGCTGCTTACATAAAAAAATTCAATCTCAAAAAGGTTTTATATCAAATAATTAGAAAAAAAATGTGTGATTTTTATTTGTACTCGATTTTCAATGAAAGGAGGTTGGCAACCTTTTTTTGCACTACCAGAAAAAAAGCGCGGCAATTTGTTATGTTTGGTTAAATTTTGTTTTTTTATTAAATAGATATTTTATTTATTCTAAATAATTTTCCAAAATTACAAAATCACAAATATACGATAGGAAAAATTTAAGTCATGTGCGGGATTCGTATATCTAACGTATATTTGTGATTTTGTAATGAAATCCGCATAGCAGGCGTTATTGCAAACCTAAAAATATTAAAATTTTCCAAAATGTCATCTGATAGTGAAAGTGACGATTTTATAATGATGACGCCACCAGAAATAAGAAATGCAGCTCAAGAAGTCAAAGAACTTACTGCCTGAGGAGAAGTCTCGAGGTAAGTACGAGAAAACGTATAATGATTTTATTTTCCTCGTAGGTGTAGTATAAAGCGCTATGTATCACTCGGGAGAAAGTTCTATTTCTGTTCTCGAGTTACTTGAAGGCAACTCGAAAAATTAAAATGATCATCTATTACTGTTCCAAAGATACAGCCTTAAAAGCGGTAATACCAATAAGCGTCAAACTTGGTATGACTATAGCACTACAGTTATATGGACTATATGTATATCTACTGTGACTATAGCCTATAATCTAATGTATAACAACAAATAAGAAGGATCTCGAGCTATATTGAAAAAGAACTATTTTATGGTACATTGTGTTTGTACGGAACCCTTGGCGTGTGACTCCAGCTCGCACTTGGCCGGTTTTCGGAAGTATTCTTTCTTCTTGGTCGTGTACTTCATTTCTGAAGGTCGTGTCCCTGAAAGGCCTTCATGGCTCTATGCACAATATTTCTCCATTTGGTTCAGTTTTCGGCTTCTCTTAAGGCGGTCGGTCGGAAGTATTAAGCGACCCAAGATTATTGTTATGAACGATATTATTTTAAAATTAATCTACATTTAATTTTTAGAAACGCGCAAAGTACTTTGCTTTAACATTTATTGTGCGAACGCAAAAGGAATTCTCTGAGTTACCTACTGTCTTCTGGAAAATACAACCCTGGAGTTTTCAAACCCATAGTAAAAAGCTATTTTCTGAGCTATGATTTACTAAGAGTGCTTCACCGCAGACCACAGCTATAAACAGTGCTCAAATGTGAATAATTAGCATGCAGGTACGGCAATCGCGAACGAAGTCGCAGGTAAAGCTAGTTATCAATAAATACGTTAAATAACCGTGTTAAGTTGGAGCGGGCCGCTAGTATAAAATATAGGTACCCATAATAAATAAGATTTACTCGTACTAAATAAAGAACTTTAAAAAAACATTGTGTTATCGCGGCTATTAAACGCAGCGAAATGATTAGATATTTGAAAACGCATGACTAATTGAAACTATAATACTTACAGCAAAGAACACAATTACTCTGCCTAGACCATGGATAATAGTACGTACGCTTTAGAGCAGGAGCAACGAACTCTAATCGGAAAATACCTTGCAGACTTTTCTTATGAAGCGCTCGTGGAACTTGCGTAGCCATTCACTGATCAAATAGCAGTTTTCTCTACGGTCACTACTTGGATGGGGGAAGGCATATCGTATCGACATCAGATTGTTCCTTAAGTAGTTTAGCATCTTCAACATTCATTTCAATTTTTAGTTGACGCATTCAGTTATTGCAAACCTACTTAATGCAGGAGACACATACAGGCTTATTGGTAAAACGCTAACAACCTCTGAGAGCCGGTTGCACAAATACCTACCTCATCGGTTGCGGTAACCAGCTGTCTTTAGATCGTTAACCGACACTTAAACACGTAAAAAAAATTAGGTCTGCACGAGCCGATCCTGCCGGGTCATAGAAATAATCGATATTTGTTGACGTAATTTTTTTGTGAAAATTACCTCATATGATGGTACCCGAATTAAAGTGATAACAACAGTTAACCATTGATTAATTATGCAAAAAAAAGTTGGTCTGCCATTGCGCACCCTGTCGGAAGTACTTGGCAACCCCCAAAAATATGCCCTTATGACACGCTCAACCTACCTCATCGAGTACCCCGATGGTACTTGCGCCAAATAATAGCCAAGAAACCCCTGATAATGGATCAAAAGGTTTGCCAGGTCTAAACTTGCCGGAACTTAGTGATCAAAGCATTTGAAGTAGGTAGGCAGCATAATTTCACTTAAACTTAAAATAGTGCTTGTTTCTAAATTTATAAATATTAGCTAGTTTTTCATCAAAAAATTAGACTTATAAGACAAGAAATGAAATGTTAAGAATGTATGTATAAAATTGAATAACATATACCACGAGTACAATGACATGTTTCCAATTTAGGTACACTAATCAAAACTTGTTAAAGTGCGCATTATTATTAGGGTTGACTTCTGCTAGTCCTAACAAACATTTTGAGTTTGTTAGGACTAGTTTGTTTTTTTTTGTGTTTGTTAATTTATATTTGACGGAATAAGCACGACGACCACCCGATGTTAAAAGTCTCTTGTGCCTGTAATGTAATATTTCATATTTTTTTAATACTTAGGTCGATGTAAATATTTAAAACTCTATTCAAAGGGAGCGCGGCGCGGTCCAGTGTTGCCGCGGCGGGCGCTCTCGGCTCAGAGAGATTCAAAATTTTCATCTCAAAATGTTTGTCAAGACTAGCAAAAGTCAACCCTAAGAGGTTTTTTTAGCATTTTACCAATAACCTTGTATAATTAGAATTCCTATACTTTGAAGCACTCGTAGCGAAGTTTGCTTAGCCGTTCTTATACCGATCAGCTAAGTTAAGCAACGTCCGCCACGGTCATGACTTGGATGGGTGACCGCTAGTGAGTATTGCACTGAGCTCTTCCGTGCTTCGGAGGGCACATTAAGCCGTCGGTCCCGGCTGTTGTCTTAGGATGACAGTCGTTATAGCATGGTCGTAGGGCATTTCGCGAATGCCCGTCTGGCTAGCTACCACCTTCAAGTAGAAAATCTGTCGCCAAGCACCTAACGGTGTGTTCCGACAGCTGTCCTTAAGAGCCAGTAATTCTAGGTTAGCCTGAACAACATCTTCGACCACATCATCATTACCATCAGGTGAGATAGTGGTCAAATGTTAGCCTTCCCCGTAACGAGTACATCTAGATAAAGAGTATATCTACAAGGCATCGTACACCAATCGATACATAAGTAATCAAATCTTATGTCTCTGTCATTGCAATGACAAACAAGAATGTACGCATTGCCGGCTTGAGTTTTGTAATCATATCTGTTTTTTTAGACACGTCACTCTTTATGAATTTATTACTTTGTACACGTGTGTCTGCTAATAATATCATATATATATTTTCATTTTTTTATTACTTATATTAACTTATTTAGCCACAATCTCACTTGATGGTAAGTTATGATGTGTACGAAGGTGTTAACAGGCTTAACCTAGAATTACTGGCTCTCAAGGACAGCTGCCCGAACACATCGTTAGGTGCTTGGCGACAGATTTTCTACTTGAGGGTGATCGCTAGCCAGGCGAATGCCCATTCGCAAAATGCCTTCCCACCATGTAGGATTCTAGCGGTGAAAGAATATTTCAAATCGATCCCGTAGTTTTTAATTATATTCGTTACATACAAAAATATAAATCTTTCCTCTTTATAATATTAGTGTAAATTTACAGTTTTAATATCAATGGAACGACAAAACGTTCAACGAAAACAAATAAATTGAAGTTGGCTTTTTTACTTATTTAATTAACTATACTTGAGACGGACAGTCGCCCACCTGACGGTAAGCGTCACGCCTGTGCATTTCAGTTGCAGTGTCACCGTTCTCGACCGGCATGACACTGCACACTGCTTACACTCATCACTCCGAGACGTTCATATGTCTCGGTTGCCCAGTTTTTTCAATTGCTACAATGCCCTTCACAACTAAACATAGAAGCATCGAAGCATTACTGTGCAAACACAGTAGTGTGGCAGAATATCTGTCACTGCGGTGGTGTAGTCCGGACACCTCGAAACATAGATACTTCGTCAAAGCCGGAAACTATTTTTTGATATTAAAATGACCTCGCCTGTCTTACGAACTGAATGGATCATAACACTGTAGACGCCCTTAAGGAAGCCTACCTGCACAATATTATTATTATTGATACTTTCGGAATTATTTCGATTAGGAATATAGAATTATTTCTATCGGTTCAGTGCGGAATAGAAATCGGTCAGATAGGAAAAAATATTTTTTAGGAAGAGAATGGATATATACTGAAAAACCCATTTCAACCGCAAGTCCTGTGTGCTAGGACTCATAAAGTTCAGTGAACTAAACTATGTTTGACATTTAGTTGACTACGATCAAGTAATGTCAATAATACAGGACTTGCTGGTTACAAAACCACCGTTTTCTACAATTTGTAATGTAACTGATAGTATTACATGATTTAGCTGTAAAGGACGTAGGTATATATATCGAATACTTGCCTACGTCCTTCACACAATTTAAAAATCAAGTGGAAATTTATAAAAACTAGCTTCGCCCCGAGCTTTTTCCGGGTGGACAATTATGAAAAGTACGCCATGTATTACTTATGTATTAATTATGTTTAGCATACGACTAATATAGTACTAAAATAAATAGTCAAAATATTTAAAAATAGAAATTAATTTTCAGTTTTGACCAACGCCTTCTTTATTTCACAATGATGATACAAAAAAAAATTCTTTATCTGTATGACGACCCAGGTATTTATATAACTTTTCTCTTCTATAGTACCTACATTTTCTTCAAAATAATAGTTATTGCACATAATATCATTCGCTAAGTAAGAAAAAAATATCTTTACCACCGATATGGCCAACATAAATGGACCTTTTCATTTAATTCCACTCATCTTTATGAGTATTTTCACCGAAGGTTTCCCCCAAACACCTTTATGTTGTTTTACATCGGTGCACCGTCTATCTCTAGCAGAATAAATAAACAACAGACATTTCCAGTAGGTACCAATCTAACTAACATAACACACGGGTTCAGTAGTCGTAGTTATAAAAATGCGGACGTGTTCGTCTATCCATACAACACTTAAAGAGGTCAATGCTCCCCTGAAACTGATCTTTCCCCATTTCTCCGTGATGTTATCTTTGTGTGTGTAATTGACAATGCCACTTGCCATAGTCCAAAGCTTCGATTAATATTATATCTATAGATTAAAATAGTTTCCTTTGCAAACGTAATTGGTCAATAAAGAAATACACGATGTTCTTGACGATTATTGGATAGAATGTTTATGTTTTACGGAGTTTCTAAATAATTCCCTTCGAATGCTTTGGAAGTCAGCTGAATCACAGATTAGGCGATAGTTTCTTCTGCGCTCAAGCATATTGTATTTTGTTAGTTACTACGTAAACTCAAGGTGGCTCGAGCCTCCAACCAAGGTCAAGTTGGTTCAGCCCGACCTATATGTATACCTATAGGGATCGATCCACCTCTAAAGACCGACTAAACTGCGTAGCAACAAGAAAAACATCAGTGCGAGAGTAAATTTGTAAAAAGCTTGTCGTGAGAAGCTTGTTGTGAAAACGTGTTTTAATATTTTATGCTGAAAATATTACCTTTGAATAAAATAAGCACTTTTGCTATTCATATGCACACCTAAGCTACCTAGATAGGTAACTCTATCTACATATCATAACAAAGCGAAGTACAATGATTGACTTATCAGGCGAGTAAATAATTGCAATGATTTTATCAGATAGCATTGTTTTGTGTCGGCTCTAACTGAACGAAGATACAAAATTATTTTTATGAAATTTTTACACACTAGCTTCTTGGCCGCGGCTCCGCCCGCGCGTATATCGGTAATCGCAGAAAACCATTGAGGTTTTTTTGCGCAGTTGGATAAATATTGTCCTATGTCCTTTCCCGGGTCTCTAACTATTCCCATACCAAATTTCATCCAAATCAGTCCAGTAGTTTTTAAGTTTATTCGTTGCATACAAAAATACAAATCTTTCCTTTTAATAATATTAGTGTAGACTCAATTTTATTTCATACTACAAACATAATTCATAATAATTAAATCAAACTTGACTTAATTATTATTAATTAAAACTAGCCTAATCAAACAACCCAAATAATGTAGACTTAGAAAATAAGAACTATTCTTTCTGAATGACTTTGTCTTGTGCTCATATAATACTGAACTAACGTGGCATTAAATAAGGATATCAACCAGTTACGCTCTTCTATCGAAAATTCAGATTTGTGATGACTCTTCTTATATCATTGAAATAATTATATTCCAACAACTTTTTCTTCGTCAACACTTGAACAGTAGAAAGTGACTACGGTACACACTCCTTCAACTGTGTAAATGTATTCCTATAGCTGAAATCTTCCGCAGAGTCATCTCTTCAAACTTCCAAGAACAAAGGCAATGAAAGCCGAACAGGATTGCTCGTAACTTTCTAACTCTATCAGCCAGAGCGTTGACACTGGGGCCTACTATCAAGAGCATCCGTATCTGCCCACGCGTCTCTCGCGCCAATTTATATGCAGACTAACAGAGGGCACCAGCCTACGACCTCAACCCACAAGCCCAGCACTATTTCAGATGCAGAGAAACATGGAACTCGATCAGGGATTTATTGTATTTGAATATATCCATAGCTAAAACTTCACTCAATGTTTCACGTTATCCATCTTATCTAGCATATATAATCTTAAAGATTGGATATAACAATATCGCTCAAGCATTTCTTGAAGGAAACTAAACAAGTATATCAGCAGAGTGAAGGTATATCAGCAAATGATGCCTAGAGCTAGCTGTACACTTACTAAGTATTACCATCACATCCTGCTTATAGCAAGTGGTTTTTATTACCGAGTTCAAAAACAGGAGGATATCCTCAATTCGTCAGTTTTTTTACCTCAGTACTTTTGTTTTTTACAACATTACTTTTAACTGGGTGAACAGACTTTTATGATTATTTTTTATTTGAAAAATGATGCTTGCCGTGTGGTCCCATTTAAATATCATCAAAATCGGTTAAGCCCGTTTTTGAGTTACACTCAATAACTGAAAAGTATTTTCCTACCTTGATGATATAGTCATTGACAGTGAATGAATCCCTTAAATAGCAAGCGTCACTAAAAAGGGTAATAAACATTTTACCGAAATATGAAACAGACTTCTACACTCAAATGTGTGAACTTGTCGAAATCGGTACCATGGGCACAATAGTGTGATTGTGCTTGACTTTTGAACCATCATGTTACCGACTTCATCAAGTTATTTAACACATTTGAGTGTTGAAATAACTTGGTGAAGTCTGTTACATTTATTGGTATTTTTTTTTTAATGAAACGCGTTCGAAGTTGTTCATAAGATAAAAACGTTTCGTCGGTTTGTATAAGAGCATTTAATATATTTGTAGAGATGACAACGCACGCGATAAATTGATTGCACCATCAGTGCAGATTGGCAAGTTTCACGTGTCTATTTTCAGAATATGCATAAACACACTGTTGCTTATTGACATCTCGGTAATACGACCTATTGCAATTTGCGTAGTACCGAATGTCATATTGTGAACCAACATAAACTGAATTTGTGTTGCAGTTTGCGAACCCCAGATTAATATTTAGTTTTTTTTTTATGCCTGATTGGTTAGCCTTTTACCACTATCTCACCTGATGGTAAGTGATGATGTGGTCGAAGATGTTGCTCAGGCTAACCTAGAAGTATTGGCTCTCAAGGACAGCTGCCGGAACACACCGTTAGGTACTTGGCGACAGATTTTCTGCTTGAGGGTGGTAGCTAGCCAGGCGGGCATTCGCAAAATGCCCTACCACCATGCTATAACGACTGTCATCCTTAGACAACAACCGGGACCGACGGCTTAACGTGCCCTCCGAAGCACGGAAACGCTCAGTAGTTATGTCACTAGCGGTCACACATCCAACTCATGACCGCGGGCGACGTTGCTTAACTTTGCTGATCGGTTGACAACAGCTAAGTAAACTTCGCTACGAGCGCTTCAAAATTGCCTTTGTACCACAGTTGTTAACCACTAACGGTAAAAGAGTGTTATTACGAGAATAAGTTTAAGGTCTCTGTGTCGGTATGTATTCTGTCTCACAGCATTGTAGATCCCAAGTCACTTAAGTGTAGAGTGCACAGAGCGCTTTCCATACAAATGTAGTTTCGTCATATTTTAAGGCGAGGCTTTCCATGCACTTTAGGTATTTTACGCTGACACCTCAGGCCGCACTATTTGGGAGCTCGACGTATTCATTTACGCGACACAAAGTTGAGTGCGATGCGCCGCGCGCACGTCTTTCGCTCGTCAGCCACCTATATCTGTAACGGAGATCAAGTCAGTAAGACATTTTAGAATGGAATTAGCTTTTGTCGTGTATTGGTACATACGCCGGAAAAATAATCGGGTCCTGTTGGGGGTTCAGTCAGTAGTTTATATTAATACATGATGATAGGATGATTGTGTACCTACCGTTATTTTATTAGATGGGTTAATTCTCAATCTTAAGAAAAATGTGTTTATTTGAGAGAACTATATTAAATGAATATATTAAAGTTCTATTATATTTTTTATCATTGGGAAAGATATTTAATGCACCTATACACAAATTGTAATTTAGTATTTTAAAAATATTTTATAAAAAAAACACTAAATGTCACAACCATGTCATTTGAGATTCCCAGAATTCAGTAACAAGCCTACTGGAAAAAGAAAATGCTCTTAGTATGATTTCTTTTCCTATGGCGACATATATCTAGAATAGTCATGTTCCACAGATGTATTTTATATAGAAAAATACAAAGTTTCATCTAATCTCCTAAAATAAACTTTTGTAATATCTTATTTGTATATTTTTCACCTGAAATAGTACAATTTTAAATTAGCCTTCTGATCACTGGTGGCTGATTTATAACAGCAACTCAACACAGTTGTCCTATGAACTAATGGCGTGGAGTGGTGAAGCTGCGTAAAATAACTTTTTTATTTTGTAAAACGGGCACCATTAAGCTGTCAAGACCGTGGCACTTAGAATAGGTATATATGAATATTTCTTCCTAGATTTTTATATATAAAAGGGATAAAGTATGAAATTGCAATTTAATTGTATTAGGTACTTCGAATTGACATTCATGCATTCACACACAAAACTTTCATGATTTGAGATCTTTGAGTGAAACTTTTTTCACATGTAACCTATGAGGTACTTCTTTTAAAAAATGTGCAACATTCGATTTTCAACTTTCAGTTGTTTTTTTATTTTATTTCAACTTTGGCAAGAAAGACTTGATACTTGTAAATTTCGAGTGATTTTTGAATACGAGTTCGCAATATCAATATTGCGTTTGAAAAGGGGACTGCTAATGAACGCACCGTCCGATTTTGGTTTAAACACGTTCCGGATGGAAACTACACTTCTGGACACATCTATTGGCCCACCTTAGAGTTTAGGTTTCGAAGGCCCCTACCGAAATATGATTGCTAGATTGAACAAAAACTGTTGATGCAGTTTTAAACCTGATACATTTTACCATCTTTTTCGATCGTATTGTTTTAAATTTGAATTCAGAATACCATACGACATGGAGCTACGCCTAACAAGTCGGATATGCGCCTTGTTAAAGGCAATTGATTTTTGAATAATAAACATGTTTTATCAAATAAAGGTTTAATTTAATAACGCGTGTTGCCTCCATGGGCATCTACCACAGCTCTCATACGATTAGGCATAGAGTTTATCAACCGCTCTATGAAATTTTGAGGGATCATCTCCCATTCCTCTTCTATGGCAGTTTTCAACTCCTGCATCGTCTGGGCAACTGGCTGACGAGCCCTAACACGTCTTTTTAGCTCGTCCCACATGTGCTCAATAGGGTTCATGTCTGGGCTTCTGGCTGGCCAGTCCATAACTGTGATGTTCACATCCCGAAGATATTCCCTGACGATGCCGGCCGCATGGGCTCTTGCATTATCATGCATAAAAAGGAAATTTGGGCCCACATAGTCCGCGTATGGTATCACGTGAGGTTCTACGCACTCACGAATGTACCTTTCAGCATTTAATGTTGGCAGCCGTGGTCCTGTAACAACCTCAAGTTGAGTTTTGCCGCTCGCGGATATACCGCCCCAGACAGTCCATGAGCCACCGCCATAAGCAACCCTCTCTTCAAAGCAGCATTGTGCGAAACGCTCTCCCTTACGTCGGTAGACCTTCTTCCTTCCATCATTGCCATGTAACACAATTTTAGACTCATCAGAAAAGAGTACACGGCTCCAATCTTGCTGTGTCCAATTTAAATGACTGCGTGCGAAATGAAGGCGCGCTGTTCGGTGGGCTCGCGTTAGTTTGGGCCCATTAGCTGGCTTGTGTGGTACCATATCGCGTTCTTTTAACCTTCTCCGAACAGTTCGAGCGCTCACAGATACTCCGTGGAAGTCGCGAAGTTGGTTTTGTATCTCAATGGAGGTAAGGTGACGATTTCTCAAGCTGGTCGTCACGATGAATCGATCCTGCCTTTCAGTTGTGACCCGAGATCGTGGCCTTCCTTGGCGACGAACAAAGCCGCCAGTCTCTAGGTACCTCCGATAAACATTTCGGACCGCAGATCGACTTAAATTAAGTTGAGCACTCACGTTTCTTTGGCTGTGTCCGGCCTGAATAAGTGCCACAGCTTGGGCGGCGACTTCAGGTGAAGTATCCATAGATTATTGATAGAACCTCACCTTAATGTTAAGAATAAGTAATGTTTGTTGCAAAACCAAAGATATCAATCACTTTTTCAAGAATTAAATCCAAGTAAACCAATAAAACCTAGTTTTCTTAGTATTCGATTGTTTGATATCAACAAACAGGCTCCAAATTGTCTTTTGTTTCTTTAAATTGTGTTCGAAATTCAAAAAAAGACTATTGAATGAAATTGTGAATGTGCCAGGTTCAAAACTGCATAAAAACTTTTTGCTCGACCTAATATAAAATTTTAGCTAGGACCAAACGAAACTGAAAATACAAGGTGGGCCAATAGATGAGTCCAGAAGTGTATTATGTGAAGAACGAACGACGTGGAAGACACAGGTGAATAAGATGAATTGAAAGAGATGGTGAAAGCCGATACAAGCTAAAAAGAAATTGGCGGCATGGTTTAACGTTACCTTACCAACAATATTGGCCCATTTGCGTCAAATCAATAAAATAAAAAAATATGAAAAATGGGTGCCTCATGATTTGACTGATCTGCAGAAAGAAACGCGTGTTGAAACTTGTGTTGCCTTGTTGAATCGATACAGAATAAAATATAATTGCATCAAATTGTCATGTGATGAAAAGTGGAATCTTTACGATAACCGTCAGTGACAAATACAATGGCTCACCCAAAGTCAAACGCCGCAACAGTGTCCTAAAGCAAAGCTTACCAATAAAAAGGTAATGGTAACGGTGGTCTCAGCATGATGTTATTCACTATAGCTTTCTCCGATCTGGTCAAGCAATAACGGTTGATGTCTACTGTGTCGGATTCCGAACCTTGATAGAAAAACTAGCAGTGAAACAGCCCCGACTCATGAATCGATCTTCACCATTATTGCTCCATGATTACGCGAGACCACATACAGCACGAGAAACCATTTAAACTCTACAGGAACTGCAATTAGAAACCATTCATCATCTTCGGTATTCGACAGACCTTGCTCTAACGAACTACCATATTTTTCGTGATATGGACAATTTCCTACGTGATAAATAGTTTTCTTCCCAGGAGGCAGTACAAAATGCTTTCACGCAGTTTGTTGAATCTAGATCACCAGAGTTCTATCGCAAAGGCATAAATGACCTTCCTATTAGATGGTAGCAATTTATAGATAAAAATGGTAATTATTTTGATTAAATAAATATGGTAATATAAAAAAAACTAATTTCAGTTTATTTTTCAGTACAAATCAGAAATGTCATACCTAAACCCCTAATATAGTGTGTTGAATAACAATTAATCTAGTGATTATGTTAGCACGGCTATTTTTATTTAATCTTTGTGGTTATAGCTGACATCGTGGGAAAATTTCAAGTCCATGGTCATCATAACCGTGGTTTTCATAGATCCACGGTTGTGACAAGTGGCCCATGGTCGTGACTTTCAGAATCGTTAAGTAGTAGTTTAGGTTTTATAGATTATTATTTGCAGACCAAGTGTTACAAATCTCATAGAATTATATCGTGAGTTCAGTAAGTATGTCACCTAAAAATAGAAAACAAATTTCACAACTTTTTTGATATAATATAATCTCATTCCAATGTACTGTTGTGCAAGTTAAATAAAGAAGCCAAGATATCCAAGCCGATAACTTGTTAAGTTGAGCGCCTAGAGAAAGCTAGCCTAGAGTGAGATATTTTTGAAACTAAAAATATGTATCAATAGTCTTGGTTTTGACAAGAGCCACATTATAATAAATTTCATAAAGCTTTCCTGCACAGAGCGATTAATTCAAAGTCAATGGGTACATATGGGTGGTGGGTACATATCCTTCTATCAAAGAATCCAATTTTGCCAAGGACGGACTTGCCAAGGAGGAAGACAGTAATCAATTGATGACGTAGTTATTGACAATGCAGCAATCTCTGATCAATGCAACCATTTTTAGGCAGGTGTGCGAGATCTAGAAAAATTGGCCAGAAATATAAATAAAATTTGCCAGATGGTGTCTATTATTGAAGATACAGTAGAACCATATCTCGTAAAATTAACAAAAATTAAGTCCTAAAATATGGCATCAAATGTAATATTTGCTTGGAAAGAGCCAGAAGTAGTGTCATATATTAATAAAAAAAATTACATTCGATTTAATTATTTATATGATTAACTGACACCAACTAGAAGAGGTGAACTTAATTTTGAAGTTGATTTGGCTTTGGCAATTACCTAATCATATAAGGACCTAACAATTGGTACTATTCACATTTTTGTTTTGTCTAAACAATCTATCCGCGCACTATTAAAAATCAAAATGTTAGTTTGACTAACATGGACGTTATTTTTGTTAAATGGTAGTTATTTTTTTTTTATTTCAATATTTGGTATTAAAAATTGATAAATGGATTTTAAGTAGTTTATAATAATTACCAGGTATATTCTTTAACATATTTCTATTTATTTAAGTACATAATGGCAACGCTTTTTTAAATGGAGACATTACATTAGTATTGGGTTGGTTAGTAGGTTAATTTGATTAGCTTTTTTTATTATTATTATAGAAATATTAAGTAACATTAAGTGATCGTTAATGCTAGATGGACTTCTTTTTGATATCGATTATCGAAATCAAAATATTGTATGCTTGGCAAATGGACTACATTTAAACTTAAGAATACAAATAGACGGGTCCTATTACTTTATGAGACTGGTATATTATTGAAACTGTTATATATAAATTAAATTATAAATAAAATACATAAATCTGGCTATATGGAAACTCATTGCACGTCACAACCATGTTACTCGATGTCACACCCGTGATTTTGAATTATTTTTTAATAACTTCCTAGGTTCATAAAGCTTTCTAAAATGGAAAGAAATTATTGTTTTTATGTGTGATACTAATATACATAAAAAAATATGGTAATCTATTTTTTTTTACATAAGAGTTGAGAATTACTCAGAAACATATACAAAGATATACAACAGAAATAATTGTATTAATATTTTTTGGTATAATTGGCATTGGACATATATAACAATAGTGATAACAATTTTAATTACCTTAATTTACCATTATGTATGTACGTATTAATATTATATGGTTCGTAAAATGCCACAAGTTGAAAAACTACACGAGTTAGATAAATAGTTTTGAACAATCAATTACATAATAATTAGATTCAGCCCGTGGCTTCGCCTGCAATTAATTTTGTTAACCTGATCCATCAGGAACTGTTCAGAAAACCGGAATAAAAAGTAGAATATGTTATTGTCACATGTCACAATGTTGTGCGAACGGTACCGATTTCGACAACTTATTTCACAGTTTTCAGTGTTGACATAATATGTTCCATTTGTTTGTAAAAATAACACCCTTATCAGTGACCATTGCTACTTACGATATCGATTGTCATTCACCGACAATCAGTAAGTCATCAAGATAGGCGTAACGAGTTGAGCGTAAAGAAAGCAAACGGCGCGGCGGCGGTAAGTATCTATATACTTACCGCCGTTTGCTCCTGGACTCGTACGATTTCTAAAAGCCAGACCAGAGCATTTTTTATTTTGTTGTATTTGTTACCCATTTTGGTCTTGTTCTGTGTGGAATAGCGTAGATCGCAAAAATTGACACACGTCCTACGTCGACGAGCTCTGCGAGCGCACTGGCTGTCAAGTGAGCGAGCTCTTATACCATGAATTCATGTTAAAAAATCATATAAAATTAACATGATAACTTTCTAATATTTTTATTTATGAATAAATTGATTTAATTACTAAGTAGTGCATTAAAAATTAATTTAAAATTAAATATTGGTAATAAGGAACATAAAAATCGGTTTTAAATTCATAATAGAGGTGACTTTGGGATGTTTTTCGATCGAGTGAAGTTACTTATTATGTGTATCAGATTTATGATTAAACTCAAGCATATGCTTAAAAATAATATATATTTTTTTCAATTCAATAATTGAGTTTTTTCTTTGAGAAAAGTTAATTCTTGTAAGGCGTATTCTGGCCAGGATCGCCTTAAATACCAAGTGTTCAAACTAGGTGAAATTTTGTGTGCATATTGCGGAGTCTAATATCTATGCTGCTGGTTTGCCAGATTTCCGATTTATTATTTATGTCCCTATATTTCAAAATAACAATTCCCATACAGACCGACTTTTCACATTATTTTTGATAATACTTAATTTTACGGAAATCTGATTAACCAGAAGCATAGATATTAGATTCACGGATATACATACAAAGTTTCACTGAGTTTGAACACTTAGTATTTAATAACTACGTTGGTGCGGAAAGCGCTCCGTGAACTCTACTCTTAAGTCATTTTCATACTGTATACGATAGCAGACATATATATATATATATATATATGAAATCAGTGATTCCAAACAGATCTCGGTTAATACATTTTAGTTAAAATGCTTCGAATTTGAACGGAGTTGTTGTCAAACCAACTTTTACTTTAACATTTTATGTTTAATTAAAAATAAAGAGCTAAGAAATCAGCGAGGCATATACATATACTAAATTATACAGATTTACATATGGCATATTCATTATGTCATGACGTGAATGAGAAATATCATTCTGTTTTAAAGTAACTCCTAAATAACGAAGCACTCGTAGCGAAGTTAGCTTAGCCGTTCTGAACCGATCAGATCAAAGTTAAGCAACGTCCGCCGCGGTCATGACTTGGATGGGTGACCGCTAGTGACATTATCACTGAACGCTTCCGTGCTTCAGATGGCAGTCGTTATAGCATGGTGGTAGGGCATTTTGCGAATGCCCGCCTGGCAAGCTACCACCCTCAAGTAGAAAATCTCTCGCCAAGCACCAAACGGTGTGTTCCGGCAGCTGTCCTTGAGAGCCAGTATTTCTAGGTTAGCCTGAACAACATCTTCGACCACATCATCACTTACCATCTGTTGAGATAGTGGTCACAGGCTAACCTATCAAGCTTAAAAAAAACTATGTATACCTACAAAAAAATATTAGGTGTATGAAGATATCAAAGCAAGCAAGGATGATCATACTATTACGTAATTATTAAGAGAAAGCTCCTCGACTGGGAAGTGTCGTCTTTTGTTATCTTTTTAGGTGTTATATTATTGCAGTCTGGCTTTCACGAGAAATTAGTTGACACTTCTAAGGATTTCTCCGCTTTGCCTACTAAAAAAAATAACGTATTAGAAATAGCATTACGCTGTTTGAATCGTCTTTACCAAGAATTAGTAGCGTATGTAGCGTCACCGTCCGTCGATGCAAGTTTTTCTTGGAAACATTTCTTTCTGGGAATCGGCAACTTCTACCTTTACCTCGTGTAAATTTAAAAGGGCGATGCGGAAATTAATTGCTGGATTACTTTATCTGAGCCTTCTTCTTTCTGTACTTAAGTAACCTATGCCGGCGGGGTCAGCACAGCTTGAATTATTATCAAAATCTGCTATTTTACCTCTCATCTAAATACACATATCATAAACATATAATTAGTCACGCAGTTCATCCATACGTCTCTCTTTAATTGAAAGATAGGTTTTCACCCCTCCTCCTCCGAAACTCTATACTCTCTCTTCGCGAAATGCCCATGCATTGCCCAATACCACACTAATCAATTTAGATAGTGTTATTTCGCACTGTATCGCAGCGGTAGAATTCTCAGGCCATGAATGCCACTTCTCGCTCGACCTGTTCCATTATAGCATAATATGTAGACTGGCAACTGGCTCTTTACAAAAGACATCTTTTCCATTATCACCTGATATAGCTCTTCACTAAATGGACTTCGTCATTTTGAGGAAAGTGTAATTCTACTTATTCATTGCACTACGTCATTACGTAACTAGTAACGAAGTATATTATGGGTATCGGTCAGTAACTCTGTTTACGCTCTCTTACGGCACAAAATGGTAAGAAATAGAGCGTTTAGACAATTACTTGTTAATAAAAGACAAGGTGTTAGACGTTTTTACGGACGTGCTCGCGTTGGAAAGGAAGACTTTATTTAAAAGCATATGACGCAAGGAAAAGTTTTAGGGTTAGATGTCCTGACACGGGGAATAACATATTTAATTTGGTATCAATAAAATATGTACATAAAACATAGAATTTCAGTTCCATTTTCAATAAGGGCGAAGTGCCATTAGTTCGATGTATACACTCAAAAGTAAACGCTGACTGATGCTTGCTTGTATATATAGAAAAATGCTATGAACAGCCGTGGACTGAAGAGGGTAATTTTATGTGATCCGTACCAACGTGCTTATTAAATACTAAGTGTTCAAACTTATTGAAAGTTTGCATCCTTGAGCCTAATGTCTATGCTTCTGGTTTGCCAGATTTCCGTAAAATAAAGTATTTTCTAAAATAATTTGAAAAATCGTTTCGTATGGTAGTTAATTGTTATTTTGAAATATAGGGACATAATAAATCGAAAATCTGGCAAACCAGCAGCATAGATATGAAACTCAGCAATATCGCATACCAAATTTCAGCGAGTTTTAACACTTGGTATTTAAAATATGTTGAAACTACGTTTGTATGCATATACAGCCTACAAACCTATGTGAATATATCTTTGCGATATAATTAAGAGGGTGACGAGTGCCTGCCTTAGATATCCGTATCAAAAGTCACATTGTTATATTATAATAAAATAATTATAACCTCCGTCTCGATTCAGCATTAACGTTTGAGTTATGGCCCATTAAAATTTGTATGGAGTGTACACGTGACTCAATTACTATATGAGTAAATAGACGTGTAAACAAATACGCATATCGGAGTCAACGCGCGCCCTGCGGAGGTACTACCAACATTACCAACCACGATGCGTCATCGGGTACCGACAACAGAGAGTACTAACGATAGTGTTCCGTGGTTGCGTGGCGTAGTTGACCACATTACAAATTACCGGTCACTAGTACCTAGGGTTACCACCCGTACTCTAAAATAGAGTATTGTCCTCTTTTTCATGTAGGCGTACTATAATCTACGACACCAATAACGTACGCTAAAATACTCTATTTACGTAAAACTGATTGTTAGTAGCTCGTTACTGGTTATCAGTAAGAGAAAAAAAAACTGGTATCATTAACATTTTGAAAATGTAATGTAAAATATTCTACAAAAGCTTGGTAGAGTTTAGGACAATTGTATTAAGATGAAACATACGAAAAAGTAATGCAGAATAATAAAGAAAATATGTTTTAAGGACAAATAATGATACAAATGTTTAGTATTCTTTTATGCTGTGTACTTTATTTTTGTTCTACCAAAATAAAAAAAGTACTCTATTCGTCCTAAAAAAAGGTGGTAACCCTACTAGTACCTGTCCAGTCCACTTGCGGTCTGTGATCATACTAGACCATCGACAGGTTAAGTAACAGTTACTATGTCCAGCGGGATGAGTAACGCTCTGTTACCCATCGACCATGCGATTGTTACGCAAACCCCACACGTAACACACGGAATGCATATGATTATATAGCTTTATCTACTCATCTCCCTGCATTCTATTTTGAACAATAGGCGCGTGCCATCAAAATAAAATTAAAACACCTGAGCAAATGTTACATGTGATGTTTGAAAAGCTGGTTGTAATGCAGGGCCAATTCTAGGAGTGTTTTAAGTTCAATGGCTTTTTTGAAGTTCATTGGTGCATTTTGAATGAGAAGCTATAAGTAAAACAAAACTACTTTTAAATAATCTAATCTACTTTTAAATAATAGGTGTAGACATTTTCCTTTTACAATATTCGGCTTGAAGGAGGTCATAACTTTATATTCTTCTCAGTTTCATGTTTTAAAAATAATTAATGTGATATTTACATACATAACAATGAGAGTTGTCAGACTATGGAACCTTGAAAACAGAGCTGAATATACCCACTTACCTATTTAGCTGAACATAGTCAGTAATATCAGTATTTTTAAGTGTGAAACGATTTTATTTCCTAAAAATCTTCAAATATTTTATTCATTGTATACAATTTAAGTATTATAATAAATACTTAATTAACCAAAAAACAACTTCCACAACTGAAACACATAAATAATATAAACGCAATTTCGTTTTATTTGAATGACAAAGGTATTTTTCCAGATATTTTGAATAATATAAAACTACTGAACCGATTTTAATTAAACTTATCTAAGACCACCTCCTGAAGTCCTACCATTCAAAACAGGATCATCAAAATGAATTCATAATTGGCGGAGTACTCAAGTAAGAAACATAAAAAAAACAAACATCCGATTTGAGAACCCCCTCCTTTTTGACATTGTTTAAAAAACCTTAAATAATATTTATTTTTAGGTTATTCCAAAACTGATACCTACGCACATTTCTTTGAATTAATATAAAAGTAGTTCCAAGTTGCTCAAAGAATTCTGCATTTAAACACTAACAGGTTCAGTCAGACTTTGGAGCACAAAACCTGTAATTTGGCCTTGACCCTTACAGAGTTTGGTCTCTACCATTTGTTTAGAGCCTGAATATGTAATCTGCAGAATATTTTATGACCATACTTTTTATACGATCATAATTTTCATTGTTTTGTAATATTTAACTGTTTAAATATTTACTACCTACCTAATCGCATTGTAAGAGAAGACAAATTGTACTGACCCCAAATACGTGGAGTAAGGAAGGTTGGATTTTTTACACGAGGGTGCCAAGCTAAAATGTCTCTCCCTATTTCTGTCCGTGAACGGTTAAAAAACTTAAGACGCTCGCCAAGCGTGGGGATTCTGGCAATCATTTAATAGGGAAGGCTGTGCTCAGCAGGACAATCCGGCTGATACAGTTGAAGAGATGAGATAGACTAGTCACCAATCTGATGGTAAGCTTAACATCTGCGACTGAACATTACAATTGCAGTGTCACAGTTCTCGTCGTTCGTCACTCTAAGCCGTTAGTTCTGATGTCTCGTTTCCCTAGTAATTTCGCTTGCTACAGTGCCCTTCACGCCAATTCTTCAAGGCATAATATCTGACAGTGCAGTGGTACCCACTAAGACGGACTCTTGCTTAATATACCTACCACCGGGTAAAAATAATGATGGAAAGAAATACTTAGGTGCAAAGAATGTACCACCTGGTAAAAAGAAAGATGGAAAAAATACTTACGTGAAAAGAAACTACCAACTGGTAAAGAGAAAGATGGTAAGAAACACTTAGGTGAAAATAAACTACCACCTGGCAAAACTAAAGATGTAAATAAATACTTAGCTGGAAAGAAACTACCTGTTAAAAAGAAAGAGGGAAAGAAATACTTAGGTGAAAAGATAATAGCACCAGATAAAAAGAAAGATGGAAAGAAATACATGGGTGAAAAGAAACTACAACAAGTAAAATGAAAGATGGAAGGAAGGAGTTACTTTATCTATATGTATTTGACAACTCAAATTTTACCTATATAGTAAGAAAGAAAAGTAAACTTGGTGTTTATTAATTAGTAATCTCCAAAAATTACAGGTAGAATAACTGCTTTATTAATTTGCAAAACGTGGGGTTTATGACAAACCCCCTCTAATGGTTGATGCATTTGTTCAATGGTGCAAATTATAGCTATTGCTGAATATAGCTATAATTTGCACCATTGAACAAATGCATCAACCATTAGAGGGGGTTTGTCATAAACCCCACGTTTTGCAGGCGTCTTAGGGATCAAAATGTAATATGGAATTTCTTTAGAAGACGCTGGTGCCCATCGCCTGGCAATTTACTTTCGTCGCCTTTTTCGACTCTCACAGGAAGATATGGGGGGAGACAGACCTTAGGCGTTTTTTTTTAACCCACTTCCAAAATAGGATGAGGTTCTATATTCAACTGTATGTTTTATTTTCTTTTGTATGTTTGTTCCGCGATTACTTTTTAACTATTTACAATTTATTGGGGTACAAAATTCTTTCTTCCGGACGGGAATCGAACCCGAGGCCTCCGATTTCGCACCAGATTCCTGCTATATTATGTCATTCAGCCACCAGAACCAGTAGTGCTTGTCATCATATTTAGAAAAATATATAAAATAAATTTGGATTGAATTGAATGTTTTTTTTCTTTGTTGGATAAAAAATACCTTTGACAGATTTTTTTTTATTATGAATACCTGGATGATTTAACTAAAATCAATGTTAAATGTATCTTATAAATAGGTCTATAGGGTTTTCAGATAATTTACCTAGCCAGGTCTCAACTCTTAGGATGCTTAGTAACAATTGAGGGTGGTAGGCAGCCAGATCAGAATTCGCAAAATGCCCTACCACCATGCAGTTAAGCTCAAGCCCATGGTAGAAAACCATAGAAGTCCAGCACAGCAGTGCATTCTTTGCCGATGGGCTATCACAGCTTCTGTACAGATGTTAGCTCTACAAGTATCTACTATTATTTTATAGATGTTTTTTGTAGAGAAATGTTTAATCACTGTAATTTCTGGGTTTACTGTATCCTCATGTACTGTACCCCTTCTTGTCTTGTCGTCTTGGGGATCTCAGTGTGAGATATCAGTTCCTCAGAAAGCACTACTCCCCACCTTACGACACTCACGGGTAGAGATGGGGATGACATTCTAGCACCCCACGGATTTCTGGTATACTAAGATATTATTATAACCTATTATTCTAGGTAGGTATTATGAAACTTAGATTATGTACCAAAACTATGCAATTAAAGTATTAGTTATTAGATTCAACAACAGCCTTGCAAAAGTATCAATGTACTGTACTGTATCAGCCGGATTGTCCACTGCTGAACACAAAGCACTTATTTCATCAGATCAGATGATGTCTAGTAGCCTGGTTCATGGTTGTACTATCCCTATGACAGTTAATAAGATTAAAATTTGGCTTAGTCAATCTCTCGGGGTTAGGCGTGTGAATCCAGGCAATGCTGGTTTGATTCCCGCTCTGGATAAGAATTTGTGCTCTATAATTTGCAAATGTGATTTTCTCTTAGCATGCAATATTGCTAAGTACTAATCATATTTAGATATACATATTATGATAGTAACTTTAACTATCAATATAACAAATAAAATTATGAAATTGTAAGTATATTAGAATCTACTTATGTTAAATTTGATCAGGCCTATATTATACTGTACTGTACAGTATCAGCTGGATCGTGCACTGTTGAACACAGCCTCCCATTATGAGAGGGTTTGCCATAATCACAGTGTCAGATATCAGTTCCTCCCACCTTCTGGTGTGTTACCCTTAGTCGCCTTGTACGTCACCCACGGGTAGAGATGGGGGGGTGACATTCTAGCCTGGCACCGCATGGGAAATATATATACAATACATTATACAAGATATTAATAATATAAAAAATTACTTTAATTAGGTAAAATTACAGCAACTCAGTAGTACCTGTTCTTAACTTTTGAAATCATAATATTTTATCTTACTTAAAAACAAATATTACAAAATTATCAAACTATTTATGAGTGAGAGTTGACACTACAAACAAAAATACTCGGCTGGCTAACAAAACAAAGGTCAAGCGGAGGAGGCTAATAAAATGACATGAGTTCTAAAATCTAAACACAATTTTTCTTTATCTGCAGCTCCCGAACAATTGTTTTAGTGATGACAAAAATAAGCTTAATTTTTTAACAAAACCGTAAATGTCTATGATTAGTTAAATAATGAAGATCTATAAAATAATGTGAATTACGTCATAGTAGCTTTTAACAACCCTAAGTTATTATAACTAGCGGCTGACTAGCGCAGGTATTTAACAAAAATTATAAATTGACACCTATAAAAAGTAGTTATTGTGACATAACTGTAACAGACAGATGGTATTATACACTTTTTTGTAGATATTGATATCCTCTAAAAAATTATAGTACATCACTTTGCTTTATTTTCAATAATTTCCAGGCATATGCAATATAAAGATTTTTTGGTATTTTTTCCACACATTAGGTTACATTATCAAATTTGCAAAATACCTAGCTTTTTGATGATATTCTATAGCCTATGTTCATCAGGGATAATGTAGGATTCTAATGGTGAAAGATTTTTTCAAATCGGTCCCGTAGTTTTAAGTTTATTCATTCAATACAAAAATACCATTTTTTCCTCTATATTATATTAGAGTAGAAAGGTGAATTAAAAGTATTTTAGTAACTTTGTCCTTGTATATATTCTCAACAATAACTAAAGTATGGAATAAAAGCAAGATAAAAAGCTGGAAATATTCATGAAAAATGCTCATAATATACAATATCAAGTAATAAACAACATAATATTTATTTGTTATGTGCACAAAGCCTTTATGAAAGTTCATCAAAGAAACACGAAACACAAGAACTCCTCTATATACTAAAAAGACATATTCCAGATAATGTAATAAATATATATATTAAAAAAAACTACTTGATATATCTATGATTGTTTGTTCTGTCCTGTGTTGTTTATTCTGTTGCAGAACTCAGATACAAAATTATTGTTCAGGGATATCAAGCAACCTCCATTGTATATCATTCTCTCTACCCACGCGACATTGGCGAAATTGTGGAAATACCGCAGAAGCCACTAAATAAAAATAAAAAAAAAGAAGAAAATCTAAACTCGTCTTTAAAAAATAGAAAATTTTTAATCAATGTGCATGATATAATTTCAGGAACATATTAATTAGCAGCAGAAATTCCACAGGGATCTGGTTTGGGACCAATTGGATACAATTTACACAGCCGAATTGTCAAAAACGGAATTGACTATCTGCAACTTTCACAGATGATACAGCCACCTTGTGTAGCAAGTGCAAAGTGCAGGAAATGCTGATTATATATTTACTCCATCAAGGCAATTTTCTAAATGCATATACAATTAGCAGATGCTCATAATACAGTATTTTACAATAACTTATATATGTGTTATGAGAAATAATTACTATATATACATCATAATAGGCATAATATCAAACACATTCTATTTATTCATAATAAAATTATTTGATCATCATGACTCCCTCCATAATGCCTGAAGTTCTAATTTGATAATAAGGAAATATATTGTTTGGGCCGTGTGTAGCACATTTTTTATTCTGACTTCCTAATTCAGGAGAGTATTAGGTTCCTGGGCAAGTTATAATCCACTTTTGCATGGATGAAGTTACAGTCAGAAGCCTGTTTATTTAAATATTATTTTCACCTGGTTTTATTGAAATACACAAACATTACCTGTTATCAAAACACTTTGTTTTCCTTTCTACAAGGCTTGTCTTATCAGCTATATTTATCATGTAACTTGTATGTTTGGGCATTATGTGGGTGTTAGAAACGTTGGCTCTAAGGGGATGGATTTTTCATTAGCCATTACTACTTACTTTTCAGTCAAGTATTGGGTGGTCCAGTACACCACCTCTCCAGGTAGCTCAGACTCGGTGATGGTGTAACCCGCGATGTTAACGGGCAGCTGGTCTTCCGGATTGACAGTCGCAGCAAAGTTCTCAAAGAACACCCGGTATAATGTCAAATAATCCTCCTTATCACCCATTTTCACAAAATATTTTGGGTGTAATCGATTATGACTTAGCGACTCCAAGCAAAACTAGCACAGGTATGCAACTTAAACTAAACTCACTATAAACCTGTACACTATAAACAAGCAATATACAAACTATACTCATAATAAAAACGCGTATTTATGTTTTATTTACATTTGTACCATTTGTCGTCGAGTTTAGGAAAATCAAAACAACAATCACATCACTCCCAAAAACTAAATATCCATCCACTGCACCAGTGCTGCCAGATATTAGAGATCGGTTTCCGTATTTTAATGGCAAAATCCTTGGGGTAAATCAAAGTTCGAAAATAACATGCAGATAGATAAGATAAAGAAGAGAAATAACAAAAGAATGAAGAACCAATACAATAATAATTGTTGCCAAGGTAAGGCCACAGGAACATCAATAAGTAAATGTGTACATGCTGTAAAATAAATCAAAAGCGTTGCTTGGAATGCCTATGAAATAGACGAAATTTACACTCCTCGCTGTGATGTAATAAATATGAACAAGAGCTGTTTTGCTCCTAAATCCTAATATGTAAGCCATGTGTGATTTGAGGATTTACTATTTTCAAAACGCCCAACAAATTACGAAATATGCATCGAGGATGGGATTTTCATTTTACTCACAAAAAATAATTTTAAATTAATAGATTTGATTACGAAAGAAAGGTTCTTCCTGAACAACCAATAATCAGATAATAATCAGATTTATGAATCAATACCTGTTGCAAATATATTTGAAACTTGCCCTTAGATATCACTAAATCATTAGGCTCATGCCCCAATGTAGCAGAAGCTCTGATGAATTACTAACTCTTAAGGACAGCTGCCGGATCACACTGTTAGGTGCTTGGCGACAAATTTTCTACTTGACAGTGGTAGCTGGCCAGGCGGCCAGAAATGAATGAATGCCCTACAACCGTGCAAATGCCCTACCACTATGCACTTTAAATTATTAAGACTTTCAAAACTTAAAACATAAAAAGAACCAATAACTTGTGGGGTATATCAGTAAGAGTCTATATTGCTACTATTGCGCCATATTTAGTAACTATCTATCTTCAATATTTGTGTTGATAAAGGAACAGTTCCAGATCTCATGAAACATAGTTAAAATACTCAAATTTTCAAGTCAGGGGCTAGATTTGACCCGAACAATAATAGACCAGTACCCACCCTGCCTGCTCTGAGTAAAGTTTTTGAAACAATTATGCATAACTTACTTGTGTCACACTTTAATAGATAGATATACCTAATATGTTACACGAAAATCAGTTTGGTTTCAACAAAAAGAGATCAACAACCGACGGAGGTGTAAATTAATGTCACATACCTATACCTGTACATATACTTGTATACGCTTGAAAAAAGTCATATGATGCCATCAGCGTATTTTGTGATTTTCCCAAGGCATTTGACTGTGTAGAGCACCGCACCATGATTCGTAAACTTTCACATTATGGAGTTTCTGGAACAGCTCTGAATATTATAAAATCACTAGCAACCCGCCCTGGCTTCGCACGGGTGCAATGCTAATACTAAGTAATATATGGGTAATATCTTCGAAAAGATTCATTGAAATTACATGCAATAAAGGGCCATATTGATCTATATTAAATTCACAATGTATTTAAGGTTATATTAGGTTATAATTGGCTAAGGATCAATGATGTATTGCTTATAATAGCTTTGTAAATAAGCCATTATTTATCGTAAAAAGTAAGGGTATTAAAAATGGTTATCGTGGATTATCCTTAGGAGATAGACATATAATCCTACCATCGCGGACTTTTTTGAAGACCTTTAAAGTATACAACACTGTAGTATATTATTTTGATCTATCTGGTATGGTTCAGCCAGCGTTTGCTATGTAAGCGCAATAACTCTAGAGCCCTTGGCTATGAATTTATTCCAGTAAATAATGTGTTATCTGTTATCTCTAAATGGTTCTCCGTTAATAATTAATATACTAAATTAGAAAAAGACGAAATGTTTAAAGTTCTATTTACCCATGGTTAGTCATGTAAAGATCAACATTAAACTTGATTAAGTTAAACTTGCAATTGTTAAAGGAACGGTATTCTTAGGAATTAAAATATATTCAAATCCCGGTGGGGTCCTCTCATCCATGAGGCTTAATCTTGCTGCATATGCCGTTCGTCAGATAAGGCAGTTGACGGATGTAACTACAACTGGACTGGTTTATTTCGCATATTTAGCCATGCCAGATTTTAGATTAGCAAAGATAAATTAATATACTTCATAAGTAATTTTGTGCAATTGTACCTAATATTCCTAAATATATTGCATTTCTCACAGAAGGAAAATTCCAGCTACATGTAAAAAAGATTTTTAATCGCAAAAGCGTTTTATCAATTTGGTGATATAGAAGACAAAAATGCTTGAAATATTCCACCTCTGCAAACCTGTTTTAATAATTGTATAATACATTTACAAATTGTAGAAGAGTAAAGACATATGGCATGGCGCCGAATTTCTTGCCCGTTCTTCTCGAAGTGGCTCCGTACCATTTTTGCTGAATGTGGTAGTAGAATATTAAAATAGTAAAATTATATAATTTATGTTCATAACAGCGTCGTAGACGCCAAAGACTTTCACAATCGTATGAAAATTCACTTAAATTCATTGTTCGTATCGAACGTTGAAAATCCGTATGGGTACGGACAGATCCTATATATATGGCAGCACTGCTACAAAACATTTCAGAGCATTATGGATTTATCATACAGCTGCTAATAAAACAAAAAAAAAAACTTTAGAGATTCAAATCAGAGTTGCCAGAAGAATGGTATGTCCAAAGACTATGGGTGCTTACCATTTGAAGTTAAATTCGCCAAAAACGATAAAAACGATTACACTCCCAAAAAGTAGTTCCAGATGGGTTTGGCATTATTTTCACCATAAACGCTATGAAGCTACTGGACCAGTTTGAATTACCTACATCTTATGTCAAAAGTGACACAAGTGGCAAAGTTTTGTGGCATTCTTAGCGTTCTTATCCTAAATGGAACAGGTAGTCTAAGATCCCGCTGCAGATTGGTGTGCTCATCGACTTTTTGTTTAAAACCAAATTTTTATGTTTATTTATAGTTAAGAGTATATATATTTACTAGGGTGCCTATCAAAATTTGGCCGCCATTATTTTTAATTGATTTTTGGTAAAAAATTTCGTTTATTTATTTTTTAAATAAAATAACGTCTACATCACGGTAATTAATATGAAGATTCTAAAAAATCACGGTTGCCGTTGCGCACCTGGCCGCACCTCTTTGCAGCCAGGTGTAAACAGGTATGATTTCGATGAATTTATACGTTTATAACCTATTTTTATTAATTATATGTCAAATTGAAGCTAATTTTTTTCTATTAATTATCATATAAAGTTGCTTAATTAAATCTGGCCGCAAATAAGGGTTGCTGGCTGTTAAAGATAATTAATATTTAAGGTAGAGTGAAAGAGAGTTAGCGCGTAACATCATTTGTCAGACGAGGACAGCGATTGCCGGCTGTGCGGCGCTTTTAAGCCATTGCGCATGCGTCGAATGTTAGTGTTCTCAACCACCGGGGAGTTATAGAGACGACTTATAATAAATACTCCAAAAAATATGTAATTTTTTTCAAAATGACAAATTTAAAAATTGCAACAAAAAATTAATATTGATTTGATATATCGACGGTCTAGTTAGCAATTTTTCTAACTCCTTATTTTTTAGAGGGTAATTTTTTTAACATTTTGATAAAGCAATAATCCAATTACAAATTATTTGAATGATTCAAACTTAAATATTATATCTCTATTAGATATAAAGGATATTAAATGGTTTTTTAAAATGATAATAAATTTTGAAGTAATTGTTTTTTTCCGTACAAATAAAAGATTCTCTAAAATGGAGTTAGATAATTTGCTAATTAGAACGTCGATATTTAATATTAATTTAAAAAATAAAAAAATAAAACCAAGGTGACTTAAGTAAAAGAAAATTAAAAAAAAAAATAACTTTCACTCGATGCATTTTGCCGCGCAAACACTCACCGATCGAAATTTACGTAATAAATAATCTCGTAACTACTTTTAAACCTGTAAACCTAAACATCTGAAACAATTCAGGTGTATAGATTACATCTGAATAATCATATCAAAAGGAAAACCAAATTCGTAGGTGGTATAGTTTTTGAGAAAAAAAAAAAAATCCGCTTATGTACAGTTTTCCCGCCAAAATTCTTAAAAAAAATCGCGTTGTTTTAATCTCGTTACTACTTATAAAATATTTATCCTTACAATCTGGTATTATTCATGGGTAAAGAACCATAATAAATACACACATTAAAAAAAAAACAAAGTTGTAGGTGGAATAGTTTCGGAAAAAAAAATAGAAAAAATATATAAAAAATGCCGTTTCCCGCCATTTTCATCGTCTGTTCAAACCCATTTTCCTGTAAAATTTTCCATGAAAAGGTCTATTTTCATTTCTTTTCCCGTAAAGAGAATATGATGAGGATTGCATTGGTACCAAGAAGTTTATATGTTGATTGGAGACTGCCACAAATAAACTCGATTAAAAAACAAAATACCTTTAAAATCTGGAAATATATATATTTTTATTCGCTGTTTGATCCACTCAAACTAAATGTATGAAAATGTTATTTTTTGTATGGTATGGGTAATATATTGGGGTATGGGGATGTTAGGGTGACATGTTTAGGTAATGGAAAACTACTTAGTACTACAAAAAAACGTTACGGGGCGTCGCGGGATAAAAAAACGTGAGCAGTTTGGACGATTGTGTCATAGGAGGTGGACAGATTGTACTCACGAGGGGAAAACGTTGTTTATTACGAACTCCAAAACAGCGTGGTTTTTATGTTAGAATAAAAATGCTGCATCTGTTCAGTTGAGAACACTAACATTCGACGCATGCGCAATGGCTTAAAAGCGTCGCACAGCCGGCAATCGCTGTCCTCGTCTGACAAATGATGTTACGCGCTAACTCTCTTTCACTCTACCTTAAATATTAATTATCTTTAACAGCCAGCAACCCTTATTTGCGGCCAGATTTAATTAAGCAACTTTATATGATAATTAATAGAAAAAAATTAGCTTCAATTTGACATATAATTAATAAAAATAGGTTATAAACGTATAAATTCATCGAAATCATACCTGTTTACACCTGGCTGCAAAGAGGTGCGGCCAGGTGCGCAACGGCAACCGTGATTTTTTAGAATCTTCATATTAATTACCGTGATGTAGACGTTATTTTATTTAAAAAATAAATAAACGAAATTTTTTACCAAAAATCAATTAAAAATAATTTAATTAAAAATAATGGCGGCCAAATTTTGATAGGCACCCTAGTAAATATATATACTCTTAACTATAAATAAACATAAAAATTTGGCTTTAAACAAAAAGTCGATGAGCACACCAATCTGCAGCGGGATCTCGTACTAAGGGGAGAACAGTTACAAACGATCACAGTGATCACATCCA
This sequence comes from Plagodis pulveraria, assembly GCA_963890685.1. Taxonomy (NCBI): domain Eukaryota; kingdom Metazoa; phylum Arthropoda; class Insecta; order Lepidoptera; family Geometridae; genus Plagodis; species Plagodis pulveraria. The sequence goes on from OY982957.1 coordinate 23,884,306, forward strand.
TAGACGAAAATGTGATCAAAATTATCGAAAATAACGCAATTAGCGTCAAGTGGAGTAGGCCCTGTGTAATGTATACCGCGTTTGTTTTGAGATAATAGCGTTTGTTGCAGTTTCAAAATTGGCATTTGCAACTAAATGTTTGAAATGAACTTTTTAATAATTTTGCTACTTCCACTCAGCAATGATTTGTCCTAAATCGGCCTAATAGTCACAATTTTGTTAACACCAAATTAACAAAAATTTAGTATAATTAGGTTTAGATATTTCAAATGCACATTGCTTATTCTGTATATATGTATCTATATGTGTTAATCAGCTCTAAAATTATAGGTACTAAACTTAGTAAGATTTGCTATTATATTTTACTATAATTTACCCAGATTAGGTGGAATCATAGACGATTAACCTAACATTAATCAACATGTAAATTGGTGTTGACTAAAGTATGACTGTATTACTCTCGGATCGTCGGACCATTGCCTGATCCGGAGTTAAGTGCCGGTTACACGCCCAACACGATCCCGTTTTATAGGTTGTCGTCGCGTGTGGCACTATAGGTCTGCAGATTGGGACATAATGTGGTCCATTTTTGCATTCTACCCATGGGGGCAAGTTTGCTTCTTGCGTGATGATCTAGATGTCACTGCCGACTTTGTTGCTTCAAGCTATGGAACTCTATTCCATATTCTGCAGTTCCCATCGGTGGCAGGTCTCAGCCCTCGTTTGGTCGCTCTTGTAAAATGGCTTCTGGCCAAAAACAAGCGCATTACCAAGCTTGGGCCGATTCAGTGGTATCTAAGGATTTAAATACCAGCGATCTCAAAAAGAAATATAACTTTGCCTCCAGTCCTTCATAACATATATTATGTACATTTTTAAGAGTATGTAGATAAGTATTATTTGTTGCATTGGGATGCCCTGTTCTGTATAACGGTGTATGCTACGAAGCAATATGTAAATATATATAAGCCAAGCTCAAAAACAGTAGAACGCAAGTGACCGCAGTGAGCATGGTTTATGAAGTGTTTAGTGTACCGTGCGTCACAGCAACATTACCTTGACGCGACCAATCGGATGCTATCATTTCTAAGCGCCAAATCAATTAACCAATCCAATTGAATTTGGAAGATTGTGTATGTTTTGTTAATAATTGTGAAATTGATTAGCCCGAAATCGAAGTGGTAAGAGATTTGTTTCGTTTGATCATTTCATTACTTAGCGCCGGTGCTTAGAGTGACGAGTGTTTTGTTTGTTTGTCGTAATTATAAATGATTATCAGAAGTGCTGTGTAATTTATATAGATAGAAAAAGTGTACTGTGCATACTGTGTAGTAATTAAAATAAAACCATATCATGGATGTTGGAAGATATGGAATTGGATCGGATTCCAGCGGTCTTGATGAGAATCCATGGCCACATTTGACTAAGTATATGGAATTTCTATCTAGATTGGGCCAGGAAATACTTTAGCGTGTAAGCGATGCTTGCCGAAATACACCAAAATAAAAGTTAATGTATCAAGCCTGTATAATTTGAAACAACATGTAAGAAGGGTACATGAGTCACAATACTTACAGTTCAAAGAGATTGTTAAGGCGGGCTCTAACCGGGGCAAGACAAAAAGGAGAACTCATCCTGACAATGACAATATTAATGATGATAATAGCACAAGTAGCAGTAATCTTACTCCCGTTAAAAGAAGAATACAACAGGGTCGATAGCTGAGCATCGGGGAATCGTTCGTCATTGCAGCTACTGGCAGTGGTGTACCCCAAGCCAAAGTTGACAAATTAATAGTAAATTTATTTGTTTCAAACATGATTCCTTTACATGTTGTCGAAAGCAAGTCTTTTGGTGCGTTGATAAAAACGTTAAACCCGAGCAAAACATCAATTTCCAGAAGAACTTTGCGCAGACGCATTACTGACGAACACATTGAATTGAAGCAATACCTGATTAGGTAAGGAATTAAGATAAGTACCTATTTTCTATTTATTTTTAACAGATAAACGTTACTCTACGTATAAATACGTGGATATAATTTTATTTGAAAAAAGTTTAAATAATTAGGGTTTCATAAAATAGGTATGCGTGCATATATGTATATAATTTTCATATATTACTATAGCATTTTTTTAACGTGATGTGTTTATAATTTTAATTTCAGTTTACTTGAAATGATTGGGTGGCAACGACGGCTGACTGTTGGTCATCTCACAACAAAAGTTATTTGGGCATGACAGTTCACTGGTTAGATCCTATCACAAGAACCAAAATGCATGCAGTATTAACGTGCATACGCCTAAAAGGTCATATATCATATATATACATACGACATCCTGGCCCAAACAATGATAGATATTCACTATGAATTTCACTTAGCTAAAAAAATCACATGGTCAGCTAAGTCTATTTTTCGTTTAGTAAAGCCTGTTTTTATCTCGACGAGACTTGAACTAACAAATTTTTTTTCGTCATTTTAAGCGTTAGACACTTTTTTTAATATTACTGGTTTCATTTTATTTCAGGACTACTACGGATAATGGCACTAACTTCATAAAGGCATTTGTTCAATACGACTCGGAGATCGACGTACTTCCAGAGTCGCCATCATTTGGAGTCTGAGTATGATACTGATATTGCCAACCTTTTAAATCGTAACTCTGAAGAAGATGATGACTTAGAATTAATTTCAGTAGAAAACATACTGAATGCTCCTGATCGTCTCCAGTGCAATGTAATCAATGTCAATGAACAGATATTAGAAAACTTGAATACTTCACATGAGATGTGCTGCACATACGTTCAATTTGGTCGCTAGCAAAGGTGCAGATGCTGCTCTACAAATAACTGTTTTCAAGACACCCTACAGAAGTGCCTTAGCCAATGCACGTACTCTGTGGAATCAGCAATCACGTAGTACGGTAGCAGCAGATAGCATTCACGCTGAATTAGGCAGACGACTTGTCCTTCCAAATACGACAAGGTGAAACTCTCTGTATGATGCTATTGTCGTTCTCAACGATATATTGGAAACATAAAGGCCTTCTCTTCACAGGGTTATGACTCAACTAAAAATTCCAAATTACAATGACCAAGATGTGACTGTAATGAAGGAGTACGCAAAGGTAAATTTATGTACTATATAATATAGTTTAAATTAATGTTTTAGTAAAGTTAAGTTTTTTTTTTTCCACATCATATCATATCAACACTTACTTATATTATATACTTATTTACAGGTTATGGCACCTGTTGCGAATGCCCTCGATCGTATCCAAGGAGAAGCTCAAGCATATCTCAGATCACTACTACCGACGATTGCTGCAACTGTCTATAAATTAAAAAATATTAAATCTAAGGTTCCTAGTAAATTGTACAGCTTTAGCCAATGCCTTATTCAATGTCATAGAGAAAAGGTTTGGACCAATCCTGAATGATGAACAGTGCCAACTTGCCGCGGCATTTCACCCAAAGTTCCGGTTGATATGACTGGAAACGTAATATGACAGCAGTAGAGTGGATGCAGTAAAAAAGGGCATGGAAAAAAGGTAGAAGATGCCTTACGACAAGAAGCAGCGGAAAATTCGAAGGACAAGAGATAGTTTAATTGGCGGAGGGAGCAATGCGAGTAACCACGATGATGACGAGGAAGAGTTTTTCAATTCTGTTACTCAGTAATGAAGGAGTATGCAAAGGTAAATTATTAACGTAAACGTACATAAAATGTATTAACAGCACATTCAGCTGCTTTGTTTTCAACACGGTTGTTTTATTTAAGATTTAGTTTTTAATGTAAGTCTTTCCCAATTATAAACAAGCAACTACTTCATCTTAGTCACTTTAAAGGATTTATTATAAGGATTTTGTGTCTGGTACAAAATTATCCAACACCCAAGTTCTACGACTATTACTGCTAAATTCGCCAAAACGATAAAAACGATCACACTACTAAAAAGGTGTTCCATTTGGGTCTCGGCATTATCTTCGCCATAAACGCGAAAGTGGCAAATTTTAGTGGCATTCTTATCCTAAATGGAACAGGGGAGAACAGTTACAAACGATCACAGTGATCACAACCATAGATGAAAAATGTGGTAAAAATTATCGAAAATAACGAAATTGGCGTCAAATGGAATACGCCCTTAGTTGTCTCTTCGATCGCTAAGGCTTGATAATTATCGATAGTGATATTGCGAGAATAACACAATACTACACGACTCGATATTCGCCATGTTTTCTCGATATTTATCTACTATGATATTCATATCACTGCACGAGAATCGCCGTCCAGGATAATGCGTAGACAGGGGACTTATACTCTGGTTTTTAATTCGAGATACAAAATGTAAACAAAGGGGTTAACCGTGCAAAAAAATTATAAGTATTTAGTAATTCTACTAATTTTAGAAACAGATGAAGCGTTTATCATAAAAAAAAATATTTTAAGCTCTCATTGGTTACTGTAGTTTCAACTAATAAAACACTTTTTTATGTGCGTACATATATCCGCATATATTGAAGCCTGAAAAAATAATGTGTAATTTTTTTTGTTTATAATTGTCACACTGGCGGGATCGTCGACATTTTCAAGCTGACACCAATTTTGCTTATTTGTAATTCGTATTTATTTTTTTAGATTCGAATGTGTTTCTCACCGATTGTTTTTCGTGTTATTGTTTAATTTCGTTGTTACATGTTATTGATTTTATCGTTTATAGTTGTATGTTGAGTTGAGTATGTTGTTATTGATTACATCGTTATTGTAAGAGAGTGGGTGGTGTTCATTTTTATGAAAATATTAGTTTTATAATATGGAGGCTGGATCCTCCAAACCAGAGCTCCAACCGGGCTCTTCAAAACCAAAATATTCACAATTTTTGTGTATCTCTTGTTAAGAAACGTCCTTGAGCATTAAAATGCGCGCATTGTGCTTTAATGGAGTGTGCGAAAAAACCACTCACATGTTGGGGATATCGTCCGTTTTAGTCAGGATTGTCCGCGGAAATAAGGGCAGTTATGAGTTCACTTCACCAAGAAAAACAGGACCAAAGCATAGAAAAATATATGAGTACAAATTTGATGAAATTACTATTCACGCTATACGGCTGCTTGTCTAACGTTTTTTTTTTCAGACAACAAAATTCCCACTTAAGTAAAAATAATTAATACTTATGTATTTACTCACCAAAAAAGAAAAATTATACCTACTAATTCACAAGTCACACAATCGAATTCAAAACGTCCACCGTCTGTCTGGGGAATTTGCGCAGTATCATACGTGGTTTTTACCCCACGCTTATCAGGCGTCTTGAGGATGGCAGTAGAAGTTGTCAGTTCTCTAGAAGGTGCTGCTTCCCACCTCTGGTATTTTATACCACGCAGGTATTTTTGTGGCCCAATACCGCATGGGATGCCGGGTTACTATTTCAGCCCCATTTCTACCCGTGTGTGTCGTAAGAGGCGACTAATGTAAATATATATATATATTATCGGTGTGGAATTATTTCAATATAATAAAAATGTGTCAAACTTAGCACAGCAGTATAAGTAAGGACATTTTTGAAGAAAAATTATTGAATACCCCAGCCCTATCAGTTTCACAATGACATAATATAATGCCATTTCTTAGTTTACATTTTTGATCTCGAATTGAAAACCAGTCTAGTAATCTTTGGTCCAAATTCCTTAATGTAACTTTGTACAGTTTGTACGTACGTTCCATAAAGTAACTTTGTTTTGTATATGTACGTTCCACTCATGAAGCTATAGATAAAGGCTTTTATCTACAGCTTCATGGTTCCACTCCACTGTCCGCAAAGGACAATATTGAGTTGAGACAGTGTTGCCAGACATGCGATAATTATCCTAGATCCACGATATATTTGAGTGTCATGCGATGAAAAATTATAAAGACGTATCGCACGATATTTCATCAAATTACTACGGTATTTTTTTCATTTACACGATAATATTACAACGAATTCTGATCCGAGTAATTTTTATATTACTCGGATCAGAACCGAATATAATTTTTATATTATCTATGGCAATCCAAACGAATGCAAAATGATATAGGTATTTTCTTAAATAAATTCCATAAAAACAAAAAGCCGAAACTGTTATAAAACAACTACTGTTATATAATTGCATAGCTGATCAGGCTGCATGAAGATGTGGCAATAGAAGCGAAAAACCTGATGTATTGATTTTAATACCGAGCAATGATTGAGTGTACTAACAACGCAGGACTGTACGGTCCTGAGAAAACCAGAGTCCGTCAAAGCCTACATGTGGGCATGTACCCTCAGAACTATTATTCATTGTGCTGATTCTGAGGAAGAGGTTATTTTTGACCATCAATAAAATAGGATATATAATAATAACATTATTTTACCGAAAATATTAAATTAATATATTAGAAAACACTTAAAAATATATCTCTTGTCTTCTGACACTAAGAACTGAAACGAAGGTTGAGTAATTTATAAAGTTTAGAACTTTCGATAAAAACACGATAATTTTGCAGTAATTCTCTGATAATTTTTAACTCACCGATCTGACAACACTGAGTTGAGAGGTTAGTAATCTTTGCATTATTGGAGTGCGTTCAGAGGCTCAGAGTGTAGTTGTTTCGTTGTTTGGTTGTTTTGCAACTTACCCTGAGGTATGGAACGACCGGTTGTTTTATAACCTCAAACAAATTGTGACATTGACAGACTTACATCATTATCGTAATAATAATTGCTATTTAACACTATCACAAATTCGTTTTCCATTTTTATTTAAGTTTTATATTTTGAGAATTTATATTAGTATTTATATTTTTTGAGATATATGGGTGAGCGCATCAGATAGAATACGATATAAACGTCAAAGTCATTTCATGTCACGCGTTATAGGGTTAAAAAGTTGCAACCTTCAAAGGTTTGGAACGGTCCAGTTGTGACAACCGAACGCTCTACTCGAAGGTTGTGAACGACGTTAGAGTGAAAAGATGCACTCCGAGTGCGCTCTAACCAAGGTTCGGAACGCACCCCTGTCAAAGAAAGATTACTAACCTGATTATTGTTGTGGACATTTCCTATGGACATAAATTTCATTGATATTTCCGTGTTATAACGTAGGCGTAGGTACCTAGCATTTTTTTTAGGTAGGTAGGTACTCGACGAGGCGGCGCGCTAACTATAGAATTACGGATTTATCTTACTTGTTGTACCTAATATATATGCTATTTGATCTATTTACCTACTGCAGAACGGATTAAATTTATTGATAACATTTATGTAATTATTGCTCCTAATCACTAGTACATGTATACGTGATTGTGATTGAAAAATTGTTGATAAGATTAACTGTTAAGTACCTACGAAGTCCGAACGCCGCAGTCGGTGTAGGGTTCAGATTAGTTTGGATAGTGGTGTGCCAGCAAGCCGGCTCTTGCGAAGGAACTTAGTAACTGTTCTTGGATAAAAAAATGCCTTCCATCGTTGGAAAATATCAGCACTACAAGAACGAGGATGTCGATGAATACTTCTCTGCAGTGGGTATGAATCCTCTCAATATAATTTTGGTGTTTGCAACCTTTGAATCATATATTGTCTCAAATAATTACTCTGCATAACCTAGACGTAGAATTTCGACCTTTTCATAAGACATGTGGATATTGAGCTAATATTCCTGCTCATAAGAGACGAATTACTTAGCATTCCATGGATTCACCGTACGGGTGCCGGGTCCACCGCGTTGCAGAGAAAGAGGCTAGAGGGGCCTGGGACTTGCAATCCAGGACTAGGGTTAAGGGGCCCCTTTATGATATATCAATGCTCCCCTTCACCACTCGAGCCTCTTCCCCTACCTTACCAGATTTGGTAAGATCCTACTAATGCTGCCTTAGATACACATTCTAGGATGCAAGTTATGGTTGTTCTTGGTAGGCCAAGGTCTTTAAGTAGGTTATATAGGGATTTCGCTGGTAAACCCCTTGCTCCAACTTCTACAGCATATAAATTAACCACATAACCGTTTTTGTAGTACTTAGGCGACTACGAGACTTAATTAGTTCTATATAGGTAACATCCACTCCTTGTTCTTTTAGACTCAGCCAGATAGATTTGTGTTTTAGACTGTCAAATGCTTTGGAGTAGTCTATAAAGCAGATATACAATGTCTTCTGCTATTCATTGTACTTTTCCATGACTTGTTTGATTGTGTGAATGTGGTCTATAGTACTGTAATTCTTTCTGAATCCTGCCTGCTCAATCGGTTGGTTTTCATCTAAGACCCTTTTTATTCTTTCTAGTATTACTTTTGCGAAGACTTTGTACTCATTTGACATTAGACTAATTGGTCTATAGTTACCAATGTCGTCTTTGTCGCCTTTCTTGTGGAGGAGAATGATATGTGATTCATTCCATTGTTTCGGGATGATGCCTGTTATTATAATATCATTGAATAGCTGAGTTAGGATTGGGCTTATTTCTTCTTCGGTGCCTCTGATTAGCTCATTTGTTATATTTTCAGGTCCTGGAGCTTTTTCTAGCTTCTGTGTCATGATGGCTTTCTTTACTTCTTGCAAGAGTATTGATGGGACTTTTTTATAACTTGTATTAGGATTGTTATTGGCGTTATTTTCTCAGTCAGTGTCATTGTTTGAGTAAAGAGTGCGATAGTAGTCTATGGCAAGACTCTGGATTCTTCTGCAATTTGTTACTTGTGCTTTGTTGTCTGTTAATAGTGCTTTTCTTTCTTCTAGAAGTTCTATTGTCTTCTCGCCAAACTTCACATCTTTTGTAGGTTTCATTTTCCTCAATTTTGACAAATGTTTGTCCATGTTTTTCTGTGACGCATCTGTCTGAGTTTACTATTTCTTTCAGTGTATTGATGGACGAGGAATCTATTTTTTCTCTGTGTTTTTCTAGTGTCGGTTTGTTCCTAATTTTATTTCTACTTCTTTTTGTTGGATGTTTCTTTAGACGGCAGTGTACCATGCGGTGGTTTGTATTGAAATTTAAATTTTGTATAATGTGTGTATCTTGGAAAAACATTGATTTATTGGTTATTATGAAATCGATTTCGTTTTTGTATTTGCCATCAGGTGATAGCCATGTCCACTTGGTTTTGGGATTTATTTAAAGACTGAATTTAGTAATGTTAAGTTGTTTTGTAGTAGAAATTCAATAAGTTCTTGCCTTCAAGTCTTTCCAAATCCATGTTTGCCCGTTATCAGTTCTTCTCCAGGTTTACTGCAGCCAACTTGTGCATTAAAGTCACCCATGACTATGAGGAAGTTATTATGATATTTTTTTTATAATATCAGACAGAGTACAGTAAAAGCCTACACTTTCACTTTCTAGTGCTAATTCTGTAGGAATACTTGAATAATTGTCCACAGTTTTTGTAACTTGGCATATTGATGTTGAGTATGGCTATTCTGTATGAAACACCTATAAGTTCTTGTATATAGTTCTTCAATGATTTTTTAATTAAGAAGCCCACTCCTCTTTGGCCTGCTGTTTCACCTTTCTGATATAATATGTGGTCATTTTGTTCTGTTGTTTTTTCTTCTAACCTCATTTCACATATGCCCAGGATATCCCATTTATATTTTGCAATGCCTTGTCCAATTCGAGTAAGCTTTCTTGTGTTCGCAGAGTTCTTGTGTTGAGTGTAGCGATGTTAAATATTTCTTTTCTTTTTGCTGGAGGATTTTGGTCTAGTGCTCCCGCGGAGACCAGCCGTTGTGGGAGACAATTTATTTGTTGTTCTTGCTTGAATCTAGTTGTTGTAGCCATTTCTGTTTGTTTCTGGTTTTCTAGGGCCTTAATTAGTTTTTTGAGGAATTTAGGTAGGGATCAGATCTTGTTCTTTCTTCAAAATTTAGTATGTTTGGTCTTGTAAATTATTTTTTCTGTATTTTAGTACTGGATTGGGTTATATTTCTGGCTAAATTACTTATGCTAGCTTTTTTCTGTGTTGCTTGGTTGGGAGAATCTGAGCGTTCTCTCCTTCTTTTTTCTCTACTTTTATCCTCTGGTTTTATTATTCATCAATTAAAGACGTTTACAACATTTATTTATATTTTTGTTTATTTAGTCCGTATTATTGTATAGAATTATCTTGTGTTTTAGGTTTAGTTTCATATTGTTTAGTAATTTATGTATTTATGAGTAATGCCTTTAATAAAATAATTTTCATTTCATTTCATCTGAAAGGCGTTTAGATAAAAAATAATTAAGGCAGGCTATAATTAATTAATTGTCGATTTATTATGGTTGTTTTGATACAGATAATGATTTATATAAATTTTCAGGTGTACCGTATATGGGACGCAAAATGATGTCAATGTCATCGCCTCTGATGGAAATCACATTGGATGGAGATGAAATGACAATCAAGAATGTCTCTCTGCTTAGGACTGTAGAACACAAGTTCAAACTTGGAGAGGAATATGAAGAGAAGATGCCAAGCACTGTGATCAAAGTGAGTATGCTGCCTATGCTGAAAATGTTTATCTATTTGGTTGGGCAGGGGAGGAGGCCCGAGCGGTGAAAGGGAGCATTGATGCAAGATAAAGGGGCCCCTTAAACTTACTCGCTGGGTTGCAAGTCCCAGGCACCTTGACTTGGGCCTCTTCCTCTGCAACATTATGTACCTGGCACACACACAATGAATCCATGGAATGCTAAGTAATTTGTCTCTTATTTATATTTGGCTATCCTGTGACAAATAGTAAGTGTAGAAAGCTACACAGTTGATGATAAGGCTATAGATTGCTAGACAGCAGATATTGTTGAAAGTAGCTAAAATATAAATTATTCACCAATAATGTAAAGCAATAAATAATTTTAGGTATAAACAATAGAATTCGTCTGTTACTTTATTTGTAACTGCTAATCATTTATAGTGATGAAAATGCAAACTCAAGTTTCGTTTTATACAGATGTTCTATGAAAACATATTCATATAGAATGATGCCGGTTTGGTTTTATATTTCTTTTTTATATTTCTTTCACCTGACTTGCACAAATATAACACACACTGCTACACAAATATAAATATATTTAATCTATGGTACACAGATTGTTGTATTGCACTCGTTTCGCCTCGTCATTTCGAGGGTGATAGCTGAAAATCAGTGTTTGCTCTTTGAGCAATATTATTCGCTGAGCTATGATCTATTTGTTATGCTGCAATACACACATACTTTTATTTTTTTGGTAGTAATCCCTACATCGTCTTGTTTTAAAGTAGGCAACCATTAAGTGAAATAAGACTGTAAAATAATGTATGCAAAGCTGTAGGTGTAAATAATTTATTTTATATTAGGAATTAGTTAAGAGTACCATTGTCTGTAAGCTTTATTTGATTGTACATGTGTATTGGAGAGACAAATAAATGCCTTATCTATCTATCTTTTTTATTGTTCCTCGAAATACAACGATATCTCCTCCTAACAATAGCGTGAACCCGACGCGCTAGAGCCTTTGCCTCACAGTCCATAGGCTACCTTGTGCTCCTCGTACCTCTTCAATGTTTCTTTTGAGGTCTATGTAACTGCATTTACGGTTCGTCAGCGTCTGAGGCACTAAAAAGCGGTCGTCTCGTGGTTTTGTGCAACGTTTTCTCACAAAACCTTGCCTTCTCTGAACGGAACCTGTCCCTTGGTATCCAGTCTAAGTTCTTTGGAGGGTCGAACGACTCACATTTAACCACTGTGAGACAATTATTGCATATTTTTATTAGATAGACTTGGACTTCATCAAAATTCTTATAGGTAACTTCTTAATACATCGATGATGGAAATGTAATTACAATTTTCTATTGTTTCAGAGTATTACAACAAAGAATAGTGATTGTGAACTGGAAACGAAATCTGTGATCCCTGACAATGGAGCCAAATGTGGAAGGCATTATCTTTTCACTGATGAAGAATGTGTTGTTGTAAGTATTGATAAAAATTCAATTAATGTAAAAAAAAGTATATCCTATTAGACATGTATGTCGCATAGGCTATTTGCCAACATGTGTTTGCCATCCTCAGTGCAATAGCTATGGCTTGCCATGTAGGGCATTTTCTAAATGCTCGCCTGACTAGCTACTAAACATTCACAAGAACACCTGTATCCAAGCTTATAACGGTGTCTTCTGACAGCTATGCTTGAAACCCAGTAATTCTGTTTGGTTCATCCTGTTTTCGTTATGACTGCTGCATAAGACCATCTCTAGATTTGACCACTTCTAGTTATGACTATACTGCTTAGGTTTGACCATTTTTGCATTTGACCACATTGTTTTACGTCCACCTTCAGTACAGTCACACATAAGGAACAGTAGGATCACTCCATTTAAACCGTTTCGCTAGAGCCGCGTTTGAAGCACATAGTGGCATACATGTATTAATGACGTAATTTACTTACCGAAATCTCATATCCCTTAGTTTAGTTTTCGAGATAGTTTCCGTAATAAAAATGGTCTAATGTCACATTTGACAGGCCCCCCTGTTTATTTATTATTAATAGAAAAAACAAATATTTTATTTGTAACTAGCTGTACCTGCGACTTCGTTCGCGATTGCCGAACCTGCAAACTAATTATTCACATTTGAGCACTGTTTATCTCATATTAAGCAACGCTGTGGTCTGTGGTGAAGCACTCTTAGTAAAGCATAGCTCAGAAAGGAGCTTTTTACTTTGGGTTTGATAACTCCCAGCTTGTTTTTCCAGAAGACAGTAGTTAAGTAACTCAGAGAGTTCCTTCGCGGTTCACACAATAAATGTTGAAGCAAAGTAGGTACTTTTTGCGTTTCTTTGGAATTTCGATTATAAAACGGTATCTTTTGCCGAGGTTCTCCTTGTTTGGCGGTAGAACAAAAATATATTAGAGTGTACACTTCCATTGCGCAGTCTCCAAAATGTATCCGGCAAAAGATAGATAATTAAACATTTTTATTGTGGCGAATGTTCCAGATTTTAGAGTTTTATCTTAGCAAGCTGGCTAATCTAAATAAGGATGCTGAGATGCCCGTGGGGTGCCGAGCTGCCCATGGGGTGCTGGGGTGCCCATGGGGTGCCAGGCTGCCCGTGGGGTGCCGGAATGCCCGTGGGGTGCTGGGCTGCCCTTGGGGTGCCGGGTGCCCCGTGGGGTGCCGAGCTGCCCGTGGGGTTCCGAGCTCACTCGTCACTATTCTAACAAAAAAAGAATAATTAAAATCGGACTACGCGTTATTAAATTAAAACTAAGTGTACATTTTGACTTTCATCCCCTTTCCCGAGGGAACCGTCCTGAATTTCGGGATAAACAGTATACAATAACCTTCTTCGTGGTATGAAATCAAATCGTGTTAAGTTACATTGAATTCCATTCAGTAGCCCATGGGGTGCTGGGCTGCCCATGGGGTACCGGGCTGCCCGTAGGCTTCCGAGTTAACTCGTCACTATTCTAAGAAAAAAAGAATAATTGAAATCGGACTACGCGTTAATAAATTACAACTAACTGTACATTTTGACTTTCATCCCCTTTCCCGAGGGAACCGCGCTGAATTTCGGGATAAACAGTATACCTTCTTCGTAATATGAACTCAAATCGTGTTAAGTTTCATTGAATTCCATTCAGTAGCCCATGGGGTGCTGGGCTGCCCGTGGGGTGCCGGGCTGCCCATAGGGTTCCTAGCTCACTCATCACTATTCTAACAAAAAAGAATCTTTGAAATCGGACTACGCGTTACTAAATTACAACTAAGTGTACATTTTGACTTTCATCCCCTTTCCCGAGGGAACCGTACTGAATTTCGGGATAAAAAGTATACAATAACCTTCTTCGTAGTATGAACTCAAATCGTGTTAAGTTTCATTAAATTCCATTCAGTAGTTTTGGAGTGATGCGCGGCCGGGATACAGACAGACAGACAGACAGACAGACAGACAGACAAAAATAAAAAAAAATACAGTTTTGGCATCAGTATCAGCTACAGAGTGCTCTCAATTTTTTTTTTGCAAAATATCTTCAATGTACAGAATTGGACCTGTTACAGTTTTATTATAAGTATAGATTTACTCAATGAACCTACACAACGACACCCTAATTGCTAACGTGCAAGTGTCTCGAGCAGGGTAGCGTATGGGCAATGTTCGGGAAGGTACGCGACACCGCATCGTATATATATCGTATTTACATCTTCTCGTCGAACATCCCGAAGAGCCTGAAGACCAAAGTCTTCAACCAGTGTGTGTTGCCAGTGATGACATATGGCACTCAGACGTAGTCCTTAACTGTGGCCTTTATGGACAAGCTCAGAGTCGCTCAGTGAGCTATAGAGAGAGAGCTAATATGCTCGGAGTTTCTTTGGGCGATAAAATCAGGAACGTGGATATCACATAACCAACAAGTGAGATAGTGGTCCAATAAACTAATTTATCAGCTGAAAAATAAAATATAAGCTGCTGATAACATCATAACCTAGCCAGACATGTAATCAAAATGTACTACCAAGGTAATTCGGCTGATTCGGGTGCTCTGATTTGCACTTTTGAATAGATATAACTAAAGGATTTATGCTAGTAAAATACATTTTTGTTCTATGCTTTTTATGTAAGGGAAAAAAGTTAACCTAAATATATTTTCTACTGGAAACGTTTGGAAACAAGTCAGAATATCTCCAAAGTTCTACACCATTTTGACGTCTTATTTATACCTCAATAATCCTTAATAGCTTACACTCACAATTTGTTTTTGAAATTTCTTCGTTTATTCCTAATAAATAAAATAAAAATAGGTTAGTAAATACTTCTAGTGAGTTAAGTCCGTTGTCACGGTGCACCATGTCCACAGGCACCTAGCCAGTAAAAGTAAGGGTAATAATTTTATTGAATTCTTACTGGCTGCGCTCCGCTGCTGCACCTGATTGCAGTGATTGAGTATGTAACAAAGAAACATGTCCCGTAAAGATGTCCCTTCCTTATCCCTCTCTGAAACGGGGATAGTAAATTTTTCGCTTAACAAACGTGTACATTTTGTAAAGATATTGGCTGCAGTTTCTAACCTGGCCGCTCTTCTAGAGGCAAGCTTCCACGTGAATCCTGAGTAGTATACTCGTTACCTTATTAGTACCTACACGAAGGTCCGCCTAATGTGTAGCCAAGCCGAGCCGAGCACTAGTGGCACAGCCTGGACACTCTACTCATTCTCTATACAAAAGCCGCGTTCTAACTACCTATTACACAGACACTACACAAATGTTGTTTTTGTACACGCGTAAATGTGTACGTGAAGTCTAAGGTTGTCATCGTATGAATAATTGTTGTACTTACCTACCCAACAATCTTTTGATGCTGTTATTATGAATTATTAGATTTCGTAGGTTATGCGTACTTTACCTACCTTCACAAACAATTACAAGCACAAGAATCCAACTCCATGTATGACGTAGGAATATGCAACACACAACCGAGTAGGTAACATTACTTCACATTTCACTGTAAGAGGGATATGTACCTTCGAAATTTAATGTACATAGTTATCATCATGCCTGTAAATTTTACCCATGTTTCACCAGCAATGTTTTAGAACGTGCATAGGCCTATAGAAGGCGAGCATATTGTGATCTACCGGTGTAGCATAAAAAAAACGGATCCTTAGTGCTCGTTTTCATTATTTGTTAATTAATATCTGTTTTTACGATGAAGCAAAAAAAAGAGATCCCCATACGCAAGATGTGTTTCTTTTAGTATTTACTAAAAGAAACACATCTTGCGTATGGGGATCTCTCTTAATTTGTTAGAAAATCTGTCACTTACCTACCTATTGAACTTACTCTGATACACAGGAGAATATCACTCTGAATAAAGACTATCAAATTTCTAAATATAATTACAAGCACTATCGCGTGCTAAGCGAAATATATTTAACAAATTATTGGAGTACAAAATTTTATGCCCAAGGCGGGATATTTAGATTATATTTAGAAATATAGAAGGGTAGCGACATCATAGAAAGTTAAGTGTTTGAAAAAACACTTCTTTCGATCAGATGAAGTCTAGTAGTCTGGTTGATGGCCGCGCACCGTCCCCTATGACGGTTAAAGTAATATGATTGGAGTATGAAATTTCGGCTACAATTGCCGTGTCCAAGTGGCCGAGGGGTGTAGGCATCCGACGCGATATCGGAGGACGCGGGTTCAATTCCCGCCTTGGGCATAAAATTTTGTACTACAATAATTTGTTAAAAAAAGACTATCAAAGTTTAAGTTTCCATTCTACCGGTGAGCGGGACATACTTGCCAGAGCATTGTAGGTGTTGCCCATTGACTTCCATGGAAATAAGATAAGGATTTAATTATTTTTTTCTGTTTCAGACTCTGACACACGACAACGCGAAGAAGCCTGGGAAACGGTACTTCCGGCGAGTTCAGTAAAAAATATATTTAAGAAACAAAATGTTTTAATGTATACCGATATGGTGCTCTGAATTATTTAAAAGTTGTTATTTATAGTGGATTCATTCCTCATTCCAGTCATTCCATTTGATATATTGTTTGGATATCAAGTTGATTGATTTATCCAAGTCTGATTTAGAAATGCTTTATTTTTATATGTTTTGTATATTTTGAATAAAATATTTTAACCAAATTTATTGACTATGAATTATGCTACTGACGAAACATTAGTTTCGTTTTTTTTCTTATATAGTTATATGGCTAACCCATAACCACTATCTCTGCCGATGGTATGTGATCATGTGTTCGAAGACGTTGTTCAGGCTAACCTAGGATTAGGTACTGGCTCTGAGGGATAGCTCTGGATTCCCCCACAGCGTTGGATGCTTGGCGACAGATTTTCTACTTGAGGTTGGCTGCTAGCCAGGTGATCATTCGCAACACAACTGCCAAAATAAGAGACCACCGGAACCGACTTCAGTGTCCTCCGAAGCACGGAAGCGTTCAGTAATAATGCCAATAGCGGTCACCAATCCAAGTTATGACCGCAGGGTAGGTAACCGGTCGTATCAACCGATTCACACTGACTCGGGATTTTTTTTCCGTTGAGTCTCAATGTCGTCTAATGTTTTTAAAAATGCTTTCCCAACGTGTCACACGATGGTACGTATTTAAAAAAGCATGGCTAGTGAAAAGTATGCTTATTTACGAAAATAGCCTTTTAGATAACTTAAAAATGCTCTAATACTTTTCAAGCAGAATTTGAAATTTGAATTGAATAAATACCACTATTTTAAAATTGGTATAATTATGTATGTCACTGGATAACAATGCGCCACAAGAATTTAAATTTGGTGATAATAACTACTTTTGGGTTAACAATGATTTATTTAGAGTCATTTTGATCGTCATAAGATAGCGAGATGTTAAAACTTTGGTTATAAGTTTACATTAAAATGCGGGTTTAATTTTGGTGATCATTTACTATTTTTGTCTGTTATATGTGACTATATCTGGTGGTTAAACATAAGCCAAAAAATAATACATTATAAACCTGTACCTACGTATTTTGCTTATGTCCACTGTAATACTTTCGTAGATCTATGGTAAATTGTTGTTGATCAACATAATTACAATTTGACGGCTGGACATGGTCAGTTTATAATCTTACGAAAATGTAAACGTTAGATTGTAAATTATAGTTTTTATTCACATTTTATCGACAGTTTATAATCTAACTAGATTTATTATTAACTACTATGTTTGAATATTGCACTAAACGAAAGAAAAAAAAACGCAAGTTTTTAAATATATAAGCCAAATAAACGAATATCTAGGAATATAATTTGAGATCATGTGCAACGATTTTGCATTTTTTTCATTTGCATTCATCATTTCCATTGTTCATCAATTGTAATTCCAACTGCAAAAAAAAAAATTTACTCTGCTGTCATATTGGAAAAAGCAGTGCTTTGTAAGTTTACAGTACATCAGTGTTAGTAGAGACAATTTAAATGAGACGAATTACTTAGTATTCCATGGATTCACCGTGAGGGTGCCGAGTCCATCGCGTTGCAAAGAGGCTAGAGGGGCCTGGGACTTGCAACCCAGGAGTAGGGTTAAGGGGGCCCCTTATGATATATCAATGCTCCCCTTCACCGCTCGAGCCTCCTCCCCTACCTAATCAAATTTGATAAGATCCTACTAATGCCGCCTTAGATACACGTTTTAGGATGGAAGTTACGGTTGTTCTTGGCAAGCCAAGGTCTTTAAGTAGGTTATATAGGGATTTCGCTGGTATACCCTTGCTCCAACTTCTACAGCATATAAACTAACCACATATTTTTTCGTTCTTGGTTAATTCATTTGTAAGGTCATAATATTTGTTTGTTTTTATTGTGTGGTCTTTAGGTACCTAAGTATGTTTGTTTCCCACGGCACAATAAGTATGTTTGTTTCCCACGGCACAGTAAGTTCTATAAGTACTATGCGTTTTAGATTTTTTGAGTAGATAAGTATAGAAATATATCTAGTCTGGAAGACGAATCACCAATATCCTCAGGAATTATCAGAATATATATGTCTCATGAAAACGTAGTCTTCATCAATTGGATACATTGATGAAGACTACGTTTCTACGTATTCACTACTTTTATAAATGTGTAAGTAACTGTATGTAACTGTTGTACAAGGTTATTGGTAAAATGCTAAAGATCTCTTAGGGTTGACTTCTGCTAGTCTTAAGAGGCATTTTACATTTTAATGCGGTATACGAAGATTTTAAGCGCTTAATTTACTATCATAGGAAATATCTACAAGTTGTTTAATAATTGATAAAAATAGAATAATCTGTTCTCTTTTCAGTTAATGTACCAGATTTACAAACATAACATTAATTATTTTGTAGTGACCAATCTCCCGCACCTTGTTTTACGAATTAAAGTATACATAGCCAACTTCAGAGTTCTATCTCTTGTATAAAGATTCATCAAATTAACTAAAAAAAAAAACTGTGCATCAGGCATATAATCTTGTTGACACATAGTGTACTAGAATATCGATAATTAATCGTCATTGTAGAAAAAAAAATAAAGATCTTGCGCTAATTTCCACGAATTATATCAGCAGTTTACCACGATATATTGCGTTTAATAAAGTGTAATTCCAAACAAATATTATATGAAAAGAAAGTTCATTCTTTAATTAATCTGATCTTTAATAAATTGTGCTATTAACTCTGTTTTGTTAGACAAGAAAAAATATTTAACATAACTCGAAATGCTTATAAATTGAAATGTACAAGCGCGAGGCGATCAATACCGCGCGAGCGCTCATCGAGGTAGGACCTGCGTTCGTTTTGCCTTGCTCTGACGTCTCGTACGCGGAACGCTTAGACGCAAGTTTATAGTGCGACCACAGAATTTTGATCATGTCTTTATTTTTTTTTAATAACAAACTATACTTTATTTTTGTTGTCCATAATATAATTATTGTTGTCTTGTTAAGTAACTACATCTTTAGTTTCTGTTCATCCATTGTGTTAAAAAAAGGAAACGTCACAATTATGCAGTCTTATACAGCGTTATTGGAAAAATGCTAACAACCTCAGAGGGTAGACTTCTTCATTTTGGTCTGCTAGTTTTTGTATTATTCTAGTTTAAATTAGTAACTCACTATAACTTTTGTTTTAGAAGGATAAGATGACAGGCGAATAATTGATTTCCAATATTTTTGGATTCAGTTAATGTCTATAAGTGAACACAGCTTAGCATATATAGCAGCATAACTTCAGCAGGAAATTAAACTACCTTCCTAATTTGTACAAAACGGCCTCCCGGCTTTTCCATCATTTGTGCAAACCGGGATACCAGTTAGCGGTCGATAGTCGAATTTACAAATTTACCATAAAATCTAAGTAAGTGTTTTCTGCGTAAGTTTAAGTTTTGAAGCAGTGACGGCTCAGTGGCATTGGCTATGGACTGCCGCGCAGCAGGTCCATGGTTCGAATCCCGCCCAGAGTTTGAGCTTCACCGCATGGTGGAAGGGAATTTTGCGAATGCCCGCCTGGCTAGCGACCACCCTCTAGTAGAAAATCTGTCGCCAAGCACCTAACGGTGAGTTCCGGCAGCAGTCCTTGAGAGCCAGTGAAATGACAGACAAAAATGAGACTTAACATGTATGTCTCAAGGTGATGGGCGCAGTGCAGTTCGTCACTTGTGATGAAATGCATCTGTTATAGGCAGAGGATACCGCTTAACATCAGGTGGGCCTCGCGCTTGTTCCATCACAATGACATAAAAAAATAAATAAAAAAAAGTCCGACTTTCATAATCCAAATGGTTTTCAAAAGGATGCATCCTTGCCCATACAAGAAAGAATCCATACTTATCTGAGATAACGGAAGTATTTTGAATATTTTGATGAAATCTGAAACCAGCACAAATTACATTTTGGCTCCAAAATATTACGTCATTTCATATTAATCTCGTAACTACGTCAACAGTTATAAACCTAGAAAAACGCAATTTTGCATAATGTATGAATCATTTTTTGCTCGATACATTTTGCAACGCAAACACTTACCGATGCAAATTTGCGTATTAAATAATCTCGTAACTAATTTTAAACTTCTAAACCAAAAAATCTGAAATAATACAAGTGTATAAATTATATGTAAATAATAATATCAAAGAAAGACCAAAGCCGTAGGTGGTATAGTTTTTCAGAAAAAAATATTGCTCTCCAATACAGTTTTCCCGCTAAAGTTCTTAAAACAATTGGGTTGTTTTAATCTTGTTACTTTAAAATATTTGGCGTAAAAATCTGTAACAATTCATGGCTAAAGAACAATATTAAATTATCATATTAAAAGAAGAATCGAAGTTCTAGGTGAGTCTAGTTACGAAAAAATAAAAATAGCAATTAAATTACTATTTCCCACCATTTTTGTCGTGTGTTCAAACCCCATTTCCAGTATTTTTTTCTATAAAAAGGTGTATTATCATTTATTTTCCATAGAGGAAATAGTGAGCATAAGAGTATATAGTGAGGATTGCATTGGTACCAAGAAGTATATATGTTGATTATAGATTGCATCAAAGATATTCGATTTAAAAACAAAAAACCTCAAAATGTGTAAATATATATTTACATTTCGCTGTTTGGGCTACTCAAACTAAATGGAAGAAAATGATATTTTTTTAAAGGTATAGGTGATATATTGTGGTATGGGAATATGAGGGTGACATGTTTAAGTAATGGAAAACCAAAAACGTCATGGGACGTTTGTGGTTGGTACTAAGTTGTTTTCCGGATGCACAGAAAAATAAACCTCAGTCCTATCTCAGCTCAGCATGGTCATTATGGCAGACAGTGTTAACGACTGGATATAGATACTGTGTAGAGTGTGAACGAGGAAAATAGCAATTTTTGGAAAATTTAAAAGAAAGAGCTTTTAGTCCTCAGCTTTTAATCAATGCCGTTACGTCAAATATTTATATAATTTTAAGCCGTATAATTATTTTATTATTTAAGTTTATTGTTACCATAAATGATTCAAACATATCTATTTTTATTCATCAAGGATGAAATGTAAATATACGATTCACGATGTAGGTTGACTATTTAATGTACATGCCTACTTCTTTTCTATAACATTAGCAAGTAATCGACAAGAAATTGATTATTTACTCATGCCAATCACACAATTTTTAAATTCGCAACTTACATTTCTTTATAAATGAGTGCTAGTATCAAAATATGTTACTCACAGTCACGCTATTCCGTCGTCACTTCCATCGCTTGTGTAAGCGATGCGCTGGCATTTACCTAAACTTCAGTAGCGTGATTTTGTGAAATGGCTCTTAAGAAACATTTTGAGATGAAAAATAAGTTTTTGTGTTTTTGTTTATGTGTAATATGACGGAATAAGCACGAGGACCACCTGATGTTAAAAGTCTTTTGTGTCTGTAATTTAATATTTCATTTATCCGTTAATGCTAAAGTACAAAACTATATAAATTACAAAAATATTGTTGAATTTCAAGCCAAAAAATGTCGTCGTATAAGGAAGGTTCCACAGTCCAGTATACAAGCCAGGGTCAAAATAAATATCAGAATCACAAGACATTAAATAATTTTTTCAACTTATATGTTTTTAGGGTAGGTACCTCAAAAGCAAAAAAACGGAACCCTTATAGGATTACTTTGTTGTCCATTTGTCTGTATGACACGACCCTATTTTACGACACGTTATCTACACGCGCTGCTCAAGCTGAAATTCATATCAAATACTCAGGTCTACTGTCCCTTGGAGCTGTGTAAAATCAAACTTATAAACCAACGCAATCAAAAGATACAGCCGTTTATGACGCTCGCTAGGAAATCAAAACCTATAGGGTACTTCCGTGAACTCAGAATCTTGAAATTTATTACGAAGCGGCGTCTATGGTACAGATAAAGAAAAAGTGGTGAAAACCATAAGCTTTTAGTAACATCAATTAATAAAAATACCTTTATTTATTTTAAAATGTTATGGTTTTAATTCCGCAATAAAAATACCATAACTTTTACTTAAACCTATACCCACAGGTATGACTGAACCCTCTGTGTGCGAGTCCGACGCGCACTTGGTCGTTTTTATCAAGACATTTGAATCTAAGGATCTTGGTGTCATATCCATATTAATATATACATTTGAGGTTCATGACCCCCCAAATAGCTCTACCTACTCCGATCACTGGTAATTAATAACAAAGTCCATTTATCTCAAAATCATGATCAGAGACATCGTTTATATGTCTGTTAATCCATTAGGTACATGAGTAAAAAATAGACTGTTAAGTCACAGTTCAATCAAAGTAAAGTTATCTCACCCAGGTGGATAATTATCCATTAACAACCTAACAAAGTTCAAAAAGAAAGAGTTTGCAATATTGTTGTAAACGTGAACCACCGGCAAGAAAAAGTGCCCGTGTTCCACCCAGGTGAACCAAGCAGGTGGATCACGACCGAATCCCGCTGGTTATCGCTGCGGTCATCACTTGGATGGGTGACAACTAGTGGCAACAAAGTGTTTCCATGCTTCGGAAGGCACGTAAAGCTTTCAGTCCGTTTATTGTCTCAGGGACGGCAGTGGTCATAGCATTTTGCGAATGCACTAATGTTAGTCAGGCACTAGCTACCTTAAGTAGAAAATCTGTCGGCAGGCACCAATAGCGTGACATGGCACCAGTAATTCTCTAATTACTGTATCAGCTGGATTTTTCAATGCTGAACGCAGACTCCCCCATTAAGGGGGGTTTGCCATAATCCCCAGGTTTGGCAGCCGTTTTAGGGACCGCAGTGAAGATAACAGTTCCTCAGAAGGCGCTGCTGCCCTCAGATTTTCTACTTGAGGGTGGTAGCTAGCCAGGCGAGCATTCGCAAAATTCCCTTCCACCATGCGGTGGAGCTCTAGCCGGCAGTGGGATCGAACCATGGACCTGCGGCACGGCAGTCCACGCTCTTACCGCTCGGCCAGTCATTGCTTCAAAATCAGTGTCAGGTCAATCAGCCATTGCGTTGTTCGCTTGCGATTATCGTAAGTTACCTACTTACATTTTTCGTTAAATGTCAGAATTCGGGTCATCATTTTATCTCTAGCTTATGACAGAGATCATAATTATCAGGATTTTGAACTTTTTTTAAGTTAGGTAGTGATTTGCTGCAAATTAGGGTGCATACCATTTGAAGTTAGATTCGCTAAAAACGATCACACTCCCAAAAAGTTGTTCCACATGGGTCTTGGCGTTATTTTCGCCATAAACGCTATGAGGCTACTGGAACAGTTTGAATTCCCTACATCTAATGTCAAAAGTGACAGAAGTGGCAAATTTTAGTGGCATTCTTAGCGTTCTTATCGTAAATGGAACAGGGGATGACAGTTACAAACGATCACAGTGATCACAACCACAGACGCAGAATGTGATCAAAATTATCGAAATTAACGTTCTTAGCGACTAATGGAACACGCCCTTAGTAATTTTATGCTAATGTCAAATGATGCCGCTGGTTCTTTACAAGTTTTGAAGTAAAGTGACACGAATCGGCGAACATACACCATCGCTTTCAATTCATCGTTATTTACCTTAGCGCTACGATCTTCGTGACTGGTCTTCCTCGTGGTTCATCGTTGAGGTTGAAGTATCTACTACGAAAGCGGTTAAACCAATAATGCACGGTGGGTTCGTTAGCCGTATCCTCTACAAATACAGCAACTGTGATTACGAGCAGTTTCTGCTGTGTTAGTCCCACGTCGGAAGTCGTACTGAAACGACCTATTCCAACATTAGGCTATGCATTAGAATACAATATCATGTTGAAAAAGCGAGGAAAAAATACTATCTCCGATATGGAATAAAAAATAATATCTAAGGATTCCTTAGATATTATTTTTTACAATTCCGAACCTCAAAATCCTATCTGAAATTGATTAAATAGGCCTTATAGATTGAAGGGGAGGGGAGGGGCGGTTTACATTACCGCACACGGTTCTTCAAACGGAAGTGCAGAACGTTTCCCTTCAGATATATGACATATATTTAAATTTATTATTTACTAAGATTATTTTTTACCAATTTTGATAACCAGTCAGAAACTAAACTAAACTAAGGAACTCTGTTACTAATAACCTCAATTTCAACAATATTAATGCATGCATTCTAATCTAATGTTGACCTGCTACTCTGATTTTAGAAGTTTCCATATTCACAACTCAGAATAGACTTTCTTTTCTGAGATTCACAAACGTCTTTCGTTGTTGGTCATACCTACTTGGTTGTTGCTCTTTTCTGCTCTAAAGTTTTACTAAAATATTCTTTTTTATTTCTTTCTCCAACGTAAAAGTTACTATTGCTTGTAGTTAATATTCAGTACATTCTGGACTGATTGGTGATATGGAAAAAGTATAGAATTAAATTTTTGGTCCGTCTGATTATTTTTCACAACAAGAAGAAATTTGCAACTTACTCTAGTAACATTTTTACGCGCATTGTAGAATGTTTCACACATTACTGGCAATACTAGATAAGCGTATGTACATGAAAAAAGAGATCTCCTTGGATTATAATATATAGTATTCTAGCTACTACATATTATGATCTGTATAGTAGTATTACATATTTCAAGGAGACTTGCTTGGAACAAGGTACTGTTATACCTAGGTGTATTTACGAGAATGAACGATATTTACTCAGTAGACTTGTTTATTATCTTATCTACAAGGTCATCTCTTTATTTTGCATCTTTTCTTAGAGCTAGGTTAAAATTGTGTAGATACTCATCTAGATAAGTATACTTATTACTTATTAGTATACTTAGCATTGCAATTCAACGGGGCAATGCTGGCAGCATGCTGGGCACGCTGCCAACTGATAGTGGGCTAGAGCATTTGGACTCCCTATGAGTCCAAATGCTTTTACTGTAGTAGCTGTAGTATTGTAGTAGCTGTAGTGTTGTATATAGTTTGTAGTATTTGTTTAATAAAGGCATACCGCCATTGAAAAAAAAAAAAAAAAAAAAAAAAAGTATACCTACTTAATAGGCACATTTGAGTTAGTAATTAAGTACAATTTATTTAACTTAAGGCTTTATCTTTAGTGTTCAGTAGCGGTGAATATAAATATCTCGTGGCCTTGAACTATGTTTTCTTGTAAGGTGAACTTGGAAGCAAAAAAAAATATTGATAACATTGAATTACCCATTTAGCGAGTCAATAACAATAAGTCTGTAAAGTAGGTAGGTACGTAGTATGGGGCATACGTGGGTACAAATAAGTTTATCTAATATGTATAGTTTGTGAACAAGCATTGTCAATACGTGAGTTATTTTAAAACAATCCGGTTGTGTTAAAACCTACCTGGGTGCCTTATATAAATTAGATAATAATTTAGTGTAAGTTCAAATTCTGAGGAGTGTACATATAAAGTTACCTACTAACTAAATCTATTCTCGTTTTATGATTCATAAAAGTACCTACATAATAAGGTAGGTACCTAGGTAAGTAAAAGTAGAGTAACATGGTGCCCATTTACAAAAAACTTGTTCTTTAATTTAGGAACCTCCTCCTCCTTGCGTCGTTATCGTCAAAGCTGAGGGTCGTGATACCCCGTGGAAATCACCTTTTTTTTGATAATTTGTCGCCACCTGTTCCGGTCTTTGGCGATGTGGATGGCGTCATGAATACTGTTGTCAAGGGTAGTGCGGATTTGGTCTGTCCATCGCATGGGACTGCGACCTCTTGGGCGTTTCCCTTCTATATTCCCAGTTTTTTTTTTCCTTTTTTTTTTTTATTTGTTTGCCTGGTAGCTTAGCCTTTGACCACTATCTCACCTGATGGTAAGTGATGATGTGGTCGAAGATTTTGTTCAGGCTAACCTAGAAGTACTACTGGCTTTAGGTGCTTGGCGACAGATTTTCTACTTACTTCTCTAGCCAGGCGGGCATTCGCAAAATGCCCTACCACCATGCAAAAGGTTATTCAAGGTTATCGTTACTCTTTCTAGTAATATGGCCAAAATACTTCAGGACTCTTTGCAAACAGACATTGGACAGCCTTATCTTGATCTTTAATTCACGCAGGATGTATTCATTTGTGCGGAAGGCAGTCCAAGGTATCCTGACCATTCTCCTTCAACACCACATTTCAAAGGCATCAATACGGTCCCGGTCTACTTTTTTTAAAGTCCAGGTATCAGCGTCGTAGTTAAATATAGAGAAGACTAAGGTGTTAACTAGTAGAACTTTTGTTTTTCTTGTGATGTTTGTATCCGCCTACAGTTTTTGCCACTGAGTCATTGCATTTTTCGCTATCCCAATCCTTCTTCGAATTTCGGGCTCGCACGAACCGTTGTTACATATGATGGAACCCAGATAGACAAAGTGGTCTACAATGTTCAATCTCAGAGCTCCGCTGAGCTGCAGTTTGTTGAATCACTTATTCATACGTTCAGCACTTATTTGTTCCAACCGCTTCAGTAGGAATATGATATCGTCTTCGTTGGTGGCTAGAAGCGTTGTGTCATCGGCGTACCGAAAATTGCTAATCTTTTTGCCGCCTACTTGAATGACTACACCACCCTCCCAGTCTTCGCAAGTGAGCCTCATAATATACTCTCCGTAAATGTTGAATAATATCGGATAGTATGCAGCATTGCCTAACTCCTTTACCGAAATTGAATGGTTTGGATGTTGTCCTATCTATTCTTACGCTACCTTACGTATTCCGCAGGTGGTGCGTCTAGCATTAACTTGTTCTTCAGGTTGTTCTGAAACTGCGTCTGTTCTGTTGCCGATAAAGCTCTAGGTCTCAGAGGAGGAGTTCTTTTGATGGCTTTGAGGAAAAGAGCTAAGGTGGCCATAAGAAGATTATGATCCGATCCACAGTCGGCGCCGGGATATGTTTTGGTGTTACTTATAGAAGATCTCCATTGGCTGTCGATTAGGAAGTAATCAATCTGGTTCCGGTAGCGATCACCTGGAGAAACCCACGTGTGTACAAGTGCCGTAAATGGTGCTTTAACCAGGTGTTCATGATTGTCAGTTTCCTTTCGATGCAGAATTCAATAAACCTAGTTCCCAGTTCGTTTCTGTCACCGAGCCCGTATTTACCAACGGTGTTTCTTATGTGTTCAGCTTCCTTCTCTACAACGGTTAGTTTATCTGGACTCAGTAAGCCTGTCATGTTCCAGGTTCCAATACGGCGATTTATTCGTATTAATATAATGTTGTCTTAGGTTTTCGCGATTATTACACATAGTAATTAAACAACTTTAAACCGTTTAAAGTTGTTTAACGCAGTGCAGTGATCGTGGTCACGGGGTGACCACGATCACTGCAAAGGGTTTGAAACGTCGGGACAAAAATAATGATAAATATACGCGATTTAAACCGTTTAAAGTTGTTTAATTACTATCGTATTAATATCTTCATTTTCTTTCCAGTAATAGGTACTACATCCAAAGCCCGGTCAGCCACTCTGGAGTAGTAATCGGTAGCCAATTTCACACCATCCAGTCCGGTTCTGAATGGCGCCGACTGTTAGTCGGGTCGTCCAACGTCTCATTTATCGTAGGTTTTACTTCCATTAGGGTTTTTCTTGGGTTAATACGCGTGGTGGGCTCCCAGATCCTACACGGCAGTATTTTTTTAAGAGATTTAGATCCTCAAGGCCACTGAGAGCCAAGGTACTAGTTAGACGGACCTACAGACCTCAGGTTTGTGAGTATCAGTATTTTGCTCAGGTGTGCGTAAATCAGTATTTTGCTCAAGACTGCATTCATCAGTGTAATATGTATATAGAAAAAATACTTTGGTTACTTTTTGGTACTGCACTTTGGTTTTCTAACAGATGGCGTTAGTAGTATAATTATATCCAATTACATAATCGTTAATGTTAATATTTTTAATGGTTATAAAATTATAATTATTTGACAGTTAACACGTCTAGATATGAATTTAAATTACTTTGTTAAAACACAAATCTATAGGCGTGATAGTTTTTCAGTAAAGTGTACCTCAAAATGCTCAGGTTGTGGGATAGTGTTAGGGCTCGCTTCGCTTGCTAATTGAAAATGAAAGGCTTTTCGCATGTTTTTCTCAAAACACTAGGTACACCAAAACATTAATCAAAACAGGTTTCCATACTCATTACATGTATGGAACTTATTTTTATGTTTTCCATGGCCCTTGGAACACATTTATAACCAATAATGAGGCGGGGTACTATTTATTTGACCCCTGGCTTACCTTCCGCACATGAGTAAAATTACAAATATATATATATATATATATAATCTTCGACCCTGATGGTAAGTGATGGATGATGTGGTCAAAGATGTTGTTCAGGGCTAATTTATCTGATTGGTTAAGAAAGGCTAAGTAAATATCGCTAGGATCGCTTCGAAAAAATTAGTTAGACCAAATCGATCTTCTATTTCTATGTACTAGTTTATACTAGTTACTTTCATAATTAAATTTCGCGACTGTATATACGTCTAAAAGGAATTCTATACATACGTTTTCGTCACGATACAAAATCTACTCTTACTAAAAAATGATTCTTACACAGTTACCTACTAAAAACACAAATTCTTTGACTGAAATCATCTTGACAATGAAATGTTTGCAAAATTACTAATAAAAAATACGTGAGCTGTGAACGGGACAACGACGTGCGTGTTTCTGCAACAAATTTCAAAGTCAAGTCAAGACGTAATGCACTTGTGTTAATCCCCACAAAATCGAAATAAATGGTCATGGGTACAAGAAAGCAACTCAATAAAATCTGCGGTGATCCAAATGTTAAGATTTGTGAAGAACATGGTGTTCTTGGTATAATCTTCGATAGTCATCTGAGATTTGAAAGCCATGTGCTTGGTATGGTCAGTCAAAAACTGTTTTTACCGCCTCAAAGTGTTATACCAAATTAGGGACCAATTATCAGAATCGTCGCGTATCACTCTCTGCGAGTCACTAATACTATCCAGACTTAACTATGGAGATGTTGTTTATGGCCCTCGCTTATTCGGCAAGACTCAACGTTTAGTAGAGCGCGTCCAAAATGCATGTTGCCGGTACTGTTTTAATGTTCCTCCAAGAAGCTATATTACTCCCATCTTAAATAATGCTTCTATACTTAATATGGAATCTCGTAGCTGCATTTAGCGGGACTTGTCTTCGACGTTGTAAAGTATAAAAACCCTGAATATTTGCATTTGAAGATCAAGTTTGTTAATCAAAACTCTAGACATGTCCTAAGGTCTATCAGGTCAGCACTCCTATATCACAGTCATAAAACTGCAGCATTTACTGGCAGTTACAGATATTTGGCGACGAAGTGTTGGAATAACATCCCTCCACCCATAAGAAACCTCAATGCAAAATTCACTTTCAAATCTAATCTCCGAGCTTATCTTCTAGGAAAACAAAAACTAAGCATTCCCAAATACTTCGTATGCCAACTATAATGTACTTAATACGGCGTTCGTTTAACCTGCTAAAATAGCACTCCTCTGCACATATTTTACTTTATTTCATAATATTTCTTTCACCTGACTTGCATTAAGCTACACAAATATAAATATATTTAATCTATGGTACACAGATTGTTGTATTGCACTCGTTTCGCCTCGTCATCTCGAGGGTGATAGCTGAAAATCAGTGTTTGCTTTTTGAGCAATATTATTCGCCGAGCTATGACCTATTTGTTATGCTGCAACATTCACGTACTTTTTTTTTGTAGTAATCCCTACATCGTCTTGTTTTAAGTAGGCAACCATTAAGTGAAATAAGACTTTATAAATGTATGCAAAGCTGTAGGTATAAATAATTTATTTTATATTAGGAATTAGTTAAGAGTACCGTTGTCTGTATGCTTTATTTGATTGTGCGTTTGTATTGGAGAGACAAATAAATGCCTTATATCTATAAATTTTGAACATGAATGGATTGAATGAATGATTTATTTATTTGTCAAAAACATGGGTATTCATAGATTTTGTCAAATTATGTCAGTATTTAAAAGTTTCCAGCATATTCTGCCTTGCGGCGTACAAATTTTAAATATATTGAATGTTACAGTAAAATACATTATCTTAAAACTAAAGAGAAAAGATACAATGTAAAAAAATATAAACATTTAATACAATGTCAAAAAATTATAAACATTAACACAAACGGTCTATTGTTAATCTTATTTTTTATGATGGGAAAACATAATCTGTAGTATACCAGTGTACCTATATACCAATGTATTATGAAAATTGTTAAACGTACCATTTGTGTCATTTTCACTATAAACGTCATTGAAACTCAAAGCTCTAAGGCAGTCGATGAATTTTATTATATTTTCTACAT
Organism: Plagodis pulveraria; assembly: GCA_963890685.1. Taxonomy (NCBI): domain Eukaryota; kingdom Metazoa; phylum Arthropoda; class Insecta; order Lepidoptera; family Geometridae; genus Plagodis; species Plagodis pulveraria. The sequence goes on from OY982957.1 coordinate 23,915,132, forward strand.
TATAGTCTCTTTTATATTCAAACCAATGTTTGTACATCTGGGATGAATCTTTGAGAACAACTGTGAGGGTTTGACGTGATCGGCCCGCAGTCAGACAAACTTAAATAATGAACTTTGCCTAGAGCGTTTCCAATGTTGCTCGCTATTTGATCAATACACGTTATCTTTCGCGTAGATGTTATGTGAATTTGAAAATGGTGACTTTTTATAATATGATTCAAATAATTTGAAATTTGTTTGATTTAAGGATATTTATGTTCCAATCGCCACATTTTTTTTTATTTATGATGAAGATTTTTTTAACGTTTCGAAAAACACGTCGCTGTGATCCGGCGAATAATGGGTAATATTATTGTTGCAGAAGAGACTAAAATAATAAGAGGACGAGCATTGTTGACCTTTGACGTCGACAGAGACAGATATAGGGGACTGAACTAAAACTGAAACTCGAAATAGAATACTAAGATGTCACTTATTCCTGGAAAGTATCAGCATTATAAAAATGAAAACATTGATGACTATTTAGCAGCAGTTGGTATGTAATTATGTATAATATACACATCGATAGGCTAAGACCACGTCGCGTCCGATAGACTTAGGTCACAGTGTAGAGCAATCCACACCACACCCAATTTGTGTGTGTAGTGCTACAAATTACCGTAATAAATTTCATATTGACCGAGCAAGCTCGAAGTGGGAGCGAAGCGTCTCTGCTTTAGCTTACACAACAACGCTTTCGTATGCCCGGTTGTTCTCCTCTACAGGTCGCATTTCTCAACCGATTCATGTGAAATTTTGTTAGTATGTTTGATAATTATATCGATTTTTTTCGTCGATGGTCGATGAAAATTTGAATAATTTTCAAAATGATATGAGATATGGGGTTTAAAATTTTAATATTGTAAGGTTTGCAATAACGCCTGCTATGCGGATAACATTACAAAATCACAAATATAAAATAGGAAAAGTTTAAGTCATGTGCGGGATTCGAACCCACGTACATCCACCCCTTGAGCCGGGGTATGCTCTAACCAATTGAGCTAACATGACATGACGTCATAACTCAAATCTTTCCTATCGTAGGAAAGATTTGTGTCGTATATTTGTGGTTTTGTAATGGGATTTAAAAACTTAATAAAAGTCTTATATCTGCCATATCGAAAAAAATGCAATAATATTACAAATCATGGCAAAAAGATGACAAAAAAGGTACAGGTAACCCTTCGCAACAAAAAAACACCTAGTAAAAAGGTAATACAAGTTTATATACGAAAAAATATACACGTAGGTATACGTTCCATGCATAAAAAAAATATAACTTACGCTTTTTTTTTGATAGTTGGTTAAAGATATTATATACCCAACAAAAACAGAACCACAAAGAAAAACGTTATACATGATCATACAAAAAAATAAACATACTGTTTTTATAAAGTCGGTTAAAAATATTGTCTACAACTGCTACTCGGTCCTCAGATGGACCAGAATTTCGTAATTAGATATGAATATTTTGGCACTATTGGTTTTGATTCTCTTAAAAAACTCTTCTTTTTGTCTATTACAATTGTTTAATTATACAATAGTACCTAGATTATGCAACAAGTGCGCGAAGTTGTTTATTACAATCGAGACGGGTTTTAGGCCTGAGATCAAAGATTGAAGGCCTAAATGAGAAAAGTAAAAGTAGAGATTGTAATAAACAACGCGCACGAGTTTCATATGACGTTTTTCAACACACTGCGAGGAATGTATACGAAAATTTCGAGTCGAAAATATTTTCTTAGTCATTTTGATAGCAATAATAATCTGATTAAATCTTCTAAAGTTCTACTTCAGTAGGTAAATACTCTTTGGTTTGTTTTTATATGAAAAGCGAACGAAACAAACTACAATCTCCTTGGTGAGAAGTGCGGAAACGTTGTTTTTTTTCTATTTAAAACACTAGTGCAGAAAAATAAAAAAAAGCACGAGTGCGTTATAGACCATATTACACCAAAATCGGTGCATTTAATGGCCCGTTAGTCGTTTCAACACACGAAAATATTGTTCAACACCCTTGTGAGCTTTATTATATCGTTCTTAGGGCCATACACCGAACTATAACTGTGTATAAGTATGATAATTATTTCCATTTGAATGCGGGCCTTAGCTTCTGCTGCTTCTAATTCAAGCCTTTTCTTTCTTGCTAATACCGATGATGATGCTGATTTTGTTCGACACTTTTTTTCTGGTATTGAGGGTACACCGTGTTCCGAGCTTTGTTTAATTACTCCTAGATTTTCCTTAGGTACCTTTTGATCCAGGTTTTCTTCTTCATTGGGATGAGTTTTTGGCGTCCCGAAATTATCCTGCGCCGCAACACTCGTTGAATTTTCTCCATACAACTCCCGGTTTTTTTTGCAGTTCTACGAGTCATCATATTTTCCGGTGGTGTTCGTTGCATATAGTTCTACAAGATTCGGCTCGAAGACCACTACACACTAACTAGTGTATAACGTGCATAAAAATGTTATACACTAGTGCGTAATAGAATTATCCCTACAAAGTTAAGTTAGTACCTAACTGGAAATTATATGCGAGTAAACAGAGCATTTTCAATTTAATCGGGTAATTTATTCCTACAAAGTTAAGTTAGTACCGAACTGCAAATTATTTGCGAATAAACAGAGTATTTTCAATTTAACCGGGTAATACAGATTTGTAACATCAAAGAGGTTTATATGTAATCAACCATCAAATATTTGCCGCGCGCAAAAAAAAACTTGCGCGCTATTTTCCATAATTATCATTCCATAATATATGTTGTTTGTATCGCATTAGTGCAATATATTTTTTTTTCCTCGCAAGGGTGTTGAAAAAGTTCGTATGAAACTCGTGAGCAACTTGCTCACGATTATACACTCGGCTGATTTACGCCCTCGCCTACGGCTCGGGCTGGCACAGCCTCGTGTATGATGGGCAACATAGCTCACTTGTATCATAATCTACTATTATGTTAGTCTGAAATTATGAGGATCTGATATTATGATAATTTGCGGAAGTATCGTTTTTGTCGATCAACATTTTGTTTGTCACTGTACAAGTTATGTTATTTTGCTTTGATAATCTAATATAATGATAATATGGTGTTTTAAGAATCTGTTCATATCTGTTCTGTCTGGAACCGATGCGAATGTTGTGCTCTAATTTTATTGTGGTACAGCCAACAAGAATACCTACGCAGTGTCTTTTATTGCTGTCTGATTGAAAGACATACTTTTTCAAACTTTTCTGTGAGATGAGATTCGAATTAGCATCTTATCTTTCCGTCTCGGTCGGTGGCCTAGAGCTTACGGTGCCTAGTACGTAAAACCGCATGACACAGGTTCGATTCACACAACAAATGAAAATGAATGCTCTAAAAATTAATAAATGTGATTTACGCGTAGATTGTTCCTTATGTTTATGTTGTAGTACCTACCATCTACCTATTTTGTAATGTTACCGATACCTACCACTTTTACTGTGATACATATTTACTCAGCTCATTTATATTTACCTATATTGCTTCTTTTTGCTTCCTATTTTCAGGGGTCCCGTACATGGGCCGTAAAATTATAGCAATGTCATCCCCACTAATAGAGATCGGTATTGATGGTGACACTATGACTGTAAAAAATTATAACTTGTTCTTCAATCTAGAAAGCAAATTTAAAATTGGGGAAGAGTATGATGAGAACATGCCCAGAGAAACTTTAAAGGTGAATTTTTATACAATGGAAATAATGTAACAAAAAAACATTTTCTTATTTTAATATTAAAAACCAACAGCAAGATAACTAGTAGGTACGAGTTATTACGCAAGAGATTTAACGCTTTTAATGATAGGTACTGAACTGTACTGTATCAGCCGGATTGTCCACTGCTGAAAACATCCTTTATAATCCCCACAATAGCAGTTCCTCAGTAGGTGCTGCTACCCACCTTCCGGTATTTTACCCTTAGTCACCTCTTACGACACCCACAGGTAGCAATGGGGGGGTGACATTCTAGCCCGGCACGTGGGGGGCCGGGCTGGGTGCACCCACTACTTCGTAGTAGGTAGGCACCAACTATGTTTTTTTTTAATCTGCGGTATGCCTTTATTAACAAAATATTACGAACTATCTACAACTCTACAGCTACTACAATAAAAGCATTTAGACAACCTATAAGTCATTGCAGACTCACAGGTAGTCCAAATGCTCCAGCCCACTACCAGTTGGTATGAATAGCCTTAAGCATGGAGAATAAATGAGGACATATTAAAATGTCTCATATTTCATTGGAAAGGCATAATATGTACACCACCGAACATATAATACAGGCACTTTATAAATATAATTTGAATAAACCCACAGGGCCAACTTTGAGGCGAACTGAGGGTAAAAGAGATCCCTAATAAGACGCAAGAGCGAAATGTTAGTATTCGCTCTTACGTCGCCAAAGCCTGACGTCCAACAATAAGGGGTGTTATTTAGTGGGTGGCGTGATGACATCACCTTTTTTTTGTGGGGCGGAAATGCCTTTGCACTGCACCTCCCCACTAACTGCCCCCCGTGAGCAGTCTTCCGGCGAGGTGGGGCAAGATAAGGTCGATCATGACATCACCTATGCCTGAACAAAATGAGGAGGCGCTGTTGTGAATCTCATCCCATTGCCCATCTATAAAATTAAAAAGTTAGTTTATTACATAATAAAGATAATTTAGACAGTCCAGATTTTCACTAACATTTACAATAGCAATTAATCATTATGTCTTCCCTACAAATAAATTTTTGTATATGTAGTATTGTATTTTTATTCTAAAGTGACCTCTGAGTTGTTGGTTTCGGCTCCATTCATGCTTATATACGTAAAGGGCTGGACATTTAGACCGTAATCTATAGATACCCAATACAAAATTGTATCAATCATAAAGAGAACTGACTTAATAACTTTGGTGTTTTTCAGAGCAGAACAACTGTGATCAACGACCACGAGATGGAAACAGTGTCAATAACACCAAAAGACGGACTTAAAAATACTCGCCGTTATAAATTTACAAAAGATGAATGTGTCATAGTAAGTTTTTAACTGTTGTTTATAAGTGCAGGAGCCCAACTCCCACCTTTTAAAAACTATTCTGGAAAACTAACATCATTATTTCCGACTTAAAGTATTAATACCTAGATTCGTACAGTGGCCGTCACAAAACAATAATTTTCTTATAGCGCTATCTCTATCGCACAAATGACTTGATTTAATGCGTGCAGCTCGCTCTCACCTAAAATTTCAAATGTAACTTTACTATAGTGGCATGTGGGGGTGCAAATTAAAATTGTTAATGTAAGGTTAAAATAAGACTGAATTAAGAGATGGGAGTTGGCCCCCAGATCATAAATCTATACGTGTCTGTACATAAAATACCTTTAAACTAACATAAACATATCAACATTTCTTTCTTCTTGCCATACCTACTATTTTATTACATATCTCCGACAAAAATCGATTGGTTTTCTAGTTATTGCACGGCTTCTAGCAGCGGGTGCGCCTTAAAGATTAGTTTTCATCGTGGTGTAACTTGTTAGTGCCACAAGGTGACGTATTAGCACCTCTCTTATTTGCAATTCTTATTTTTATTAATTCTATGTCAACTCACATATTATCTTCTCCCTATCATTTGTATGCCGACGATCTCCGGATATACACTCAAGCTTTACTGAATGAGCTTGATAGTGCTATAGAAAACTTCGAATAGCCGAATGGAGTGATATTTATGGCTTGAAAGTTAAACCATTAAAAACCCAAGTCATGATATTAAGCAGCAATCGCATGATTGACAAAGTTGATTGGCCAGTTCCAAAAGTCAAATCGAACAAAATTCTTGGCGTGGCACTAGATCAATGTTTCAATTGAAATTTTCAGGTAGTAGCTATCAGCCACTAGTTATTAAATATTTAGATATTTTGCTAATATATATCGTAATATTAGTAGGTAAGTACTTTTTATGGAGGTGCAATTCTAACCCCCACGGAGTGCCGGGTTAGGATTGCACCTCCCCATATCATCCCGTGCATGGGTGTCGTATAAGAGGCGACTAAGGGAAAAATACTGGAAGATGGGCAGCAGCGCCTTCTAAAGAACTGCCATCTTACTCTGCGATCCCCAAGCCGCCTGCCAAGCGTGGGGATTATGGCAAATACCCCCTTAATAGGCGAGGCTGTGTTCAGCAGTGGACGATTCGGCTGGTACAGTACAGTACATTTTATGAGATTTTATTATGTATTATGAGTTTGTTGTTAACTTATTATTTATTTAATAAGTAACAAGATTTCCCTTTCTTATATTCTTATAAAAATATTCTTTATTGGAGTGGTACGGTGGAGCGATTAAATATTCTTTAATCGCTCCACCGTTATTAAAGTATTTTAACTGCTCTCCATCTTTAGATAGTCCGGAAGATATCGCTTTTAAATTCGCCCATTGTGCAACATCATATATAAGCTAATATTAAGCCCATGTTTTCTTACATTTTGTGTACAATTAAGTGTTATCTGGCTATACATTTTAGTCGAGTCTGTATCCAAGAATGCCGACTCTAAAATTAAGCTTTCGCCAATTAGGCAGGAATCTTTTTGTTGGTATCTAGAGAACCCGTATAGGATAACGGTGTGTATTAGAGTAGAATCGAAAACTACGTACTTACTTGCTTACAGTTTTCATTTTTTATGTCCGTTTGTTTCCCCGTCATGCTGTTTCGATGTCTGTATGTTCGCGCATCGCCACATCACATAAAACCACTAAATTGAGTTTCTTTAATTAATCATACTTTATTATATTCCCTAGAATCTAAGGTGTGCATGGTGGTAGGGGATTTCGCGAATGCCCGCCTGGCTAGCTACCACCCTCAAGTAGTCAATCTGTCCGGCAGCTGCCGGAACACACCGTTAGGTGCTTGTCCTTGAGTGCTTGTCCTTGAGAGCCAGTACTTCTAGGTTAGCCTGAACAACATCTTCGACCACATCATCACTTACCGTCAGGTGAGATAGTGGTCAAAGGCTAACCTATCAGACATAAAAAAACGTCTGTTTGATTTGTCAATATCGGTCAATTCAAAGAGAAGTTAATTACAATTTCATATTTCCGAATTTCAGCTTAATTATGCAATAATGAGTATTCATACTTGACCAATAAGTCCGATCATACTTTCGGATTTTTGCGATGAAGATCCCTAAGGCCTGACTCACACTATTTTATTTTATTTTATTTTATTTTATTTTAGAATTTTACAGAAAACTTACAGCTAGGCAAATAACATTAAATGATTCATTATATACTACATGAAAAACACATGTAATGCTGATGGCCAATTACAAGTTTCCACTTATAGGTTAAAATATTTATAAAACAAAATGTTTTGAGTGGACGACTAACTTATGAAAATAATGAAACAATACAATACAATACTTAAGGTTCAAATTAACTAGTACAGAAGAATTTTTCATTAAACAAACGTTTCAATTTGGTAGTTGAGGTATTGTATAAATCAATATCTTTATCTGTCAAGTTGTTAAATGAAGCACTTGCACGCATAATGAATGCATTTTGCCTATAATTTGTCTTAGCTAACGGAACAGATAAAGTTCTGGGGTTTCTCAATACAGCTGTATGAATGCGTAATCCTATCAGCTCGAGGAGCTCAGAACAGTCCACCGTGCCATTTGCAATGCTAAGAAGATATGATAGGTCGGATATATTCCTTCGTTCATAGAGAGGCAAGAAATGAAACTTACGACATCTAGCTAAATAATCCGGAAGGTACAGTTTTGCACGAAACTGAAGATAACGAAGAAACTTCATCTGGATACGTTCTAAGCGCATAGAATATACTTCATAACAAGGCTTCCAGACTTGTGATGCGTATTCCAAGTGACTGCGAACGTATGCACAATAAAGGATTTTAAAGGTTTTTAAACTGGAAAACTCATTAGACATTCTTAAAATAAAACCAAGTGCACGAGATGCCTTGCTTACAATGTTGCTTACGTGTGCGTCGAATAAAAGTTTACTATCAAAAAAAACTCCTAGATCTTTAATTGTATCAACCCTTGTGACTGGTGAGTTTTTTATTGCATATTCAAAATTGATAATGACTGACTTACGAGTAAAAGAACAAATGTAGCACTTGGACACGTTTAAATCTAGTTTGTTCTGAATACAATAATTTTGAAATCTATGCAAGTCGTCCTGCAGACGGTGTGCATCATCAATAGTTTTAATTTGATGTAAAATTTTCACATCATCCGCGTACAACAGAATTTTAGAATAACGAAAGCATGAAGAGATGTCGTTCAGAAATATTGTACAAAGTAACGGTCCTAATAAAGATCCCTGCGGGACTCCGGAAGGGATATACATGGACATGGACGAGTAACCGCCAAGAACTACAGTTTGACATCTTTGTTGGATATAGGACGTGAACCACCTATAAAGGTTTCCCCTTATACCTATCCGCTGAAGCTTTTTCAATAGTAGCAAATGATCGATTCTGTCAAAACACTTACTGTAGTCCGTGTAAATAACATCTATTTGACAGGGTTCAGACATAAAACGAGACAGGAACTCGGTACACAATAAGAGATTAGATGTAGTTGACCTGCCCCTTAAAAAACCATGCTGCTGAGGTGCAAGATCATGCTTGAGTGCGCTGTACAATTGGGTATAGACAATTTTTTCAAGTATCTTAGCAAACAGACATAATTTAGATATAGGCCTATAATTCTCTATATTATTTTTTGGTCCTTTTTTATGAACGGGAGTGACTAAAGCCGACTTCCATTTGTAAGGTACAACGCCTTCCGATAAAGAGCGGCTATATAATAGACACAGGGGTAAAACTAAGCTCTTTGCACACTTAACTATTAAAATAGCGGGGATATTATCTGGTCCCGCTGATTTATTTAAATCTAAGGACATGAAAAGTTTAAGAACCTCCGCTGGCAGCACCTCAATCATACCAATATCAGCAGAAGACGCTGTATGGTATTGAGGTTGATTAAACTCTATACAATCAATCGGTGTATTATTTTGAAGAAAGTTTGATTGAAAATATTCACAAAACATATTGCATATGACATCACCTTGATCAGAAGAGCGAGTACCAAATTGCATCACTGCGGGGTAAGTGTTGGAGAGATTTTTACTCTTTACATAAGACCAAAATGTGCGTGGGTTCCTTCTTATAGAACATTCAATGTTTATTATGTAATTTTTGTACATATCACTTTCCATTATCCGCGCTCGTTCTCGCAATATAACAAACGTATCCCGATCACTTAAGTTGCCGTATATTTTGAATTTATTGTGATATTTAGATTTTTCCTTAAGAAGTTTTATTAGAGGTCGCCCGTACCATAAAGGATACTTACACGATGGTAACACAGTTTTCGAGGTAACATATGTGTCGCGGAGGCTATAAATCGTAGTATAAAGAAAAGATACAGCATCATCTACAGTTCCACATTTCAGCACAGAGTTCCAATCAATAGCGTCAAGCTTAGTACAGATCGAGTGATAGTCTCCGTTTATGTAATCAAACTTGGTATAAGGAAGAGGCTTTATTGTGTGCAATTGAACAAACTCAGCAGTTATACACAAAGATGGATGGTGGGGGTCTTCAGGCACCAAAGGGCAGTCACAAGCATGCACTGTGACGTCATTATTTGAGAAAATTAAATCTAAAAGGCGGCCATAACTCTTATTTAGGATAGAATTATACTGTAATAGATTACATGTATTAAGGCTATCTATTAGATCGAATTGATGAGCACCTTGTAAATTCCCAGAAACCAAAGAGCATCCATCATCACTGGGTAACCATGAAACATACGGCATGTTAAAATCGCCCAATACAATGACCTTATCGAGTGGATTATCTAAAACTATTTTAGACAAGTTGTCAGAGAAATTGGATAGTTGTGTTTGCATTGAATTACCTACATTCTCATCACATATATATAAAACACAAATATGCATTTTATAAGTTGAGTATTGATTACGATTGCGGATGGTCAAAGTAACCCACAGATCCTCGGCAGACGAAGACCACTCAGGCCGGTTCTCAGCTGCAAGTTCACGACGAATTCCTATTAAAATTCCGCCTCCCCTCTTCTGCTCTGTTCCCAAAAAATCCCTATCTCTTCTCCAAATAACATATCTATCATCAAATAATTCACTATCAAAGAAACTATCATTAAGCCACGTTTCCGTGAAGCAAATAATATCATACGAGTTAAGGCATACATTTCTATATAATATGCTTACTTTAGTACGGAGACCACGTACATTTTGGTAGTATATACTAACCGGGAGCATTGTTGACAGAAAAGTTTATTAGGTATTGCATAGATATAAAAAGATGCATGATATTAAATAGTGCTGAGACGTTATTAAAACTGTCAAAGGAAAAAAGCAACATAAAAGATGATAAAAAGGCAAAAAATATAGTGATGATTAAATAATAAAAAGGATAACGTAAACAATAGCAAATGGCCGGCTGACTAATCCGAACTATAATTGCGGGTAACAACAAGCGGACAAGAGTGCAACGCATAACAACAACATTGAATAGTGAAGCAGTACTAGTAAACTTTGGATCGCAGATAATATTGCAAGATATTATACATACAGTGTAGCATAACATTAAAGTTTTTTTAAATCCAATTCTGTTCGAATGGCCATGACAGGGGATGTTGGGCCTTTTCGGATGAAAATCTTGCAACCTTTCACCCACGTGAATGCAAACCCCCGGTCTTTTGCCAATGCTTTGGTCTTATTGAGCAGTACTTTGTTCTCAAGTGTCAAATGGTCGTTGATAAATATCCTAGTGCTGCCCTTAAGTCCTAAGTCCACCGGGGTCATTGAAATTTTTTTCGCTGCCGCTACAAAATCATCCTTTAGGTACCTGCTATGAACATTAACAACAATTGTTTTATTCTCCTTGGAATTGCGCATAGGTATTCTCGCAATGTAATTAATTTGATCCTTAGGTATTGGGCACTTCACGTGTGATCCGATTTTTGAAAAGACTTCGAATAGATTCTCATTGTTTTCCATCGGAACACCCTTTATTTCGATGTTATTAAGACGTGATCTCTGCTCATTATCTCGTAGCTGGCTTTCCAGATTTTGAACACGCAGTTGCAGATTTTCAACATCATTTTTAGTCTTATGTAATGATTGTATGTCCTTCTCCATTTCCAAAATCTTATCAGATAAAGCACCTATTTTGCTGTCTACGAATTCAATCGACTTTTTTATTTCACTGAGTTCACTAGGCTTGTCTTTTAGTAGGTTTCTAATAGTAATAACTAAACTTAGATTGTTTAATAGCTTTTATGAACTGTTTCAGACAATGACCCACGAGAAAACAACTTCGCCAGCGATACGCTACTTTCGCAGAATCAATGAATAACCAATGCTAGAAGAATATAATACCTAAGTATTATAAGAGTACAGTATAGTTTATAATATTTTTATATCGTAATAGTAGATTGTTATGCAAGGGTCGAAAGGAATCAATTCCCATACGAGGTATTTAGACGCCCGAGCGTAGCGAGCGTGGCTATAGTCCGAGTAGGAATTTATGACTTTCACCCGTGTTATGCACTCTACTTTTCATTTCAAATATAAGGAAAGTAAAAAATAGTCGTTTTTCTAAATTATTCATTAATAATAATAACACCTTATTAAAATTACTTACGTAATTGGGATGTAAGAAATATTCTTGAAATTTAAAGTTAAATTTTGCTTGCAATATTTCACCCTTGTTAAATACTCTACTTTTCACTTCGAATATGAGTTTTTTTTTATGCCTGATAGGTTAGCCTTTGACCACTATCTCACCTGATGGTAAGTGATGATGTGGTCAAAGATGTTGTTCAGGCTAACCTAGAAGTACTGGCTCTCAAGGATAGCTGCCGGAACACACCGTTAGGTGCTTGGCGACAGAATTTGTACTTGAGGGTGGTAGCTAGCCAGGCGGGCATTCGCAAAAGCCCTACCACCATGCTATAACGACTGCCATCCTAAGACAGCAACCAGGACCGACGGCTTAACGTGCCCAACGAAGCACGGAAACGCTCAGTAGTAATGTCACTAGGGGTCACCCGTCCAACTCCTGACCGCGGCGGACGTTGCTTAACTTAGCTGATCGGTTAAGAAAGGCTAAGCAAATTCACTACTGCGCTTCAAAAAAAAATCTTTATGTAATATAAAAATTGATTTTCTATAATAACTACATCAAAAATGTCTAAGCAACATGTACTAATTTAAATTTTAGGATGGTTCTTCACATTATAACGTTTGTATTTTATTATTTAATATTCTTTTTTGGGTTTTAATGATGTAAAAATAACAGTTCTTGTCTTCAATAGTTCTTTTAATAACATAAATTAACAATATTGAATATGTACAACAGTACAATACTCTACAAACTAAGGTACCTACATAAGAAACTAAACTTTTTTTTTAGTAAATGAAATTTCTTAAGACAATTAATTTATTGTGAAAGAATTGGATAATTTAATACAAGGTATGGCCTCCTCTGTGGTAGGTTCACAATGGAAGAACTCGCAAAAATCTTACAAAACCAACAGTTGGAAACAAAAATAGAGCAACAACAAAAAACTATAGAAATATTAGATAAACAGCACAGAAAAAAATATATCATAGCAAATAACAAGAAAGAAATGGAGCTTAACATCAAAGAGTCTATAAATAAAAATACTGACGAAAAGTTTCTCATTTTTGAGACCAAAACCAAACAGTTGGAAACAAAAATAGAGCAACAACAAAAAACTATAGAAATCTTAGATAAACAGCTAAGAAAAAAAAAACATATTTTTTGGAATCGAAGAAAAAGAAAAAGGGTATGAAAGTTTACTCTCCATAGTCCTAGACATCCTTAACAACGAGATGGAAATACCTTGCCAGAAGTGGAAAATGGAACACGTCAACAGGATTGGGAAAATCTCAGGAAAAATCAGACCAGTGATCGTCACAATTACAACAACAAGCAGGAAAATAGAGTTACTTAAAAAGAAAAGAGCCTTGGACGGTGCAAATATTTATCTGAAAGAAGATTTCCCCCCTAGCGAGCTACAAAAACGCAAAGAATTACAAGAAGACCTTAAACGCGAGCGAGAGGCAGGAAAAAAAGTAGTTCTACACTTTGATTGACAAAATTGTGACGCTAAAACCACAAAAACCAGAAACCCATATACACCTACAGAAATGCATACACAATAATAAATAACCCATACACAAACAAACGTTTTCTGTCTGTATCACCTGAAGAGACCACGAATGAAATAAGAAACGACGAAAAGACAAATCAAGTACCTAAAAAAAAGGCACAAACTATAACTAGCTTCCTACGCCCGTCTCAGCTGAATCTCAATAATCCAACGCTATCAACTGTAAATGTAAAAAAAATCCCAAAAAACTAACTAACGCCTCCTTCACCTCTCTACCTTCTCCAAGCCAGCCGGTCACCGTGGAGAAGCCAGACCACCACCTCCTAAACCACATTCAAAATCAAACAAACAAGATTAACAGCAAAAACACAAATAAGAAAAAAACATCGCAGTCTACATAGCAAGTATCAATGTAAGTACATTACTGTCGGATAGCAGAATAGAAGAGTTAAGATACGCTGTTATGTCAATCAAATGGGACATTATAGGCTTATGTGAGACAAGAAGAGAAAAAGAGTCAATAGAAGAATAAGTACACTGATTTCATCCTATTTCACACACCTGGAACGAACGGAAGAAATGGAGTAGGATTCTTAATTAAAAAAACATCTGAAAAATAATTTGGAAAATTTAAAAAGTTTCTCGTGCCGGGTTACTAGAAATACAAACATGTGACAACTCTGGTCATTTGCATGGAACAATATTACTCCTACCGTCCAATCATATGCCCCCACAGAACAGGGCCGCTACCACAATTCGACGAAGTATCGTTTTTCGTGTTTCGAGCGACACTTTAGCCAATGAAAATTTTATTTTCGGTACGAAGTTCGTTATTTGGTATAGCCTATGGTCGGATCGCATCGTTCATCACAAATCTTGCCCGCCATCCAAATCTCCCATACTACTCTGCGAACGTTATTATGCCTCAATCAGTTTTAAGTCTTAAAACAGAGATGTTAAAGAACATTTTCCCATAGTAAGAGTTTGAGAATCCTAGTTATGGAACTCAGCGAGAGGTGTCGAGAGGTGATACCAAAAAGTTATAGTAGGTAAGCTAGGATTATGATTATGATACCTATAATAATATGTTCATAACAACCATGTCACTGTGTGATTTTTATAGGTAAGGAGAGTCATCTCAGGTTAAAAACTTAAACAAGTGACCAGATGTAAGCTTAATAGCTTACATAGCAGTTCAAAAACCTTCCAGAATAGCGCTGGTGTAGACAAAGGATATGGTAGGTATGAATGTAGCAATTGTAAACGAATTGAAGAATGCCGAGTTAATAAAAATAATATTACTGTCGGCTAAAGTAGTTACTTATTGAAAATTTCATCTACTTGCTCAATCCTACTCTAATAATATTTGGCGCTTCCTTTAAAATTTACCCTGATGCTTATGTGGCGCCACCCTAATATAATGCATTTGGAGGGACACTTTTTCATCACGGTGATCGCTACCGGTTTTCACCTTTTGGATCACATTCACATCAGCGAATATTTGCTTCTTGGTCGTCACGATAAACTCGATCTAAATTTTTTTGAACCATTGGGGCGGTCTATCCCATTTCCACTTTCTAGAATTATTCGAAGAAGGGGTTTAATAAAACAGTCCCTCCTTTCCTATTAAGTTGACCAGCTGCTGCTGTTTCCGTTGCCCATATCCAAATGGCCCTCACTCTTTACTCATCGCCTTTCCGTGTGCCCCACCTAGCATTGAAGTCCCCCATAACAACGGTGACGTAACGGTGTTTCGGAGGTATTTATGGCTTCAGATATCTTCTCATATCAACCCCTTTCAGTTTTGCCTCCAGTTCGACAATCTTGTGGTCCTCCCTTAGCGTACGTTACGTGTTGCCAGGGACAAGGGTCAAGGCCAAGTAAATTTGATCCTTCATTTGAAAATGAATAATGATTATAAATCTTGTTTTTTTTTTAATACCTGACAGCCTTTTACCACTATCTCACCTGATGGCAAATGATGATGTGGTCGAAGAAGTTATCAAGCTGACCTAAAATTACTGGCTTTCAAGGACAGCCGCCGGAACACACAGTTAGGCGCTAAGCGAAAGATTTTCTACTTTAGAGTGGTATACGCATAATGCCCTACCACCATGTAAATTTGGATCTGTTTTTTTTCTTACATGTTCTATGACCAAAACCACCATATTTAACATAGTATTTGCCGTCATTGTAGCCAGTTTGATGATAGGAATTTTATGCATTAAAATTGAAAACATGTTTTTGTACGCTTGTTGTATATCATTAAATATTAAATAAAGATTTTTTAACGCTAGACTTCTAGTTTTATTAAATTTTTGAGTTTAAGTGAAATTATGCTGCTTACTAACTTCAGATGCTTTGAACACTAAGTTTCGGCAAGTTTAGACCTGGCAGACCTTTTGATCCATTATCAGGGGTATCTTGGCTATTATTTGGCGCAAGTACCATCGGGGTACTCGATGAGGTAGGTTGAGCGTGTCGGAAGGGCATATTATTGGAGGTCTGCCAAGTACTTCCGGCAGGGTGCGCAATGGCAGACCTACTTTTTTTAATACAATTAATCAATGGTTAACTGTTGTCATCACTTTAATTCAAAAAATATTAATTATTTCTATGACCCGGCAGGATCGGCTCTGGCAGACATATTTTTTTTTACGTGTTTAAGTGTCAGTTAACGATCTAAGGATAGCCTATTGGGGTACCCGATGAGGTAGGGTTTTGCAGCCGGCTCTCCCACTATCAGAAGAATATTCAGTGTTCAGGAAAAATGCAATGAACAAGCCATTGTTTCCAAGTATCCACATACATTTGAAGGCTAAGGATGTCTACCATACAAAGATTAGACATAGATCAAAATGTTCCACCTAAAGTCTGTCCAGTTCGTAGAATACCTAATTCATTAGAACCTCGTCTTAAAGATGAATTAAAAAGTAGGGAAAAATTAATCGTCATTGAAAAAGTCGATAAGCCAACAAAATGGGTAAATTCTACAGTCTTAGTCGAAAAACACAATGGACAGTTAAGAGTCTGTCTCGATCCAAGAAATTTGAATGAAGGCATTAAGAGACCATATTATCCATATCCTACATTTGACGACCTAAGATCTAAAGTAGCAGGCGCTTCTATATTTTGGAAATTAGACGCTAGTTCAGGCTATTGGGCAATCCCATTAGATTCAGAAAACAGCGACCTCTATACATTTAACACACCTTACGGAAGGTACAAATTTTTAAGACTGCCATATGGAATTAATTCCATAGGTGAAATTTTTCATCGTACAATGATCCAATTATTCGGTGATCTACCAGGGATAGTTCTTGATTTGTTGACGATGTACTTGTTTATGGATCCACAGGACATATCCAGGAACATAACGAGAGACTGAATCATTATTCAAACATGCTGTTGAAGTCAATCTAAAGTTTAATAAGTCTAAGTGTCAATTTGGTATGTCTGAAATAAGATATGTTGGTCATATTTTCAATAAAGAAAGAGTTTCACCTGAGCTTCCCATGGTAAGAGCCTGAGAGTCCTAGTTATGGAGCTCAGCGAGAGGTTTCGCTACTGTTTTAGAAAACACTGGTTAGATATTTAGAATTTACGTGACTGTCTTCGTTCTCTATAGGAATTTAAATTCTCATTAGTATTTGTGCTCTGTCTGCATATTTAGAATTCGACTTTGACTACTTATAAGCAAACGAATAAATTATAATTTCATATTTAGATAATGTACAAACCGTTTGAATATGATTTTAAAAAAAAACAATCAGAATATACAAAGACAAATGCTTGCAAGTCTATGCTACGAACGAAGTTAAACAAAAGTAAGTCAAATACGTGTTTTGCGGACACCTATCTTTCGGACCTGGGGACTGTATGTAACTTTGGTTCAGTCAGACCAAAGTGGAAGTAATACAGGGCCACGTTCCGAGCCTCAGATAGTAATTGATTGATTGTTTTAACCTACTCCAAAGTTCGAAAGACCCGGTTGTTTTGTAACCTCCAATATCAACGTTAACATTAATTTTATGGTATTTGAAAAGCATAATTGAATCCTACCATAAGAATAGATCTACCACCGTTGCCTGCAAAATTCAAATGATTGCCTATAATTTTATCATCCCTAAAATGTCAGTCATGTGAGTTATTGTTGCAACCTTTTAACGACCGAATGCTCTACTCTACAGGGGGCCGTTCCAAGCCTCAGAGTGTAGTTGTCTGGTTGTTTTAACTTGCTCCAAGGTACGGAACGACTCGGTTATTCTATAACCTAAAATATCAATATCAATGGACAAGAAAACAGACGTTTCATGATGTTTGAAAAGCAATAACTACCGTTACATGCAAAATACTAAAGAGTGCCTATAATTCTCTCATATAATCAATAAATGTCAAGGGCATGTCAGTTAAAGATACAACCTTTTAACGACCAATTTTGATAGTTAAAAAGTTGCGCACTACTCGAAGGTTGGGAACGACTTTAGAGTGAAAAGTTGCACTCCGAGTGCGCTATAACTAAGGTTCTGAACGGCCCCCTGTAAACGACGTTAGTGTGAAAAGTTGCACTCCGATTGCGCACTTAGATTCTGAATCGGAACGTACCCCAGTTCAGAGTCATGTCGGGTGTTGCCAGACATGCGGTAATTATCATATATCCACGATATATTTGAGTGTCATACGATAAAAAATAATAATGACGTATCGCACGATATTTCATCAAATTTCTACGATATTTTTTTCATTTACACGATAATTTTACAACGAATTCTGATCCGAGTAATTTTTATATTACACGGATCAGAACCGAATATAATTTTTATATTATCTATGGCAATCCAATCGAATGCAAAATGAGATAGGTATTTTCTTAAATAAATTCCATAAAAACAAAAAGCTGAAACTGTCATAAAACAACTACTGTTATATAATTGCATAGCTGATCAGGCCGCATGAAGATGTGGCAATAGAAGCGAAAAACCTGATGTATTGATTTTGTACCGAGCAATGATTGAATGTACTAACAACGCAGGACTGTACGGTCCTGAAAAAACCAGAGCCCGTCAAACTCGTCAAAGCCTACATGTGGGCGTGTACCACTATTATTCATTGAGTGCTGAATCTGAGGAAGAGGTTATTTTTGACCATCAATAAAATAAGATATATAATTATAACATTTTTTACCGAAAATATTAAATTAACATTTTAGAAAACACTTAAAAATATATCTCTTGTCTTCTGACACTAAGAACTGAAACAAAGGTTGAGTCATTTACAAAGTTCAGAACTTGCGATAAAAACACGATAATTTTGCAGTAATTCTCTGATAATTTTTAACTCACCGATCTGGCAACACATTGAACTAGTTTAGTGTGTGAATGTCTCCAGCTTACTCAATCGAAATTTCTTGATTCTGAATATGCCAATATTTAGAGCATATTTTGTGCAATTATGAATACCAACTCAAAATTTAGGTGCCAAATAAACTTCGACGCTACGTGTGATTATTATTGTGTTAGCTGACGTTATGGTCTCCAGCTGACACATGCTGTATATACGAAACTAAAAAAAATAAAGTCCGCTTAACATTAGGTGGGCCTCGAGCTTGTCCCGACACAATAACATAAAAATAAATGAAATAAAAACTCATTGTATTCGTTTAAAAGTACTCGATACTGGAGTACCTCGAAAAATTTGTTCCAATATCGATACCGCAGCGATGCTTTGAAACGCAACGGTATCGATACTTTTATTTCAATTCCAAATCCCTACAAACCACAAAATAGAGATTATTATGTATAGTTTTTACTAGACGTTTTATGTAGGTAGGGAGTTGGCATAGAACATATAATAATACTACGTATGTACAACCGACGTACCTACTTATGTAAGTATGCAGCGCACATAGCGAATATTTAGCTTACCTTTTTAGACTACGTCACACTGGCCGAACTAAGCTGAGTAGTTGGTAACTTATCTTTACATTCTCTAGTAATAGGTACTAAAGTATTACACGCTAATACTTTTAAGTCAAAAGCTTTCTACGCGTTTAGGTGTGTGATAAACTGATAATATCTCTTTACAGTTATAAAATTACAGTGCCTACCTAATAGGTGTGTGATCATCACGTTCTGTACATGCGTGGATTAGTTTCCAGTGCATTATCTCGTTCATCGAGGGTCTTATACAGATCTTATATATAGGATTCGGTGTATAAGTTAACATACTGAGAGAAAAAATACCAGTACATTTTGTACTTACTCACTCCTAGTCTATACACCTACTGTTTTTTTGTAACTTCTTCCACCTATTCATAACGTGAAAGCAAAAAGTAAGTTCAAACGCAATAGGAATAAGGTTCAAGATAGATTGCAGCTACAGGCAACGGGACGGCAACGCCGCGCTTAGAAATGTTTTTGTCCAAATATTTAAATTTTTTGGCGGGAAGAATTGATTTTGCTTGTTACACAAAAACTATGGGGCCTATTGTGTTGAAAATTTTGGTGCCGATGGCACAAATTCTACCCTACATTTTAAGCCATTAAACAGTATTCTAGGCTTTCCCGTTTGAGCTGTCCAGCATGTGCTAGCTGGGGACATGTATCCCCAGCTTACACGTTGATTTGAGCTTGTATCTCCAAAACCTTAATAGCCAGGGACTTGAAAATTTTAGTGCCTTTGGCACAAATTTGGCTCTAAATTTTGACATATTAAACAAAGTCGTAGGTCCATTCGTTCAGAAGATACAGATGAGTAGCTGTAGACACGTGGTCTCCAGCTTACACGTTAAAATCGAGTCATAACTACTACAGCTTTCAAGTATGACGTTCAAATTTTTTTGTGCCATTGGCACAAATTATGCTCTAAATCCCTGGCTATAGTATATAACCACATCTTCAGCCGTTTCGTATATACAGCATGTGTCAGCTGGAGACCATAACGTCAGCTAACACAATAATAATCACACGTAGCGTCGAAGTTTATTTGGCACCTAAATTTTGAGTTGGTATTCATAATTGCACAAAATATGCTCTAAATATTGGCATATTCAGAATTAAGAAATTTCGATTGAGTAAGCTGGAGACATTCACACAGTTTAGTAATCTTTGGTCATGTCTTGTCAGCAGTGTTGCCAAGTTAGCCATTTTTTGGCTATATCTGGCAACATTTAAGATCGATTTAGCCAAAAATATAAAATAATATTGGCTAAATATTTTAGCCACAATTTCAGCAACTTTTAATTATTAAGAATACTAAATATTAAAAAAGGCAAAAATTATAACTTAATAATACGTACTTCGATTTCGCAGTCGTGTGCTTCTTGCCAAATACCCATGGAAGTGCTGGATCAGATAGGAAAGCAAGAAAAATATTATTTCCTTGTATCTAACGACCAGAACCCTCAACATAAACGTCAAATGATGTAGAATTAACCTTTGATTAGAGTAATAAAACGTCATTATAAAGTTATGGACTCTGTTTTTAACCCAATAATTAATAATTTTAATTGGCCACTTTTAGCAACTTATTAGGGTACGAAATTTTATACATTCTGGCACCTTTTTAAAAGTATTTGGCCATTTCTTGTTTCATAGACTTGGCAACACTGCTTGTCAGTTGTCTGTCAATGGTCTGTCACCCATGTCACCACATGCGAAAAATTGAAATTGCAAAAATAACAAAGACGCCAAATTTTCTGGGGATCGATAGTGAACAAAACCTGAAAATATCTTGAAAGAATTATATAATTTCTTCTGGGTTCTTACATTCACAAAGTGATTCCATTAGAAATGTCGAACTATGTCGCTCCTCGGGATCAAGTAAGTATTATTTTCTTGGTATGTAGGTACTTAAATACTTTAGTGGTAAGTTACTTTCAGTCGTTTATTCGTTTCTGTTTTATTATTTTGAGTAGTTATTTGATAGGAAAGACTTAAGAACGGGGTATGCTAAAACCCCCCTCTCCCCTTCTTATAGTACTAATGTATGTATACCGTACATAAGAAGGGGACCAGGGGGGCAGTACCCCCCTGAGGAGTGGGGTGTACCAGAAATTATATTAGTATTATAATAATAATTATTAAAAAATATGTATAGGTATCTATATACCTACATTGGAAGGACTTTAGATATGTACATAGTATGAACTGTGGGGAATGGGAGAGAGGGCGGAATATTCCCCACTGAGGGTTACAGAAACCTCCAGTTTTTTTATACTAATGAAATTACTCATAACTACCTTGTTCTTCATGAAAATAATTAGTCACAAATCACAAGCACGAAAACATCAACCAAAAAAGATTAGGCTTAAGACTTAAATGTCTTATTAGAAGTACAGTAATTCTATGACAGCTCCGGCGCTGTGGGTATGCAGTGCTTTAGTCTGCCCCTCCGCGCTTCCAGCTTATAAAAATACGCTAGGGGTAGGGAATACAAGACTGCATGGAAGGTGGGCAAATTAAAACTTTCTAAAATTGATTGTTCAAAAACTATTGATTTCCGGTAGATACAATTTTGCGTTTTATTTCAAGATAACTATATCTATCTGTAAAAAAATTAAGGTACATTGTGGTGTATTCTGATTCTAAAGACAAGCCATTTGATATATCATATGATATTGCTATGGACTTTCTATGCATCAATAAAAATATGTGTCTTTCAGGAACAACAAATTAAAAAGCTGAAGCGATTATTGGAAGGATGGAGAATGGCGTTACTCCCTTTGAAATCAATAATCTTATGGGAGCAGCAGTGGTATCCCTGTGCTATATTTGGATTTGTTTCATTTCTATACTTCCTAATTTGGATAATGGACTTGAACTCCCTCGCAACATTTGCTTTTGTGGGCCTTATCTTCAACTTTATTGACTTTATTGTGCCAGTAGTCTGTAACTCGATTTATGGACCCACAGCTTGGACAGGGCAAAAAGAGAAAATGTTTGAAGATATTTGCACAAGCATTGTTGAGAGCTTTAATAAAACATTTCATAATATTCAGACATTCTATTCACTAAGAGAAACCAGTCCTTGTGTGGTAAGTTATTCATATTTAACTCAATATTGAATGTATGCATGGTTGTTTTAACAATGTGCATTTGTTTCAGTACTACATTATATCCATCAGCTTGTTGTGCACTCTGTCATGGATTGCATCATCCATCAACAACACCTTCCTGCTTTACATCATGACTACAGTGATGCTCCTCTGGCCAGGACTACAACGTACTGGAATGTTCAACTCCCTCCTCTCAGTTGTGAACTTGGCTCCCAAAATTCCCTTTTTGAAGTCTGAGTGAATTCTCATTTTATAATAGTTAGTTTTAATAAATGGTCTGGTCATAATTTTTAAGTTTTAAATTAGCCTATGCTTTATGAGCTTTAAATTATTGTTTGTGTGATATTAAATAAAGAGCCAAAGCTAAAAATATAATATGATGTGACTTTTCTTTGTATTCCATCTCAGTTTTTTTAACTACTGAATGCCTGTTATATTTGTTGTATGTCAGAAGATTCTTGCTGTGCTAACAGCAATCAGTCAAACATGACTACCACTTTGTATGGTATGGGCCACAGATAGAAGAGCTCTAACTATGTTTAGCTAATAGAATAAATAGGAAAAGAAGTCAGGATTATTTTGTTTTTATATTCTTGAAGTGGAATTTGAAAAATGAAACTTATTATTGGAATTTTATTGAAAACATTAGTAGTTCAATAAAAGTACAAGTATTGATACTTTTAATTTATTTTTACAGTTTAGGATGGTGATGGTAAACAATTTATTCAATAACATGTTCATTAGCCCTTTTTCTATTAATTCTTGACCATATATTTCTTGTTGATATGCTTCCTATCTCTTTTAATCTCACTCCATATATATATATACAAATACTGCATCTGTATTTTTTCATCACACATGGGGATGGTACCATGCTTTGAGAATATACCATCCACATTATTTACATTTGCAGGTTAATAAATACATAGGTATGTGATTGTAGCCTATATTATACTTACAATCTTTTGAAGACTCGTTATCGCACATCATTTATTTATTACATCGCCTTATCGGCTTCTCTACCCTTGGCAAAAGGGTTTGCAGACGTTTTCACACAGAGCGAGAATACTGTAGGTTGGTATACCGTATGTGTCTGAATAGTAGCATCATGGTCGGCCCTCATCTCTCAGCGGGCTTGGAATGACGACGTTGATGCTAAGCGGATCCATAAGCAAATGTTAGACAATGTTAATGTGGTAAATTTGGCGTGACTGCGGGTTGTGTAGCAGTCTGCATCCAGGGCATTGTCAAAGAACTTATGTAGGTACACCAGAAGAAGCGAAACTCAAGACACAAGTACCTATGTGTTCTTGTAAAAGCGTTCGCCGCCATGTGCGAGTGCGAGAAGGCGCTGGCCGTGCGGTTTGGAGGAAAGGCACCTCTAGATGCGCCTCTAATTCAAGTTCATTCGCTCATTCTAATCTAGACTAGGATGGCTTGAGGTTTCGTTACAATACCGGGGAGTAAATATTGTTGTGTGAATGGTTCTAGCAGTACCTAACACAGGAGATGAATGAAAGAAAATTATTTCGCTACCTGTAGTATTGTTGTAGGCTTAAGTTATTGTTGTAACTACCACTAACGAAAAAACGGAAACCCGATCATTTTCGTGTTACAACACTACAATTACTACTGATGAAGACTAGTAGGTAGGTAGGTACTAAATAATTTGTTTACATCAGATGTAATTGTAATTTTGTAACAAGAGATTGACCATATTTATTTTTTTCGATTATGGTACGGAACTCTATATATTTTAAATATAATATAATCTTTTCATTTCTCATACTCGTAAAGTAGTGTTTGTTGAATCCGAGTAGCGGGTGGAAGACGGTCCTTCCCATCTGAAGGCGGGAAAAACTCCTCTAAATGCTTCCTTCTCTAGGGCCGGTATGTCTTGTAACCATGGTAACCATTGTTGTAAACAAAATTAGATGTATAATATTATCGTTAAAATATACTGTGCTGTAATTAAACAACTAATATTGACTACGTTTGTGTTTATATAAAGGCTAAAAGAACTACTAGTTTATAACAGAATGTGAATTTCTCAAGTTAGTGTATGAAAATTTTAGCCACGTACCTATTCTGTTTATGAACAGGGTAAATAAAAAAAACTACTATTCGGGATGGCCCCGGGGAGACGCATTGTTTTCCATAATTACAAATTTAAAAATACTATATAATTAAGCGGGGTAGTTACTAAATATTATAAGGACACACATATAAAAATCTCAATAT
Source organism: Plagodis pulveraria (assembly GCA_963890685.1). NCBI lineage: Eukaryota > Metazoa > Arthropoda > Insecta > Lepidoptera > Geometridae > Plagodis > Plagodis pulveraria. Next base: position 23,939,684 of record OY982957.1, read on the forward strand.
TTTACTTACATTTCACAAATTGTTCTAACTCCTAAACAATGTAATAAAAAAATAAGTTTACATTTTGAAAGTGGAACTCGCAATATTATTGAGTATTTATTTCTCATTTGTTTTACGATTTGGCGGCAAAACGAAATTTGTTCTTCACGTCACGTCAACATGAACTTAACGCGAAAAAAATGTTGTAAAATAATTTTTTAGTCTTTCGATGTTATTTAAGACCATAAGAAAGTTATGTTAGATTACGATTGGCCTTTTACGACGACGACCCATCTCGTACCACTGTTGACAAAACTGGTTTAATAAGATTATACGTGGTCGCACTAATCTCAGCGATGATTTACATGAGAGACGCCTACAGCGACGACTAAAGAGAAAATCAGTGTTATGCGGCGTATGATAGAGAAAGAGTAACCTATCACTAGATTTGAACAAGCTTAGGCATTGGTATGAGTCAAGTGCACAAAATTCTCCACGAATATTTAGCGGTCAGGAAGCTTTGTACCCGTCGGATACCTCATTTGACCGATGCCCAAAAACTCAGTCGTGTTGATTGGTGTCATGAAATGGTAGAAAGATAACGAAGGTGACAACGAATTACGCTGTGTTCGACATAGTTACGAGTGACGAAAGCTGGATTTACTGTTATGATCCCGAAACCAAAAGACAGTCTGCTCAGTGGATGTTTGCTTCCGAGGAGTTGCCAACTAAAGTGAAGAGAGGTCAAAGCGTGAAGAAAAAGATGGTGGCCTCGTTCTTCAGAAGGACAGGTCTTTACGGGAGAATTGTTTTAGAAGATCGAAACACAATTACTGCAGTACACTTTTTTTTTTTTTTTTATTGTGACGGAACAAGCTCGAGGCCCACCTGATGTTAAGTGGACTAACCTCTGCCTATAACAGTTGCAATTCATGACAACTCACGAATTGCACTGCGCCCGTCACATTGAGACATAGTTGTTAAGTCTCATTGTGCCTGAAATTTCACTGGCTCTCAAGGAGTACTGCCGGAACACACCTTTCGGTGCTTGGCGACAAACTTTCTACTTGAGGGTGGTCGCTAGCCAGGCGGGCATTCGCAAAATGCCCTTCCACCATGCGGTGAAGCTCAAGCTCTGGGCGGGATTCGAACCATGGACCTGCTGCGCGACAGTCCATAGCCAATGCCACTAAGCCATCACTGCTTCAAAACACTAACAATTGTTTGCCACTGGTCTTTGAAAAAGTTCGGGAGAAACGAACTCGCAGTAGGATCCTCCTTCACCACGACAACGCCTCGTCGCTAGCTTTGACACGTCCTGCCTTCCACTGAACTGAAGTGACGTTGGCTCCTGACGCTTGTGTAGTTTAGCAACCCTACGGTTAAATATACTGCTAAGAATAGTAGCGTTTTACCTGAAATAAAACGCATATTAATTTACTTACCTTATTCGAAGCTTTATTTATTGAGATAGGCTTTACATTTCCCGCCTTACATTTTAGGCAACTTCCGGTTTTTGTCCCTCCCATCGTTTCTTGTCACTTCCGCCTGGCAGTGTGGCGCCATTTTGTATCAGCCACTTCGGTACTCATTGCGTTTTGCTTTGATTACCAGGCAGCGATTTATCGTAAGCTTCGAATAAGGTAAGTAAATTAATATGCGTTTTATTTCAGGTAAAACGCTACTATTAATTTGACTGGTACCTTATTCGAAGCTTTATTTATTGAGACATGTTTATTATCGCCTGGTGGAAGTGATGTTGTTGACGTAAACGCCAATGTGATTATGATTGCATGGTAATTAAAATAACTATGCAATAATTATATGATTATCAAAGTTGATGTCTTATGTAGCTATTTGCCTACAATATGGATTTAAATAATTAATTACAACATTTTAGTTTATAGACACTATTATTTATTCAAAAACTAAAATCAAAACGACTCCATTAGGTAACATAAGTAGAGCATTATATAACCATAAAGTATTTACATATCAATCAATATCATTATCATTCACACTCATTTCACAGCCACAGTTTTGTAATATATTTTTAATCAACAGGATTAAAGAACCGAGTGATAGATGTTTTACTAACAGGTGTAACCTGACAGCGATAATATTTACAAAAGGTGTTTTGTGAACGCCAGTTGCCCCTTGCTAGTATCTCTTCGAGAGGATAATTATCAAGCCAATTTTTTTAATGCAACTGCTGACCTAAAACTTCCTGGAGTGGCAGATATACCAGCCTGAGCTAATAAAGACTTGATCCAACCTGCAATTAGGGTACGAGATGCAGGTCTGGGTTCCCCTCTTACATTAATAAACAAATTGTTGGTTTTAGCGGCTTCTCTACGATTCTTGAGCAAAGAACAAGTCTGTTTAACCCAAAAGACAGCATTTAACTGCTCATTTTCATTATTTACTATAAGCTTCCATCCAGACTGCCTATAATTTACAGAATCAGTCTTAGAACCAAACGATGGCCATAATATTACTGAATCATCATCGATAATGCAACTTCTAGAATCAACATTAAGTAATGTCAGGTCGTGAATTCGTCTCCCTGAACAAAGGAGTAATAAGACAGCTGTATGTCTCTGAACTTGAAAAATATTAGTTTTGTCAATACTATAGTTTTGTAAATAAGAGGCTAACGTATCTATATTCCAAACCGGGGGTTTGCCGTGGTGGACATTTTGCAAAGATATTGATTTTAAAATATGTTTGATTAACACGTGTGACCTTAGATGACCTGACTTTTCTGGATCACATAGGGTTGCTACTACTGATTTGTGCAACAAAATTGTGTTATATGATAGTTTATAAATCAAATGAAGATCCGATAAGTATCTAGCAACTTCACTTGCTGTAGGATTTGAATGGTTAGTCTTGTGTGATTCACACCAAGACAACCACCTCTTCCATGCGATGCTACACACTTTACGCGTAGATGGACGCCAGGACTCTTGTAGGAGCTTTAATTGATTAGTGTCCCATCCACTAAGTGTCCCAGACCACCCCCACATTTCCACACTTCTAACGTCATCTCCAGTACATTCGGAGGAGGGAGTCCTGTGGTGACGTCTAAGAGGACTTTGTTCAGGTGGCGAATCGTGAATGGGGGAGCTAACGCTCGCGATTTGATGTCCGGGCGCCAAAACACTCGCTTCCATCGTGGAACTACCAGTAAATATATTCCCTGAGCTTGGTTCAGGTGACTTAGAGCTCTGGGGATTAGGAACGGTGGAGGAAATACCCAGGCTAGGTTGAAATTCCAGAGCTGGGAAAAGGCATCGTGGAACATCACTTTTCGGTCGTGAAGATCCAGTGACACATAATTGCTCACTACATGTGCTCTGCTCGAGGCAAACAGATCGATCACTGGAACCCCCCACTTGGCGAAAATGTTGTCCGTGCACTCCTGCGTCAGATGCCATTCTGGGGGAATACGAAGTCTCGATAGATGATCGGCATGACAGTTGTATATTCCGGGAATGTGAAAGACTTTTATGTGAATTTGATAACTGGCTAGAATATTGAAGACCTGGTAAGTTAGGTTCATCAGGGCTGTAGATTTGGTGCCTCCTTCGTGACGGAGGTAAGATATTACAGATTGGTTGTCTGATTGTATCAGTAGCGTACTGTGACTTACAAGCTGACGATGGTGCTGCAGAACTTTTAAGATTGCCAACATTTCTTTTAGGTTGCCGTGGAGATCTTTCTCTGCTTCGGCCCATGAACCCGTTAGAGACAGATTGTCTAATCGAGCTCCCCATACGATGTCGGACGCATCGGTTGTGAGGAAGTGCGAGGGGGGTGGCATGTGAATGGGTGTTGAGCGTCTGCAATTCTGCCGCCACCACACTAACTCGTTGACTGCAGCAGGTGATAGGGGATGCCGCCTGTAAGACATCCTGGTGTATTTCTTCAGAATTTGGTTCATCAGGCGTAACAGGTGCCGATAGTTGAGCCTGCCTTTTGGCACCACAAAACTGGCAAAGTTGAAGAGACCAACTAGACTTTGCAGTTCCCTGAGATTTGTACTTTGTTCCGTCAACATAAGGTTTGTTTTGGCTATAAGAGCAGGTATTTTGTCTTCGGGTAGACTTTTGCAATTCGTCCAAGGATTCCAGAGAATTCCTAAGAACACTAGACTTCTTTTGGGACTTGTAATGGATTTTTCGTAATTTATCAACCAGCCCAGCTTCTCGAGAGTCTTGCACACAATGTTTACATGACTTCGAAGAACAGATTCGCTCTGATTCACGATCAAAAAATCGTCCAAAAACACAATTATTCTTATGCTTTGCTGCCGTAGAATTTGCACAGTCCAACCTGTGAGTGCAGCGAATGTTTTTGGCGCCGTGCTCAGTCCGAAAGGCAAACACGTCATTTCGAGCAGTTCGTTGCGATATATAAGACGCAGGAACCTTCTGTGGCTGCGAGCCACAGATAAAATAGGCTAGTGAAATGTCTATTTTGCATAGCCAGTCCTTTGGCTGAAGGAAGTCCGGTATGCGTTGGACATTTATGAGTCTGAAATGATCTACTATTATGTACCGATTTAGATTCTTTAAATTGATAATTGGTCGGAATGAGCCGTCGCTTTTGGGGACCAGGAACATCGACGACAGAAAGCTGGGCGAGGTCGCAGCATGTTCTAGAACCCTCTGGTGTTTCATTTTGTTTATGACACATGTCATTTTGTCCGACTCTGGTACGTGTAGATTGAAACTGACGTTGTTGGGATAGACAAGCGGAGGTCTTTGGCAAAATGGTATGCGATACCCTGTTATCATTTTTAATAAATGAGGTGGAGCTCCTAGTTGTTCCCAAATATCCCGAAATTGCGCAAGACGACCCGCTTTGAACGGTTGCGAGTCAAAATTTTCGTCGCTTATTGTCTTTGTTTTGGGGGGTAGGCGAGTAAAGACGCTTCCGTCCGCGACCCGATGGTTATGATGCCTTGCATTTGAGCGAAATGCATTTCCCCGAAATGTATTCTGGTAATTAAGATGATTCGGTGCGCCCGAATTATAATGAGACACTCTGTCATGATGACAACCACCCTGCGAGGGTAGATAGTTGCGATTGCACGCCTGCGAAAAACCCTGCGAGGGCTTTATGTGTGAAGCGGGCCCCTGCGAGGGGCCACGTGGCTTCTTTGAAGCTGCCTGCGAGGCAGAAGTACCGTTGGTTCTTTGTGCTAGCCAAAAGCATTTTTTAACGCCACCTGCGTGGTCCATTGCTTTAGTGAACTTTTCTGCATCAAAAAGATTGACAGTCGTTGGCGGAATCTTGCGCAGAGTCGCCTTACTCACGGGATCTCTGGCGTGCTTGAGGATGCTATCTCGGCGCATTTGAATTGTCTCGGCTCGATGGCCACAGATGATCTGCAATAGGTCTGAAGATGTTTTGTGGAAATTTCCCGTAGAAAACAGTGTGGTGACCTTCTGATACAGGTTCCCATAGTCCAAAGATTCACAATCCTTAGCCGACGTTAATAAATCTCGTAATCCATCTTCAACAGATTCCTTTTGCTTAAATACACACATAGTTAAGGCTGCGAAAGCCTTCTCTGTAAGTGTGAGATGTTGTGGGGTTTCATAGCCTTTCATTTCATCATTAATTTCCAGATCAGTGAATCCCGGTGCAAAATTGTATAACTTCTGAGCTTCAATGTACCTTACATCACTCCAATCGCTTTTGCCCAGGTGCTGATGGTCACTTAACATTTTCAAATGTGATTGAGACGTTTTTGGAATAGACGGTTCCTTGAGTTTGGTTTCAAACGAAAGAGTGATTTCAGTCTGCTCAGGTTTGTCATCAAAATCACAACATTGATCGCAATCAGCAGTAAAAAGCGATGCAGTAAGTGATATAACATCATCATTGGGTACCTGATATTGTCCAGCTTGGCGAAGAACTTGTTCCCGCAGTGCGCGAACTTCTTCAGCAAGTTTCTTATGGGATGATCGGTGTTTCTTGCTCTTCTTCCTTCTTTGTCTCCGTTTAGCCGCGGCCGATGAGGAACTTGAACTGCTTCCGCTGTCACTACTCGAACTCGATGAACTCCGTTGTCGTCTTTTACTGGGTGTGGTCGACGGACCCGGTAAATTTTCAAAGTCTTTATCCATACTAAGGAACAAAAGGCACAAATATTATTCAAAAGAAACAAACGCTCAAATAATTACAAATTTAAACCTTCTATAACGAACGGTAAAACCGTTAAATATATTCAAATAATTTTAGCAATCGAATAAACGTTAAGTTTCACCTGTATATAGTATAGGTACACTATATAAATTCGAATTATAACTATAGTCGATGGCACCACTAGAGTGCGACCGACTCGGCGGGAATTCAAAACGCCAATGAGTACCGAAGTGGCTGATACAAAATGGCGCCACACTGCCAGGCGGAAGTGACAAGAAACGATGGGAGGGACAAAAACCGGAAGTTGCCTAAAATGTAAGGCGGGAAATGTAAAGCCTATCTCAATAAATAAAGCTTCGAATAAGGTACCAGTCAAATTAATAGATGAATATACAGGGTTATTGGCACAGCCTGGACACTCGACTCATTCTGTATACAAAACCCGCGTTCTAACTACCTATTACACAGACACTACCCAAAGTTTGTTTTTGTACACGCGTAAATGTGTGCGTGAAGTCTAAGGTTGTCATCATATGAATAATTGTTGTACTTACAATCTTTTGATGCTCTTATTAGATTTCGTAGGTTATGCGTACCTTACCTACCCTCAGAAACATTTACAAGCACAACAATCCAACTCACAACCGAGTAGGTAACCTTTACTTCACATTTCATTCCATTACTTATACAATAATAGATACCTACACCATACAAAAAGTATCATTCAAAGTTCACATTTTATACAAGTAATGATAATAATTACAGTCACAATAATAATTTATGTTCTTTTTTTTATTTTTTATTTGCTCCCTATGTCGGGATATGGTCTCGCACGTCTATTTATGTTCTTCTCGTATAATAAACAATTATGAAGTGTGCCGCGTGTCATCTGTAGCGAAGGTCGGTGTGTATTGCTTATGTCTATGGTAGGGATAGGTTACACTTGTTTCGCTGCAAACGGATATTTTTCTAAAATAATAATTTGAATAACAGTTTGAATAAAATAGAAAGATAAAGTATTGTTTGTATTTTTTTCAATACCTACTGTAAATTACCGGTTTTTATAAGTTACCTACTGTATAACTAAAGAACGACAAATAGGTAGGTATACATAGTGTAGGTTACGGGTACAAGATTTACTTACCTCGTTTTATCCTTAGGGAATCTATAAAAGTCTTATCCTTTTCTCGTTTAGTTGATAAGCAACCGTAAAAATCACAAGAATACCCCATTCTCAACTTTTAAAATACTCGTACAATCGTCACGCTTCTTCGTCACATCATTGTGCGCGAGTTGCGCGTCCCGTAATCAAGTCAGCTCAGCGACAGCTCAGGATCAGTGGCGGGGTGAGGAAGGCTCGTTTTGGTGGGGGGAGAGGAGTGTCGTAGTATTATTATATGTTCTATGTTGTTGGTAAAATGCTAAAAACCTCTTAGGGTTGACTTCTGCTAGTCCTTAGAAACATTTTGAGATGATTTTTTTTCGTTTAGAATTGCATTTTTTTATTTTTATTTAATATGTTTTTGACCGAATAAGTACCAGAACCACCTGATATCAAAAGTCTCTTGTGCCTGTAATGTATTATTTCATATTTTTTATTACTTTGCTCGATGTAAATATTAAAAACTTTATTCAAAGGGATCACGGCGCGGTCCAGTGTTGCTGTGGTGGGCGCTCTTAGCTCGGAGTAGGCATTAAAATACAAAAAAAAATATTTAAAAAATAAAATTATTTTTGAAATTATTTTTTTCATAACAAAAAAAACATCTCCAAATTTTTCTTAGGACTAGCAGAAGTCAACCCTAAGAGGTTTTTAGTCTTTTTATAAAATATTTATGAAAAATAATCATTGAGCAATTTTGTAAGGTTTACTTTTTTACTTCCCCCAAAAGGCTTAATGGAGACTGGTTGCCCTATTTACATTATTCTTAATAGTTTTCCGAGGGGCACATATAATAACAATTTCTTTATAAAACATATATTTTATTTCTAACAAATTCTTATGTTCCTACATTACAAGGTGAACAATAATATACTGTAAATACAAAAGCGATAGGCAAACAAGTAATTGTGCAAAAAGCACATTTCTTTCGCCAAATATCAAAATAGTTGATAAGCGGTAATTTTAAAACTGAAAAGGTATTGTAATTTTACATTAGGACATTAGAAATGGAGCTGGGTAAATATATGTTATTACTTGAACACAGGGACAGAAACAGATGTATTTCAGAGCCAGTCCTATGCTTACAATCTTTAACATCACTACCAGGCCTTTCCACATCACGAAGGTACGCCCCTCCATATTTTTGAGTGTAATTGCAAATACTACTGCCAACTAGAATGATAATATTTAAAAAAAAAATCATTAATTTAACTCTATGTATAAGTACCATAGACGTAGTGTACAAAAGAACAAACCTACAAACGCGCATCAAAAATTTTATGTGGACTGGATGCACCTTCTTGAGTTAAGAGACCTGTACCAATAAGTGAAATTGTCGTTAAAAGCTGCCCGATCAGTACAAAAAGTTATAAACTTAAGTGATTAAAATGGTATTTATTTACATATTGCCACATAATCACATAACACTGAGCAAGTACATATTTTGCCACCGCTTGAATGCAAACTTTATAACAGCGAGCTGTATCAATATTAGTATAACATGATTTATCCTGTTTTTCGAATATTACAAATATACAAAAATAACAATTCATTTTTTCTACGTAAAAAAATAAAATCACCATAATATACATAAATTATCATAAAATAATATCCAAGTAATTATTTTGACACTAAATATCTTCAAAAATACTCAATATCAAGGAGTGCTGGTCAAAAGAATATTTGAATTTGCGTGTTAATATTAGGTCCTTACATATGAAATTGGCGTTTTGTATGGGAGGAACAAAAAGTCGAATATTTTTTAATATAATATATTTAATTAATCAAAGTATGAACCATTATTTTCTATGCACTTTTGCCATCTCATAGGTAGTTCATTGATCCCTTTACTAAAAAAACCAGTCGGACGGGAATCAATAAAATCTTTGAAGGCGATTTGGACTGCCCCATCGGAGTTGAATTTAATCCCTTGCAAGAAGTTATCCAAATTTCGAAAAAAATGGTAATCTGTTGGAGCAAGGTCCGGGGAGTACGGAGGTTTCTTAGACTTTCCAATTGAAGCTCTTCTAATTTAGTAGCCGTCTGTAGCGCAGTGTGTGGTCTAGCGTTGTCGTGAAGCAGCAGTGGCGTGGAGCGATTGACCAGCCTAGGTTGTTTAGCCGCTAGCTTTTCCATCATGGTTTGCAATTCCTGACAATAGACATCAGCCGTAATAGTCTGGCCAGATTTGAAAAAACTGTAATGAACAATACCGGCACTAGTCCACCAAACGCTTACAAGTAACTTTTTTGGGGTTAATTTTCGCTTGGGGCAGGATTTGGCTGGCTGGCCAGGATCTAACCATTGCGCTGAGCGCTTCTGATTATCGTAAAGAACCCATTTTTCATCACAGGTAATGATTCGGTTTAAAATACCTTCATTATTGTGCCGGTTTAGTAATGTAACGCAGCAGTCGACGCGCGTTTGCCGGTTTGTTTCAGTCAATTCGTGAGGTACCCACCTTTCAAGCTTTTTAATCTTCCCAATTTGCTTCAAGTGAATTAAAACAGTTTTATCACTAACATCGCAGCCTGCAGCTAACTCGGACGTGGTTTGCGATGGATCCGCTTCCACAATAGCCTTCAACTCTTCATTATCAACTTGAGTCTCAGGCCGTCCACGGGGCTTGTTCTGCAGGTCGAAATTTCCAGAACGAAAACGTTGGAACCAAAAACGAACTGTGTTTTCTTTTGCAACACGACCGCCATACACATTATTCACCCTTCGAGTTGTTTCCGCAGCACTAGTGCCACGGCGGAACTCGTACTCGTAAATAATGCGATATTTAAGGTTTTCCATTTTGTAAAATGAGTGACGCAAACAGAAAAAAACAGAAGAAAAAAAACAAATGAATGACGATCATCGAAGCACAAATACATGAGTCTATAGCTGTACAAATTTGAATTTGGAATTCCTTACCAAAGAGGAGAAATTCGTGATTAAAGTGGCCAGTACGAAAAACGCCAATTTCATATGTAAGGACCTAATATTAAAACTTGTTTTATTGCAAGTCGCGAGATTCAGCTTGTATGTGGAAGTCTTAACAGTGTCCTTATAGTTGGAAGCCTCACCAAATATTTCAGTTGTTTCAAATAGGAATGTTACGAGTTTCGACTCCGATTCAGAAAAGTCGGAACTTCCGATTGACTTTACGCCTCCGACTCAGACTTCGGTTCTGACAATTTTCAATCGAACTTTATAAAGAAGATTGAAAACTGTGAATGTTGCGAGCGACCACAGCTGGCCGTTGGGATAAAACTTAAAAATTAGTTCCAACCGCCATCAGTTTTGGCTGTTTTATTGGTCGCCGTGGCAACAAATCGCCAGAACATTGCCTTTTGCAAATATTCCTCCAAAATTATTGTTAATCTATTTTAACTAATCCCATTTTGATGTGTAGCGAAGAAGAGGATGCAAACACCAGAATCGACAGCGATCCTGTTGGGTTTTTTTTTCGTATGTTATAGTGCCGGAACAAGCTTGAGGCCCACCTGATGTTAAGCGGTATCCTCTGCCTATAACATATGCATTTCATCACAAGTCACGAATTGCATTGCGCCCGTCACTTTGAGACATAGTTGTTAAGCCTCATGTGGCTGTAATTTCACTGGCTCTCAAGGACTGCTGCTGAAACACACTGTTAGGTGCTTGGCGATAGATTTCCTACTTGAAGGTGGTAGCTAGCCAGGCGGGCAATCGCAAAATGCCTTTCCACCATGCGGTGAAGCTCAAGCCGGCGGTGGGGATTGAACCAGGGTACTGCGGCACGGCAGTCCATAGCTTTACCGCTCGACCATTATTGCTTCAATATTTATTTATTGAATGGAAGAACTTCATTATTACAACAAAGAAAAACGTATTCCTATCTACGACGATTTATCGTATCAGGTTCAGTGGCCAGTTATAAACTTTATAGTTTATGCTGGCCTAATATATGATGCGCTAAGATATTTTTTGACTGAATGGAGCTAAACTGTTAAACTTTAGTTATTATGTACAATTTGGTACACCTAAAGTCTCTTAAATTGATGAAGTTAAATAGATATTTTATTCTTTTTATATTTATTTTTGAACTTTTGTATCATTTATATCATTCAGTCTGCTATTTCTTATCGTTATACACGTATATTTTCTACTCTGTTATATCCACCTCCGTAACATCCCTAGTTTAAATATGACTTAATAGTGCCCAAAGCACAGGAATAGTACCACAGTATTTTAGGAGATATTTAAGTTTTTCACTGAAGCTTACAAGTTGACATCAGATAGAAGCCTCATCTAGAACGGCTGCACGGATCGTTATAATTTATATGTCAACAATAGTGCCTTATTAGTGCTCTCTACATGCTTCAATAATAGTGCTACAAAAGAAGCGAAAATGATAGGGCACATTGGTGAGGAAGTCAAGGCTTGACGTTTGTTCCAGTGCAACCGGAACGAGTTGTGTTAACAAAACTGTACCAATAAATATTGCTTGAAATATTGTCGTTATAATATAAACAACTTCCCGCCCCGGCTTCACACGGGTGCATAGTTGATACTTAATAATCTGTAATATCTCCGTGAAAATATTAGTTTAAATTACGTGCTGTTACGGGCTATATTGATCTATTTTAAATGCACAATGTATTTATATTTAAGGTTCTTATTTAGATAAGGATTAATGCTCTACTGCTTAAAATCGCTTCGTAACTAAGCCATTATTTCTCGTACAAGGTAAAGGATAAAAATGGTTATTGTAGGTTATTCCTAAGATATTAATTAAAATAATGTAGACTTTTTAAGGTCTACAATACTGTAGTACATAATTTTGATCTATCTCGTAGGGTTCCGACAGCGTTTGCAATGTAAGCGCAAAAAAATGTGTTTATTTACGACATCACATTAGAAACCTGTAAAATGATCAGTGTTTTTCTACTATATTATGCATGTATTACACATATAAACCTTCCTCTTGAATCACTATCTATTTAAGAAACCACATCAAAATCCATTGCGTAGGTTTAATGATCTAAGCATACATAGGGAACGTCAGCGGGAAGCGACTTTGTTTTATACTATGTAGTGATTAGAATCTTTACAGTCGGCTAGTTGAGGTTTCTAACTAGACGTATAGTTGGAACCCTCTACCAAATTGTCTCCTAAAATACTGTAGCACTATTTCTGTGCTTTTGGTACTATTTATTGGCATATATGAAACCACAGAATTATTTTTATGGCTTCCAACCATACGGAAATGCATCTTATGCAAAAGGTAGAACTTGTAATCCGTTACATTAATGAAACGGGGCAACAATTTTTGGAACTATTTTAGTTATAAGGTTCTGAGACGTCTATGAATATGAGGGTAGATATCTGTTATATCACGTCCCTTTAACATTTTAACATAATCATTCAAGTAACTCACTTATCTGAAATATTGAATCCAGGTTTCACATTTACATTCTTAGCTTTCGTTACAGAAGGCCCTGCCTCATTTGATGCATTATTATTTGACAGATTGTCTCCCGATGTGCTTGGTCTAAGCAAATCTTCAGCAACTAATGTAGTTTTAAACCTACTTCCAGCAGTGCTACTTTGGGAATACAAATTGCTTTTTTGCGCGCTACTATCGCTATATCTCCTACTGCCATTATTCAAGAATTCATTTCTTTTGTATTTGCTTTTACTAATTTCTTTGCTTTGCAGATTTAACGAGTCTAAATCGGAGTACAGCTGTGGTATTTCAGTTATACCTAAAGAGCATTTCTTCGCGTCATTTTCTAAGTTAAAGTTTTTGCTACTTGAAGGGATATCTTTGTAGAAAGTCTCTTTTGTTTGTTGTAAGTTAAGGCCATAGAACTCTGTGGAGGCGGCACTCGTGGAAGGTTGTGAGTTGTCGAGTCTGAGAACAAGCCCAGTGTGTGTTTGCGGACTGAGATCGTTGCGAATAATCTTCATCGGCGAGCCGCAAGGGTCTGCCGACAGCGTCTCCTCGTCGTCCTCTCCTTCTGCACTCTGAAATTAATTACAAACATATTGGTATATATTTTTCAATATGACTACAAGTACGGGATACGAACCCGCGTCCATTCACCCCTTGAGCCGGGGTATGCTCTAACCAATTGAGCTAACATGACATGACGTCATAACTCGAAACTTTCCTATCGTTCTTTAACCATCGTATTAGGATGGAGCGACATCTGTAGTACCACTTGCGTTGCACTACCGCACATGACTAAAATTTTTCCTACCGTATATTTGTGATTTTGTAATGTAATCCGCATATCAGGCGTTATTGCAAATCTAACAATATTAAAATGACTACAAGTACTTTCGCATGCTTTACGAGCATCATATTAACAAAATTTAAAAGCGTATTATTTTATATAGGGACGAGAATCCAACCCTCGTGTTTCGGTACAAGCATTAGGCGCCTTAATTAACGACACTGAGACAAATTTATATAAACGATTTCTCCAATATGGTTTGCCCGCTCACATCTCCATGTATGTATTCCTTATTCGCCATTCGGCATGCCTATTATGCAACCCAGATAGCTCCTCAAGTCTCGGCAACCCGTTTTGGTTTACAAGTTTTATAGCTGTCAGATGTTGTCATCCCAAGAGACATCAGTTAAAGGCCTTTTCTAAAAAAAAATTCATTTTATAAGTCCGATACTTATAAAACGAATGCCGATAGTCCGTAAAGATATGAACTTATACTCAGAAAAATTCTCACTCGTCGCTGCAACGACAAGAAGTATATTGTCATAGCTTTTCATATACTTTGACGCGCAATACAAAACAATACAATATTTATTTATTTCAGAAGTCATAAGCATTCATGTAACAAATAGGGTGTGCCTAAATACAATTCATATTCAGAAACACGTTTTTGCGGACCCCAAACTACGCACGAGGCCTGTATCTTGAGGCCAGAGAGCAATATTATCTAATATTTAGCTTTTGACACAAATACAAATAATAATTTTATTCCTACTTTTTAACTAATTATTCTAGGAAGTAATTGTGTAATTTTTTTTTTGCATCGTTGTCTGTTAAATAATGATACTAAAGGGAAAAGCAAGGTTGTAGGAATAATAGTATTGAAATAAAAAATATATATATTAAAATAAAAACACACGCCCGCAGTTTTTCGTCGTGTTTTTAAATTACTTTTCAGTAACATTTTGGGATAAAAGGTGTCTTTTTCGTATTGTTACAAAGCTGGTATAATCAGGATTATAACAAAATGAAAAACATATATGTGACAATTAGAATATAGATATTTATAATAATTACCCAAAAAAAAATACCGGAAAATCATAAAACTTTCATTTTCATTTCGATGTAGCATATATCTCATTTAAACAAAAGCATATATCATTTATGTAATGTAAAGGCAATTTCACGGATTTACTGGGTATATTATAGAGTACACATAATACAGTACCTAATGAAAAAGACCCTCAGGAATGAGGGAAGACGCGAAAGGTGTTGACAGTGGTTAAATAACGCACCGATGAAAATAGTTTTCATCATAAAAACTACTTTTAGTTTGTATACAAACCTTAAAATTAAAACATGACACTGGCAAATGTACAACACGTGCGAGACCAAATCCCGAAATAGTGAGCAAAAAAAACCTTAATATCTTACTTTATAACATACATTATAAAACTTCGATACAGATTTATTCAGACACAGAATTTTAAAATACCATCGACACCGATCTAAACATTGATAGTGACTAGTCACAAGTGGCGTTAGTCACTATCGTTACCATCTTTACTTTTTTTTTATGAATACAAATACAAATATTTTATTTCAAATATCTTAGCCTATAATATTTGCTTAACTAAATCTTATATTAATATATTATGTACATACCTAGTTATACCTTAAATTTTAAATTTGTTGAAAGTTTTTAAGACATGTTTTTGTAGGTGAAGTAATGTAGATACACAAAACGTTAAAGTGCACTGGAGACAGATTGTATCACTTCACTTCATATTCACTTTCAATACAATACAATAACTGATGAGTTATTGTAACAAACATGAACCTAAGTAGATGAATTTCGTATTAATTTAAGTATGTACATAGAATTACTACGGCTCGCATACAATTCAACTTCATCCTACCCTCCGAACTAGTTCGAAAACTGTATCTCGGTGTCAGTGCTCCGCTTCCTCGCATATTGCTTTCGCATTCTTGTGTAGATAGAGATGTAGATAATATTTCCATCTTTGTTTACAATTTTGTAGTATACGTAAATGTATCAGACAAACCGATCCGTTTTTTATATTAGTCTATAATTAGACATGTTAAACATGTTTACATATACATATATAAAAATAGATTATTATTTACAGAAATTAAATTAATGTATAGGTGAGTTTTATTACATAAGATTTTTGTATGAGTTAAATATAACACTAAGAACTTGGTTAAATATATCAATTAAGAAACATGTTGTTTTCTGATTAAGATTATAACCTAATGAAATGTTATTATTACGTGTGAATGTAAGAATGTAAGTAAGTAAGTATAGTAGATACATACACAACACATAGTACAAACATATATTTTAGAGTAATTACACGATCCCAGAATATATACTTATAAAAAATATATAAAATAGACAGTAAAAAAAGAATAAAACAA
This sequence comes from Plagodis pulveraria, assembly GCA_963890685.1. Classification (NCBI taxonomy): domain Eukaryota; kingdom Metazoa; phylum Arthropoda; class Insecta; order Lepidoptera; family Geometridae; genus Plagodis; species Plagodis pulveraria. The sequence continues at coordinate 23,955,632 of OY982957.1, forward strand.
AAAGAATAAATAGAATATATATAGAATATAAATAAAATAAACATAACACAAAAGTATTTTACTCCAAGTAAATAAGTAAAAAAGTGTACAAGGTGTTAACCTAATATTAATAATACAAAATTATGTTGTAAGTGTTACTGAAGTAGTGTATTGAGTTTATTTGTGTTTAATTTTGTGTATTTATTAATAATTTCTATATACCAGTTATTACTATTATTATTTGTTTTTATCATTACCCAAATTATAAGAAAGCTATTAAATATTGTTAAAGCTACGAAATAGTGTTTTGTTGAATAATCCTTATATAAGATTAATTTATATATATATTTAAATATACACCGTGTCCCAAAATTCAACGATAAGCCGGCATCGGTGCATGGACCTACTCATGACTACTCGGGAAAAAATAAAAAAAAAATTATAACTCTTTTTTTTTTTAATTACAGAGACTTTTATAAAGTTGCGCCAACTTTTAATAAAACTTGCCATGGTAGTGTCCATACTTTTTTTTTTAACCCAGACTATAGAAAGTGCATAGAATGTTAAAATCTGTGAAAATTATAAGTAAAAAATAAAATTATAAGTAAAAAAATTTTTTTTTCTTTTAAAAGTCTCTGTAATTAAAAAAAACAAGAGTTATAATTTTTTTTTTATTTTTTCCCGAGTAGTCATGAGTAGGTCCATGCACCGATGCCGGCTTATCGTTGAATTTTGGGACACGCTGTATATATGTCACGTGTTATTCTTAAGATCATATGAATTTAAATATTTGATACGTGAACCTATCACTCAGTCGTCCTTATTAATTCTTCGGTCTCCGCGTAGTCAAGAGTTTTAAGGTATAAAGTTACATCTTTTTTAAATTCTAATACGTTGAGGTTTTTTATGCTAATGCATTTATTTATTTTATTGTAAGTATATGGACCAATAAAACTTGCAAAATATTTAGCGAAAGTTGTTGTGCGCCGAGGTGCAACATACACTCTGTCTTTTCTTCTACTTTTTGGACTTATGGCAGCGGGTTTTCTATGTTGACTTACCAACAGTATTTTTATATAACTTTGCCTAACTGTAAGTATATTTATCTCTTGGTATAGCTTTGTAGTTGAATAACGAAATTGTTTATAAAGCATGACTTTTGGCTCTTTGTGCTCTTTCTAGTAAAATAAGTGTAGATTTTGGACACCCTCCCCAAGAGCTTATACAATATGTTAGAACAGATTGACACAGTGCGTAATAGACATTTACCAGTTGCGTTGTTTCACAAACATGCCTGAGGGTTTTAAAAATAAAAATTAATTTCCTAATGCGTCCTGACAAAGTTTTAACATGAGTTTTCCAGTTAAGATGGTTGTCCAATATAACACCTAGATATTTTATGTCACGCGTAGAAGATATTTCAGAACAAGAACAATCAAAGTCATCATTACAGTAGTGCGCTTTTATCTTAATGGTAGAAGGGGGTGGTTGAGTATCTTGTCGTATGCTGAATGTTAAGTATTTCGTTTTAAGTACGTTGAGGGTCAAAAGATTATTCGCCAGCCAGTTTGTAAGTTTTTTGAAGCCTTGAGCTGTATATTGAGTTGCTGTTTCCCATGTGTCACCCGAAAAGAGGACAACGGTATCATCCGCATAAGTCACAACATTGTCATGTGCTAGAGTAAGATTGCACATGTCATTAATATATATTAGGAACAGTGTTGGACCCAAGATGCTTCCTTGAGAAACTCCGTATTCAATGTTTAATTCATTACTTATATGTTCCCCAATTTGTGTTGATTGTCTTCTGTTTGATAGGTAGTCTTTGAAAAGCTTATGTTGCAATCCGCGTATACCAATATTGTATAATTTGTTTAAAAGTAAGGGGACCGAAACAGTATCGAAGGCTTTTGCCAAATCAAGAAAGATCGCTTTACATTTTTTATTGTTATCTAAATTATCTACAATCTTTTCAATCAACAATTTAACTGCATCTGATGTAGACTTTTTGTTTCGAAAACCAAATTTATATGGTGATAAAATATTTTTATTTTCTAAATAGTATTTTAATCTGAAGTTAATAAGTTTTTCTAATAAAATGAATGGGTAAAGGTTTCGCTGCTGGGATGCGAATTGCATTTTTTTTTGACGCCTCATTCTATTCAGCGCTCATAGAGGTTAGAATAAATGTTATTGAAATCTGCAAGTCGTTCAGGTCTGAAGCAGATTGCGATTACATTTATTATAGCTAGACTAGAATTTGACCACTGTGCCACCTGTTGGTAAATGATAACGTGATCGAAGATATCAAACAGGTTAAACCAATAATGTGAACTGGCTCTCTAAGGACAACTGCCGGTGTTGACACCACATTAGATGCTTGTCGACAGTAACAACTACATAGCTAATCAGACAAGCTTCCGCAATATGCGAGTGACCAATCTAAGGTAAAGATCAAACAAACAAAGTGTTCTAACCTGCAAATAAATATGTAAGTCTGATCAAAAACAGCATAATGCAAACTTTACCGCGGCGGGCTTGATTTAAGAAATATCCAATATTTATTGTTTGTATTTTTTTGTGTCTTGGTGTAAGAAATGTTTTTTGTTTGTTTTCTGCCATAAATAAAGCCTATTCTATTCTATTCTATAATTTTTAAGCGCCAAATCAATTAACCAATCCAATTGAATTTGGAAGATTGTGCGTGTTTTGTTAATTGTTAACTAGACGAGTCCGAAATCAAAGCGAGAGTTACACTTTAAATATTTGTTCGCAGATTCAAACCAAACGTACCAACAAGTCATGGTCGGTGAGCGAGCCGGCAGTAGCCTCGTTGCTGTTGAACTCCAGCTCGGATGCTATCGACACCGGCGTCACGTCTCCGCTAATAGACGAACCTGTAACCATTAACATACAATATTTATTTCTAAGATCTTATATCTCGGACATAGGTGATGCATGCCGCATATTTACGCGATTCGAACGGTTCTTCTTGTACAGCAAGGGTAGGTTTAGGCAAGCCACATTTTCTTCTAATAAATTGTGACAGCTGATGTATGCTTATCTTACTGTACTGTACTATATCAGCCGGATTGTCCACTGCTGAACACAGCCTCCCCCATTAGAGGGGGGTTTGCCGTAATCCCCGAGCTTGGCATGCTTCTTGGGGATCGCAGTTTAAGATATCAGTTCCTCAGAAGGCATTGCTGCCTCGGTATTTTACCTTTGGTCGCCTCTTACCACACCCACAGGTAGCAATGAGGGGGTGATATTCTAACCCGAAACACATGTGGCTTATATTACCTTCTATTTAAAAAAATATTTTTATGTAATTTAATTAGCATTTTGATTGAATTGTTTTATTTTATGTACATACTCAAAATGCCAAAGGTGAATGAGATTTCCCGATCTTGTAACGAACTGTACTGTATCAGCCAGACCGTACACTGCTGAACACATCCTCCCACATTAAGGGGGATTTGCCATAACCTCCACGCTTGGCAGGCGGCTTCGGGATCGCTGTGTAAGAGCAGTTCTTCAGAAGGCGCTGCTGCCCACCTTCTCATATTTTTCTTTTAGTCGTCTCTTACGACTCAAGAAGATATGGGGTGATGCTAAAAAGCACGACACTATTACATAATTTACATAATATTACCGATAACATCGCTTTGTTAATATAAGACATCGTGGTGATCAGTAATTTCACGACATAAAGAGAAAGAAATATTAATATAATTATATTATAGCGAAACGAATATTATCTCTTGTTGAAATCCAGACATTTTATGTATAAGTCTATGTTTTATATGTTGCAATTTTGGTATGAGTTTTAGTTATTTCCTTGCATCAATGATGTAAATTTGTCAGATGATTGTTCATCCGACTTTAACACATTTTCATCTCTTCTCGAACTATTTAAAACATCTCGGATGCAACTAATAACTATTTTCTATTAGGTACCATATTATTTACTTAATTAATAAAGGCTTTTCAAGTCAAACCTGTCATTGTAAATTTTGTTTTTATACATAATGTAAAAACTTTAGTACTAAAAATGGTCTATGTGCCATTAAAATTCACTTTTATTTTAACGATATTCTGATTAAAAAAAGGTTAACGCTCATATTGAATACTAATCAATCTGGATATTATATTAGAATTTAACCATTCTCTTCTAATATAATATTATATGAATGTTGTGCGATAAAAGTGTTGATTGTCTACCAACACCATGATCTCATAATCGGTTAGATATTGTCTAAATGGGCAATTAGATGTCTCTTATATTAGAAGCACAGAAAATTATTGTTTATAGACCACCTTATTCAAAATCTCTTCATAAATCTATAGGTTTATCCTATTTCATAATTATTGCGCATAAGTTTTCCTTTCGCAGTACCAGTTGTAATTACTTAACCTGTCATAAATTTATGAAACGATTAAGATTTAAGGTCTTCAAGAAATAAAGAGCTCAAAACCTAAGAGAAAAATTTCGACATTACTTGCCATGTACTTTTATGAATTGACACAGACGCAATAGTGAACCAAAATTTTGCCATACAGATCTCATGCATACTGCAGCCATGCCATTTTCAGCAAAATAAATTTTAGAGAGCGAACGCAATTCATTCAGAAGATTTAAGAAACATTGATGAGCTTAGCTCGATATGGCATGGAAGTAAAGTTTCTAGCTGTCATGATAATTTATTCGTAGGTTATAGAGTATAAAATGCTGTGATGTTTTTTTTTGCCATTCCAGACTTTATTGCCATATGAAACTGTATACTCTTTGGTTTGTTATTCGTGTTATTGCAGCATGCTCACCATGCAGAAACAGTTGTTAATCATTCACATTCAATGTTGAAGCGGAGTTGTTCCTAGTTTTGATTAAGGCGACGTTACTGCTAATTAACTGAAGATACGAGACCATAGGTCTCTCTAAGGGTAAGATAAGCGTCTGGTAGCTCGATGGGTATCAATAAGAAACATGAAAACAAATATAAATAAATTAATAAAATCTAGTTTGTGTAGTAGTTGGACGAGTGTATTGAACCGCGAAAACTAAAAGATGTTACAACGATATTATTTTTTCTAATTGTTTCAATAGTGATTCTAAAAACCGTACAGTTGAAGTATGAAGCGCTCGTAGCGAAGTTTACTTAGCTGTTCTTAACCGATCAGCAAAGTTAAGCAACGTCGCGCGCGGTCATGAGTTGGATGGGTGACGCTAGTGACATTACTACTGAGCGCTTCCGTGCTTCGGGCGGCACGTTAAGCCGCCGGTCCCGGTTGTTGTCTTAGGATGGCAGTCGTTATAGCATGGTGGTAGGGCATTTTGCGAATACCCACCTGGCTAGCTACCACCCTCAAGTAGAAAATCTGTCGCCAAGCACCTAACCGTGTGTTCCGGCAGCTGTCCTTGAGAGCCAGTACTTCTAGGTTAGCCTGAACAACATCTTCGACCACATCATCACTTACCATCAGGTGAGATAGTGGTCAAAGGCTAACCTATCAGGCATAAAAAAAAAAAAAAAAGTTTGTCTTACTATACTCGTACAACTAAAAACAATATAGAGAAAGTATTATGTTTTTGTTATCAATACCCATCACTCCTGTCACTTAATTACCTGTCCTGCCAGTTAATTAGCAGTATCCTTGTAAATTTATGATATGGTGCGGCGGTTTTGCATTGCGATGTTTTTATAGTTATATTATTTAAATGTTAAAATGTTGGCAACAGCTGTAGGCTCAGAAACATACAAATCTCATATATAAGGATATTGACTTTTTATTTTGACCGGTGCAAAGGTTACATACAAATCTGATATATAAGGATATTGACTTTTTATTTTGACCGGTGCAAAGGTTAGAAGGCCATATTTAAAAGGAACATAATTTACACAACAAAGCAAAATATATTTTGTTATAAAGATAATGGCTGATTTGTGATAACATTCTTAAAATTAGACAGAAACAGTGGCAAACAAAAAATATGTTTCGCTTGCCGCGACCGCATTATTTGCTGTGTTTTTTCTTGCGGCGGCGGTTTACCTTTTTTAACGAAATACAATATATATTTTTTCTATTCAAACACTTGCACAAGTGCGATAAAATAGCATATAGATACGAAAGACGTTCTTTACACCAAACGCTGTGTAGATTTGGTAAGAATAAGAATAGCATCGGTATAAAGATGCAGTGTATTTAAAAACACTTTATTAATAAGAAAAATATCATATTGAAAATAATCAGGCATTCATCACAAAATATTTTTTTATTAGTTTTTACTGGTACTGGACCAACTACAAAGTTATAAGTTACAGCGCTATCAGGCCACGGTACCATCTTTAATATCTGCAGTGCATAATATCATTATATTGCATCAAGTAACTTACGGCGTGGCTGGTTGGTGATATCAGTAGGGCATAGAGTGTACGGCACAGGTCTATATCCAAGTATATACAACAAGATTGCAAAGTAGCAAGTGTTACCTGTACACAACTGCGATAATTTATCGAAATCAGAGGCACTTAGGCCTACGGCGGGCGATGACTGAGCATCATCAGTTTAACATCAACCCTTTGAATTCGCTCGGCATGTACTTACTGTATCAGCCGGATCGTCCACTGCTGAACACAAACATTATGGAGAGATTTTCCATAATCCCCACGCTTGGCAGGCGTCTTGGGGATCGTAGGGAGATATCAGTTCCTCAGAAAGTTCTGCTGCCCACCTGCTGGTGTTAGTTGCCTCTTACGACACCCACGGATAGAGATGGGGGGGTGAAATTCTAGCCCGGCACTCCACGGGCATTTACATGCCATCAATAAATTGCCTTCATGAAGTTATAATAGGAAAAAAAATACTTTTACATGTTTGGTTTTCATAGTATTTGAAGCGCTTGCGTCATGTACTTAGATATAGGTCCGTAGTGCACGATGTAAGCGGTAATGTAGTGTAGGTACCTGCGAGGCTGCAGTGCAGCAGCTGACCGGCGCCGCACAATGTGGCCGCCTCACCTTCCCACCCTTGGGCCTTCCCGCCGGTCCTACTCCAATTGCTACTGGAATCCACAACGGTTACATGGGCGTAGGCAGGAGGGTTGCTGACTTGCATATATACGTATTTCCCAACAAAGCACAATTTCTAAGGCGTGATATGGGATGTAATTTAGGTACTAAAATCCTTTATACCCCCCAAGGAGTTGGAAGAAGTAAACGCGTAAGATTTTATACACTAAATAAAAGATGTACCTACTTGTTTCAATGGGAAGTAATTTATCATAATCATATTAAAATACTCCTTTTATTACTAATTCGGTTTTCACGCCCATGGTGGCCGCATTTGTCAAAACTAGAGAACTCGTCCTTTTGAAAATGTTACGTACCAAAGGTTAATTTGTTATTTACTTCTTGCTTGTTAGTGCACAATGTTACCAATCCAAAATATTAAAATTCAAATGTAGCTAGAGATATCATATATCCAAATTATTTAGGGAAAATAGTAACAAAAAATTAGGTCAATTATAAATTTTGAATTATTCTTCCCCGTTTTAAATTTCCTGAAAACGGATAACATATTTTCTTAACTTGTTTAAATATATTCGTAAGTGGTAGGTTTTCAAGGACGAATATAGGATATTTGAAAAAACAAAACTTTGGAAAAGTAAAGAATCAGAATTTTGATAACGCGAAAAATACTGTAAATTCAAACATTATAAGACGACAATAGAAAAAGAAGCAATTTAAACTTAGCCTTTGAAAATATGGTAATCGTTTTTCAGCGCAGTGAAGATGGGAAAAATAAAACGTTTACAGAAATAAAAAAACTCAATACTATTATGGGAGAAACAAAACTGAGGCCTGCATACGCCCATAACGGTTTAGTTTACCAGATCACACGCGCTATTTTCAATCACCAAAAAAGACTCCATAGGATCAGGTGAAAACTTACTTTCAATAACCCATAAAGGCTGAGGCACACAATTATTTCTGATATATCAGCGAGATATGTCGCGCGGCATAGATGATTTTTAAAAATCTTGACGATTATATACACGATGTTAATTATATGCCATCGAACCTTTTTAAAATGTTCAAGTTCCCGAAAATATATACACCTTAAGACCTGCGAAATCGTCTGGTAAATCCAAATCTCGAAGGGTTCCCATACAAAAAATAATACTCAAGATTTTGGTGCAAACATGAAACAACTAACAGTAACAAACCGACAGTAATTCAAGCAAAAATAGCATCAAATGAAGTGTTTGTACAAATAACTATGTGGCTGAAAGTTTCATGGTTTACCGATTAAAGAGCTTGGAAAATCTAAAATGCGGCAGACGCATTCAAGTTCTAAGGTCTAGAGATTGTCCTAAGTCTCTGGGCTGAATGCGGTGTTTTTTTACCTCTCCGAGTTATTTTTGTTTTCAGAGTTAGACGCGTAGTTCGAGTTGGGTGACGAAGGTCCGGCCGACGATAGGCCGCTAGGAAGCTCTCCTGATGACGACATCAGTGACGACGGGCCGCTCCAGCCGACGCCTGGAAATACGTTTACAATTATTGAAAAAGCGTAGATTGTTATAGCAGGTATTTTCGCTACAAAATAAACTTTTTCCAGGTTGGCTTTCCGATATAAA